>PVLA01000073.1:193586-818926 GCA_004027455.1 Hydrochoerus hydrochaeris
TCATGCTGGCTTCCCTGACATGAAGTTGGTTATTATCATTGGAGGAGCTTGGGACCTTGTTGCTGAGAGTGGCTGTGGTTCACTTTGGGGGAGCTCTGGTCCTTACTTTGAGTATCACTTCCTGGCTCTGGAGGGGCAGATGTGTGCTGTTCAGTCTCCAGGGGAAGCTTGTCATGCTGGCGTCCTGATATGTACTCAGGTGTTCTCATTGTCAGAGGAGCTCAGGCCCTCATTTTCGCTGAGGATGGCTGTGATACTTTTAGGGGGAGCCCTGGTCCTTATTTTGAGCATCGCTTCTTGGTTCCACTGTGGAACCTTCAACCTGCTGGCGCAGCTCCTTCACCCCGCTGGCACAGACTTTCTAGCTTCCACCACTGACCTTTGGGCCTTCCCAGCACAGATCTGTGAAACAGACTTGTATGAGTCACTGTCATGGGCTCTAGGCCTCCAGATGGACTCATGGGGGGCTCTGTCATGGGCTTTAGATCTTCAGCTGGACTCATCATGCAGGATATTGTATGGAATCTAGGCCCTCTGCTGGATTCTCTGGTTCTTTGGTGAGTAGACAGATTTCCTGCACTTCTTGTATTTGACTCCTTGGGTGACCAGTATAAATAATACTATGTACTATGTGTCCTGCATGTAATTGTTCTCCTTTCAACCCCTGACTACAACACTTAGCATGTATTAACCCCTCCAGGCCACACACCAACCCTGTGAGGTAAGTGCTGCTATTATGTCATTTACAGATGAGGAAATTGGGTCACAGAGATGTCATCTGTATGTGAGGTAACATTAAGTCTCCCAGGGCTTTCACACGCCCACACAAAAGCATGGGAAGCAATAGGAAGTGGTCTTATACACCAGGGTGCCTTGGGCTGAGGCCATTGGAACAGCCTCTATGTGACTGAACCCTGAGACCAGAGATCCAGGACAGTCCAGTGGATGCCAGGGGGACAGGTGAGGATTGAGAACAGACCCTTCCTCCCTCCATGCTTTGGTGCTCGCAAGCAAAGCAAAGCAAAACCAAACCAAACACAAAGCAGAAGTGCTAGCAAAAATCCAGACTGAATAAATCTCACCTAATTGACTGATTCAATTTCTGAAACTCTAACTTATAAAAATATAAAAGATTTTATTTCTTGCCACCATTTCTTTTTGATCTGCCTTTGTCTGCTGGGTTCTGAGAGGGGAAAAATTCAACCAGTTTTCCTCCTGCCCAGGCTTTCCCCATGGATTGGTCCTGAGTCACATCTACTCTCAGCTGTCAAACTTGTCCAGTCTTGAAGCCTGGCCTGGCTGCTGGGGGGTCAGGGTGCCGGGCATCTGCTCGGGGGCCTCCTTGGATCTGAAATATCTGCTTTGCTGTTCTCTCTTCTACTCGTGACAGCATATGGAATCTTAGCCTGGGAGCAGTAAGGTACAGCTCTGACTGGTTACAGGTTCTTTCAGATCTGTCATTCACAGCATAAACTCCTTGTCTTCACTCTATCAGGACTCTGTACATGGACAGTGGAAAGCCCAGGTCTTGTAACAAGAATCTTGGAAGCTTTTGTGACTTTAAATGCCCAGGAGTTGGCTCTATATGTCTTCTCTATTTTGCTGTGGTCACTCAGCCAGGAGGCAATGGGTACCTCATGGCTCAGTTCAGCTGCTCCATGGAGGTACCAAAAAATCCCCTTAAGATCCCCCAAATGCCCACTTATCTGCCATTTCCTGGTCACTCAGCCTGGGCAGCAGTCCTATATGACAGCAATCTGCTTCCTTGAGAGAATTCTTGGCCATCCTGTGACTCGGGATGCTTTGATTCTTAATTTAGTGATACCTTATCTTTAGTAAAATTTTTAAGTAGAAAAGCTCATGTATTCTACAGAATCCCAGAATCTCACTGTGCCTTGTTCAGTGCTGCCTTCTTGCAGCCACGAAGCACCCAGAACCCTTGGAGAAAGCTGTCACAGAAGCAGGCACAGGGCAGGAGATTTTGATCTACATCTTTCCCTGCTTCAGGTCCCAGATGTTGAGTGTCAAACCACAAGATATAAAACAGAGTTTGTCTTGTGCACTAACTGATCAATGCCGAGCACGGGTTGCTTGGAGCGCTGTTCTGTTAAGAAGGATTCTGAGAGTTCTCAGCGGGGAAGACTGGCTGATAATATTTCACATGAGCCTGAGATTGGAGACAAGCGTAACACTCTCGTACAGTTGTTGTAGAAGTTGGTCAAATACATTCTCTCTGCAAAATACAAGAAGTCCCCCCTTGTCCTCTGCAAGCAGCTCTTTACACCTCTCTCCTGCTGGGGCTCTTCTGCGCTCTCCTGTGTCCCTGATATGGGCATCCATTTCCTCTGTACTCAGTGGCCTAGGTGAAGACCAGGCCTAAGGCAAAGAACAGCCTCAGAAAAGGATAAGAAGATGGTAGAAGCTAGTATGGAGCCTTCAGAGGCTCACATAGAAGTTCATCTAACCACCCATGGCGGGAGGTCGTTATGGCACCACAGAAGGTCACACTAGAGCCTCCTTCCTCTACCCTCAGCTCCACCCTGGGCTCCGAGGTCGAAGTCTCAGATCACAAGGTCACTATGCCATCAGGACCCCAAATCAGCCACATATGGCAAGGCAGGACTTAGCTCTGGGATTTGCCTACCAATTCCAGCTCCCTAGAATTGATTTGTAACTGTCTGAGCTTACCTTTCCATTACAGTACAGCATCTACAGGAAATGGGCTGCTGGCTCTTTGGGTTCTGAACTGACAGGGGGCAGCAGAGAGCAAGGAAGAATTCTCTACTCCAGAAACCCTGCCTCTCCTCGCTCCCTGGAAGTGACTCCTGTGGACTCTCACTCCGGAGACTTTTGTCTACACAGTGGAGCAGTAGAAGGGGGCAGCAGGACAGGACAGAGTGAGGGAGACTTTCTTTGGGTTCACGTGGAGACAAGCTTTGCTGGGTGCCTCACTGCATGAGGACAGGAAGAGGGAGAAGACATAATGGTAAGAGCAGTCGCTGCCACTGTGCGGCTCCTGGAAGGAGCTCTGTCCTGGGGGAACGCGCCTTCTTTCCATTCCCTCTGAGATTCCTGGAGGTGGGTGAATCTCCAGTGTACAGGTGTGCAAAAGGATCCCGCTGTGGTTAAATGTCTTGCCCGAGAATCACTTAACTAAGCAGAGGCTGAGCTACACTTTGGACTCCTGTCTGCCCAGGCCTCCATGATAGGATACCATTCCAGGAAGGAGGCCAGAAGGGGCATCTGGCCTTAGGATGGCCTGGGGGAGGTCTGTGGGTGCAAGAGAAGGAAAATGGCCCTTATGTCCCAGCCTACTGTCTCCTGAAGGCTGCAGACCCACCAGTACATTCTGCCACCCACTGGGCATGTCCAGCAGGGAATCCTGTGGCCAACCGGTGAGGAGTAGAGGGAAGCACATGACTTGGCCCGGCTCTCCCTTAGCAGCTTTATACCTCTCTCCCACTGGGGCTCTTCTGCGCTCTCCTGTGTCCCTGATATGGGCATCCATTTCCTCTGTACTCAGTGGCCTAGGTGAAGACCAGGCCCAAGGCAAAGAACAGCCTCAGAAAAGGATAAGAAGATGGTAGAAGCTAGTATGGAGCCTTCAGAGGCTCACATAGAAGTTCATCTAACCACCCATGGGGGGAGGTCGTTATGGCTGCTTGGAAGGTCACACTAGAGCCTCCTTCCTCTACCCTCAGCTCCACCCTGGGCTCAGAGGTCAAGCCTGGTCTCAGGGAGAGCACTTTCCAGAACATCCAAAACTTCTGGGGTGGGCTTGTGTTGACACCAGTGTCATCTTTCTGTCAGGATGGCTGTGATTCTAAGAACTCTACTAATACCAGCCTGCCTCTCAGAGTTGGGCTGGTGCAACTTCCCTGTCCTCTGGGTCACCGTGACCAGTCCCCTGGCTTCTGTAACCAGCGTCTGTGTTCCCTACCTGGCAGTGGGACATCAAAATCTATCAACAGAGCCACACGTGTGAAGCTAGCACAAGTCCTAGCTGTAAGCCAACCTCATTGCTTTTTTAGAATTGCTTTTTGGAATTGCTTTTCCATAAAGGAGAAGAAAGATCCTCCTACCTTCCTTTCTTGGCTCATGTTTCCTAGCTATACTTCTTAATAACACTGTCTTTCACTTACCTGTGTGTTTCTTGTTTGTCTCCTCCTTGGGAATGGGAGCTTGACAAGAAGAGGAACTTGCTTGCTTTGTTCACTGCTGATACTGTAGTGCCCAGAACAAAGCCTGGCCCATGCACAGAAGGAGGGAATTATTTCCTAACAACGTGAACTCAGACGCAATTTTATGTAACATTACAGATGGAGCATTTTTCAATGTCTATGAAATTTCTTCAAAAGCATCCTTTTCAGTGGCTAGTTAATGCTCTCTGGTGTAGATGACAAAGCACATGTTGTCTGCTCCTGTAGTTTTGGACACAGGAGGATTATGAAGATCAATTTGAATCCCTGCTTATTGAACTACGACAGGGTCAGGCTCTGCCTAGGTTTCTTGATCCTTGTTCCTGAATGAATGAGTAGGTGTCAATGTCCAGTGGCCCAGGAAGAATGTCCTTCTCCAGTCTGGGCATAGCACTGTGGTTCCTCTTTCTAATTTATGGTGAGCCAGCTGGCCAGGCTGTGGGTTTTGTAGGGCAGGCATGTACACGGCCACAGTTTGCCTTTATGGTGCCCATGCCAAGGCAGGCAATTATGTTTTCCCTGTTCTCAAAACTCAACTACATTTCTTTTGCCCTCCTCCTAATGATGATTTCTTGGGAAGCAAATTAAAATGCTGTTGTGAAAAGTCTTTTAAAATTACTTAGAAACCTTGCACCTCAACCTCTTTCACCTCTAGTTCTCATTGCAGAACAGTCCTTTGTATGAACCAGGAATGAAGTCAGAAACATTTTCAGTCAGGCTCAAAGAATGTGGAACCTGTAGGAGCAGGTGCGATCAAAAAGGCATTTAGTGATACATGTCCACCCAACGCTCCTCACAGCTCAGGCTCTCTGGCCTCTGGGTCATTGCTCAGCTGTCCTCTGCCTGGAGTGCCCTTCCCCTCTAGAACGCTTGTGTAAGACTTGCTGCTGTGAAGAGCCAACTTTCAAGAAGCTTCCTTCCCCAAGTCAGAATGATGCCTTTACTTGGATACTGAACCTGGCTTGTGCCATCCACCATTGCCTACTTTGCATCTTTGAGTCCCATAGCTGGCTTATTAAACTCTTGAGTCACTTAGGTCAGGGGTTTGTGGCTATGGCTGCACAATAGACTCAGCTGGTCATGTGGAAGCAGCGTCAGTGTGGTTTCAGAGCTTTCCCAGGTGTCTAATGTGCAGTCAGGGGGTGAGAACCACACACAAGACCTCTCCTTCTTCACTGGCTGAATCTCCTTCAGACTCTCCTGGCATCTCTCAGGCGCCCGTCCTCACCATACTGAAGGACAGATGAGTTTTCCCTTAAACAGGAGGCAGCTCATCTAATTCATAATGTTAGTAGAGTCCCGAATTTCTGAACCAACCCTTACTGCCAACTGACAGCTTGGAGTGGAGTTGGTAACAGATGTTTCCTAGGCAGAACGCACAGGTAAGCACGAGACCACAAGCTGCCCAGAGAATGAAAGGCATCTTGTGTTTAAAGGGCATGTGGACCTGTTAGTTGTTGAATCTGGTGAGATGAAGATTTTGACTGCTGATGTGTGCTTAGCAGGACCCCTCTAAGATTCAGGTCATTGTATCCCTTCAGATCAGCAGCAAAGACGTCTTCTGGCTTCCACCATAACGGGAATCCACACATCTGCTCATGCTTTCCTACAGGGGGAGTTTAAACCTCACTTGAGTCCAGCATTAAAGGCCTCCTACAAACAGAACTTCAATCTACCTTGTTGAGACCTAAAATGATCACTAGAGCTCTCTTAGCTCCACCGTTATCCCTTGAGGCGTTTGGAGGAGGGAGGATGGTGTAGAAACATCCTCGATATTTCTATATGCATTTTCTCTCTGAGGATCAAATCCACAACCTTCAGGTTTCAGAGAGATCCATACTTTTCCAAGAATCACTGTGTCCTCTAACACTCCTTTGTGATCACATGGAGGGAGTGACCTGTCTGTGATCACACAGAGTCGGCCCACAGCTGCAGGCCTCCAGAGATCCAGCTGCTCTTCCAGGCCCTCCGGGGTCTGTCCTTGAAGTTCTCAGCAACCCCACATCTCCCCAGCTGGGCTGAACCATGAGCTGCTGGAGTAGGGCTGGTAGAAGCTCTTCGGGCCACTGGCTTCTGTGGCCCAGCCTGGCCAACTCAGGTTCTTCTGGTGTTTGCTGTCACCTGGACTTTTTTAGGCCTCTGAGGATCTGTAACAAGTGGAAAGACTTTTCCTTACTGATATCTTGCTGTCCATTCTCGACATGAACCTTGTGTATGCATGTTTTCCTCTCTACTTTGGCCTACAATGCCCTTAACTTAGAAAGCCAGGTAGGGCTCTTTTCTGGTGTTTTAAATGTTTATAGTCCCATTATTTTTTTAGTATTTTGAACTTTATCAAATAACCATCTCTTGATCACTAGGACACTTGGCAACTTGATGTTTCTTTCAGTTTGCTGCTGCAAAGTCAGCTGAACTAGTATTATCATATCTAAAGTCATGAACAAAAATACCAAGCCATAAAGCCCTGCTGACTATTATTTTAATGACTAAATAACATAATATGTACTATTGTGTGACAGATGGGCACTAGCAGAATAGTGCCGCCTTCTTTTTGGTGCTGCTGTGGTTTTTATTCTTGCAGGGGTTTTGAAAACTTCTTGAGGACAGGAATTCTGTCTTAAACTTTGCTGTCACTTAATGCTCTCAATTCTAAGCAGCAGACTTTGGGACATCTCACAGGGAGCTGCTCAATAAGTCACCACGTGCTCATCTTAAACAGGCTTCTCTCCAGGGAGCTGCCCATTAGAAGATGTTAAGAGAAAAAGCTTCTGGTTGGCACGACCGAGTGTTGTGTCTGTTCCAAAAAGTCCACAAGAGAGCTCTCTCATAACTGTCCTTCCTTTGTGAGAAGCATAACTCATTTTTCTCAGTCCCAGAGGCACAAGTAGGTTTACTTTAGGGCTGGGTTGTGCCTATTGGGTCCCAGGAGAAGAAGAACCAGGGTCACCAGTGCAGGTTTGTGTGGCCAACAGCAGTCACCAGTTGCTCCTCCACCTTGGTGCCCAGCTTAGTGACTTGGAAACTTGTGCATCTGGAGTTTTCTGCCCTTGCGCCCAATGCCTGGTGAGCTCCTTCTCCACTGAGCATAAATGTGGAAACTTGGGCCAGGTTTCCACTGACCCAGGTTAGCACTGATGCTCTACCTGTGTCCAGGACTAGGCTCCTTAGCTGTACATTCAAGACCCTCTAGAACATAGCTTTCTGTATAAAATGGGGATAATAGTTGTTCTTTGCCATTGTGGAGAGAATTAAGAGATACTAAGTATGAATAATATCTCAAGCCATAGTAAATGAAATCCGTTTTACTGCCAACTCATTGGTGTTTCTTGGGTCTGCCTGCCCACACCTCTGATCTGCTCAGGACACCCAAGGATGTGGGGTGTCATTGGCACCCCCAGCTCTCCTTACAGCTTCACTGTTTCACAGCAGGTTCTGGGATTGCAGTGTGGTGCTCCATCATGAGGCTTCCCTATCCCTCCATTTCAACTCCAGTAAGAAAGAAAGTTCCATGTAAGGTGGTTTAGAACTAGGGGTTTAGAAGTGACGCAGATGTGGCATCCTATACAGTGTTGCCCCACACTTATGTCTAACTTCAGTCCCCTGTAAATGTTAGTTAAATGAGAAGAAATCAGCATACTGATCAAAATCTCACAGTCCTATGCAGGTAGAAGGTTTTCAAGGCTTCCACCCAGATTCCAAAGAAGGTCTGGGCATCTTGGCGAAGTGGAAAAGGCTCAGAGTTCCTGTCAGAAGGCTCTAAAGTGGTGTGTGAAGCTATGAGTGAAGCCAATGGTGCGGTGGAGATTCCAAGAAGCCAGAGATGCTCAGAACATGGAATGTCTGCCCCGGAAAGCCACAGACACTGAGAAGTACCAGCCTAAGAAAGAGGCTGTGATTTTCAACCAGAAAGGCCACAGAGATGGAGCCCACTAAGCCCTCTGAAGCTCACATCTCACTACCACCACTATATCTCGGATGCTGGAGATGGAGATACAGGGTTTAATGTTTGTCCTGCTGGGTTTTGTTCTTGCATTGGTCCACTATTTTCTGTCTCCTATTCCTCCCTTTTGGAATGGAAATTACCCTGCGCCATTGTACATTGAATTATATAACTTGTTTTTTTTTAAATTTTGATAGAGGTTTAGAGATAAGAATTTATCTTGAATCTCAGAGGAAACTTTGTACTTGGGCTTTTCAGCAATGATGGGACTGTTGACATTTTGGGGAAGGAATCAGTGTATTTCTGATGGTAGGCAAGATGGTTGTATCATGTCTTATAGTAATGACCCTGTTACTGTCTCTGTCTAAGGAATACATCGGGTTTAGGAAGACGTGTTTTGGTGTCAAGTTGACAAGGGGTGGAATGTGCAGCTGATCTTCATTGTTAAAGTGACTGGATTGAGAGTTGCATAGGGGGTCATCAAAGCACCCTACTGGGTGGGTCGTGGGAACATGACCTTGGTGCTATATCTGGTGCCTGGCTCATTCCTCTCTTTTTTGAGGTCACTGTGAAGTGATCAGCTTTATCTAACCATGCCTTCCACCATGATGTCTCTGCTTTGGAGCCATCCAACCATGGATGAAGCCCTGGGCCAAATTAAATCTCTCCTCCTTTAAGTTGCAGGTGTCAGGTACAGTATTTTGTCTCAGCAATGAAAAGGCTGATGAATATAAATGGGCCTTCTGTAGCAATTAGGAGCTCAGCTTCTAGAAGCAGATGGCTTGGGATCACATCCCAGCTCTGCCAGTTACTAGCTCTGCTGCTCTGAACAAGTTATTTTACCTGTTGGTTTCACCTCTTTTGAAAAGTAAGGATGCTGTTAACCTCTATCTCATAGTGATGCTAAGTGTATTTTCATATATAAAATATGAAATAAGATATAAAACATGTTTGACAATGATTAAACACTCAAAAAATCTTCCCTTGTCTTTTGTCTTTTAACCTGATGACAGCACCTGGTACAGTGCTTGGCATATATGAGGCTGATCAGTAAGAAAGTTTCGTCCACTGTTCTTCCTCACTCTGGAAGGCAGTATTGTGCCTGAGTCTCTACCACTAGAAATGTTTGATATCCTACAATCTGACAATAATGTGGAAAAACCCTAACTTGAAGGTATAGTTACTCAGTATTTGGCTGTTTTGTGCCAGATGCTATGCGAAAGCAAACACCAGTGAACTTAAATGGGGGGTGATTTCTCCCTGGAGCTCACAGCTTAGGGGGGGATTCTTTTATTTGTATATTTACTCATGCACACACTTGTTAGGACCAAGCACAAAGGTACAGTATACAGTGGTTGCCACGAGAGGGTCTGGAGGCACAAGGGAAGGACAGAGAAGTTTCTTTCAGATGCTGTTTGAGCTGAGCCTTAAAATCACCAAAAATGTTTGAGCCTGGGCGTGGAAGTAACCGTGAGGACAGGAAGGGCCTGCCAAACAGCATCACATTTGGAACAAAACCCTGAAGGCTTAGAAGTGTGCGCCTTTCATTAGATTGTTCTTCACCAAGCAGGCAGCATGTGCAAGCCCTGCAGGAGGCACCAGAAGCATCTGACTCCATCTCTGCTCTTTAAAGGCTCATGGTCTAATAGGGAGCCCCTCGCCCCGCCCCAGGTGTCCTGACCAGAAGTCTGTGCATCTCCCTGTGATCTTCTTGCTCTCCCCCAGATGGAGTCTATCCATCGGATCTGGTCTGGCGGGCTGGTCAGTGATGATTGGCTCACATTCACCAAGAGCAGCCATGGGATGCCTGTGAAATTCAGGATGGGCTTTAGGTACAGGAAGTGGGGTGTCAATGAGCAGTGAAAAGGATCCGTTTAAAGGATTTAGGAGGTTTGCTGTCCTCACCCAGAGATTCTGACCATACACTTCTCCCCAGGCTACATGAACACCAGGCTACTTTGGTGGGCAGTTGCTGATTCCTTTTATGGGCCCAAAGGGGACCTTGTAATTACTGGCCTGAACTTGCCTATGGAACCAACGAGAGGCTCTCCCCCAATCCCATCTCTTCTAACCCAACACACCCGGCTTTGCAGAAGAGATAAAAAATGGCCTCTAGAGAACCCAAAAAAAATCCACGTCATCCACCAATCCTGGTCAGCATATGGTCTTCATTTAGAATTACAAAAAGACAAGAACACATCATAACTATCAGGAGAATTAGAAGCTCAAAGAAAGGTGATCAGGCTGAGAACTCAGAGCAAACATTTCTGACCAAAATAGGAAAAATGAAGAAAACAAGAAAAAGTGAACTTTGTATTCTCAGAGACAGTTTTAAAAGATGGCAAGTCAATCAAATAAAAGACAGAGTATATAAATTAGGAGCAATCAAACAACAGGTAAGAGTTCTGAGAATAAAAGAAAAAAAAGAAAAAATGAAGAGGCAGTGGTTATTAGAAGCTCGTATAGCTGAAAACAGCATTAATGAATTAGAAGACAAGGTGGAGAAATTTCTCAGAATGAAGAGCAAAAAAATCAGAAATCATGCGAATAAATGATAAGAAACCTACAAAACAGAGCAAGTAGGTCAAATATTCATAAAATGAGAACACAAAGGTAGAGAATTGAGCAAACAAAGTTGAAATAATAATCAAGGAAATTTTTAAAATTCCCAGAAGAAAACATGTGTGAATCTAGATTTAAGTCTCAAGTTTATTTGTTTAAAATATATTTTTAGTAGTGCCTATTACATTTACAAAATATTGAGTTTCAATGTGGTATTTTCATTCACGCATGTAATATCTTTTAATCTTATCTCTCCTTCATTACCTCCCTTCTATCCCCACTTCCTCCCTTCATTTCCTTCCTCTTGTTTAATAATACTCTCCAAAGAGGCTCAGTTTTATCAAGTTATAAACCTATACATATCTGAAGTTCTGGAATTTTAATGAAGAGAAAAATCCTACAATCTTCCAGCAGAAAAAAATAAACTAGCTACAAAGGAGGGGAGGTTAGGCTGGTTTTGCATGTCTTATCTGCAACACTAACTGCTAGAATATGAAGGAGGAATATTTATGAGTTTGGAGGGTGAGAAGAAAGAGACCCCATAATTCTGTCACTGTTCAAATCATTAGTGTTATGTGAAATCCAAAGGAAGAACTGAGACCCAGACTCAAAAAACACACTATCCACACATCACCTTTCGAAAATAACTCCTTCAGGAATCTCTTTAGCCAACTAAAAAAGAATAGCACAAGACTCTAGAGAGGAAGATAAGTGTACATGAAACTAGTGAGCCAAGAAACCCACGAGACAATTCTATGGTCCACTGCAGATGTAGAGAGTGTTGTCTGCAGTGGACCTTAAGACAGGGCCCCAGGCCTGCGGGAAGAAAGGCCTGGGGTCCTGTCTTGACTCCCGTTCTATTGCAGTTAGGGATAGTTTGTTTCTTACAATGTTAGGAAAGAGAGACAATGGCTGGACCCTGACCTCTTCTCTTTCAACTGAGTGCTATTCAGAAGCTGAGCTTGATTAATACTTGTGCAAGTGTTTTGCACAAGACAAGGCCTCTGGCAAAAGCTGAATTATAGATTCTGGCTTTGATGTAGAAGCATGCTTTTTTTTTTTTTTCCATTTTTCTACCCATTTGAAGTCTAAATCTTGAGAACAAGCTCAGTTGTGCAGGAGGGTGTAAGAACCCCCTCCCCATCTCTCAATATCAAGAGCTGTGGCATAGATTGTATCCTAATTTTATTTTGTCAAGTACAGATGAGGCAGAGAAAAAGAAAATCATGGTCATATTTTCCTGAGGACAGGAGGCCCCAGTTGAAGGTGAGAAGTCAAACCAAGCACGTTGTAAATAGCTATTCACCTTTCAAGAACAGTAATTTCCCAAAAATTGCTACTAAAAATTCTGGGTTCTGATCCATCAGGCTACTAATTCATGGTTTCTGCAGTAGGGGGAAGGCTGGGCTGGGGATGTAGCTCAGTGGGGGGTTGCAGGCTAAGGAGAGAGTGGGCAGAGTTGAGATTCAGGGACACAGCTGCTGAAGCATTCTCTTTTCCTCTGTTCCTCCTTTTGCTTGTTCTGTGTTCATTCCTTTAGCAGCCATGCACAGAGTCATCAGAAAGGCCTTATCCCACCTTTGTGAGGCTGCTTACCTGAAATCCACCACTGTCCTGTAACCAAGGGGACGGTGCAGCCTCAAATGGGTCCTAGGAGGACATGTCTTAGATCTGGGTCATCCTATCTTCAGACCACTTTAGGTAATTGTATATTATTCAGATACTTGATTTTACATCTTATTCTCTGTCCCAAATGATGCTTAGCCAGGTTTCCTGCTCTACTGCAAAAGAAAAAGTTTCATTTTATATATATATATCCAAAATAATAAAATCTGAGACATTTTCAAATTGAAATAGGAGTACTCTTTCATTATTAAGATCCCACTGAGAAATTAAAGTTCAGTATGAAATTCTCTGTGCTTGTAAAATCCCAAATGAAAAATGTCCATAATATCTTCCTCTTTGATTTCTTTTTCTGCCCATCCGAATCCAGAGAGGGAGGTCCCACTCAACTATGTGGATTCGGTCAGGGTTTCTTCCTTGGTTACTTTAGCTTCTGCTTTCTCTTACTGAAATGATTGAATGCTTCTCCAGAACTTTCAAAATTAAATTCATCAAGTCTCAAATCTCTTATGTGTTTCCATTTCCTTTTCCAGTTCTGGAGGGTCAGCAGGACAGGGTAATACCTCTAACGTGGGCCAGTGTGTGGGCTTGGCAGAGGGCTTAGCCCCTGACTTCAGATATGCCCAAGAGTCCTCACTTGCTGTCATGTTTCCCTTCAAGACATCACTTCATTCATAAAGATCCATAATGCCCTACATCATGTTTTGTTAACACCCAGAGGGATCTGTCCCAAAGAGCTAAGCCCCAAATCTCACTGGAAAACAAAATTAGTTGATGACCCACCTGGCAGCTCCCCATCAAGCAGTGATTCAGGGACTCAAATTCATACCTGCATCTATAGCTTCCAAGGTCAATGTGTTCAATCAGTGACAAGGCACAGTCTTGGCTCTGAATGACAGTTTTATTTCAGTAGGGGAAGGCAGGTTAGAAGAGTCAAGTAAATCTAAAGAACAAGGTAATTTCAGAGAGCAGCAAGTGCTACATTGGGAAACCTGAAGCTGATCAACCAGCATCTCTCCGAGGAGTTGATATTTGAGTGTGACATTAAGAAGCATCAGAGTCAGTCACCTGAGCATCAGGGAATTTCATGTTAGGCAATGTGACCACCAGACAAAAAGCCTTTGAGGTGGCCATGCAATAGGCTTACTTGAATTGAGCAGAGAAGATTGGTTTGGAGAAGGGTCATAGTGTCAGAAATGGGCAATGGACGACTTACGCAGGGCCCTGTGGACAAAGTAAAGGTGAGATTTCAACCTATGCTGCAATAAGAAACCAAGCTATCACTGTTTCAGTGGCTTCTGCATTCACTTTATAGAAAAAAAGGAAAATAATAGGAAGCAATACCAGAGCCTCTTTGGACCAATCTGTTCATTCTCCGCCTCCTCTTTGGGCAAAGCTTTGCTGACTAAAGTCATTTAACAAGATTTCCTCAGAGTAGAGTATGTAAATTTTATGCAGAATGAATTACATGTCTGTAGACATTTATTTCATTACCCTAGATTCTATTAGCAAAGTTCACTTTATAGAGCAGCCCAGAATGATTTATCCCATGCTGGCTTCTAAAGAAAGGTTTCAAATCCTGTGAACTGCGTGTGGCTGTTGAAACTGTGAAGAGCTGTCCATTTCGGTCCCTGGATGGTCTAGCTGAGACTTTGGAAAGTGCCTTGGGTTTCTCATTGGGATGTAAACCTGGTCATCCCATAAGAGCCCCTAGCACAGCACCTGGCCCCTGGCCTGGAGTTCATGGCTGATAAAAGGATGCAAATGCCAGTGAGCTGAAAACTCTTTCCTCGGGAGTTATGGTTCAGATTTAAGATGTCTCCCAAGTTCACGGGTATATGGGAGACTGGATCATGGGGGTGCAGAGTTGAAGGTGGGTCCCTGGAGTATGACCTGGAAGTGTAAACTTTGGTCCCCAGTGCTTCCCTCCTCTCTCTACTTCCTGGTTGTCCTCCAGCATGCCCTTCTGCCTGGGAGCCAGCAGACCATGCACTGAAAACGTGACCCAAAATACATTTCTCTTTCGAGTTGCCTGTGTCAGGGGCTGTGTCCAGTGACAAGGCTGTCCTAAGGCACAAGGTGTGCTCTGCATGTGCAGCAGGGGACTGTGTGCCTGTCACCCATGGGAGTGCTTGGGGCCTGGCAGCCACTCCGTCACCATCTCTGAATTAACTGGGTGGAGGAAGGATAAGCATTTTGGACTTTAACCACGTTTCTACACTCACTGCAGCTGTCCATCCATGTATGGCCCTTATTTTGACTTTTTTTTTTTTAAGAAAGTGGAAGCCTTTGGGCTGCACCAAGGATAATGACTGTTGTCATGGCAATCTGGTGCTGCCCACATGGCCACCCTGGTCTCCAGCCTCCTGTGGCACCCTACTGGGCCCACCCCTCCATCCCCCATAGCTGTGGGTGCTGGTGGCTTCTCTGCAGGCTCCTCCCCAAGGCCCCTGCAAGTGCGATTCCTTGGTTAAAAGGCCTCACTGATCAGTCAGATGAGCTCCTGCTTCTCCTGCAGGTCCCAGCTCGGATGTCACTTTGTGCAGAGCATTTCTCCAGCTGGCCCTTCCATCCTCGCTGACCACACTGGCTTCTCCTGCTGTGCACGTGCATGTAACAAGTGATTATCAAAGTTCACACTTCAATTCTGAGGTTATTTTAAGACAGTAGGATGAGGTGACTAAAGAGCATGGTGAACCCCTGCTGCATTTGAACCTCAGCTCTGCTACTTACAAGTTTGTAAACTTGGGTTTGGCACTTTATCTTTCTAATTCCACTTCCTCACGTGTAGAGAAAGGACACACAGTGCTTGGGCAGTTGTGAAAAGTGAATGAGCTCATTCATGTAGAAGACTTAAAGTTAGCTCATATTATTTGACCAGTATGTTTCCCTGCCACTAGACTAAAAGCCCCATGTGACACACTTGCTCTTGTGTCTCCATATTTTGTGGTCTCTGGTTTCTGGTAAGAGGTCAGTACATTTCTGTGAAAGGATTGAATGAAAAATTGTGAGCTTTTCTCCAACAAGCAGACAAAATCCTGAAGCAGGAGGCCAGCTGTAAAGGACCAGGAAGGTTCATTTGACCAAAGTGCCTCTGCCCTTGGCCCGCCTGTCACTGCTCACATAAGCTATGATGTTGCAGGAGGTAAGTGGGAAAGGAAGCCACCTACAAAGCCAATGGATCTCCTGCTGTGTGACAAATTCTCAACATCATCCAGATCTGGCCCTGTAGGTCCTGGCCCGCTGGCCATTTTCTCAAGTCCATGCAAATAAATAGCTCTAAGGGGATGTGTTATAATACAGTCATGGTTTTCAGACTTTAGGACACACATCTCCAACAGAGGGGCAGGATTTGTCAGAGCATGAGTTGCTGACTCCACCCCCAGGACCTCAGATCCTCTGATAGTTCTAGATTGGGGTTAAAACATTTACATTTCTAACCTTCTATGGACAGCTGATCTGCAGGTGCAGGGGCTACATTTGGGGGGACCATCAAAGCAGGTGTACTCTCCTCATGGACAGGAGCCAGAAAGAGTAGAGCTGACTCTGGGAGAGTAGTCACAGAGGCAGCCTGCAAGGATGAGCAGGGTTTCCAGCATGGGGAAGGGAGCTCACGCAGAACATGAGCAAGGTGCAGAGAGATGTCTGTCTGTCTGGCAAAAGGGACAGACATTGCTGCATGGTAGCGTTCTCATGCATTCCTCCTTCTTCTTGGAACCTGAGGGAGAAGGGGAACCTACAAAGACAGGCTGGCAAGGAAGAGCTCATGTGTGTCAACTTTGCAGTTAGACTAACCCTGTCTTGAGTCTTTGACTATCACTTACTTTCTGCAGGACCTTCAATAGGGAGCTTGTTTTTCTTGGCCTCCATTCCCTCATCTGTGAAATGGGACAACTAGTAACAGTAATTGCTTCATAGAGTTGTGTGAATTAGATGAAGATGTGACGTGTGTGGCTTCATTTGGCCCGCAGCGGACACCCAGTACTGGGAGCGCTCACCAGTGGTTAGTCTGATGCAGAAGAGGCAGGTCACACTGCAGTTGGCTATGCACCTACCTCCTCCTCCAGGCTGGGACCCTCTGGGCGTGATGTACTGCACTTCATCTGGGCCCTGTATGCCACCAGTGTCACTCTCAGCAGAGCCAGAGCTGGAGCCCAAGCTCTTGGGCAGCAAGCTCTGCTTCCATGGTGGGAGAATTTCAGGGGCTGGGGGCAATTTCAGGGGCCAGCAGATGGTGGAGGAGGAACAGAATAGGAGAAGAAGAGAAGGAAGAGGTGCCTCTGCCCTTGCCCCAGCATGACCCCAGCAGATGGCTCAACCTAGGTAGCTGGAATCCCAAACCCAACTTTCTTATTGGACCTTGAAGGGAAGAGTACTTGTCACGGTCTTCAGAGAAAAGCAGTCACACCATAGGCATTGTCCTTGGAATCATGTGGTTTGGCTAGTAGTCTTTTGCACTGCCACTTTCTATGATGTTGCTTGTGTGACCTTAGACAGATCGCTGGACTTTTCTGGGCCTCAGGCCTCCTCGTCTGCTAGGTGAAAATGAAAACAGAGGGCTGGGTCTCCTTAGGGGAGAAACCCCGCCCTGGGGAAGCAGGCTTAGAAAGAGAGGAGGGAAGGAGGCTTAGAAAGAGAGGAGGTGCATCCCTCCACCTTTTCTTCCTCCCACCTTCCCTTCTCCTCTGCCTCCCTTATCGAGTCAGACACTGCTTAGTGCCAAAGATGCAGCAGTAAGCGAGGCAGTGCCCTGTATTCATGTAGCTTAGACTCCATGGGATTAGCAGGCAGAAAGCTGCGAGAATGGCAGAGCAGGTAGCTAGGCAGGGAGAGACTATAGGTAATTACACTTAACTTCCCGAAGGAGATGTTCTGGTTCCTTCAAAAGGGACCCTAAAAAATATTCCCCAAGTCTATAGTGTTAAAGGCAGCTAGAGCTTAAGCATATTACCAACAAATACTGTAGAATCTCTAAAAATATGAATAAAGGCTCTTCCACGCATTTACTCTGCAACTATTTACTCAACACCTGCCATGGCCCTGGCTTCGCCTTAGACTCTGGAAACTCAGAATGCAGCAGGGAATAAAGCAGAGTCTTGCCCTCCCATAGTTTGCACTAAGTAAGAGAGAGAAAACAAACACTGCTGAGCTTCATCAGGTGGGGACAAGAGCTAGGAGAGAAAGGCAGGCAGGTGAGGTGTTTGGGAGGCAGCATCTCTTTGTGATGCTCTTGCTGCATGGGAGAGGATGCTCCCTGCCCTGGTGGAACTCTGTACCAGGAGGAGGGACCAGGTCACTGTCCTAGGAGCCCTCCTTCCCTCCCTGCTCTGGAGCTCCAGCTGGCTGCTCCTCCTCCCTCTAAGGTGAGCCCTCCTCCTCCGCCTGCCTGCACCTGGTACCCAGGAGCCTGCCTACCCTCAGCTCTAAGCCACATTTCCAAACATCAGCTACATTGGAAAGAAAGGTGAGATTTTGTTCTCTTACCTGTCTCGCTTATCTTTCTTATTCTGCTACCACATGGGGTAGAAGGGTGCTATCAAGTGACCCCTAAAACTCCCCAGCAAAGGGAGTTAAAACCAATAGGAAGAGCTATTTGAGATAAAGGGATTAAAGAAGATTGTTCTGATGAAGTGACATTTTTGCAGAAAGAGCTGAAGGTAGTGAGGAGGGAAGCCACCGTGGCAGAAGAACATTCCAGGGAGAAGGGGTAACTTGTGCAAAGTCCCCAAGACAGGCATTGTTTGGTGTGTGGAGGATAGCCAGGAAACTGTGACTGGATCCCACTGAAATTAGAAGAAACATTTCTTTAGGATTCCTGGCTTTCTGTCCCAGATAGGCATTTATCTAGATTGGATAAAACCAGCAGCTAATAGGCCTGGTGCAGCTCAGATAATGAATAAATGCTTCCTTCTGTAATCCTGCAGGCTATTGTTCTGAGCAACCTGCAAATTTCCCTCATCCCTGCTCAGTGCCAGGACACCCCGCTGAGAGCCAGGAACCAGAGAGAGGAGCCAGGGACTCAGCCTGGAAGATGTGCGACATCTCTTGAGAAAGATTGGCTGGAAGGCAAGATCTATATGACAGAAAACAGAGGTGACCCTCAAGTTGAAAGGCTTGAACCTAGCTGGGTGATTGATTACCAAGAGACTGCCTTGATTTTGTTCTCTAATTACGGTGTTTATTTGATGCCTCATATTGGGCCCGAAACCCTTCATACCAGCCGGAGCTGTTCATTGTTACAATGTCCTAATTAAGCTTTGATTTATATGCTAATTTTATTCCAAGTGTGTGCAAAAGGGGGAAAGTTATTAGACTTTATTTTGAGATTACATTTTAATCCTGAGGTCTGCTGGGGAGCACCGTGTTTATTCTGTTGGCTTTTGTTTCCAGGATGTTGGTGGCAATTGTGATTATTTCCTTGGAGGGGAGAGATGATGAAGTGGTCAGGAGCTGCTGGGAGGCGGAGGGGGCTCCTGCTAATTGGAATTATGTAACCTCTTGCCTTTGCCTTGACAGCTTTGCAATGAAGCTTGCCTCTTCTGCCCCGCTGGTTAGGCGGGACAACTGGGGTGTGCCTTGGGGATGTCACAATGGTAAACACTTGGAAAGACGGCCACTGCCTGAGGCAGGGATTGGATTTTGGAATGTGGGTAGAACCGGGTTTTACCACACAGCTCCCTGAAATTTATAAGCTGGCAAGGGGAGCTTCTGGTTTTTGCTATAGAAAGAATGCATTTTGTCTTCACACTATCATTTATTCTAAATGCATGTCACTTGAACTTACCTATTCAAGGATTAGAGTCTCATCATGAGCCAGATTATCTGTACACCTTAGAAAGTTCATGCAGTTTCACAAATAGCTTGGAATCATGTGTGAGGAGGACGGATCTACAAGCATGCATTTTTTTCCGGGGGAAGGGCCCAACGTTTTCATCAGATTTTTCAGAGCTGGTCTAAAATGTTAAGACCATAAGAAAAGGAAACATGAGATTTTGATTTGTAATTTAACTTCCTGAGACTGGCTCTGTGGTTGGGAAAAAATTCATCAAACAGTGTGCCCTTCTTCCCTGTGCATCCAAATGACGCCGAACGTGGGGTCTCCAGGAGAGAGGGCCTTAGAGGACAAATGAAAACGGAGCAATGTTTACCTGAGCTTCCCTGAGCTGATGGGCACGGGATGTAACTGACCAGAGAGTTTTTATTCTTAACCTTGGAAGAAAGAGTTGCTTCTAATGCTTGTGAGGACACAGAAATAAACACACAGAGACCGGTGTGCTTCCAAGCCTCCTGCAACCCGGAGCTGCTATGCTCCTCAGGTCAACCTCTCCAGATGGCTCCCTCTGGTCTGCCTTCTTGTGGTTTTATGAGGTTTTGTTTCTTTTTTTCTTCCTGCCTCCAAACCCTTCGGCCTGGTTATGAGCACAGGTCAGTCCTTTTAGTCTAGGACTATATCGTGCAGCATGGTACCAAGGTTTGAAGGAAAGCAAGGCTCTACCTTCTACCTCATCAGAGAAGTGACCCTCATATTGGGCAAACTTCCCTCACTTTGGGGTGCTTGGCCCTGCACCTCGGCAGAGTTTTGTATAATCGAAGTCTTCCATCTGACCTAATTAAACTGTGATGCAGTTTCAGGAAAGTTCCAACACTTGCTTCAGATGTGTGCATCTTTGCGCCTCTCTTATTCTTTCCTGCTTGCTTGTATTTTTAGTTTTACACCTTGAGTTCTGTGAACTTTTTCACAGCATCAAAGTGATCCTGTTCAGTTGTTGCTCCCCGAGAGGTAGAACGTCTGCATTTTCCATAGACGTCAGCCCTGGGGTAGAGGAGAGGTCTGTTTTATTGAGGGTCCTAATAAGCTTTAGGAGCTGCCTTACTGTGAATACATATTTTTAAAAAATAACGTATTTTAAACATTTTTAAAAATTACACATAACCATCTCATTCATGATTCATTTTTCTATGCCTTTCCTTATTTTTGTCCATATGCATATAAATTTTATTAGTCAAAATGATGGCATCCATCCACGTGGGCAGGAATTTCATAAGCTACACAGTGTGCAAAGACAGCCACTCTATCACGTCAACTCTGTTTTTTATCTTACAGAAAAGCAAGCAAGCAAGCAAACAAACAGAGTTACTAATTAACTTGGTTCTATAGAGACGGAATCTTCCAGTAGTTTCCCATGCCTTTTGGAGGGTACATTTTGTTAATTTAGGAAGGTCTGCCTCCCTCCTTCCCTCTGGGCTTATGGTAAATTTCAGGGGTCTCACATGTACATGAAGAGCTCACTTGGTGGCTGTGGTCAAGGCTGATCCTGATTATCCAAAGTCCAGCTAGGGAATTGGAGATGAAGCGTAGTACAGGACATTGGACTCATGGCTATGGACAGGCTGGGAAGTCCAATGGGAGGGTGGGTATCTACAGGGGAAGCTACTGTCACCCTAAGAGTTGAGGGCCATGGCAGAGCTGTCAGGGTAGAGTGAGGCTGTGAGGGAGGTATGTTCAGCATGAGCCAGAAGTACAGGGCAGACACTGACCCAGGAGGAGAAGGAGAGTCTCTAGCAGCAGGAAGGAGGGGCCACTGGGCCTGTCCCCTGCTCCTGCCCTCAGGTTGCCCCAGTCCCTCCCATTGGTCAGCCCTGCCTAGAAACCCATTGACAGAGGAGGCTGAGAAGTGTTGTAGCTCTCTGTATGCAGGCAGAATGGGTGCTCTGAGGATGAACAAATGACCAATGCTGGCATCATCTTGCTTTCATTGGCAGCATCCAGTTCCTTCCTGCCTTTGCAGCCAGCATCCCTTCGCGCTGCCTCCACTCTGATGCCCACGGGCCGCTTTTGCCTCTGGCCATGGCTCCGCACTCCATCTTTATCCTTTCTCCGCATCTCTCTCCAGGTCCATTGAACTGAACTGCTCTCACATAGCCTTCACAGAGGTCATGGGGGATTTTGGGTAATTTATTATGCTGAGGGAGGGTGACAGGGGACTCATAGGGCCACCACAGCCTTGGTCTGTCTAGCACTGTGTTGTCACCATGCCTACCCCACTGTGTGAAACCATGCGTGTGGGTCCAGCCAGTGGGACAGACTCCCTGATCTGCACAAAGGAAGCAAGCTATGGGCCTTCCCACCTCTCAATTTCCCCCATTCTAGTGGTGAAAAATCACTTCCCCCCTTCTAGGGTGTGATCTTGAGGGCGAAGGAGAGGTAGGATGGTAGGGATGAGGGTTGGGGCCTCCACCACTGCCTAATGCATTTTCTTCTTTGCTTCACTTCCAGATCTTCAAGGAATTGTAAGGGGAAAAAAAGTTTTAACTAACATTTTAGAATTTATTTCATTGCATTTATGTGGATGCTCAAATTGCTCACCCTTATGGACATGGGTATGGTTTTCAGCATTTGACAACTGATCAGATGATGCTTGGGTTTGAGAAGGTGGCAGAAAACCCCATGTTCCTGTGCCTTGAACCCCTGCTGACCCATGTACACTTGGCAGCCAGCACTAAGAGGAGCTTGGGGATCTGGGCTCCTATTCACATGAAAAACTGGGCCTTCTCCTCGGCTTCTATTTTGTGCTTTCCCTCCCTAGCTCCTGATCTTCTGTCTGTTCCCCTAAGTTCTGATAGCAGTCATAGAGTGTCCTTGTCAGTGCTGGTCCTGTCTCACTCTCTGAGTCTTGCCATCTGGCTGGACCACTTTTGGCCATTTCGGTCACTTCCTGCAAGGGAGAGAGAACGCAGGAGGGCAGATTCACTTCCTAAGACCTGAATTCCACCCCCAACCTGCAACTAACACCCCCAAAATTTATCCCAAAAACTCTCTTTAGAGGAATTTAGAGCAGCTTAAAAGACATGGAAAACACAGAAAAAGAAGTGGAGAAAATAAAAGTTTACCTTCAATTTTTCCAGTCAAAGAGATCTGCCCCAAATTTCATGAGGAAAAGGACTTTGCTTATCTTGTTCATTTCTGCACCTCCATGGCCTCTGCACATAGTGAGTGCTCAGGAAATATTGCTAAGTTAAGTGATAACCTTCCCAATTTTTTCGCATCTAGACCTATTTTTATACAAACTGAAGCATGCTTTCCCTGCTGGCTCATAACCTACATTTTCTGTGTGTAGCAATCTATCATTAACATTTTCCAAATCAATAAATATTCGTCTACATTATTTTAGTAGAAGCATTGTATTCAATTGTAAAGTGAGACCATAATGCATCTAACTTATCCTTATCATTATACACTGAAGTTTTGTTTTCTAAATTTTTACACTGTCAACAAATGACTTCTTAGTCTTGTACATATACGGGTGCACAGTCGTCCAGCTCAAAGGGCACGTGCGTACATTTTTAAGGCTTTTGATGCAGTCTGCCTTTGGGAGGAGCACATCCTTGTAACACAGGGAATTATACCAGAATGGGCATTCCGTAAAGCGAGGATTTGTCCACTTATTTACTATATCACAATGACTTTAGCCTAGAGCAGTGCCTAGCACAGAGTTGGTTCTTTAATAAATATTTATTGAATATTTGTTATTATTTAAATTTTTTTCAATTTGATGATGTTTTTATAATAAACTGATAAAGCCCACACACTCCATTCTGTACCCCAAAATGCTTACTTAGTGAGGTTGCTGGAATTGGATCTAAATGTTTTTATACTCTTGTCAGAACCAAAGAAAGCTAAATAGAAACCAGAGACAGAGCTGGGTCTCTGGGTGCAGAAATTCCCTGGTGCAGAAGCCATTATTGCCTGAGCCCACATCCGGGACCCCTGCAGCTGCGCGTTCCAGCCCCAGGAGGGTTTGCTGATAAAGGCCAACAAGGAGATACAGGGCCTCGATGTTTGTGCTGCTGTTTTTCCCTATGAAGGATACAGCTTTGCATTTTTTTAAAACACAAAGCTAACCTACTGACCCAGAAAGAAGAGAGTTCTTTTCATTTTCTTTGAGGATTTAGAATACATAGGCTTCTGTGGGCCAACCCCAGGGGAGAAGGCAATAATACAGAGTGGTGGTGGCATCACCGGACTTCAAAGCTACCATTAAAGAGGACTTGTATGGGGGTGGGACGGGGCTGGGACTCAGGGCGTATGGTGCCTTTTGTGCATGTGTGTGTGTATGTTTGTGTGTGGGCGTGCGCACGTGTGTGTGCGTGTGTGTGTGTGTGTATGTCTGTGTGTACGTGTGGTGGCAGCCAGGGAGCCCTAGGTAGGAGGTGACCAGGAACTCAGCCAAAAGAACCAAAGTGGGTGTTTTCTTCTGCATCCTCACCCAGCTCAGCCTGCTGTGTTTTGAGTAGTCTCAAAGCTGCTGGACACATTGTGAGATGAAGGGAATGTGCATTGATTTCCACACCACTTTCATCTGATGCCACAGGACAACAGAAACAGAATACTCAGAAAACTAATGGAGTCCCGTTTCAGCAGAGAAACAAGACTCTGGAAATGCAGATACTCCCATGTGATATGCAAAAGAATCAGCCAAGGTCCCCATACCTGTCTTCCCAGGGAAGGTGGAGATAAACACACAGGAAGCCAGGGTGGGTGGGCCTCCATCAAAGCAAAGAGCCTTCCCTTTGAAGAATTTATCAAAACAAATGTCAGTGGAGAGTCACACACCCAAGATACAGATACTGTTCAGAAATAGGGTGATTAAAATTTTGCTTAAAATATAGGAAGATACACCTATTTTCTCTGAGTCCAGAACTTTGCTCTAGCTTTGGATGTGGGGGACCTTGGAGTTCCCAGGTTCTCCTGGTGATGGACCCAAACATGTTTCCCAGTGGGTGAGTCAGTCTCTGCTTCCTTTCTGGCTTGGCAGCTGCAAACACTCTGCTTTCCCTGTCTGTATCCTTCTCTACTCTCATCCGTTCTTCACGTCAATCCCAGGGTTATTTCCCTACACTGCCCATCTGAATGCATCAGTATGCCTTGTGCTTAGAATCCCTCCTTGACTCCTCAATACCTTTTCTGGGGAGCACAGCCCTTGAGACTGTGTAATGTGGCATTTTTCTGGTGGAATCTTCATTTTATTTATAATTCTTATATTAAAAAGAATAAAACCAAGCCAAACAAAACAGAACAAAGCCAATCAAAACAAACCAGTGTAGGGGACACGTGACTTCAAAACAATAGGAAATCAACAATGGTTACCATAACGCCACCTTCATTTTAGTCTGCACACCTTCGTTGTGACTTCCGGTGCTAGACACCAGGACTTCTTCTTCCTCTAGCTCATCTTGCTTTTTCCCTGCAGAATCTCATCCTTCATTTACAGAGCACCTTTCCCTCAGCATCATAATTGTGGTTTTATAATCCACCCTCTGAAACAGTAAGGATAGATATTGTCTGTGTTTTTCCAATGAAAAATTTGAGCTCAAAAAAAATTGTAGGTCTTTACTCAGTCACAGAAATGGCAAGGGGAGAGATGGAGCTTAAGGTAAGCAGTGCAAACAAGCTCCTCACAGGTTTACAGGATGAAACACCAGCAGCTGCTGCAGCCCTGTCTACAAAGAGTGACAAAAAACTATGGGGAATATTTAAATTAAAAAAGAATTTATTACAATGAAAGACACGTTGCCATTAAGCTCCCTCACTCTTAACACACATGTCATATCATTCTTGTCACTTTCCGAAGCAGCTTTGACAGTCTTTCTTTGTGACTGTCTTTAAGAGTTGTGACCAAAACTATGGTGAATGCAACTTTGGAGTCGTATCTAATGAGCATGCAGGCTCATAAAAACATGGCAGTGTATCCTCATCCAGCTCTGTCCCTGGATCTGGTTCCATGTGACTTCTGGCTTTCCCCCAGAGTCAGGGTGAGCATGAAAGGTAAACATTTGGAAAGGATTCAGAACACCGAGGCAGCTCCGGTAGTGACTTTCATGAGATAGACCCTCATGAAGGAGGACTTCCAGAAATGCTTCAGAAAGTGGCAAGGTTGATGGGATGAATGTGTTTGAAGAGAGGGGGAGTATTTTGAGGGGGATTAATGGCAATCTGTCTTTTATTATAATATTTTCTAAATTTAAGCATACACTATTGCTTTTTATGCCTCATATGCCTTCCCCCCCACCCCAGCATCCATATTCAAGATCCTTTTCTGGGAAAGTCTGAGCTTAGAAAGGTTTTCACAAGTGGTTAAGATTGGGGTCTCTACAACCAGACTGCTTGAGCTTGAATCTCAACTTCACCCACCCCTAATCATTTCTAGGACTTTGGAAAAGTCACTTAAGTTCTCTGTCCCATTTCCTGTTTTGCAAAATTGGGATATTATAGAATCTGCTTTATGTGAATGATTGTGAGGATTAAATGCATTATTATATGTAGACCACACAGAACTGTACCTAGAACAATAACTAGGAGGGATGTGTGAGCTACTTGGCTCCTGTGATACTGGTTGCTGCCTTCAATACACAGCATCTGTGGAGAGAGGTGGTCCTACCATGGCTCCTGTGCCTTGGTGTCCCTGCTTGAAGCCAGTGCACCCATCCCCCATTCACCCTAGAGCATGTGACCGAGAGAGAGATGGGGACCCATCGCTTGGCCCAACATAACAAGACAAGCTGGCATGTCCACTCCTCTCCTGGCACGTTGGCTCACTGAGCAGTGGGAACACAGGCTGATGGTGCCCTGGGTGGGAGAGGCAGCAATGGGTGAGGCTCAGGGGAGCAATGTCAGCAGAGGAACCCCCTGGGGAAGAGGAGGGAGGAGCAGGTGTTCAAAGAGGAATCCAGAGAGTGGGCAGCTCCCAAAGGCACCAAATGTCCTTCCCTGTGCTGATGTCTCTCTTTCCAAAGCGTATTCTGTGTCTGTCCTCTTACCTCCATCTCTACTCTGAGCCTCCTTTATCTCTTGTCTAGTGACTTCAGTGATCTTCTCCCTGGTCTCTCTGCTTCCTGTTCTATAACCCAGTCTCAACAATGCAGCCAAAGTAACCTTCTGAAAATGTTCTTTAAAAGCCCTCCTGGAGGCTGGGGATTTAGCTCAGTGGCATAAGTGCCTGCCTGGCAAGCGCAAGGTCATGAGTTCAATCCCCAGCACTAAAAACAAAAACAAAAACTCTCCTGGAGCAGATGCAGTTCTATAGCACCTGAAATGCCAGCACTCTGGGAGGCTGAGGCAGGAAGATTGTACAAGCCCAACTTGGGCAATTTAGTGACTTAGTGAGAACAAGTCTTGAAATTAAAAAACCAATGGCTGGGGATGTAGCTCAGCGTGAGGGTTCTGAGTTCAATCCTAGGTACCACTAATCAACTGACCAATCAGTTGGACTGCCAGAGCCTCCTCAATGCAACTTCCTTGTTCTAACTTCATCCATCTCATCATTCACCACCTCTTGCTCAGCCTCTAACCTCTTCCTAAACTTTAAGCCTTTGTGTTTGCTCTTTGCTCTCCCCAGGCTCCTCCTGTGGTCATTTCCTTTATCTAATGTGAATTGTTATCTCCTCAGAGAGGCCTTCCCCAGCGATCCTATCAAATGCTGCTCTCCAGAGCTGCGGTCACTGTTTATCACATCACCCTCTTTACTCTCTTTCCATCACAATCTGGGATCATACAATTATACATTTGTTTCTCTGCTGGCTCCACTGTGAGTATATAAACTCCTTGAGGGAAGGATACTTCTCTGTCATGGTCACTATGGTATTTGCAGTAGTGAGGACAGCTACTATTCATTGGATTTGCTTTAGATTTTAATTCCATTTCATATATATATATATATATATATATATATATATATATCCCCTTGTTTCTAAGGTAGTTTGAAAACCAAGGAGCCTACTATAAGAAAGTTAGAGCTGAGATCTCGCTACCCATTCCACCCTCCCTAGAAGTTTCCCTTTGGAGACTTCTTCTCCTCCGCAGCCCATGTGATGTGCCTGTGCCACCGTGGGAATTTCTCAGCAGGGCTGTCTTGATAGCAGCCTCCCAGGCGTACAGGGAACGGGGCCATCCACCCCCAGGCCCCACCCCATGCCGGCTGAGAGTAAGCTTCCTCCCAGACCCTGTCAGTTTCAGGCAATGCTGCGTTGTCTCTGCTGAGTAAACGGGCTCCTCCTCGCATTTCCACTAGCTGCTCACCAGGGGTGGTGCTGAGTGAAGATCATGAGAAAATGTTTAAGGAGAACCTGCCCAAGGTAGGAGGGAGTGAGACCCAGAGTGTCCCGACCCACCCATCTCTCCCCCTCTCCACCGCCCTGCAGATGAACACAGTGAGGTCCAGAGGTCCAGATAGGAGCTGCAAGTGGCTACCATTAAGTCACTCTCCAGTGATGAAGGGTGGAAACAAAGTGAGGACTGCAGGTGGCCTGAGAAATGGGGACAATGTGGGGAAGGGTGACTTTTCAGCCTCTATCTTTCCTGTTATCTGGGGCTTACATTTCTCGAGAGTGAAATTTTAGCTGTTTTCAAAAGATCCTTAATTGGGATCTAATAGGATCTCTACCAGTGGATGTCCTGGAAGTTGTGAGAAAGGTCCACAGACTCTTCAAGTGGCTCCCTTCAAAGACGCTTCTGTCTGGCTTTCTCTCCAGTGCAGGCCTGGTACTAGCACAGTACCTGGGGCAAATCATTGAGTAAATAAACCCTGAGCATTCAGTTTGAAAACTTGCTGTGTTCCCAGATCTATGCTCAGCACTTAGAAGAACAAAAAATAAGTAATTGATATGGTCTGTTTCTCTCAATTTTTGACAGGGTTGTAAAAGACCTGCCCCTAACTAGTTTAGTGACCAAAGGCAAACTCAACCCCCCTGAGCCCATTTTATCTTTTTCATTCCTCCGGAAACTGAAGGCAACAGCAGTACCTGCTATGGCTTAGCTCTAAAATATACCCCCAAATGTCTCATGTGTTTGGAAGGTGATTGGATCAGAAGGGTGCTGTATTCACCGGTGGAATCACCGATGGATGAGTTCATAGCTGAATGTGTTATGAGGAGGTGGGACATGGTTGGAAGTGAGGCACTGGGAGTGTGACTAGGAAGGCTGTATTCTTGTCCTGGGTTCCTCCTCTGTCTCTCTGCTTACTGGTTGCCATGAGGTGAGCAGCTTCCCTTCACCATGCCCTATCCACCATGCCATTTCTGCCGTGGAGCCTGTCAAGCATGGACTGAACCCACTGAAGCTGTGAGTCAAAATAAACCTTTCCTCCTTTAACCTGCAAGTGCTAGGTATTGTGTCTCAGGGATGAAAAATGGATAAATACAATATCTACTTACAGAGTTGTTGTGGGGCTTAAACGAAGTCAAGTACTTAGCACAACTGGCATATCTTAGGGTTGTGTAATATATTGAAATTAATAGTTCTATCTCTATAGAATACTGGATATCCAGAATTTAAGTCATATTTGACACTTGAACTTTTTTTTTTTTTTTTAGCAACCCTGGGCTCGTCCATTAAATTCCATTTACCCAATTTATATGAAAAGCTTTCTAGCATATTAAAATCCTCCCTGCCTTGTAAGTTGAGTTCCAAGTCAGCATTCTGATGGATCCACATAGCTTAATGAATGGATACGATATGCAAGATTGATTGCCTGTTCTCTAAAGGAATGCAGCTCTCCCACTGCAGCAATCCTGTCTTATTTCTCTTTCCTATAGTTTGTTTTTCAATAAACCTGTGAGAAACAAATCAAAAAGCCTGTGTTCCAATAGCTCGGACCCTTGGTTTTGTTGGTTTTAGGTTTATTCCTCTCCTCTTTTGCAGTCAGAGTGTTATCTCTTCTTCCAGTTGTCAGTTTGCCAACTGGGAGTGACCAGCAGCTTCCTCTGATTTGTTGTGTGTGAGAACTCAATAATCAGTCCCAGATAAGTTATGAGCAAACCAAGAGCATGCAGACTCTGGATGGAGACCTGAGAGGCTATGTCTTTTGCTTCATGCTTCAGAGTCACCTCCAAGTTTTCAGAAGCCTCCTCATTCTTCTTGTGCTCTCATCAGTAAGATCATCCTGGGAAGACGTGAAAGTTCTCAGAACGGGTAAGCACTCAATAAAACATCACAGAAATGACTGGCGGAGTAATAAACATGATAATATAGATAGGTCATAAACTTAAAGGCTATGTGTGGGGATAAAGGGCAAGGTGAGCAAGCATAGGTTGAAATTAGTTTGGCAAATAAACTGAGCTAAGTTTTAAAACACATGCAAGAAGCCAGGTGTAGTGCTGCATGCCCGTAATCCTGGGACTCGGGAGGCTGAGGAAGAAGGTTTGCCATGAGTCTGATGCCAGTCTCGGCTACAAACTGAGATCAATGCCAGCCTGAGTTAGAGTGAGACCCTGTCTCAGAACAAACAAACAAATGAACAAAGAAACCACAAAAAAATTTCCAAAAAGCCAATCAAAACAAACTCCCACAAGACCCAACAAGAAAATAAAGGAACGATGCTAGGGGAGGATAAATCTGGTATCATGCAGGGATAGCAGAAAGAGACGTACACACTCCCTGCTATCCCATAGGCGTCTCTTCCCAGGACAATGCAAACAAGATGTTTCTAAATGACCCATCTGTCAATCCATCCATCCATCCATCCAATCATTTGATGAGCATCTCATGTTCTCAGTTCTTTTGCCAAGGACAGAGAATAAAAAAGAAAAATGCAATATAATTCTAGAATTGAAGAAGTGCTTCGTGTGACTCATGTAAAAAAATCTCTGGACATTATAGACTATTTTTTTCTTGCAACTTTCAGTTCTTTAGGAAGTCTGGTCAGTTTTGACTCCAAAGTCTTCCTCAACTCCATCCATTTGTCTTGATCTCAGTTACTACCATCCTGGCACAGCAGACCCTTCCCAGCACTTGGCAGTCACCTCCAAAGGAACTCGTTGTGTCTGTTGTGTCAGTTTTCCATGAAGCAGCCAGAGTGATACGCTAGATCCTGTTTCCAATCACAAGCCTCCCGTAGCTTCCGGTAGCACTTGGAATAAAACACAGTCTTTTTTCAGTAATCTTCAAGACTCTGTAGGAGATGGTGAACCTGCTCTTGAGATCTATCCTGCGTCACTCTTCTCTTTGGCCCTGTGCTCAGTTACATGCAGCACTTTTCACTCCATGGACGCCTAAACTCGTTCTGCTATTAGCTTCATGGCCTTTGCAAGAGCAGCTGCCTCTGCCTGGAATGTTCTTCTCCTTGACCCCTGCATGGATGTATCCTCACCATTCAGATCTCAGTGTTAAATTTCTTTTCCTCAAAGGAAGCCTTTGCAATTCCCCGAATGAAGGTAACAGCCAGCCATCTCCCATGAAACCATTGTTTTATTTGCAGAGCTTTTAATATTCTCTCCAATGATCTGAGTTAGCTATTTATTTTACATCATCTTCCATTGTCATCATGAGAGCAGGGAACTTCCCTCCTCTCTGGAGCCACCTGGCTCACGTGCAACTCTTGTAAGGCAGCATCTTAGCTGAATGTACTAGACGTGGCCTGCTTAACAGAGGTCAAGGACGGAATTCTTTTCCTCTATTCTTCTGGAGGCTGAATGATGCTCCCCAAATAATAGAAAAAAGAACAGGTTTTCACTACCTGCATTCCTTGACATACACAGTATTTCCTTCTGATAGTTCCTGGCTCTGACAGAGAGCAACACAGGTACTCTTGTTTCACGTACAAAAAAATTGAGGTTATGGGGGCTCCGTTTTTGAAGTTAGAAGTGAAACTGAGTAAGGTAGCTTTGCTTGTCTGCGCTCCACTGTGTCACACATGTCTCACATCACCTAATCATTCAGAGAACCCTTTCCTATTGGTTACCACTGATTGATTCCTGACCTGATCCTAAAGTCAGTGCCCAATCTGATTCTCTCATGAGCTCTTGGAGTAAGTTCCAGAGGCTGACCGAAAACCGTATTGGGCAATCGTGCTGAGCGAGTCTACTGTTGGCACTTAGACTGACAACTGTGTAAGGCCGCGTGGAAGGAACAAGAAGCAGGTAGAGAAGATGAGTTCCCTTCCAGAGAACACAGAGAAAGTGGTCACAGCCTCTGGGCCTGCAGTTCTAATCCACAGGTTTCTGTTTTTCCATATCTATGAAATTCATAGATTAGAATTTGGTGGTAGGGTTCAAAACTGGTAATTGGGTAGGATTTATTCAAAGGTAAGCATCCTTAGTTGACACAGCTAAGTTCAGTTGGCAGTGAGCATTGAGATATTTGCCACTGCAACTGTCATGGGGTGGGGGAGAGGACAAACAGAGACAGAGACAGACCGAAAGAGAGAAGTTAGGCTATCAGGATACGCATGAAACAGACTGCCCTCCTGAATCCTAGTATACCGGTGGGAACTGGGGCAGGCGGCGAAGTGGTGGCAGATAAAAGTAGCTATGTTAGAAAAAGTGTTCCCCGTGAAGCCCACCTCTAGTGGGTGAAAGGCTATTGTGTGCAGTGGTAGATTGAAACCACCTGTGAAAGTAAACCAACACTCAGCTGCCGGAGACAAACACTAGCAACTTGCAGGCTCCTGATCAGGCCACAAACCCAGCCACCTGGCCGCTTCTGCTCTTTGGATTTGCCTGGCAAATTCTTACTGTTCCAGGAAGGGGATGCTTTATTCAAGGGTGCCTAGATAAACAGAACCTATAGGACACACACATCTATAGAATTCCTTTTCCTTAAGGATCTGTCCTCTCTCAAGGCTTTCGACTGTGTGGAGGCCCCCCCTCCCCGCCCACGTTACACAAGGTAAACTCCTTCACTCCTGGTCACTGATTTAAATATTAATCGCGTGTAAACAAAAATATTTACTACAATCTCTAGACTGATATTTCACCAAGAACTGAGTAACAAAGCCTAGCAAATTGACACAGAAAATTGACAAGGCAAACTGTGTCTTTTGATAACAATTCTTCTCTGCAAGGCATATTATTATGTACAAATCATGTTCTCATAAGCCATCTGACCAGTGGAACACCTCTGTGCTGAGGAATATTAGCCCTCCTATGTGTTTTATAGATAAGGGGATCTAGGTTCATAAAGCAGATTCCATGCTGATAAGGGTGGACAGAGGACCCCAGCTTGGGCAATCTGACTGGGGTCTATATTCCTCTATTGCTCTCCCTATACCTAGGTCCACGATGTCACTCCCTACCATTCTCTTATTTGTCATTTCCCTTTCATGACCACAGATACTTGCAGAAACTGTGTAAGAAGGAATGTAGCTTTTATTTGTCCAGACTCAAAGGATTCTCTTAGTCCATTTTCTGTGACTATAACTGAATGCCTTAGAAGGGGTAATTTACCAGGAATGAGGGTTTATTCAGCTGGTGATTATCAAAATGGCATGTCCAAGGTGGAGGGACCGAATCTAGTGAGAGCTTTCTTGCTGTTGGAGAGTTTCTGCAGAACCTCAAGGTGACACAGGACATCATATGGTGAAAGAAGTAAGTACAAGAGAGAACCAAACTGGCTTTTATTACAGACCTGCTGTTGAGATAACTCATTAAAACCCAGTGATCCATGAGTTAACCACAGACTAAACCAATCATGAGGGCAGAAGTAATTACATTTTAAAGACCCCACCTCACCTCACCTCTTAATCTTTCACCATGGGAATTAAATTTCCACCTGAGTTTTGGGGGGGCCTTCAGACCTGAAGCAGGACCTCAACTGTGGACATGTTTGAATAAATGTGAGCTCCTACCCCAGCAGCAATTTCCTCAGCTCTGCCATCTCCATACCTCCTGATTTCTATAGGAGGAGGCCCCATCCCCTTCCTCAGACCCAGAGAGCATTTACTGGAACTGCCAGAGGTTCAGCAGGGTGCTCTCCCCACCTTATGTTTCCCTTCTGCTCCAATGGAAGACAAGTTCACTACTTCCCAGTGGCTTTGAGTTGTGAGCTCCTATTGTGAGATGTCTGGATCTACACTTCTCCGGGCCTCACCAGGTCGGGTTATCGGCAGATCGCTGGTGACTGTGGATGGAGGCTGCAGCCTGGTGGCATCTGGTGGTGCTGGGAAAGTGAGGCCACTCTTCTGGCAATATCAGATGGATTCCTTGCCTTCTCAGCTGGGGTAGCTCATGTGAGGAAGCACGTTGTGAATGGATGTTGATATAGGAGAGACCGGAGGGCTGGTGGGCGGAGGGGGGAAGGTTCATTCTCCCGCTTCTCTTGTCTCTTCCTCTGAGTCTTGGTACTGACCTCAGCTCAGGAGGTGCAAGAGTTTTGTTTCCAGCAGTTCAAGTCGTATTTGTAGTTAGTACTGGGTTCCTGAGATCCTCCCACCAGAGCACCTGGGTGCTAAACCACACCCCGAAAAGGAGAGGGGGACATAGCTAAGCACAAGCCTCTCTGGTTTCAAAATGGCCTTAGGGGAAGACAAGACAAATGAAGACCAGTCAGGAGATGGGTTCCTTGGGTGATAGGATGTATTGTATTCTAGTTTCCACAGGTCTGGATGTCTGAGACAACAGACTCGGATCATGGCTGCGAGGCGCACTGTATTTGAGTTCCACATTGGAAAGAACTTGCTCTTAGAGCTCTACAGCAGGGAAGGCCTAGGCACGAATCGTGGGTGCTCTGCCGAGAGGCGACGAGCCACGAAGGCTGCATAGCTTGGGAATCCAATGGGAGGATTCCTGGGTTTGGTGGGAACCACGTGCCCTGAGGTGTCGGGGTCTCCAGCCAAATGAATCTTCCTTAAAGAGTCAGGCGCGTCTGCCTCCGAAGAGGGGTGCTCCCAGACGACTCTCACCCTCTAGGGGCTCACCATCGGTAGTAGCACCTCGGGAGAGACCCCTGCCACTGTCTCCAGTCCCCGAGCCTGGGAAAGACTCGGGACCCTGGAAGGGGACCGGGATGGCGAGCCCGCCCATTGGCTGCGAGGCGCCATGTGAACCGCGCTGGTTGGCTGGCGGGAGGGAGGAGGAGGCGGTTTCCCGGGTAACGGGAGGGCAAGGAGCGGCTGCGGCGGCGGCGGCGGCGGCGGCGGCGGCCGGGCTGAGAGCGCGGGCCGGAGTAGGTGCGGGCCCGGCTGGAGGCGGCGGCTCCGCGACGCGCGCGTGGGTGCAGGTAGGAGCCCCCGGGCTGCCCCTCCCGGGTCGGGGTGGGCTGGGCTGTCTGGAGCCAGGACGGGCCTGGGGAAAGTTTGCGACACAACTGGACGGGCAGGAGGAAGAGGACTTGGGATGCTCGGGGCCGGGCTTCCGAGTCCAGGGCAGGGCGCGGGCTGCTGGGGCGGAGAGGTCTGGCCCCGCACTGCGCGGCTCGGGACTACGCCTCTGTTCCGGGCCACTGGAGGAGGGCTAGGGGCCTTCGAGGCCGCCCGGCCACAGCTCGCAGACTGCCGGCGGGCCCTTGTTCGGACCGCGCCGGGAAACTCTTCCCGGCCGACGCGCGGCTGGGGGCGCTGCTCCGCGCTCCGAGGCGGCTCGCGAGCTCCGGGGCGCACTTTCCGGGGCCTCCGGCGGCTCCGCACACCCCCCCGTCCGGAGTGGGTGTGTGTCCCTCCGGGTGCGCGCCCGAGGCTGGGCGACCCCCTGTGCGTGCCGCCGCGCTTACAGCGTGTGGTTCGCGCGTCTCGGCGCCCTCTGCGCGATTGTGTGTCTGGGTGTATCCCGAGGCCGGCGGTGTGCGCAGTGCCGTGGCGCCTTGTCTGAGCGTTGCTGTTCGCGGTGGCTTTCTGTCTGCCTCTCTGTGTTCTTGGTGTGGGTGTGTAGCCTCCCCGACGCGTGCGAGTCTCTGGGTGTATTTAGGAGCGGGTGTGTGTTGCCGCCTGTGCCTCTTTTTCTAGCCACGTCTGTCTCCAAATGTAGGTGTAGTACCTGTCTGCGCGTCTCTCTCAGGGTGGGTGTGCTTCCCACTGTGTGCTTTGAGCTTCTGAAGGTGTGTGTGTGTGTGTGTGTGTGTGTGTGTGTGTGTGTAAGTCTGTAGGTGTGTATGTCTGGGTGTCTGCGAGTGTCTCCTTTGCCTGTGTCAGTCTGTGCCTCGCTTTTCACTGTGTCGTGCATCTGTGTGCGTGTGCATGTGCCTGTGCGTGTGTAGGTGGATCTGACCCGGGCAGCTAGGCCAGGCCCCGCAGGCCCCTGATTCTTTGCTCTCCCACACTTCCCGGAGCTGCGGGCGAGGAGGAGCGGGCGCCCGGGAGCTCGGGGCTCCGTGCCTACGGGGTGCGCGCTCCGCTGAGCCGGCTCTTTTCTTGCCGGCAAAGGGACTCTGGTGGCGGCAGCAGCCTGCGCCGCCCAGCTGGGGCCCTGGTGACTTATTTTTGTGTGTGATCCTTTCTTTTCTTCGGGGAAGAGGCAGGAGCACGCTCTGCTCGCTCGCGTGAACAGATAAAGGCTCTGGGGTTGGCGGTTGGGTTGGCCCTCCCTGGCGGCTGTGCCCAAGTGGCCAGCTGGCAAGACACCCTTTGGGAGCAAGAAAAGCCTCCGAACGAAAAACACGCGGTCCAGAAACCACCGTGCCTCCTTAGCTGTCCTCCCTTCTGTCTTATGTAACTTATTTATTGATTGATTAATGAAAGGCTGGGTTTCTAAGAAGCTACCCCGTTCCCCCCTGGCACCTAAGACTAATTAAAAATGCTGTGTTGGTGATGAGTGTTAATTAGACCACTGGAAAGATGGATGCACTCATCTTTCAGAAGCTGAACTCCACTTTGTAAGGAGAAACCTTTCCTTTTTCACCTTCACTCCCAGCCTTTAATCCAGGTTTCAAACCAGTTTCCCCCATCCTGGCAGCCACCAGGGTGAGTAAGGTTGGACGGGGAGAAGGAGCTGCTGGAAAAGGCAGAGCAGAGCAGTGAGACGCCAAAGAGACATCGCCCAGTTTGGAGAGCCCGGAAGAGGTTGAGGGTGCTTTGCCAAAGTGTACAAAATGGGCTCGCAGTTCCAGGGTCCAGGGCAGGAGGAGTCTGTTCCACCTATGAGGACCATCCTGTGACTTCTCTGACACGCAAAGTCCCAGGTTGGCATTTACCAGGGAATGGAGTTTTCTTGCAAGAAAGGACTTTGGCAGACTTCTTGAAGAATACCTCTGCCTCTACAGGACCCTTTCCTGCTGTCCTATGTCCCAGGCTACACCTCCAGACTTCCCTTTATGATTAATATTATTTTCCTTTGGGCTTGGCCAGAAGGACGAAGCATTTGGGCAGATGTGCAAGGGAGGTTGGAGCCCTTTGGAGATGATGTTTGGGTCAGGCAGGAGGAGACCCTGGCAGTGTGCACAGGACGGCATTTTCTGAACTTCCAGGTGAAGATGCACAACCCCCACTCCACCCCTTATTTTAGGGTGCACCCTGGCCCATCCTTCCCTTTGCCTCCCTCCACCTTGCAGCTGCTCCTGGCTGACTTACAGCAGAGAGGAGAAGCTTCTGATAAATGGCTGCATTTAGGGATTAATCCAGCAGGAATATTCACTTCTCAACAGTCCAGCTAAATGTTCTCAGTCCTGCCTTTTGGCTCTTTTTTTCCCCCCAAGTGTATTTCAACTTCCTGAGATTTCTCTGGCATTAAGGAACCAAAGCTTTTACATCAGGACTTTGCTCTTGTGAAGTGTCCCCTCCTTGCCAATCAGGAAGCAGATTGGACATGGCAGCTAGCTGACAACAGTGTCCTGGCTTCTCCCTTTCTCTTGTGAACCCTCTGCCCCCTGACACAAGGACAGCAATGGCCCAGAACTGGTAGAGCCTGACTCCTAGAAAAAAAGCAAAAGGCTTGCAGGAGATGTTGAGCACCCCCCCTTGTCCTGCTGGTGGGGCGGCATTTCTGTGGCAAGAACGTCTGTCTCTGTGTGCACTTGGGGTATGTGAGCCGGCTGGCATGATGGGATGTGACAGGGGCTCACTTGGGAGAGGGACCAGGGTGGGGAACTGGTGCAGAGTGCGGGGTTGTTTCAGACACGGAGCATGCAGAGCATGGAGCAGCCCCTCTGGAGAAAACCTTCCAAGGAGGAGACCCTTCTGGGCACTTGGCTTTTCTTTCTTTTATTATTATTCATGAGGAGAGCCAGGAGCTGTAAAAAATGTGGGCTTTGAACTCAGGACACTTATGAAAAGCTAAATAGCAGTGGTCTTTCTGGAACATGTGGAGATGAGCAAGAACTTTGCAGTCAGACCTGGATTTAAAATCCAGACCCACAACTTCCTGGCTGTGGGACTGTAGGCAAGTTACTTGACCTTTCTTGTCTTTAACACAGGTCTAAAAAATCCTGCCTATTTGAAGCATGGCAATCAGCACATAGGAAATTGTTTAACAGAGATTAGTTGACTGAATGGAAATGTAAAGCAGCAGGTAGCACCTGGCATAGAGCAAACATTTGTATACGTTAGCAGTTTATGTATTCAGTGTGTGTGTTACTAGGTAGTCTTGATCTTTCTAGGTTTATGGACCTCATATCTGCACTTTATAATGAGAAAGCTGAGGCTCACATAGGTTAAAATACTCACCAGAGGCGATGCATTGAGGAAGTAAGAAGAGTTGAGGATCAAACCTAGATTGGGGTCTTCCGGTTTCAGGTCTCAGTTGAGTTTCAGGAAAGGTCACAGTTTGCCAGAGTTCACATGCAGTGAACTTGTGAGCAAGTGAGCCAAAAAAATGGATCCGAGGTTTCACCTTTGTGAGGGATCCCCAGAATGAGCTGTGGCCGTGGTGATGGTATCTACCTCTGTTTGCAAGTTCAGCTATGTCCAACCACTCTTAGGGGTCACTTTTTGGACATTTGAGTCTTCATTGATTCTTCATGAAAATCAGAACACTGTGACTTGAGAATTCATTTGCAGAAACCTGTCCTGGCCAGGAGTTTCATGGAGGGCAGGACAAGCCTTCAACTTAAAAGGGATGTTCTTGCCAAGTTACGGCACTGCTGCAGCTTTTCCCCCCAAGAATCCCCTCAGTCCTCCTCTGTGACTGAGTCTTCTGTCTGCCTCTCAGTCTGCTTTGGCATTGAGCTGTGCAGAAGCCTTTGTGACAGGGGATGGCTTCAGCCTCGTTCCAAAGTAGCCGGAGGTTGGGACAGCTGCAAGGGAGGATCTGGAGGCTTCGGTCCAGTCCCCACTGTGCCGGATCTGGCCAGGGCTCTCCCGGAGGCCCGTGTGGCTTGAATTGTAGACTTGCTAGTGCTTCTTAGAAACGCTGGGAGAAGACGAGGCCTTTTAGTAAGACCTTGCCTCCCTTTTGCTTTTCTGTCCTGGCGGTGCTGGGATGGGGGAAGGTGCATTTATTATAATCGATGGCTGTCTTCAGAAGACTCTCAGACATGTCCCCACCTCTGGATCCATTCGTGGGAGGGGAGAGCACACCCAGTGCAAATGCTTTCCTTGGTGCAGAGGTCCCCCTCCTGCCTCCTCCGAGCAGCTGTGACGTCAGCTAGGAGATGACTGGTGCCTGATCTGCCTGCAGGCTCCCAGGCAGGGAACGCGGCTCTGGCTCTGCAGCACAGTTGCTTTTCAGCTCTCAGATGATCCAGCATGCTCTTTTTCACTTCCCCTGCGGACCCTGGAGTCTCGCCTGCCACACACAGTCTCCCGAGGCTATAATTGGGGCTGGGGGGGGGGATGCTGATGCTTTTTGCTTCACAGCCCATTGCTTCCCTGTCTCATCGTACCTTGGTGCCTTACTCCTATGATGATGTCGGTGATGCTGCATCCTGTGTAGGTTGGAAAGATAAGTTATTCACAGCTCCAGGGTGCTCTTTCAAGAACAGCAGAAGTGGGGAGCCCAGGAGGCCCCCGAGATTGCTTGTGCATGGATGTGAGGAGTATTGAGGGGTTTGGAGGAAGATCCCCTAGCTGCTGCGTGGTGTAGGCCTCACTTTGTGGCATCAGATGGCTGGCCAAACAGCTCAAACCTGTACTTCTGTGCCAGAGACAAAGCTGACCGCTGTCCCTTTTCTCCCCAGGTATGGGTCTGTTGCCGTGAGGGAAGATGCAGCCACCGGGAGGGGCGCCCGCCGTGATGAAGGCTTGCAAGAACGGCGAGGGGCAGCTTGCCGTGCAGCCTTTGCAGTGATTTATAGGAGCCAGGGGCTGCTGGCGAGGGATGCGGATGTTATCAGCTCGGTGGATTAAATGCCCATTTACATTGTTATTGACATATAAATTATCTGTGCCAAGGAGACAGAGAGCAAAAGGATTTCCGGGGCAGTAATGTGGCACATGCCCCAGGATATGGGCCCTTCTTTACCTAAATCTGTCCTTTGGGCTCTCATGAAGTGAATCTCAGACTGGCAGTAAAAAACCCCAACTCCCCGTTCTCACCATGTCAGGGGCAGCTGCCCTCATTGCTACGGCAGTGGTGGCGAGTGGGACTCCCAAGTGGCTTCCAAGAAGACAGCAAGACCTTTGAAGAGGTAGCGCTGATTTCCTTGGCTGGCAGATGTGCATGCATCACTTTGGCCTGGGTTATTTTGTTCTTGCGTGGATTTGGATGCATCACTGAAGAAGAGTGGGGATTTTATGCCTGGGAAATGGAATCGATGTTTGAGTCCAGCCAACAGCAGAAAAGAAAGCCGGTTACCCATGGACTGGAAGATCAAAAGAGAGTAAGTGGCAAAACTTTATCTGTTGCTTGGTTCATGGTGCTAGAATTGCTCTCTGTGATTGAGAGAGCCCAGGTGGTCATTGGAATTTTGATGTTCTTTGATGGTGTCTGTCTTTCTCCAGTTGTAGAGGCGGTGAGGTGGCTTATATTTGACTTATGGTTAAGGGGAAAGATAGAGAAAAGCAAAAAAAAAAAATAATAATTGTAGGAGTTGGAATGGCAAGGATTTGTAAGCTTTGTCTAAGGACATTAAAAAGCATTGGGGCTCTCAAAGCCAAACATGAACTTATTTTTATAATAGCTCTTTTGGGAATGACACACTAGCACCTTTTGGAGATGTTGCTTTTGACGGTGGTATTTTTGTTTGAGTTATTCTCTGCATGGTCTGCTGGCTCTTGTGTTTATGGATCAAAAACATATCCACTGCATGCTATGACCTATCTATGGAATGTCACAGCCACTGAAAATGGCCCATTGAGCACAGATCATTTGCTGTCGTCAGTGTGAAAGCCATAGTCACTCAGGACTCGTGTCAACCAGTTAAAGTTCAACTTGTCTCTAAAAGCCAGACACGTCAGGGAACGGTATACGGTATGGAGTAGCTGGTTGGCTGGGAAGGAGGTTGGAGCTGTAGTTTTCTTTCCTGGAGGATGGTTACAGCCAGAAGCTAGAGAGAGTTAAACATACTAGATAGAGCACAAACAGGCAGTGTTCGTGTGAAAGTAATTTCCTTCGAAATACTGTGGCAGGCAGACAATCTTTTTGTGCTCTATCAATGCGATGTGAATATCCTATCTTCTTGTGATTTCTTAGATTGACTCTTTCTGGTGTGAAATATGCCTGCAAGTGAAAACAGGCTTTCCAACTCTTTCCTGTAATTTCACCTGTGTGTGTGTGTGTGTGTGTGTGTGTGTGAATCTGTGTGTTCATGTTGGAGAAAAAGATTTATGTTGGGTTTTATACTGTCTTTCAAATGACATAAATAAATGGAAATATATTTCAAAACCAGAGATATTGACTCCATTCCTGAAAAGCAAAACTCCTGAAACCGTATTCAGTATAACTCATGGAGAATACCTATTACCTTGGTACCTCAGGCACCAAGCTAACTGGGATTTATTTTTTGGTGTTTGATTTATTAAGCATATAGCCTGCTAGATCCTCTGCTCCTGTTTCTCCAGGGGCTTTAGGAGTGATAAAAGGAAAATCGGTAACTGTCGTGAACAGAACTCTGGATTGACTACATTTGATGAAGTATTAGCCAACTTTGGTATCCAGACACTTGGCAGAGGGACATTTGGGACCTCTGACACTGCAGGAAATTTTAATTGGGCTGGTACTCCGAAAAAATATGCAATTATGATGGCTTCTCCTTGGCTAGGTGTAGCTGTCTGCATTTCCCATCTGTTCTTGGCCCTGGCTGTGTTGGGTCCACATGTATGATGATGCCTCTGGAAGTAGCATATAACCCCAAGTGAGGCTCTGTGGCAGCTGGGGTAACATCAATTGGTCATGCTCAGCTGACACTCATTTTAACTTGAACTCTAGCCGTCATGGTGATTATTAAATTTATAATGATATATGTAAGATCCATTTTAATGACTCTCCATGCTTGGGTGAGCTCTCACTTGTGCTGGCAAAATAAGGCTTAATAGAGTATTACATTTCATTTTCTACTGCATTTTCTGGGTTGTGGGTGAAACTTTGCTTAGAGAGAATTAGATTGTTTTTTTTGATAGGCATTGTGATCGAATTCCATATCGTTCAAGTGTAATTCTGGGCTTCTGGAAATACCACCCCTGCAGTGGCTTCTGTTGGCGGCATTGGCTTCTGTTGGTGTGTGCATGTGTGTGTTTGTGGGCAAACACACACCCCATTTGCATCAAGTGTGAAGCTAAACAAGCCTCCCAGCATGCAGCCTGGAATGTCTTGTCCATGAGTTGAAAGGCGACTTGACAGTGTTTTGGCTCAGATGCCTCAGTGAGCTGCACGCTCCTCTTCAGGGGGAATTGGCTGAAAATCCAACAAAGGCCCCATCTAGGCATCTGCCAGGGAGCTGGGAGGTCTCCAGCAGCAGGCTGGAGTTAGAAAGTGTTTGTTGGCATTGCATCCTTGTGACACTGCTCTGTGTGTGTGTGTGTGCATGTGTGAGCGCGTGTGTGCATGCGTGTATGCACGCATGTATGAGATATTCAGGGGAAGACAATGGAAGGACAAAGCAGAAGGTTAGCTTCAATATTTCTGTGTTTCCTACTGACCTGGGCAGCAGCAACATCCACCTCTCATGAAGCTGGTTGCAGCTTGGCCTTTGTTTGGGGTTTCGCATGGATGCAGCAGCTAGTTCTGGACTCATCTGAGACCTGGCTCTTTGGGGTGTCTGGGTGCACTTTCTGCAGTGAAGGGTGCCATGTGTTTTAAAACCAGAAGCTGGATTCAAATGCTAATGGAATTATATCCTACCTGTGAGGTCCTGGCAGAGCTACTTAACCTCTCTGATTTGCACAGTGTACATTTCTGACATAATTACAGGCATATTGTAAGATTAAAGAAAATAAACCTGATAAGGACCTTGAAGCTTGTTAAACATTTAAATAATGTTCCTTGGGATAAGTTACAATGTCAGGTTACTTTGTTTCCTCTTTAAGGAACTGCATATAATTTTGTTTAAAATACTCAAGTAATATGTACTACAAATTCAAATATTACAGAAAAATACAGAATATAAATTCCCTTTTCCCCTCAATTCTATTCAGCAGTGATTGTTATTAACAATTTGGTTTATATTATCCTCGAGGAATTTTTTTGTTTATGTGTTTGTTTTGTTTTTGTGTGTGCTTCTTAATAAAGTGGAACCATACTGTACCTATTTGAAGAAACTTGCTTTTTTAAAAAAACTAAATATAGTGTGTATATTTGTCTGAATCATTACATACATAGTGCATGCTTTTTGTGACTATAAAGTTCTGCTCTAAAGTGCAAACATTTATATAAGTCATCCCCCATAGATGGATGTTTAAGAAGCTTCAAAATCTTTGTTTCTGGATCTGTGATCTGGTTTTTTGTTTGTTTTGTCTTGCTTTTTTTGACTTACAACGTCTATTATTCTTCTATTCAACAAATATTTGCAAAGTGCTTACAGTTGCGAGGCACTGTTCTAAGAGCTAAGCAGAAACTAGGCAGCTAAGACCTCACCTTGCCCGAAGCTTACAGTGTGGCCCAGTGCTCTCCAGTAGAACTTCCCCCAAGGATGGCGTCTCTCTTTGTGTGCCGTATGGTCAGTAGCCACTAGCCACATCTGCCCCTTGAAGTGGGAGGGGTGTGACTAAAGACGTACATTTTAAATTTTGTTTAGTTTTAATTAAACCTAAACAGCCACGTGAGGTTTAGCTGCTACCATGCTGGACAGTGCATTTCTGAACAGCAAATAACAGGTGAACAGCGACATCATTTATATGCAGACCATGGCCTGAGTTCTAAAGAAAATAGGCAAAGGGTTGACATGGGTGAGGGAGAGGTAAATTAGAGCTAATAAAGTTCGTGCTTCTTCAATTGACCCATCAATGGACTTTTATACCTCTGTTCCACCTGGGCAGCTGCCACCGAAGTTGAGATACAGAACATCTCTTGCCTTGGGAGGACACGGTTAGCCGGGGATAAGGGGCTGCCTCCCTGCGGAAGTTTTTTCGGGTCAGAGAATGCGATAGAGAAGCACTGGCCACAGGACGATGAGGAGGTGGACTTCCATGGGAAGGTGCCCGCTCGTCCTCTACCCTGGGGCTCGGTGCTGTACAGAGCTTGACATAAAGCTCATCACTGAGCTTTTGGTGACTTGTCTTGGTGCCACCTGTGGACAGCAGCTCCCTCCGCTTTCTCGTCAAATTCAAATCTGTTCTGAAGTCAGGCAAAAGCAGAGACACAGAGGGCTGCAAATTGCCACAGATAGAAATCCGGCCAGGTAAGTACTGTCGAGCGCTCCGAGAACCCACTTAGCTGCCCTAGACAGGGGAAGTAAAATTTCCCTGGCAGATGCCTATTGATCAGTCAGAGGAATGACTTTTTGATTGATTTTTCTCCACGCCTCCTTAGAAGTTTGTCCTTCGCAGACAGAGCTCTCCCACGGAGGAGGAGCACTGTAAAATAAGAATTGTTTAGAGTTGTTTTTCTTTAAAGGTGCTTGATGACTGCGTGGGGACAGTGATGGTGTAGTGCCAATGTTCTCCTGGCCGCCAGTTCCTCAGCATGAGAGCTTCCTGGAGTCAGTCTTTAAAATGACTCTGGGGAGGGTGAACTCGGGTTTTGTGTAATTAAAATTTCCAGTGCTGGCTGACCTGCTCTACATTGCCCAATCCTGCCCTTCCGACGGGAGCGTGTTGCCGGCTTTCCCCCATCAGCCTCTCCTCTTCATCTGTAGCAGCAGCGGCCCCCACTTCCTGTCTCGTGAGGCGGTGGCTCAGACTCATTTGACCTTCACATCCAGCCCGGCTGGCCCGCTGCTTGTTCACCCACTGAGGAGCCCTTGTCCTCTTCACAGTCTGCCTGGCACCCGACTCTTCTGTTCTGGTTCATACCACCCTACTCTCAGGCCCAGGAGTTCTGCTGTGTCCCTTTCCCTTTCTTCAGGGCCATGGGGTTTTTATTGACCCATTTTATTGATGAAAAAGCTGTGGTTAAGAGTTCAGCTTCTTCCACACCCACATTTTGTGCTGTTTGCCAGATTCTAGGATCTCACTGTAAGTTTGCCTCTCAATGAGTTGAACATGTCTAAGTTTTTAAACTGGATTTTACTTGTAGAATAATTGCAGCTTCTTTGCAGTTGTGCATGAGTGTGAATACAGAATTATACAGATGCGCATGTACACATGCATGCATGCATGCACGCACACACACATACATCTTGTCCTTCCAGCCTCCGGGCCTATGAGATAGGACATTTCTGCTGGTCAAGCTACCCAGCCTGTGGACTTTTGTTATAGCAGCCCAAGCAAACTAATACACAGGTGACTGTTGGAGAGTTGGTTTAAAGTAGTTTTTCCACAACAACCTGGCCTATAAGATGCTTGAGGGCACACAGTGGGTCTGAGCTGTACCACCTGATCATCTGAGGTCATAAGGACCTGGTAGGAGGCCACTGTTGGGATGTAGGAATTTGGTAACGTGTGTGTACTCCAGGGTGAGGATGGCAGAAAGGGAAGGTGGACATACATGCAGGAGAATTGCATTTGAGGAACAGAAGCCAGTGAGCACCTGGACTCTTGTTCTGGGCGGCATGAATCTCAGGTGCTAAGGTTTAGAGAAAGACTTGTGCCTTCTGGCCCAGTGGTGTTTTGAATTGTGTCTGTCTAATGCCTCCTGGCTGCACCAAGTCCTGCACATATCACAGGACAGCTGTTGATGCCATGTCTATTTGGTGGATGAGGGACATGAAGCCTTGGCAGGGAAGAGACCTGCCCAGGGTCATACAGCTGGTTAGTACCCAGAATAGTGTGAAGCTCTCTGGTCCTTTTTCCCACCAGTTTGGAGTTACTTCCTAGGGACTAAAATGGACTTCTTTGGTCAGAAAAAAATGAATGCCAACATCTTATTATTTTAGCTTAATTTTCAATAAGAAAGAAGACAAGAATTTCTTTCTTTTTCTTTTTCCATTTTGGGTATAATTTTAAATATACTAGAAAATTGGGGTAATTTTGGTCTTTAAAGTGGTGGAAGTTGAAGAACCCATCACCTTGTATGTGGCCACTCTGCATTTATCTGGAAGACTGTCTTAAGTCCCATGAGAATAGCTCTGAGCTTTGACAATCTGAACTTTGGCCTTCCATCTCTGTCCTACACCAGCTTCCAGGAACCAAGTCACTGGGTCCTCAGCACAAAAGGGTGAGATCGAATAGTAAGAAGCAGCAAGCAGTGTGAGCTCGCCTGCTGGATCCAGGCTTGGAGTATTTGTCAAAGCTGCTTATTTACCTGATCTTTTTAGACATCACTTTATCCTGATCAGTAGTTTCACCACATCGTCCTTAATCTCTTAAGATATCCTGTTGTACCACATGTTAATCTCATCTTTAACTATCATCCTTTTTTTTCCTCTCTCTTTTTTGGCGGTACTTAGAATTGAACCCAGGACCTTCATGCTGAGCTACATCTCAGCTCTTTTTCTCTCCCTCCCTCCTTTTTTTCCTTTCTTTTTTCTTTCTGTCCTTCTCTCTCACTTTGAGACAGGTTCTTAATAAGTCACTAAATTGCCCACCTTAAGCTCAAACTTGTGATCCTCCTGCCTCAGCTTCCCAGAGTTCTGGGATTATAGGTGTGTGCCACCACACTTGGCTAGAGTGTAGTTTCAAACTGGTGGAGGAATGAGCCACAGTGCCACCGAGGTTGTTCAATATTTGTTAATCATGCAACTTTAGGACTTTATTTATTTAACCTTTTTAGTCTCCTCATCTTTATGGTGTAAATTAGGAAACTAATAACGAAAGTACTGGTGAGGATTATGAGGTATTATGCACCTAAAATATTTAAAACAACTTTTAACATACACTTAAAGATTAGATGATATCTATTTTAATTTTCATCACATGGTCCCTTTATTTGACAGAATCGCTGTAAGTGGCATATTTAGGAAGTAAAATGGGGCTAAGGCTGGGGGGGCTACTGCTGATTTATTCAGGTCTACTTTTTTAGTTCACTGGAGAACACATTAAAATTCCTTATGACCAAAACTTCTGCTACTGCACATCTTCCTGAAAGGAAGTCTGCTTCTACTTCTGGGTCTAGATGTTGAAATTCTTCAGATCTTTCTTTATGTGGTTTTCCTGTAGGAGATACCTTGACCTCATCATTCTGCACATTAAATTTTGATTTGTGGGACTCTGGCATATAGGAATTAAGCTGAACCTTTTGTGTGAGTCTAAGCTGTCCCTTGCAAGTTGTGTTTTCACTTGAATGTGTTTTACAAATCTGTGTTACACTGTATGACATCCATGCCTCAAAACCCTGCCATGCAACAGCAGGGAAGGGGCCATGGGACCTGGTTACCTAGAGGTGAGTACCAATTAATCAAGGTTTTCCATAACCCATCCCAGGTTACTTAGTTTCTAAACCTCAGATCAGATTCTCCATGCCTGGGGTTTGAATCAAAATAATGACATCTCTGACTCCCATCCTCAGGGCATTAATTTTTAATCTTCCTTCTCTTTGGGATAATTAGAAAGAGAGGGACTCGGGGATTGGGAAGAGAAGTGGGAGGAGGTAAGGTTGGCAGAGTTGAAGTGGATATTATCACAGTGCAGCCTTTTCCACAGACAGGGAGCAAAAGTGAATGCTGGCAGCTGTGTTTGAGTCCACTGCAGGGCCAGGATGGCCCTGGAGCAGGTAGCTGAGGATGCCAGGTCAGGGTACCTCCTGACATGAGAACTGGAGGGCATTTGGAGAAGGAGAGTTGTGCCACCTGCTTGTGTTGGAGAGAGAGAGGCTGAGAGATACATGAGGGTGTAGGTGGGAGTTTCTCCCTTGGCTTGTAGGAGCAAGTAAAGACCAGATTACCATTCTAGCACCCACACTCCCTGGAATCTCTGGGGTCACTGTGGACCTTGAGGGACAGGAGGCAACATTTTAAGTACATCCAGCAGGGTCCTCCATCCTTCACCTCTTGTGATCCCATCACAGAAATACCAACCCAGACCTGATGAGAACATTGTGTATTTGTGTTCAAAATCAAGACTCCTGCCAGTCTTCTAGGTGGATGGGGGGGTGTCTCCCAGGCCCCCCAACAAGGGGGGTGGGTGTAGATAACAGGCCCCTGAATAGGTATGATTTTAAGCTTAGGTGAAATTAGTTCTTTTTCTCCTAATGGTTACTTTAAGTTTTAAACATTTTAATTGTTAAGTGTAATAAGCAGAAGCCTCAATGACATGAGAAAAGCTTTATGGGAAGCTATAAAATGGAACAAATAATTGCGATTCTTAAACTGTGTAATCCTATAAGTGTAAGTATGCATGTGACTGTGTCCTCTCCAACTTTTGCTAGCTCGTTTGCCATTTGTTTCTGCATTCGGAATGCGCATTACTATGTTTGGCACATGCTATAGGATCAGCAGATGCTTGTTGAATGAGTGAGGGCCAGAATTCTGAATGGGGGCAGGTATAAAGGAGAATTAGAGCTCTCCCTTGATCACTCAGCTATGTGTTGGTGATGCAGAACAGTAGCATCTTAGAAAGCAGAAGGTTTTCATTGTCTTTGACTTGGTGCTGGGAGAAGGTGTGTCTGGGAGTGCTGCATGGAGGTGAATGTGAATCTTTAGGTGTGTGAGGATGGGGAACTGTGGGGACCCAGTCTTATTATTGTGAATCTATTATTCCCCCACCCCCAATGGGATGTGCCTTTGTTCTTTGAGTTTCCATAGGTCCATAGTGGTGGATGACCTGGAAGGTCATCCATTGATGTATGTGTGGGTTGATCATTTAGAGGTGAGACAACAGGTGGTAATAGTGGCTCAGCTGTACCCCCAAGGAGGGGCACTGAATAAATCAGTGCAAAATCTGCCCTTACATGTTGTGGCACAGGGGGCCAGAGTGCAGGCAAGGAAAGAGGAGTCTCCATGTTTGAGAGGCATGGAGGACCCTGCTGAAGCTCATGGAATGCTCTGAAAGGGAGAAACACAGTGGAATGTCTCCAATTCAGAAATGCCTCAGCCCAACCCAAACAGAAAGTGTGTGGTGTTGGGCTTATGGTGTTATTCTTCCAGGTGATTTTTCTAGAAAAATGGGAATACCACTCAAGAAATAGCTCTGAGTACAGAAATGCCGGTTAGGGTGGGTTCTGGGAGTGTCAGCTGGGTAGAAAGAAGGACAGTAGCTCTGTGATTTCTCTGTTTCTATCAGAGCACCACCTCCTGTCCCCTCTTTCCAACACTCTTCCTCCACTGCTACTCAAGAGTTTTTTCCTCTTCCTGTTATGGGTTAGAGCTAAACTTTACCCCTGACTTGGTTACTTTTCTTTCATTGCTGAGACAAAATACCCAACATTGAACGCTGAAGGAAGGAAAGGTTTATTTAGCTCACAGTTTGTGGAAGTTTCAGTCCATAATCAGCTGGCTCCAAGGCAGGGGGACGTGGCACAGGGGCAATGGTTCATGGCTCTTGAAGACAGCAAAAGCAGCAAGAGCAAAAAAAAGGCAGGGGGAGAGCAAGTCTCTTTTCCTCCCTTATATTGTATGTAGGCTACTTGCCCTATGGTGGGTCCTTTACACCCACACCCTGTCCCTGCTCTCCTCTTGCACAGGATGAGGATATTTACAATGTGAGGCCCCAGATTCCTGCTGAGTCACTTAGTTAAACTTCTAAACTTCTCACGTTGACTCAATGTATCAACAATTACAATCTCCAAAGCCTCATGCATTCATAGGTCTGCTTTTGGACAGTGATTGGATGGAAGGGGGTTATAACTGAGCTGCTATTAGGAGGTGGGGTCTGACTGGAACTGGTGAGTCATTAGGAGTGTAGCCTGGAGGGGTCTATCTCCCTCTTTGGCTCCTTCCTGCACATTCTCTGCTTCCTGTGCACCATGCCATAAGCAACTTTCTTCTCCACCATGTCCTCCCTTGCAGCCAGCAATCAAGGACCGAAACCTTTACACACTGTGAGCCAAAACAAACCTTTCTCCTTTAATTTGTGGGTATTGGGTATTTTCTTCCAGCAATGAGAAAAGCAACTAAGACCAAGGCTGGCCCTTATTATATCTACCCACTGTCACCACCTGTCTCTTTAATCTCACTGTCCACTGAGAACTTGCCTCAGTGTCTTTAGTTCAGAGCTGTGAAAACATCTGATTTTTCTCGTCTTGTCTTGTCAGGCCTAGGAGCTGGCTGCTGAGTTTCTCCTGTACCAAACTTTAGTGAGGCCTCTCTGTGCCATTTCTTCAGTGTAGCCTCAGTCTTGGCCTCATCCTGACTTGGGCCTGTCCAGCTCAGTCTTAGCAAGAGGCCTGGTTGTCAGTTTACGGGAAATTTCCCACCCTTGGTGTCTGATCATGTTGCTCTTTTATCTTTAAGGTACAGCTCTTGACTTGCTTTTATAGCAAGAGTCCTCCTACCCTTCATGTCTCCTTTTAGTAATTTTCCTTCCAGGGATGGCTATCACTCTGTTTCTTGGTTATAAATCCCTGTCTTTGCTCTTCTCAAAGTTGACCCACATCTTTCTTCTCCACTGCAATAGTTTAGAACAAAGTCTTCCTGCTTAAAGAAGTAGTAGAATATTTACATTTTAAACACAAAGCATGTCAGTCATATGTCAGCCTTTGGCTGGGCTGGTCTTGAGTTCTAGATGTGTCCCCCAGTCCATCAGTCATGTCTAGTGTGAGACAGGGTCATGAGGTACGGATCTTGGCCTTTGAGGGTGGGTTACTCTAGTTGGAGCCATGAGAGGGTGGGCAGCTAGTGGTTTCTTGATTACACTGGGGCCAATTTGTTAGAAAGAGGAGGAAAAAAACCTGGGACGCAGGAGGCCGGCTGATCTCTGGGATGAGTGGTCCAGAGAGTGCTGGAATCTTGCCGTGAATGCTCGTCTTCCATGCTGCACCGTCTATGGCCTCACAGAGTTCACAGTTTAATGGGCCAACCAGGAATCACAGGACTAATTAAACAAGTATCAGGCAAGTAGAAGAGTCTGGGTTTCAAACCCTGCCTTAGCATGCTGTGGTTTTTTGATCTTGGGAAGGTTTCTTAACATCTCTGAAACTCACTGTTTCACCTACCAAATGGTGCTATTCATAGTTTCTACTTTGTTGAGTTATTTTGAGATGATGTATGCTTAATACTTAGCATGGCACCTGGTGTATTGTGTCTTTGCAAACCAAGAATGAGTTCTCGTTTGTCTGTCTTTGAGCTCATGCAGAGTCCTGACAAATTATATTTTGTTATTGAGAGCTTAGTGGATCTACTTTGTAACCACTATTGCTTGCCTTTAGAAATTTAAAAAATTCTCCTTTATGGTGGACTTGGTTCCCATACTCTCTCCGTTACCTCCTAGGGTAACAGCTATGACTGGATGAGCCACTTGGCGGGTCACTGGTGTGAAATTCTTTGACTCCTCTGTCTGGCCTGTGGCTGGGGCTTGGGATGTGTGCTGCCTCTAGGGAGAAGCATTTTCTTGGAAGGCAGGGCAAGTTCCCAGCTGCGAAGCAGTTTCTTCTCAGAGCCTCCCATGCTCCTGAAGCTGTGATGCCCAGCCCAGGGAATCAAATCTCTGTGGATAGAAATCAAGGGGGCCTGACTACATGCTCGATGGCTGTGTGACTCCTGGGCCATAAATCACTGGCAGGGCCCGGATGGGGCAACAGAGGGGGAAATGGCAAATAAGCAGTTTGCATTACTAGAACCACATGAAGCCCTTTGCCTATGGTAATTGAAAAACATCTAATTTCTACTGTGTCCCTGGAGTATCTTTGCATTTGGATTCCTATGGAGTCTTCAAATCTTATCATTACAACTGAGGAGGCGGAAGAGATTTGCCTTCCAGAGTTGAGCTGTGAGGGGTCTGGTGACCCAGGAATGAGGCCCAGAGGTCACCGTTCCTGGCTGGGTCTGTGGGGCTGGAGACACCAGGAAGCTGTGAGGGAGGTGGTGGGTATGGACTGGCACTTGCTTCGGCCTGAGATACTCTTGCAAGCAGCCCAGTGTCACCTTTAATCCTCGCCTCCGTGGCTTTTTGGAAAGTTTATTGAGATGCCACCCAAACTGACACTGCACACTAGCGGTGCACACAGATTTCAGTGTGGCAAGCACTGCTCTGCTGCACAATACCAGAAGGGCAGCAACTGTAATGACAGCTTCTAACACGGAGCATCACTGTGTGCCAACCACTATGTAAAGCATTGTGGTGTAGAGAATATAGACTCTGGTTAGACTGGGGCTGAAATTCAAACCTGCTACTTTTTCAATATGTGACCTTCAACAATTTAGGCATCTTCTCTGTTTCTCAGCTTTCTCATCTGTAAAGTGGGGATGATAATAATACTATTTACCTTCTAGCATTGTTTCAAACAAATTAGTAATCATTAAACAAGTTAATAATACCACTTGGAAAAGAGCCTGGCACGAAAAGAGCCACTAGCCCCTGTTCTAAAATCTTTGCAATGATCTGGCGATATGGGTATTATTATCTCTGCATGTGAGAAAGCATAAGGTGAGTAGATTCCCCCAAAGTCTCCAAGCTAACACGTGATGGCACTAGTATGCACATCTAGGTGAATCTGAAGCTCTACTGCTGTGATCTATCTTTGTCTTTTGGCACTAACCTATTCTTGGTGTAGCCTGAGTGTCTCACAGTTCCGTTCTGACACTATCAATTTGACCTTTGAAACTAAGGACTCAGTCCCACAAGACTGCCTTATTTCAGATGCCAGTGATGAGTCCAGACCACCATATTCCTGACTGGCTCTCAATTAGGGACTTGCATGATCACTGCCTTGTCTTTGCTCTTCTGCTAGGATGGCTTCTGGATTTCAGGAAAACAGTTTACTTAGTATTGACAGCTTATTATAAAGGGCACGACTCAGCCAAATGGAAGAGATGTGGAAAGCAAGGTATGTGGGAGGAGCACAGAGCTCCTATTTCCTCTAGAGGTGCACAAGGCCGTTGGCACCTCAGAGTGCTCACCAAAGTGGAAGCTCTCCAAACCCCACAGTTAGGTGCTTATGAAGTTCCATTACAAGTTCATCCTCCAGCTCCTCTCCCTTCCCTTCTAGAGGTTAAGAAATGGGGCTGAAAGTTCCAACCCTCTAACCAATCATATGATTGGCTCCTCTGGAACCAGTTCCTATCTGAAAGCTATCAGGAAGTCCACCAAGAGTAACCTCACTATCAAATAACAAAGCATAATAAATAAATAGGAAACAACACAATACAATCAGATAACAAGAATAATAAATAACAAGACACCTTCCAACCTTTATTATTTAGGAAATTTCAAGGATTTTAGAATCTTGAGCCAGGTACCACGGATAGAGTCCAAGCCTAGATTTCTTGTTATATGCCAAGAAATGAGATGTTCTTATCTTCTCTGCAGTTACTGCTTCTCTGTGCAAGCGAGGCCATTTCCTGGTGGAGGTACTACCCACCCGCTTATTCCTCGGACACATAGGCAGACTTCATTCTTTTGGGCCAACTCAGTGTTGGTTGGGTTTCAGAAAGCAACTGGTGCCACCTGTCTGTCCCTACCTCCCTAACTGGATTTTGGCTCTGAGTGAACTGGTGTTAGGTTCCTGCAGCTTGCCACAGTGTCTCTGTGTCCCTTTGCTGTGTCTGCTCAGAGCCTGGGAGCCCCTGCACACATTGAGAGATCATTTGCTGGAAGACAGAACCACAAGTGATCTGGGACAGACAGATACCATGGTATGACGTGCCACACCCACGTGGGAGCATCATGTGCTGCAAGTCTTGGGGAGTTCAGAGCTTGCTTTGCATTGTATAAAATAGTGTTTTGTTTTATAGGAAGATGCCACCAGGGAGTTCTTCTAGTTAGAAAACTTTACAAGGTACTGACACCTCTGGTCATTTTTCATGAATTTGTTCTCTGGACAAAGCTAGGTTGATCCATGCAACAATAATTTTGCCTTTAGTTTCCCCACTTCCTGGGAAGACTTCTGGGCAGCATGTTATCATGCCTAGCATCTCACTTCTTAGTGTAAGAAATTCACATTTTCCCTTCTTTTGGAGTGAATAAGACAGCAGTGATCCCAAATGGAGGTCATTTTCCAGGTGTGTTTAGAGCCCAAGTTTCATGGTTATGCAAACAATAGCTTTGTGCCATCTCAGGTAACTTTCCTAATCAATTACTGACTGCCAGCCAGCCACCTTTAGCCACTTTCCAAGCTTTATCTGTTTGAAACTTTCTTCTGAGTCCTTTCAACTCTCTGTCACTCTTTTCTTGCCTGATATATTATTTCATTAAATCACTTTGTAGGTTAAGAGAATCTGGAGTCAAATTTGTGAAAATCCCAGCTCACTGCCCTTTAGAAAGCCATTTCACCTCTGTGTGCCTCGGCCTCTGCTTCCTTCTTTAGTAAATGGGAAAAAACCACAGCTGTTGGATCCTGGGCTTCCCTGGAAGATTCAGTACTGAGAGAGTGCTAGCAGACAGTAAATATGCAGCAAGTGTCAACCAGGCATCGTGATCATGGTCACTACAGTGTCATGTTCCCATCTGGACTGTCAGATGCAGGGAACCAGAGACTGAGGCTTGGGTTTATATTTTGTTTTCCAAAGTCAAACGCAGGGCTCAGTAACTGCTCGGTGAATTTAAAGGTTTCAAATGGCACGCTTTCCCTGCTATCTGCTTCAACAGAATTGCATTAAAATGAGTTCAGAATTTGGCTGATACTTAGACCCTCTTTATGGATGTGTGTGGAAAAAAATATTTTTTTCATAAGTTTTTATCTTCCTGGAGGAATAGGGATCCAGACAAAGTCTTATGCCTTTAAAACTCCTGGTCTAATACCTCTTAGAATGAGCTAAGCCCATAGGGGTGTCACTTTGGCTCTCTCCATAGGAAGTACAAGTGGCCTGATTCCAGAAGCAGCCAGGGACAGAGAAGTAGGAGCAGCTCTGAGAATGGGGAAGTCTTGTGGGAGATGTATGTAATCAAAATCATCTCTCATTTCAGCAGCCACTCAAAAGAGCCCCACCTGATTCCCTCCCTTGTGGGCTGACCTTTCCCCTGGGTCTGCAGGATGGGCCCAGCTGGGGGAGGAAGGAGCAGTCAGCATGGGTCAGGTTACCAGTGGGCATGACGTCAGGTGGCTCCTGGCTCCTAAGAGCCCCATGCTGGCCGGCACAGAGGCAGCAGCTGTGCCCACTGATCTGCCCTTCTGCAGAACTCTTGCCGGTCTGGAGCTCGGCAGATGGCAGGAGACTGGAGATGGCCTTCCCTTCCTTCCTCCTTCCTGCTCTGTTCTCGCTGCACAGCTATCTTTCTGCCTTCAGATCGAGTCATTTCCCTCTTCTGAGGAGCCTTGCTTGCCCAGCCTGCACCCTAGGCTTCCAGGGCTCCCGCGCTGACCTCTGGGGTGATACTTGTCACATTTGTGCTGTGAACAGCTGTTTCCTTGTTTCTCCTGCTTAACAGTAGACTTGTCAAGGACTCAGGCCAAGTATTGCTCCTTTTTGCATTCTGTTCTCATGTCTGGCACACTATAGGTACCCCAAGAACTCATCAAAGGCTACCCAAGAGAGTGAGCAGAGACCCGGGGTCTAAGGCATTCCTGGTAGTAGCTTTTCTCAGGGGCCACTGGCTCTGTTGGGCAGGATGCAGAGTCCCAGCTCATCTGCTCTCACAAGCCTATGTGTCACCCGGATCATCTCTGTCCCAGGACCCAGGAAGTGGTCACACCCACCTTCCTTGATGTTTCCAGGGTACCCAGAGCACTTCCTGGGGCTCCCAGAAAACCTTCCTCAGTGAGGCCCAGAGCAGCCTGTGGTCTATCCTGAAGACAGCCATTGTGGCCTTATCCTTGGCTGATATGCTTCCGGGGACTGAGTTCCCAGAAGAGTCATTGACAGAGGCATCACTACATTGCAGTCCAGGGCTTAGTGCATTCATTCATTCATTCATTCATCCAGTCACACATTCATTCAGTGTGTTTCCCCTTCCATTAGGGCACATAATCACAAAGTGACTGTCTACAACTTTATCACTCACACAGCTCTCGTGTCACTCAGAGCAGGCAATTAGATTTTCCCAAAGGCCATATTTGGGGGTCAGGAGGGCAGGCGGATGGAGCATTGACAAGTACTCTGATGTCAGCTTTGAAATATGCAGTAGGATCCTGAAGTAATATGTCACCTCGCGGACACATGCGCCCCCAATGTCCATAGCAGCCTCAGGTGCAACTGCTCTCTCCCTTCCCCCAGGGCAGGGTCCGGGCAGTGGGACTGAGCCGGGAAGCCACACTGATTTTCTCCTGTGTGGAAACAAATAAACCAGTTCCCTCCGGTTTCCCTGTTCATCTCTAGGCATGAAGGAAGCTGCCATCAGCTTCCATGGGCGGGGTGGGGTCCAAGCTCTCTCCTGTCTGCTGCAGCAGCATCGTGAGAAACTGCAGTAAGGGTGCGTGTGGCCTTGGAAGAGTCATTCCACTGCCAAGAGCCTCTGCTGCCGCTGTTGTTTTAGTCTGTGTGATCTCAGCCCTCCCTCCCTTGCAGGGTGTTATAAAGACTAAATGAGGTCCAGTAGCGGAAGCTGGATGGGACATCATTATTAACAACTAATGTTCATTGGGCCCTTACTACACCCAAGTACTGTTACAGCTTACATTTTATAAATCAAGAAGCTGTGGCCCAGGGAAGGTAAGTGCTTTCCACTTAGTCACACAGCAAATAAGTGAGAGGATATGGATTAGTTCTGTGACCCCCGAGCCCATGCTTTTAATCATAGTACCAAATGTTGCTGCAGATTTTAGTTGTGTGGCATTGGACAAACCAGTTCCCTCTCTGTTCTTCGGTTACACCATCTGAAAGCCAGAAGCTCGGTCTGGATTATTGCCGACGTCCCCTTCAGCTCCAAATTCCTGGCCATATTTTAATAAAGGACACATGGACTTTCCACCTTATAACTCCTGCTTCCTCCAAGTTGGTCTTCTAGGAGCGTGGTGGGACCTGACCGTTTTCAGGCTGTGACTGGGAAAGTCTGCTGGACGGGCTAGCAGATTGGAACATACATCTAAATAGCAGAGTGGAGCCTCCTAAGTGGGAAATGGATGTTGTAATACAAAGGCAGTTAGCAAGGTCCTTGGAGGTTTCAGCAGGATGTAATTATGGTTCTTTAAAAAAGGGCTCGCATATGTTTTTGAGCAAACTTAACAGATGCCCGGATGTCATGTCTCTATTCTTTAGGGAGACTGGGATGACTAATTTTCTACAGCAACTTTGCATAGCATGTTGGAATGGCCCATTGCAAATCAATTCCTAGGGTGCAGTTTAATGAAAACTTTCTCTGATGATTCAGATTAATAATCTAAAAACCTTATAAAATGACCACAACTTCATTTCTGCCTGGTCTACTCTGTATTAGATAAGTAAGATGGATGGTTCTCTCTGTAGTTGTCACTGAATGGGATTCCTTTTAAAAAGAAACCCCAGCGAGTCTGGGGATTGAGGTTTGAATGCTGCATGGTTCACTTCTGGCACAACATTCTTTGAAAACTTTTGTGACTTCCTTAGAGATTGTCTTTGAGCTATGAACCCTAGAAAGATCTAGGTGGTTCACTACCATTTTATTGTAGAATTAAATGCACATTGATCCCAAAGAATCAATGCCCAGTTCAGGCAGTTTGGGGGCCCTTTCGTCATGCTGGCGTACTCGTTCTGGAAAGGCTTCTAGGAAACCCACGTCTCCCTGAGGCTTTTGAGAATATTGAACAGCCACATCAGGGAGTCAAAAAATAACAAGTCTAATTTTCTTTGGTGGGCACTTTGACATCTCTTTTCTTGCTGGAACTCTAAGCATCCTGATAAATTTCCAATCCAATCTGCTGAATCAAGTGGCTCTTGTTACTGAGCCCCACTTCCAAGCCCCATTTCTGGGTTTACTTCTTGGTACTGGATGCCTTGGAGCTAAGAAGTTTCCCTCGTAATAATAAACACTTGAAGACGGTTGGAGACAGAAGCCTTGCAATGTGTCCAGTTCAGGCAGATTGTCAGCCTGGCCATTGCCTCCAATCATTCATAACCTTCCATAATTTTTCACCATTGACTCACCTCCTCCCTCATATGCTCTCTGATTGGCCTGTTGCCTGCATCCTGTAATTGTGCCCGTCACCCCCATGACCTTTCCTTAGCGGAGCCTGATTAATAATGTATTCGACACATTTCCTTGTTGCATCAAATACCAATTTGGCTCGAATGGGTGAGAGAATGGCTAATAAGGAAACAGTGAAGCCTTCTTTTGGGACAAGGCTTTGCATTTCCCAAATGCAATGAGCTGGGCTTGGGAGATGGAGAGAGGCAAGGAAAGCTTCGTGTAATATTTTGCTCAGCAGAGTCTGGTTCTAATTACCCACATTCAGCTCTTGTGCAGGTGACAGTGTATTGTGTGAGACCTGGTGACTCTGGCCCATAGGATGCTGCTCTCTGGCAGGTGTTTGCCTGCTTCTCAGATGTTTCTGCTACATATTTTGGATCGTGTGGGGGAATGTTTATTTAGGAAGGAAGGAAAGAAAGAAGAGAGACAATTGTTGTCTCTTTCCTCTGATACTTTCTTCATGTCTTGAAATGGCCTGGGAATGTGCTAAGTCAGAGGAGGGCTGAGCCTGGTGCTATCTGACCACAGAGGAGACCAGGGCACCCCGCTAGCTGGCTCCCCACTGCACAGATACATCATTTGCGGTTGCTCTGAAGGCCTGCTTTGCTGACAGTTAATGTAAAGGGGACATGCGCCAGGAGACGCAGCTTCCAAGCTTGTGTAACAGCAACCAGCTGGGCTCTCCAACTCCTAGTTTTGGGTGGATTTGATGACTCCCTGAGAAGGGGCGTTTTCTTGGCTCTTTGTTCCTGAGCTGCCTGGAACCTCGTACATAAGAGGTGAAGCTTTCTTTAAGACCTTCTAGGCCAAGTTGTCGTTTTACAAATGGGCAAACTGGTGATCTCAGATGGCAAGAGTCTTATTCAATGTCACACAGCAAACTGAGCTCTATCATCTTTGCCGTCATGGGGAAAAGAGTTGCAGAAAGATTAGAATGAACTGCAATAACCAACTTTTATCAAGCATTTACTGTGAGCCAGGCCCTGTGTTGAGAACCTACCATGCATTATTTAGTTTAATTTTCAGAGAAAACCAGCACATAGATAGTGCTTATTATTTTCATTTCCCCAGTGGGGCAGAGCAGTTCTTTCCAATGTAGTTCTTCCAGACAATAAGTGTGGAGGAGCCGGCACTCAGATCCTTATTGTCTGATTTTGCGTTTGGAATCACCAGGTAGAAGATACCTCCCAACTGATTGTACTTTCAACAACACCCTTCCCCATTTTCCTGTAATTCAAAAGGAAAAACAACTTGCCCAGGGTCACTCCAGTGGGTAGTGATAATATTGTTATTGCTACTGAAAGAAACTAATATTTATCAAGCACTTAGAGTGTACCATGGATTGAGCTGTGTGCTTTCCATTCTGTTTAATTTTTATTACAATCATAAAGGAAGGCGGATGTTACTAGACAAAGTAACTGAGGACTGGAGAGGTAAAAAGAAACTTTTGTATGTGTTTTGTGCTTAGTAAGTCAGGATGCAAGCAGAAGTCATCCAACTCAAAATGTGAATTACCTGACTCTGCTTTGTGAGTCTGGGCATCTCAGAACTGCCTGTATGTATCTCATTTGCTCCTCATGCTAACCCTGTAGGTGAGGGCTGGGGAGACCTGAGTATAATTCTAGCTCACTACTATGTGTACCATATACTTTCGAGCTCCCCCCGTGTAACTTAGTTTCCTACTTTGTGAACAAAGAGGAGTGTTCTTCTTTATGCCCTAGCACTTTGTAAGACTCAATATGCATGTCTCTCCCAGGTGCCAAATAGGAATTCTTCTGGTTCTTCCATGGGTCCATTTAGCCCTTGAGGTCTGGCAGTTTTGTCTGTTGTCCCATCCATTCAGCTTGCCACTGGAGGGTCCACATTTGCTGTGAGTTAGATGACAGCTGGGTTTGTATTTTCTTCAGATGGAGCGTGGCCTGGGTATTAAGAGGCTGTCAGCAAGACCTTTTTCTGGCTGGCTCAGAGGGCCAATGGAGCGGCTGGCAGTGCTCCCTCCAGATGTCTGGGGTGCCTGCAGAGGGGAGCAGGAGGCCTTTGACACTGAGCCCTCATCCTTTTGTGCTTGAAGGGTAGCACGCGCAGCCACTGGCTCCCAGCAGGCGTGCTACATCCTGCTTCAGAACACCGTCTACCTCCAGGAGACGGCAAAGGACCAGGCCAGGGAGGTCTTGGCAATGAGAAGTGGCCACGGTTACTAGCTTTCAGGCCCTCCTGGCCCCCCAATATCACATTTTAATAATTTATTTTCTTTTCTCGTTTCTTTCTTTCTAATCACTTCACTGCATTTGGTCATTTGGGCTGTTGGGATTTCTAGAAAACAATCTATTTTCCCCTTACCAGTTTTATTGTATTCGTTTTTATCCAAGTGGAGGGATGATGTTCCTACTCCACCACTGTTCTGAATCTCAAGGACTTCATTTTATCTGAAACCTAGAGGAGGCAGAGAACATTTTTGAGAGCCGATTCTTTGCTGAATACTCTGCAGCCATTACCACAGATCATTTCCTCAAAATCAAAACAATTCTCTGTCCAAATCCTGCCCCACCTAGAGTGAATGGTTCCTCCCTTTCTGTCTCCCTTGCTGGCCCATCCACTGAAAGCTGAGTGCTCTGGGGCTCCGACCTGAGTCATTTTTTCTCTTCTCAGGGGCTTTGCAGGTGATCTTACCCAGCCCTTTGGCTTTCCTTCCCCCTCTGTGCTGGTCACTCCCACATGTGTGATGCTGGATCCAGCCGTTCACCTAGCTTAGACTCATCCCCACCTGCATGACTGAAAGGTGCTCCAAGGCCTGGCCTCCGCTTGCTTCCCCAATCTCGTCTCTTTCCATTGTCCCTATTGGCCACCATCCCCTTCTTTTGCTATTCCTTGATGCTACCAACTCTTCTAGCTCAACAACATTGTACCTGCTGACCTTGCTGGCTGGGAGATGGCTCCCTAGTATTTTCCCGGCTCCCGTATTCTTCAGGCAAGTCTCTCCCTCTGACCACACCATCTAACCCAGCCCCTCTGCGGGGCCCCACCTCCCACTCTCTGGCCTTTACTTTGTTTGCCATTTGGCTTTTTCTGTATCAGTATTTACCCTACCTAGAATGACACTGCATGCTTATGTATGTAACATTCATAAATCTGAGGCCATCATCGTGTTTGCCACTGTCACTGCATACCTGGATGTGGCTGTGTGTGCACTGGGGCCATGAGTCTGTGCTATGCGTTAAATGAAAGAGTAATAATAAACCAGGCATCATTTTACAGATGTGGAAACAGAGGTGGAAAGAGACGCTATACCCTACAGGACCTGCTTATTTCTCCCTCAGAAAGATGTGATCACCTTAATTAAGATGACTTACATAAAAGCAAGGCATTGTGTTTTTTTGATAATAATTTAGAATTTAAACTAAGGATGGGTCTTTCTCAGTTGCCCAGATATGTACATTTCATCGCCACTATGAAAATGTCTCAGAGCCGTAACTTGCTACATCTCTCACCGGTCTGTTTTTCCCTCACAGTACATGTTTTTCTGACCTCACACATAACCTCACCCTCTTGCTGCTTATTATTGGTATCAAGATCTCTTTGTCAGCCCCAGGAAATGACTGTGTATCTGGAAATCTAAATACCAGTATATTCCAAGAAACTTTGTCTTAGAGAGTTTTGAAGAAATGTCCTATTTAAAAAGCTCCACATCACCAAGGGGTGGTTTGTCATAGTGCCTCTCCTAGTGGCCTTAGGGTGAGTCTCCTGTGGACTGGATGTTCATAAGGTGCCACTCACTGTGCAGGCTCTGGGGACACAGTTAGGACACCCCTGGTCCTCCTGCGTTGGCAGAATCCAGGTGTTTGGAACCTTGACGTTGCAATTATGCAGTTTACATATCCATTTCCTCCACCTTCTAATAGGAAGAAATGCCACAGGAATACACAGCCAGCGGCTTGTGTGCTGTATCAATTCATGTTTTTAAAAAATCATCTATGCTTTTGATTTCTAAGAAGTCTGAACTGGGGATACCATGAGCTCAGAACAGTTCAGCATCTGGACATCCAGGGTACATAACACACACACACACACACACACACACACACACACCCGCCACTGTGTTCCCCAGCTGTTTGGCCCACCTGGCAGCTTGACCTCTCCTGTATCATTCTGTTCCCCTGTGGGGCCCTTGCTTCCTTTGGTTGTGAGCCTGTGTCTTTACCACGACCTCTGCCCCACCCCGCTCCTGACTCAGTCCTTCAGAGAGTCACAGAGACCAGCTTTGTGTGTACCTGTCCCGCATGGTGGGGTGCTGCTTCCAACAAGGTGCCCCCACTTGCTCGGTGTGGTCTCTGAGTTGGGACCAGGACACTGACATCCTCCTCTCTAGCCACACTGAAAGTTCCCCAGACAGTGATGGCTTTGTAGGCTTCTCTATTCTTTCCAGATTCTGGCCCAACTCTGGCTATGCGTGGCCCACAGTAAAGACCTTGTCTGTCTAACTTTTCAGTGTGGCAGCCGGTTGCTGTTTTCACCAGCCCTCCACTCCGGGGCAAGCGCTGTTTCTTCCCTAAGCCTGTGGTGGCAGACTTCTGCAGCGGGGCTGCTTTGCCTGTGTGGCCCCTGGCACCAGTTATGTCTAAATTTACCCGGAGGAGGGCTGGGCACAGAGTCCCAGGAGTCCGTGGGAGAACAGGCAGTGTGCTGGTGTGCCATCCTCTTCTAGCAAATTCCTTGGGGGAATTGTCCTTTTCCTAGAGCTAGAATTTCAGTATTCACTCCTCCCCCACAAGTGCAGCTCTTGCTGTACATCAGTCTGAATTTACTGTTCTCTTGGCCTCTCCTTCCTATTAAATTAGATATTAGAGAGATTCATCAGCCAGTGCCACTCAAGGTACAATTTGAAGTCTCTGTGCAGGAACCGCTGGGTTCTGTGCTTTGGGTGGACATGGATTTATCTGCAGAATTGTGTGGAAGCCTCTTGGTCTCATCTGCATAGATGTTCAGATCCTGTCACTTCACCTAATAAAACACTGAACTAGCCGGAAGGTCTCAACAAAAGAGTCTCGTGTTATTATCGCTTGGCATTCCTGTGGCTCTTCATTTCCCGTCTTCTGGTAGCGATGGGTGTGTGTGTGTGCTTGTGTGCACATTTACAATCATTTTATTAGCCTCTCCTCACAAGACCCATTTTTATTAAAAACACAAATATCACTATAAATATCTGGGGAGGGAGGTTGAAGGAGATTTTGGAAGAGACGAGGCAAAATAATAAAATATCTAGAGGTTTAGACTGTTGCTTAGATGAAAGATCACAATGTATTCACCGACTTTTCTTTTTTTTCCCCTTTAAGGCCGACTTCATCTGTCCCTTTTCAGATGGGAGCTAACAGCTCAGTGCTTGCTGAGGTAAAGCTGGGCGCATCACGGGGGAAAGGCAAGTGTAGGGAGATTATTTTAAAGAAAAACCTTGCTTTCTATTTTGTGCAGCTATTTCCCGGTTATTTTTTTTCTTCAAAATTTTTCTTATTTGTGCATTTCCAATATATTCCTTGTTATTAAAGCTGAGTTAAAATGAATTTTCTTTCATTTGTTGGCACCACGCCCTAATGGGCAAATTGAGATAAAACACATGGCTTTGGCACCTTCTCAGTGATCGCCTCGCTTAAACCTCATGACAAACCGGAGTTCGGTGCACTTTGAAAACAAGGGGTCCAGAGGGAACCAGAGGCTCAACTGTTGTTCTAATGCTAGTGACCAGTGGAGCTGGACTTGAACCCAAGTTCTTTATTTTGAGCTGTTTCTACAATCACATATTGTTTCTCGAGGAAATAGGGTTGTCCAAGTTTTTTTGATAATTCATGCAATCACCTATCCATCCATCGATCCATCGATCCATCTACCCATCTATCCATCTATCCATCCATCTGTGTAAAACTACTCATTGAAAACTTCCTATATACCAGATGATGTCTGGAATTCCAGCCTATCAGGGAAGACAGTAAGTGAATGTATAATTAAAATGTGACAAGTGTCCCAGACGTGAGCACTGGGGCTCCAGGACAACAAAGGAGGGATACTAAGCCCGGAGAAGTGGCCAAGGCAAACTTACTGTGGGAAGCAATGCTGGACCTGTGTGCGTGCGTATGTGTGTCTAATAAGCGTTTATTTGTCTGGTTTGTGCCAGTGTTATGTGCATCACTTCCTGAGCCGTCCTTTGTGACACTGTCAGTGGAACTCTATTGTTGAGTGATAGTGGGGTGGAACCTGCTAGAAACGGAGGCCCCAGGCTTCAGGTGGGCTGGAGGAGGTTGTGAATATGGGAGTGGAGAGAGTGCCCCAGACGGGAATCCCGAGACCTGGCTCTGTTATTTTTCCAGGTCTTGCTTTCTCACCAACAATACTAAGGAGTTAGGTTTTTTTAAATGTTTAAAAGTTCATATTGCACTGTCCTAAAGATGCAGAAAGCTCTGCAAATAGGAGTGTTGCTGTCGGGGAGCATGGGCGGGCACCATCCTCAGTAGATTTACCCTGCAGGCCCACTCCCTCTGTCTGGAAAGCTATGCCCAAAATGTCCATCCGGCCATCTCCATCTCTTCTCCTGCTCTGTTCTTTCTGTTCCTAGGCTGCGTCAGGGCCCTGCGCTGTAACATGTTGTCCTGCTCACTGTGTTTGGCTGACTCCTTGAGGGAGCCGTGGTTTCCTCTCACATAGCAATATGCCTGGCATGACACGGCTGTGAAGGAAGGATGGGGGTTTTGAACTGGGTTGGAGCACTGGTTTTGAGTTAAAGGAAGTTTCTAAAAGAAGAACCGAGTATTCAGAATAAGATACTTCCGTGCCCATTATGTTGACAAAATTCTCAAGGCCCCGAGAGACCAAAAGACAGACGGGGGAGGATGAGCCAGGTCTGCATCTGGGGCAGTGGTTCTGCCTTCCCACCAGAGCTCCCCAGAGTTTCATTTCCTTTCTTTCTTCCTGCGGGGAGCACAGCGGAGGCTTGTTCACTGGTGTAAACTAAAGGCGACAGGAGACCAGGAGCAGCAGCGGCACCTGACTCGGAGGTGACATGAGGTGTGTGAAGCCTCAGTGGGACAACAGCTTTCGCCATAGACTGTGGAGGTGAGGCTGGGGGCAGGAGGCAGGTGGAGGATCAGAGGAGCCAGCGCCTGACAAGGCAGCACTGTCCAGGCCTGAGTGAGCAGCTCCTCTCTGGGGAGGAGGAGAAGGCTCTGTGGAGCACAGGTCTGAGACAAGCTCCATGTGCAGTGAAGTGATGCGTACCACAAACACATCTCTCCCCCTCCATTTGGCTGTCACAGCCCCAGCCCCATGCACATGTCATTTCTCTTGTGACTTCCAAGTTGCGATAGACTCTTTTGGGCCAGCAGAAAGCGGCGGCCGAGCTTTTCAGGTTATACAGACTCATTCTCATTTCCAGTCTGCACCGCCTGCTTTGAGAGATTGTTTGGGTCCTCTTTGTTCCCCATCCCGGGTCTATTCCTTGGCAACGTGCCTCTGGCTCCGATGCATCCTCTCATGCTGCTGCTTGTCAGAGCCCGGCGCGGGGCACCTTATCAGTTCCCCGGCAGACGCAGGGCAGTGGTGCGGCGCGCATGCCCCGAATCGCTGATAGGCGTCACTCGAGGAATCGGTGCGCACCTTTAATGAAGAGCCGCGCCCGCCTATTTGCTATGATAGGTCTGGCGGGGATGAGATGGGCCTTTGAGCCAGCAGATGGAGAGCTGGGTGTGGTGGGTGTGGCTTCACTCACAGCTGAGATGCTCCTTTTGTAAAACCCACTCTGTCTCTGCCAGAGCCCCGGGGTGGCTAGCGGAGGACGGGTTTGACTCGTCCACTCCAAAAGCACAGACAAGGAACTCCCGTCCCAGACGACTTTAATTTCCGGAAGTTCTGAGATGCTTTGCATCCAGACAGCAGGATGCTGGCCATGCCAGACTCTGGGCTCCTGGAGGGTAGAGGTGTTGGTGTATTCTAGCTTTCTCAGCGCCAGACTCAGTGCCAGGAGCAGGAAGAGCCAGTGTGATTTCTTTCTCCTTGGGCCTCAGCCCGAGTCCTGGCTTCATGCCTTGTTTACTGTGTGATCTTGGACAAATTCCTCAACCTCTCTCAGTTCCCTCTCCAGCAAGAGTTGGCTCAGGGGCAGAGGTGTTTCCCAGAAATGCCACTTCGAGGGCAGGTCAGGTCTGCTCTGTAGACTCACACAGCTGCTGGTGACAGGTTGGTGGCTCAGGGCCAGGCCGGATGGTACAAGGGCAGGGAATAAGGACAACAGAGGACCCTGTGACTGGGTATGGTGCCTCTCAGATCAGGTGGAAAAGCTACGGAGGTCAAAGAGCAAAGGGGAAGAGGGATGTGTGAAGCATTGAGAAGGGGAGTGAAAATCCTGAGTGAAATCTGGAAGAAATTCATGCCAGCACTTCACACTTTTGACTCACTGGGAAATGTTAATGTTCTCTGTGTTTCCCAGCTGTCTTCTGATCAGACTTCTGAGTGGCTGCGGGTAGGGGTGGGGATGAGCGACTGGGGTGACCTCCTCGGGTCCCAACACCCGGCAGGCAGGGCTGCCTCTGCTGCCCTGACCTCTGAGGGGCTGCATCTCCATGGAGCTCAGAGCCCATGTGCACTTCTCAGAGGCTTTCCTCTCTCTCTCTGGCTCCAGTCAGCCTGCTTCCCTGGGCTTTATGCCTCCTCCACCCCACAATCTCACCCCACCCACAAGCTCCTGACAGCTCTCATGGCTTCACTGTCTATGCACAGAGCCCAGCCCTGCACCTGCCAACCATTCTTTCTCTTCTGCCAGCACAAGCTCTCCCAAGTCCCCAGTGAGCCCTTCCCAAAGCAGATGTCGCAAGGATCTTGGGTCGAGCGTTACTGTCTGTCTTTACAGACGCATGTAATAGAGTTACGTAACTATTGTCATGTACTACCATCGCAAGAGGGGTGTTTACCTTCGCCATAGTGGTTTACCTTCAAGGCCTCACCCCTGTGTCACCCTCCCTACCCTTTGCCATTGCTATGTTACTTTTGATTAACCATGAGACTTGAATTTTTCGTGTAAACAATGATTAATAAATAATGGATTACATCTTCTCTCACCCTGGTGATGGTCTAGTTGGCCTTAACGAAATCTGAGTATGGCTTAAATCTGCCAAGCTGGTTATAGTCAGATTCTCCCCGTATTGGATTTCCTTGGGCTATTATGGTTCCATAGCGTTAAAGATATCATACCCCTGGCTCTGCAGATCTACAAGGACTGGCTAGAGATTGTGCTGGTGGGGGAAATCATGGCATGCTTGAACTATCTCTGAATTTTCATGTCCTGTGATCTAATGGGCTACCAGGAAGTGGAGTACTTCTGCATTGATTACCATGAGGGATGTGGGGGTGTGGAAGGGAAGAATCCCTTATTGTCTGTGCCATCCTCCAAGGACAGCAGGCCAAAAGGTGCAGTGGAATCTTCCATTTCAAGGAAAGCATTGGTATTCACTGTGCTCCAAGGCATTGTAAGTCCCATATGGTATAGCACCGAGGGTGCTATGGAAGAAGGTATATCTACTGCATTATGTACCTTTTTGGTCTCTGGGACAGAATACCTGACACCCACAGTTTAAAGGAGAGGCTTTCATTTGGCTTACCATTCCAGAGGGTTCGGTCCATAGTCACTTGGCTCTAAGGCAGGAACATCATGGCGGATGGATATGGTGAACAGAGCTACTCTCCTCCTGGCAGCTAGAAACAGAACACAGGGAATAATGCCCAGAGAGGAAGGAACCGAAAACCTGATACAGTCCCTAAGACCCTGTCTCCACCCAGACATGCCCAGAAGTGTGCCTTACCAATCTCTCAAGCCAATCAAGTTGACAATCAAGGTTAACCATCCCCCTCCTGTTTGGATATTGGGATCAGGGACATACATTTTCCTGCATAAATTATGAATTCAAATCCAGTCACCTCATTTGCCTGCTTGTGACCTCCTGCTGACTCCTTGTCGCCTTTGCAAAATGTCCAGGTTCTTAGCATAACAAAGGGCGACGCCAGCAGTGTGACTAACCACCCTGCTTTGCCCAGGATGGACAGGAATCCTGGGATTGAGGACTCTTAGTGCTGAGTCCGGGGAGGTCTGGCTATGCCAAGCTGAGCTGCCACTCTGTAACCATGACTGGGTCAGTTTGTCCTTCTGCAGCCCACCTCTTGCTCCTCTCTACCTCTAGTGGCTCCACCTGGGCTGTGGGAGTGGGGAGGGGGCTGCTATTCCTCACCCCGTGCCCACTGGTGCTCTCTGTTGCCAAGAAGCTGGCTTGGTCCCCTATCTGTGGGTAGCTGAGTCATTCATCCCTTAAGGTTCAACCAGGCACCTGGGAAGTCTTCCCCGACCCCTTGGGTAGAGTGAGCTTCTCCCTTCTGTACACTTATCTGTACCACTTCCTAAACTATTTCCTGATCTCTCTCTACCTCTGGACCAGAAGCTTTGTAAAGGCAGGAATACACTTTATTAGACTGTGTATTCCTAGCATGTAGCCAGTAACTAGATGTATACATTTGGTAAATATTTAATTTAAATTGAAAGACGTATTTAGGACAGGTATGGTGCTGCATGCCTGTGACTCCAGCACTCTGGAAGGCTGAGACAGGAGGATTGCGTTTTGGAGCCCAACCTGGGCAACTGAGCAGCTTAGTGAGACCTTGTTTTAAAATTAAAAAATAAAAAGAGGGGCTAGGAAATCTAGCTTCCTATAAGTTTTGGTTCAATCCCTGGTACTTTAGAAGAAATTTTTATTTAATTATGTGATTACTTAAATGAATGACCGTGTAGATGGTAAAGTATTGTCCAGGCATTGGCAAAGTTTGAAAAAACTTGTGTGCCTGTTTTCTATTGGCAAGAATGGGTGCAGTTCATGAAGGATGGAGTACCTGACTCTTTCCAGGGACAAGACAGAGTGTGACAGCTCAGGATCACTAAACTTTCTGAGGGGGCTGGAGGTGAGGAGGGGATAAGGGGCGAAGGTGGCTTTGAAGCACGCTGGCGTCCTGGGAGCTGGGATGCTGTGAGGATCAGAACAACGCTGGTGTCAATGAGCCAAACATGACAGCAGACCAGTGTGGTCCTTTGACTCTTTGGTGGCAAGAGAGATTCTGAACCTAGATGCCTATCCAAGAGGGAGATGGGACCAGGGAAGAGGTGAGAGAGATGTAAAAAGGTGACCAACAGCCTGGACTTATGAGGAATTTTTAGAGAAGACCTTCCTGGGCCATCTTTCCACAACCAGACAGGACCTCGAAGATTCAAGTCAACTATGGGGCGTGTGCTATACCAGCCTGCGGGGAGGTGACCAGAACCAGTCCTGGCTATTTGAAGTAGAGCTGCTGCCCAGCTCCCAGTTGGGCCTGCAGATGGGAAGAGAAGTGCCCTGGGTCCTAAGGGGGCTGCTCCTGCACTGGGATGTCTGTTTGCAGGAAGGCAGCTGGGAAGGGCAGTGCCTTTTAATCTGTGATGAATGGAGCGAAGGGGGCAGGGCGCAGTGTCCTCGGCAGCAGAATAATGTGTATGCGGCACCATGTTCCTGTGCACAATGGGCTGGAGGTGAACGTGGGAGATGGCTTTGGCAACAGGATTCTTTTTCTTTTCGTCCATACTGAATGCGAGCGTGGAATTGCCACACTGACCTTCGACAGCGGCGTAGGGCGAGGCAATTGTGTGACGACTGGCAAACCTTGATGAACTGCATGCAGTGCCTGCTGCGCGCAGAGCAGCTCTCTGCAGCCAGATGCCTGCCTCACTGCCCAGCCATGCCTCTGCTCTGCAGCACCAGCAGCCCCAGCCCTGTGGGGCACGTTATCTCCCCCACTTTCCAGAGGAGGAAGCTGGCCCAAAGAAGCCCAATAACTGCGAAGGACTCAGTGCAATGCCTGTCACAGCGTTCCAGCAGCAGCCCCTGAAACTCAGATAATGCTTGGTTATCCTTCTAAGCGCTTTTACAGGTGTGACACATTTAATCCTCACTCCACCTGGGATGTAGCTTCGATGCTTAGCTCCATTTTTCAGATGAGGAAAGTGAAGCACAGAAAGGGTAAGCAGCTTGCCAAAGGTCACATACCTAGTAAATGACAGGGCCAGAATTTGAACCTAGCTTGTATAAGGCCAGAGCTGAGCTTGGATACCTAGGATGGAGAGCCTAGGTATGCACCCTGGATTTGTATATTTGGTTCAACGAGAGAGTCAGGTTTTTCTAGTTCACTGAGGGCTGGGAAGAAAACCTACTCACCTTCTACCTTTGCAAACCCTGCTGCAGTGTGCTGGTGTCTGTATCTTCTCTCTCCTTCCAGCCTCCTAGCCCCATTCCACATCCCTGCTTCCTGTGTAGTTAAGTGTGGCTCCATTAGTGATTCCAGCAAACAGAATATGAGCCACTTCCAGGCTTCCCCTTCCCACCCCTCCAAATGGCCTGCTCAGCGTTGACCCTAGAGGACTTCAAGGGGGGTCCTATGTGGAAGGAGCCTGGGGATCTGGAAGAGTACATGAAACAAAGCCCTTGTCAATGGAGGCAAACAAGTGGTCATTTTTCACTGGGTTAAGTCTCTGTGACACTGACCCTCATGTTGTTATAAGAACCAGCCCCCCTGCACTCACACACTTGCTTCCCATAATAGACCCCTGAGCAACGCCTTAGTCTGCTTCTCTAGCACAGCAAGTAAGAGCCAAGAGTGTGAGTTTGGAAACAGCACAGGCTTTGGTGTCAGGTACAGCTGAATTCCAGGCCCAGGGTACCACTTGGTAGCTGTGTGCCAGACCTCCTGGAACCCTGAGGGCTTCCTGTAGAGGATCCAGGCGGTATGGGCCGTGCTGGGAGCAGCGAGCGGTGACACAGCTAGAGCCACTCACTCAAGGCCTCTGCATACTTGCTCTACAAATGCGAAAAGTTTTCCTTTTCTTCTTTTTCTCCCTGCTGGTGCTGTGGATTGAATCCAGGGTCTCACACATGCTAGGCAAGTGCTCTACCACTAAGACCCCCAGGCCAGTTTTTCCTTCTAATGAGAGAGCAGTTGTGCAAGTAGTGTCAAACTTAAAGCATTGCATTCCTGGTGACCCAACAATTCTACTTCCAGGAGTTTATTCAAAGAAAATAATATTGGATACTGTAAGATTCAGCTATTAAAAAATATTCAGCTATTAAGATTCAGCTATTTATCCTAGTGTTGTGTTTAAGTGAAAAATTGGAAATGTTTACCCACAGGAAACATGATTAAATAAACCACAGTGCATCCATCTAATTGAGATCCAGCCAGCCATTCACCATTATGTAATAGAAGATGGTGCAATGACATGAAAAAAAGGTAATAAACTAGTAAGTAGAAGCAACAGATTGCAAAACAGTATGCAGTTGATGAGCTTATTTTATAAAACAAAACAAAACAACACACATATCTACAAAAGGAAAAGATGGACTGGATGCACCCTAAAATATGACAATGTGAGTTATTTTCATTTTTTTTCTCTTTTCCAAATTTCCTAGAGTACTCCAGTATTCATTTGACAAAGAGAATATACTAGAAGTTGTATGAACTGATATTTTGGCCCTGCCTGCATTCGCTGGAGCATGGAACCTATTTCATCGCCTGTTTTGTTGTGTGAATTTGGCTCAGACAGTGTGCGGGGCAGAGATAAAAGTGGGCTACCAAGTGGTTTCTGTGCAAATATCTAGAACAAGTGCAGGGAGCTGCCATTTGTGGTTTCCTTGGGTGCTGACTGTTGGAGGCTTAGTATTATGGGTATTATTTGCGGGGACTTCTGGGCTCATGATCCCCCACCCACACACACACAAAGGAGCTTCTTCTGGTATGAATTCTAACCTTGATGGGACCCTGTGTTGCATGAAACACTGGGGCCCAGTGAACATGAGCTTCTTTGGACAGGCTGAGAACCACAAGACGAGAACTGGAAACTCTCAGTCTTAAATATAAGAAGTGATCTCGTGTGGGTGGGACTGTTTGGTGGGCCAGCCTTCCCAGAAGCACTCACCCCTGAGTGCTTTCTTACCCTGAAGCCTTGGTCCTAACAGGTGTGCGTGAGTTTTCTCCAAGCTTGTCGAAAATATGTTTTTGCAACAGTAAGTGAACCATGGTCTAGGAAGGTTTCTTTTAACAGGTTCTCACAATGTTATTTAGGCTGGACTTGAACTCACTATATACTCCAGGCTGGCCTTCATCTTCCAATAATCCTCCTGCCTCAGCCTCTTGAGTACTGGGGTTATAGGCTTTCTTTGGATCACACTGTAAACTACCAGGCCCAGCGTCCAGATTAGTATGTTTTTTCATTCATGCACTTATCCAGCAATTATGGAATTTGAGCTCGTGACAGGTAAAACAAAATGAAGGCCTTCAGGAAACACATAGACAGCTTGTAAAACAAAGCCTTAACAGCCTCTCATATAGTTAGTCATACTTTTGATTCTGAAACACCTGTATTATTTTGCAACCAGTTTCAAAATCATTCTGACAACTAAAAAAAAAAAAAAAACTTCTTGTACCAAAAATAGAAGTCTTGAAGTGCCTGCATCTGTCTGTCATTTTTTTTACACTTAGATCAGCTCCTCTGCAAACTGATTTTTAACCTCCTGCCCTTTCCTCCACATTTAAGTTCTCTGAGAAGAAATCCATTTGAGCGTGCATGGTATTATTCATGATCTTGGTCTACTGTTGAAACATTTGTCTCTCCATCTCTTTTTTAAAATACAGCTATATTTTGATCCCTCAGTGTAAAAATTCCATTAAATGAGGGTGGTCTTTACATTATAAATTGAGGCGGCTTTGTTCACTTACCCCCTGATCATCAATGTAAGGAAAAAAAACAAATCCAAAATTTAACAAATGTTCTTTGCGGTGTTTGTGGGACCAGCCATGGCGGAGCTCTGGTGTGAGAACCTGGTATCCTTCCATAGTGTGAAGAGCTCTGGGATTGAAGTTAGGATGACTTGCTCTATGCCCTGGAATGTCTAAATGGTGATGTGATTTTGAGCAAGACATTTTAGTTTTCTGAGCCTCTGTTTTCTCCAGAGTGGGATGGGTAGATAATGCCTCTCTTAGCGGGTCAATTTAAAAGAATCATATAAAAAAGCCTCACACATGACAGGCACTCAATGGAGACTCAATGGCGGCACTCAGTGGAGACCTGTTGAATTTGAACCTCGATGGCTGTGCAAGATGTGAACCTACAGATTTCCAGAGATAGCCCGAGACAGTGGGGTGCCTGTGTCATCAAGTCCCTGCTTGGACTGGCACAGCGCTGGAGTAACCTCCACCCAGGATTTCTCAGCAGTTGTCTTTGAGCCGTAGTGCATCAGGAAATGTGTCCATAGCTTTGACCTTGGCGTGATAGGCAGAAGATGTGATTTGGCAAAACTAAGGTGAGTTTTTGAAAAAAGCCACACACTACTATCTCTGTGACTTGAAAAGACAGTGGGTAAAGGGTAGAAAAGGTGAGGGCATTGGGTCGGGGGATTTAGCTCAGTGGTTCAAGCACTTGCTTGGTAAGCACAAGGTCGTGAGTTTGATCCCCAGTACAAAAAGAAAAAAAGAAAAAAATTTTCAAAGAAAAAAGTGAGGGCAGGCAGATGCTCAGACATAACTTTCTGGAAAAGAGTCAAATGCAAAAGGGATTGGGGGAGGAAAGGGGAAGGAAAGGCAAGTGGAGGCCACTCATTTGGGTGAGGACAGTGAGCTTTCTTTTTCTTTGGGGTCCACTGTAGACAAAGGTGTATGAGGTGTGGTAGGAGCTGATTCCTGGTACTAACAAGTGGTTACTCCTGATCCAGGGTGAGACTATACAGTTCAGTCCCAAATAGTGCTTTTGGGCCCATTGCAGGTTTCTTGTTGATGATGTCGCTTTTTCAGCTTCTCACTTACCGAGTGTGCACACACACTTCATTGCACACACACGCTCTCAAACCCATATACACGCTGGCAGGCCTTCTGGGGAGAAGAAACAGCTCCTTGCTTCACATTTCTAACCCCAAGTCTTCTCACTCTGTGCCATGGTTTTAAGCATTTGGGGTCAGGGTAGCTGGGTGCACTGGGGCAAGGTGTCTGGAGGAGGCGCAGCAGCAGGGGAGGTGCAGCGCAGGACAGAGGCTGCCCAGGAACCCTGGGGGCTGGGGAGTCTCTGGCGAGAGCAGCACACTACATAGAGAGAGCCGGTCAGGGCAGAAGGGTGATTCCAGGAGTCAGAACTGCAGGGCCCCGGAGAAGCTGGTCTTGAACAAATTACCTGTGGCTCAGGCTGCTGAAGCATGGGCTGACGTGGGCCTTGAAGGAGAAGCTGCAGAACCCTACAAATAAAGATTGGTGCTCTGTGAGACATTTTTTTAGCCCTACTGATTTTACCAGCCAAGTGGAACAAAAAAGTCTATTTTTCTTCAAGTGAGCTGACAGGAGGGATTGTGGAGCTGGGAGCACCGGCCATCTGGGGAAAGGATGGTGGAGTTAAGCCTAGGGGATGTGATGCTGTGTCTCCAAGACTGTAAGGAGGGGACAGGAGCCTTTCCGGTGCGGTGATGATGGCTGACACAGGTTCGGTGTAACAACTGGGAAGTCATCTATTTTCTCTGAATCTTCCTCGTTGCTATAATTTGATTCAAGTAGAGTTCTTTAATCTTCCAGCCTAATTTAAGGGTTCCATTAATAGAAAGAAGCTCACTGGAGAGGGAAAATCTGCAAGCATTTTACTGTGAGATGATCTCCAGGCCTCGGGGTATCTCGCCTCTCCACTCCGAGCCTGCAGACACCTACAGCCCCACTGCCTGAACACTTGTTAGAAATGCAGACTCCCAGGCCTGCCCCACCTCTGAATCAGTCCCTGCGTGTCAGTGAGGCCCTCAGCTTATGCAGACACCCCCGGATAGAGAACCCTTTTCCCGTCCTTGTCACGGTCCAGGAAGTTTTATATTTGTAATCCCATGGAGAAGTTATTGGAATTCTAGTGAGTTGACTCCAATCTACCACTTCCAATGCAACCCAAGGTGAGGATAAAGACACTGAGACATACATACAGTTATGGGGAGCCAAGGGGTCCTAAGTCCAGCCAAGATGGTGGTTCCCTGGAACAAGGGGCCTAACCCAGAGCCCAACTTAGGTTTTATTAATTCTCTATGACAGGAGTGGCTCAGGGATGAGTGACAGTGAGAGTGGTAGGAAATGTGTGACCACCATGACTATCTTGAGCTGGGCTAGATAGGAGGTCTGAGATCACCTTTGCAGTATGCAGAGGGCAAGAAATGCAGAGATGGTAACCTGCATAACACAACTGAGGTAGTATCTAATAATCTGGAGTCAGTGCTTCAGTTCTGATGTCCGATCCTTTTTGCCCTGCAAAGTCAATCTCAAGGCTTGGTCCCAGCCCACAGCAAAGAGTGCAGCTCTCCATCCCACCTGGCTCAACCACATATCTGGGGAGTCACTGGGCAGGGTAACACTGACCTATCATTTTGCTTCAGAGATTATTCATCAGCTCCTCAGCCAGCCCAATTTGCATTGCTTAGAGCCAATTGAAGGGACAAAGAAATAGCCCAGCCAGCTTTGTACATATCAACCCATGGAGACAGGGCCAAGTTTATCCAAAATGGAGATAGTTGCTCTTCTTGTCAGGGAGAATCAAGGAGAGTCACCTGGGTGGTTCGCCACACTCGTGCTGGGTGGATCATAGGGAGGTCTAACCAGCTTCCTAGGAAGCACAACCTTGCAAACTCCAAGCTAGAAATGCCAGGCTTTGGGATGGAAGGAAAAGGCTTACCTCTTTGTTATATACAGTCTCTGTTATGCTTTAGAATATGAAACAGCAGACAATAGACTGCATGTTGGAGTTTCTCAGTAACAAACATTTGCCGCTCGCTTTGCAAGGCCCTCGCTCCTCTCTGAGAAAACTCAAGAAGGTAGCTTTCTTCAGCAGCTCCAAAACCAGAGAAACCAGCTGTGCTCGGGCTGTCTGGGGTCTGGCTGCTTCTTTGTGATTGAGTTTCCATGGCAGTGTTGAAAGTTTGCCTGCTGATTCTTTTTCATTCTGAAGATTTTAATTGCTAGATATTAAAAACATGAAAGCAATACATATCCCACCTGAAAATCTGTTTTTCTGAACTTCCCAACATGTCATCTTCACAGAAAGATTGAGCTGTCAGGTGAGTGGGGTTTCGTGGTGGGGAGGAGGTCAGAGGGGCAGTGGATGGCAGTAGTGGATTTTGGTGGACTTGGAGAATTTGAAATGCTCTGTGCTGCTTTCCTGGTGACTTAATGTAAAATGAATGTTAGCAGCATGGGTGCTCTGGGCAAAATATCTGTGAAATCTCATTAGCCTATCATAGGTGTCACCCCTGAAATTTAAAATAGCTACGATTTGTTGAATACCTACTATGTGCCACAGGCTTTCCATACATTTGAGGTAATCCCTCCAGCGACCTCACTAAGTGGACAACATTATCCCCGTTTACAGGTGAGGAAGCTGAGGTTCACAGAGGGGCATAGCAGTCCGGGCTGCCCCACTCACCAGGAAGCTTGAATTGGAATCCAGACCCTTTTGCCCCCAGAGCTTATGCTTTCTCTGCTTTGCCCTCAGTTGTCTGCTCTGAGCTGGGTACGCTTGTGGTTTGACATGGTGGTTTGCTATCAGGGGACCCCCTGGTCTCCTCTCTCAGGCTGTGCTTTGTGATCCAGTCCAAACTGCTGTCCCTATGTCAACTCCTTTCCTGGATGCCTCTGCTGATGGGAGTGAATCTCATAAACCTGTTCATCCGTGAACAAGCATAGGGTGAACAGTGACTGGCCTGCTGTCCATCCAGTCTGGTAGCAATCAATCCACCAGCTGGTCAAATCAACCAGCACTTGATAAATAGCTACGATGCCCAAGGCAGGACCCTGAGCCCTGGCGAAGGTAGAAATGATTAAGAAAAGAATTGCAGTACTTGGAAGTTGGGGAATAAACACGTGCACCAAATACCAAGATGCTTTTGCCATGCTCTTACTCTTCAGAGGCTGCTGGCATGTGTCAGATTTGGATTACAATGCTTACATTTGAACCTTTTCCCATGCAACCACTGTCAAGCCTGAGCACATCCTTTTTCTTCTCTGGGTCTCAGGATCCTCATCTGGGTCACAAGATCCTCATGTCAGGACTATTTTCCAGAGCTGTCATAAGGCTTAAATGCCATAGTGCATGTGAACGGGTCAGTACAATGCATGGCACCGAGTATAGGGTGCTTTAAAAATGTTTATAGAGTGGTGAGTCTTTGGCCCCTTTCTATTTTCAAAGCTTGTAGTTCCCACACATCTTATCTGTGTTCTTGTGGCACGAACAAGTTGACCCAGGCCTCTCGAACTTCACTGCATCCTCCCATTCAGCCCTCAGGGCTAAGCTCCAGGCATGAGGAAATGACCAGGTTCCTGTGTCACCTCTCACCTGTGAGCTGGTCAGACCAGGAAAACTGACCTGGGGTGGGAGGCAGAACATTTCTGCTCTCTATTCAATGACCCAGACTCCTTTGTGACCCTGGCCAAGTGATATTTTTGTCCTTTGGACTGAGTTTTGTAATTTGCATCATTTGTTCAAGCATTCCAGGACCTGGTTGTTTGGACAGGCTCATGAATTTCTGAGATGGTTGACTGATGGAACCTGATTTAAGGTTAACCTTCTGGGGCAGGACTCTGTGCCTATTCCAGGTCCTCCACAGGGTCACTGGTTTATTTTGGGTCCAGTTCTGTGGGTGCCAGTGGCGAAGTGGTGAAGAGTTTGCTCCAGTTTCCTTGACTCCTTTTTCAGCCCTCTTTCTGTGCCTTTCATGATGGACAGCCCTGGGCCCACAGTTTCCCAAGAACTCTTCATGTCTGCACTGCTGAACCTCAGAGGACAGCTGCCTGATTCTGCTGCTCTGCTTGCAAAATATTTTTTAAAATTTTATTTAAAGACAGGGGAAAAATAAAGCAAGACAGGAAAAAAAGGGTAGAAACAATACAGAATTTCAAAAAACAAAAAACAAACAAATAAACAAAAAACCGAACAGTAAGAAATCACTAGTTGATACATTACATATTGTCTTCCTGGATGTAGTTGTTCAAGTTTCAAAACCAAAGCATACAAAGTGGACATTCATATAGTGAGGCTGCAAACAGATCCATTCTCTGATCCAACAAAACTTAGCAACATAATTATCATTCCTACACCCTTAAATATACATGCAGTAATATCCTTTAGAGCATCTGCTTTTCCTCCTTTTGCTTTTTAAGTCCATTATCTGTTTAGTTATCATGTTTCAGGTTGCTCAGTACCTTGCAGATCAGTTTTGTTATTTACTTTTTAAAAGTTTTTTCTTATTTATTATTATTTATTTTATTTTGAAGGTAGTAAAATATAGCAGAACAAGACAGGACATGGCCAACTTAGGCAGTGCAGTGAAATTGGCACAGAACCTCACAGCAGGCCACCGGGACAACAGCAATAAGTACATCTGGTTTTCTTCACAGATTGTGCCTTCAATCAGGCAGAGCAATATCAAAGAAAATACCGAAATTACAAGAACAGAATATTGAATAGAGCAATACCATTGATCAAAAGAGCAAAACAGAGATAGAAATATTTGCCCTCAAAGAGATGGCAGAAGAAAATCCCCCTTATTTGCTATATCGCATATAGTCAAACTCATAAGACATGCTCAGATCTCTGGCTCTCACTTGCTAGTGGGGGTGGGAGTGTGGAGGGTATGGATGTTTTATTCTTAGCCTGCGCCCCGGTAGGCTCACAGCCATGCACCAGAGGAGTGAACTGGCTGCCCGTTTTCTCAGCGCCCCAAGGTCCAACATGGCGCATTGCAGATCTCGGGAGACACTGATATGGTTCTTGCCCTGGGGAGGCTGAGGCTTGCCAAGCCACAGCCACTTACCAGAGTGGCATGCTGGTGGCTGCCTGTTTTCCCAGCAACCCAAGGTCCAACATGACCTGCTTGCAAAATATTGAGTAGTATGAATTCATTCCTTTTGTAAGCATTCATGGAGTTCCTACTGTGTGCTAGCCCTGGGGATTCAGGGAAGGTCAAGGTGAACAAGATAGACGAAGCCCATGCACAGAAGCAATAAACAAGTGAAGCAAAGAAATAAATCACTAAGTTTCAGCTGGGGTTGGGAAAGGAAGGGCAAACCCATTGGTCAGGGAATAGGGAGACCAGGGTGATGGATTGTGTCATAACTGGGGACTAATGAGAAAGCCCTCTGGGTTGCCTGCTGTGAGGACAGTAAAGGGGGGCAAGAGGCAGTGGGGGAGGGTGGAAAGTGGTGGAGGAAAGCTTCTCCAGGGACTTGACCTTGGAACAGGTCTAGTGTGCTGAAGAGGAGCTGAAAGCCTTAGGGAGCAGTGAGAAAAAGGTGTAGATTGTAGTCTGGGCTTACAAGAAAATAGATTTAATATAGGATATATAATTTATAGGATTATTTTATAATATTCACTCAAAGAGTTAAATGCAGAAGAGTGCCAGAGACCTGTCCACACACTAGAAACCCAGAGAATTCAACTGAGTGCCTGGATCCCATGGCAGTGTCCTGAATGAGTCCAGCTGAGGACCTAGAGCCCATGGCTCATGTCTCTATGAGTCCAGCTGGAGGCTGAGAGCCTGTGACAATGCTCATACAAGTCCATATCAAGGATATGCACTGGGAAGGCCCAAAGGTCAGTTGTGGAAGCTAGAAAGTCTGCATCAGCAGGATGAAGGATCTGTGCCAGCAGCCAGAGGATCTGCACTGGAGCCAGGAAGCAACACTGTAGGTAAAGACCAGAGCTCCCCTAAAAAGAACTGCAGCCATCTTCAGTGACATTGAAGACCCAAGCTCCTCTGATGATGATAGCAGCAGAGTTCATATCAGGAAAACCAGCGTGACAAGCTTCTCCAGGAGAACCAATACCATCTCTTCCCTTCTAGGTCTCTTTTTATGCTGGCAACAATCCTGAGGTGGGCCTTCCACACCCAGCATCATGCTGGTTCAGGTCAGCTGGGTGTTACAAGTTGACCATTCGTTAATCCACAGCAATGTAGAAGGCAGAGGTAAGAGTGAAGTTGGAAAGGTTTTTGGACCACCACTGCTGATCGTGTGGTCACTCCCCATCAGGCACTGTGGGAATTTCCTACATGCAAGGTTACTCCAATAGAATTCCTGTTTTAAGAAACTGGGAGGCAGAGTGCCTAAGTAATCTGCCCGTGGTGTTCTAGACCAAGCAATTGATGGGTTCAGTATTTCACAGGATTTACTGCACCCCAGACCTCTGTTCCCCAGGGCTCACTCACTGTTCTCTCATTCTGGTTAAACCTTGCCTCTGCGACCAGAGACCTGTGCCAGAGACCTGTCCACACACTGTGACCCCCTCTAAGGTGGGTCCCCTTTCATGCCTTTCCCATCCTAACTTCCCAGAGCTGTCCCTGGCTTGTCTGTCTGTCTCCACTTTGGAGCCCAGCCTGACTCTGTCTTTCACTTTGTCCCTTCTGCTTGCCATTTGACCTGTCCCCAAATCCCTCAGTCTGGTTTCTCCCTGTCCCATCCACATACCGCTGCCGTAAGAATCACCCTCGTGCATGACTTCAAACCCAGCCTTACGCTAACCCTTCAGTGAACTTGAGTGCTCTGAATGTCAAAGGAAGTCAGATATTTTAAACTTTACTAACAGCAGAAAGTGTGAACCCTTGCATCTGAGGAGCATACAGGAGTGAGCAAGGCATTCACCGCTCATGTGTGTCCGGGAAGGAGTGGAAAGTTGGAGTATGATTTGGAATTTGGGGTGTTGCTAATGGCATCACAGAGAGAAGGTATTAGGTATCTGTGAGGCGTGGGGCTGGGAGAGAGGCAGGAGCTGACAGAGGGGGATTTCATTTGTTCCTTGTAATAAACAGTAGAGCTGAAGCTCACATAAATGTGGCTTTTCTTTTTTAGTTTATTCCTCTTCAGTGTTTCTAGAATTGTGAATGCAGATGCTCAGCACAGCGCGGTGTGCGGGGAAGATCTCACACTGCCCCATGCTCCCACCCCAGCCCCAGCCCCAGTAGCCCGATCCACGGGAGGGTGCCATGGTCTCCTGGCTGTGTGTATTTTAATGTTGCTGTCTCTGCGAAAATGCTGTTTAAATAAAGCTACAAAATAAATCATGAGCGCAGGAAAGGAGGAAATGCATTGAAGTCTTGACTAAAATGCTAGAACATGGAGAGTTTGAGTTAGTGTCCTCTTATGACTGAGATCAGCCAGACTCTTTGCATTTAAGCCTTTGTTTCCGTGGTGGAGAATCAGTCTAGGAAGGTGGGATGAGGTCGTAATTATGGCCATTTGGTTCATGCCTTGCCTGTGCCAGTTACAAGCTATGTGAGGCAAACGACTTAATCTCTCCAAGTCTCGATTTCTTCATTCCAGTGTGGATGGTATGGTTTGCATCTAAAATGTCCCCAGTGTACCCCTGCTCAGAGGTGGGGCTTTGGATCTAGTAACTGGATTGTGAAGGCTCTGATCTCATCAATAGATTAATGCACTGAGCGGCACCTGAGTGAATGGACTACCCTGGCCCAGGAGCAAAGGAGCCAAAAGACCATGGACTGAAACCATGAAACAAATAAATCTTTCCTTTCCTCCTTCAAATTGATTTTCCCATGTGTTTTGTCCCTGTAATGGAAAACTAACACAATGGATATAACAATCTAGACATCTACTGTTGTATCACAAATCACCCCTGCTCAATGACTAAGAGTAATGACCACATAGCTCTTGCTGTTTGGCAGCATTTAGCAGAGACAGTTTCATGGGCCCCATTCAGCATCCCATGTAGTGACCGAAAGGCAGGACCATCTGAAGGTCAGCCACACCCTCACTCACGTGAAGTTACTGGGAGTGGCCACTGGTGTTGACTCCCAACTAGTGGTCAGCTAGGGATCTGGCTGGGCTATGATCTGGCCTCCCCCTTGCAGTGTGGTGGCTGAGTGGAAGAAGGAACATCCAGAGGAGGGCAAGAGAGCCCGGCAGAGGATATCACTCTGCCTCTGCTGAGCATGACCTCAGCTCCCTTACATTGGTTGGAAGTGAGTCTGGAAAACTGGGCCTTGTAAAAGAGAGAGGAATTTAGCCCCACCTTCTAATGGGAGCAGGGACAAGAAATTTGCATCTGTGCTGAGTGGCACTGCATGGTTCTCTCCTTGTCAGGGATGCACTGAGGGGCAAGTGGGATCTGGTGGTGAAGCTGGGCACCATGCTGGGCGCAGATCTCAAGAGCAGCTTTTTGAAGTAGGTTAGATTTCTAGTTGGGGATTGAAGAGACCGAGGTTCTCAGAGGTCACCCAACCGGCTCCCATGAAAGCCACACCAGGGTTTGAACTGTTTGTGTCTCCCCATGGTCTCTCCAGGGGCTGGTGATGGCAGCGACATTGCCTAGGGCAGGGGGCACACTACTGCTCCTCGGGAATTATGCTACACTTCCGGTTACTGAAAGGACACTGACCAAGTAGAAGGCCTTAGCTCTGCAGCCAGATTTCCACCTTCCCAAAACCTTGAAAAGGGAATGAGGCTGATTACATGGGGACAACAAGATTTCATGTGTTGTTTTTCATTTAAATTCACTTGAACAGATACATGAAAACATAAAACTTGTACATATTGATATAGGGGAATGAAACTCCCAACATACTATGTCTGCGAGTTCGTGTTCTCCAAGATCCAAGAATGAATTTTAGGAACAACGGAGGTTAAGAGTAGAATATATTTATTGAGAGAAAGAAAGCTTCTGTCTGAGAGAGACAGAAGGGGTCCTGAGCGGGTTGCCAAGGACTCTGTCTTTTTCAGGGACTTTTATAGAGTAAAATCATGGAGTGAGAGGACTTTAAGGTGAGGAACACTGGGAACTCACAAGGCAGATGGGCATAAGGTGGGACAGAACTATGGTTAGCCAGTAAGATTAATAGTTCAGGTAAAATTGATTAAATTAGGGACAAATGGGGAAGCAAGTCACATAGAAAGTGGGCATTCTTAGAGAGCCATGACTCTTCCCCTTAGTGGGTTGGAATGGTGACTCCAGGCTTCCTCAGGGCTATAGGTGGAACTGTTTAGAATATCAGTCCTTAGGATATGGATGCATTTGTTTAATCTTTTGTCTTGAGGCCTGGCCCACAGCAGGAGGTATCTGTCTGCCCCACAGTTGCAACATATCTAGACTTCTGCACTGGCTCCATCGAGGACCAGCCCTGTCTGATTGCCTATATTTCTGACTAACTCAGCTTCCTGCAATAATATTGGGCTAGCGCGTGACATTCCAGTATATGGATATATGTATACATCATGTGGCATTTTAATCAAGTTAAGCGCTCCTATGTCTTTCAGTATTTACTGTGATTGTGTAGTGAAAACTCTCCAAATCCTTCCTTCTGGTTCTCTGAGACGTACAATCCATTACTGTCATCTGTTGTCCCCCTCCTGGGCAGTAGTAGCACATAGGACTTCCTATGGCTGTCTAACTCTAACTCAGTGTTCACTGATCAACCTTTACCTCCCCAGGACTACACTGTTTGCTGTGCCCTGCATGTCCTGCCAGGAATGGCAGGATCACACTCAAGGTTGCATTCTTAAGCTCTTTCCACAAGTCCTGGCATAAAGGTGCCAGACAGCTCTGAATACCGTAGCACCGACTGTGCTGGGTCCCCCTGGAACCTTGGGAGGAAGTTCTTATCTGCACTTCCACCGTGGACTAAATTGGGCTGATCTGTAGCTTTAAAACCATCAGTCTCATTCCCCTGGCTGTGCTTCATTGATTTAGTGGGAAGGTGTGGATCCTTTTGTTTACAGGGCTTATGAAATACGAGCTATATCTGTAGTAGGAAATTATATGGGTGTCAATAAAATACAAAAAAATCTGACAAAATGTGTTTTAATTTTGCAGTGGGAATCATATCAGCTGTCACATTAAAATCTATTCCTCCTCCTTGCAATGGAAAGCACCTTCTGTAGACAAAAAGCTGAGGAAGAAGACAATGTAATTGTACCATTCCTCCAGGCTTTTTAATCTGGAATCTCTTCCTTTTTTTTCCTCCCCTCTGTGCCTGGTTATTTCTTTCCCACTAGCAATTTGCTTGCTTTAAATTTGAAATGTACTGAACACAGAGCCTTTTTGTTCCATATCATTACTTCTTTTTTAAAAAGAGAATTTATATTCCTTTTTTTTTTTTTTTTTTGGAAAGTGTGAAACTCCTGCAGACAGTTACATCAGGAGCTTCTCTTTCCATTTGGGCTGAATCTGGATGAATTTCACAGGCAGCAGAGCTGAATCCACTAGGGTCAGAGGTCACAGGACAAATCCTGAAGCTAAATTCAACCACTCAGCACAGTTCTGCCCCCTACTGACCATATCAGTACTACTGGCCAGCCAGGGCAAGTGGTTTTATCCCATTAGGGACCTTGTGAGTTCACTGTCTTGGGGATGACTTTAGGTGCTAGACAGGAAGACAGGTTCTACTTTCTTTTTATTTTTAAGACATAGATAATACTTTTAAAATGGGAAAGAAAACCTTTGATTTAAAAAGAAAACCATGCCCCCAAAGAATTTCTGCTTGGAGTGACTATTTTCAAGGTTGTTGGGCATTCATTCATTCATTCGCCAGGAGTCTCTGGGGCACCTAGTTCTGCCCATGCCCTGTGCAGGACTCTGGGCACAAAATGGTAAAGCTCCATGGGCCTGACTCCTGTCTTCCCAGAGCCTAGAGCTTTGGACCAGCAACAGTAATGATAGGCACAGAATGAGTAAATAAAGAGGCTGTGTTTCTGGGGGGAGGTTCAACCCCTGACCTAGGAGGGAGATGAGATAAGAGGACCCCTGCTGAAACCTGCTGGCTAAGTAGGAGTTAATGAGGAAAGGCGAGGTCACCACACTGGGTAAAGCTGAGCACAGGCAGAAAAGGTGGGGGGGGGGCAGGGCATGGCTATGAGTGAGATCCTCCCCAGGAAGTTGGACAGACCACAGGGACCATACCACCCCGGGGGGGGGGGGGGGAAGGAAGCTACCCTTCAGGAAGGTCTTCTTTATCTGAGAATGAATCAAGTAAGCTGAATGCAGCCCCAGGCAGGTGTGGACAGAGTAGGTCCTTAAAGCTATACAGGCCAAAATGCAGGCTGCCACTGAGCCGGTAAGCCCCACTTGCTAATCAGGTCTCTTTCAGACTGTGAAATGGGGAAATAAGCTGCTCACAGTGGAAATTCTGGGCTCAGGAAGTTATTGTGTGCTTAAGTTCCTACAATACCTTGAAATCTCCTAGGCATTGGGATTGGCAGGGAAGAATGAGTCTGTCTTCCCATGGCTGCCTGGTGAGTGTGTGCCCGTGTGCATGCCTGAGCATTGGTGAGCCCACGTCTGTCCCTGCATACGTACATGCATGCCGGGCACACAAGCACAGCGCCCCACTGTCATGCAGACCTTTATGAAGAGCAGAGGCAGTGCCACTGTCCCAATGGATCCGTGCCTCTGTTCCCTTGGAGAGCACCTACCCATTTGTTCCCTCCAGTTGCAAAGAGTGGGTCAGCATGTGCTGATTCTGGGCCTCCCTTGCAGGGCCCTGGGGTAGGGTGGAGAGGAGGACTCTTGCTTCCAGCAAAGCCAGCGGAGTTGGGTCTGAGGCAAACACCCAGGGTTTTCTTAGTTCATTTCTTCTTGTTATAACCAAACACCACAGAAACTCAGAAGAGTTCATTTCTTACAGTTCTGCTGCATGTGGGTGGAACTTTTGGCTGCTGAGGACACTAAAGGGTCCCAGTGTAGTGCAAGGCATCAGATGGTAGGAGAGACTGTCCTAACTCAGGTCTCTTGTCTTATAAAGTCACAGTTATGTCACATTGGGACCACACCCTTACGGCTTCATTTAGCCTTAATCACTTACCAAGGTTCCACCTCCAAGCACCATAGTTAGGTTAACTTTCTATCCTCTTGAACACCTCAAAATAGGGATTAAAATTGAGCACAGGTTTTGGTAGGGACATTGAAACCACAACAAGGGTTGAGACCCCCTCTCCGCAGGGACAGCTGCCTCTAGGTCTTTGTTATGGTTGATAAACTGTGTCAATTTGAGAAGTCTAGAAGCTTAACTAAGTAACTCAGCAGTTCTACATCCTAGGGTATAGAGAACATGCCCCTATTGCTCTAGGATGTTGTTCATTGTGTCAGTTTGAGAAGTTTAAAAGTTTAAGTGACTCAGCATGGGGCCAGGGTCCTCACTTTGTAAATATCCTCTGTGCAAGAGGAGGGCATGGAGATTGTGTGAGTGCTACACCTGCCCTAGGATGGGTAGCTTGCTTACAATATAAGGGAAGAAAAACACTTTCTCTCCTCTCTTTTTTGGCTTTTGTTGCATTTGATATCTTCTGCTGCCTTGAAGTGTTGCCCCTGTGCCATGCCACCCTGCCTTGGAGCCAACCAATTATAGACTGAAACCTCTACAAACTGTAAGCTAAATAAACCTTTCCTTCCTTGATTTTGGGTGTCAGGTATTTTGTCTCAGCAACGAGAGAAAAGTAAACAAAATAGTCTCTGCTCAGAGGCAGCTGTGTCTGCCTAGAATGGATCAACACTGCACCATCTTTGCAGGAGTGTGAAGGGGACAGTGACTTATTTTGCAGGTGGCCGACAGGGTGTCCCATACTTTGTTCAGGGCAGGGTAAGCCCTCAGGCTAGAGGGCTGATGGCTGAGCCTGCTGTTGATTTCTGGCTGTGTTTTGGACCCCAACTTCCCTGTTACCCTGGTGTTGATGTTAGCCTCTGTCCTTGGTGCTGGCCCTCTTTCTGTCTCTCTCAGGGTCTGCTCCTCCTCTGTTCTTCATCCCTGGACACTCCTGTAATGGAACTGAGTCTAATTTCTTACCCTGTCCCAGCCTTAAAGGTCACCACACAGTATAATCTGATAGAATTTGAAGCAGCCTCAGGCAGAAGATGAGAACTTCCTTATCTGTGCAATGGGTTGGTAATGCCTCCCTCCTGAGAATTAGGTGGGATAATACATGTCCAGTGTCTGCAACCCTGCCCTGAATGTCCCTGGGGAACGATACTGGTTTTTATGTATAATGAATCTTGACAGTTTAAAGACCACAGGGAAGAGAGGAACTGGTGTTTATTTACTTCCTGCCCATACCGCTAGCCAACGCTGGCACACCTTATATGTGCTGAGCATGAGATAGAGACACCATCTATACTATCATCCCAAGTTAAAGAATGAAGAAGTGTGGGGTGCTTTTCACACCCAAGTAGTGGGGGCACATCGGATGTAGAGGACCAGGCCTCACCCAGCAGTGTCTGTATTAGGCTGATGTATAATTGATCAACAACTTCCATGATAGGGATGTCTTTACACTATTTTCTGTGTCTTTACACTATGTGTTTTCTATGAAGAGACACATTCTACCCACAGAGAACATTCTATCCAGACCATGCTTTGGTCCAGGTTCACCATGTGCCTACTGTGGGATCCAGGAAGTCTCTTGCACTTCAAGAAGGAAAAGAAGGAAATTCATGCTGCCTCTGTCCCTGGCCTCAGGGGTATGGTGGAGGTGGGGGCTCCAGGGCATGAAGGTCCCCAGCTACACTGTGTGTGGAGCACCTTTCTCTCAGTGCTTGTTAGCAGGAAAGTGAGTTGGCCCATGTGAGAGCTAATGGGCGCCGTCTCTTGTTTGGAGTGGGACCCAGACACCTTGTGGTGGCGAATGGTGTGCAGTTCAATGCTTACTTCACCTGCAGCGGAGCTTTCTTATCAACGTCAGACTGTTACGGTGGTTTCCTCTGGTGTGTGTCTGTGGGTGAGTGGAGGTGCAGGGAATGCATTCTCATCACCACATTTTATTATTTTTGCACACGTACATTTAATTTCAAATTTCATAAGAAGCAAGTTTTGTTGATTGTACTATTAAAATTGCACCTTGAATCAACATTGTCTTTGAATTATATGCCACAGAGGAAAGATCAGGCCACAGAGGAAAGATGAGGTCAAAAGGTGAAGAGTCTAACAGCTAGCCTCACCTAGCCACTCTCTTGCTATGTGACCGGGCAAGTTACACATCTATTCTGGAGCTTTGTTTTCTCATCTTTGAAATGGGAGTGTTGGTCTATCTGTGCTAATCAGAGCCCTGTGTGGATCTAATGCTCTTTCTGGGATGCGGTGGGGAATGGGGAAGGGGAGAGGGAGAAAGAGCAGCATCAGTGCCTCTGTAATACAGGTAGAGCTGGTAACAGCAGAGGGACAGGTGTATGTCCCACACTCCTTGGCACTCTCTGGCTGAAGTTGTGAGGAGGTGCCTGTCACATCACTGATGCCCATGAAGCCCCAGGATGCTAGAGGTCTGGCTCTTGGAAAGGCAGGCTTGGAAGTTGGCCCTGCTGGTTTTCCCAGACTCCATACTTTTGCCACTAGGAGAAGCTGTGACACCTGCCAGGCCTAGTTAACACTCTAGTTCATCATCCTCTTGAGTCCCTCTGCACTCTACCCACCCCCTCTGCTCTGCTGCCCTGAATCTCTGGCCCCTGCTTCCATCCCCCATTTGTTAGAGGTCCTCCCTCCTTCCTTAAACTCAGCTTTCTTTCTGACTAAGCCCATGCCCAGCCCTTTAATTCCAGCTAGACCTGCACTCGGGGATAAGCAGGCACCCTTAGTCTCAGCCTCATGAAAATCCCCCTCCTGAGGAGCAGCTGTCTGCTCAGAGGTTCTAGTCCTGGATGGTGGGTGAATAGCTCTTTCAAAGGCAGCCTCTGTCCCTGGCACCCACCTTCCCTGAACTCCGGGGTCGCTGGTGCTTAAGTCGCAGCTGGATGCTGGCTTCAGAGCACATTGATTTTTCCCAGGGCTTTAATAACCCTAAGCTTCAGTTTGCCTATTGGCTCTTTTGTAATACATCAGCCTCATGAAATGGTCACTTTCGGTTAAAAGATCTTATTACTACAAAAAGAGATGTTGAATCACACTTTCAAAGTTGCTGGTGAAATGTGATCTTTGAGACTCATTGGCTCTGTTCCAGGGCACGGGGGAATGGATATTAAGAAGATAAATTAGAAGTCAAAACACAGTTCTGTTTTCCCTTGTGTCTTAGGCTGAGTGTCTGTGATGAATTTTGCAAGAAAAAAAAAAAGAGAACTCCCTCTCCTGGGGCTTCGCTCCCTGCCACCCTCAGAAGTCAGACATCAAGCTGGAGAGACAGTCAGCAGCCCTTCATTTCAGCAGTGACACTGCCAGAATGGTAATCTCTCTGGCAGCAACACACACCTCTTTCTTCTCTCCTGTGAGCCTCCGAGATTGGATCTAGCTCTCAGCTCTGGCTAGTTTCACAGTTTTGTGCAGTTAAGCAAATCCTCACTGATGGGCTTGCTTGCTCGGTATAGGCCAAGTGGAGGTTGACAAGGGACAGAGAGGGACTTGACAAGACGCCTGTCCTCAGATCCAACAGCTTCCCACTATGAGAGAAGCAGGCAGATGTGGCCAGAGCCCCCTGACTGTGTGCCCCGAGATGGCAGGCCCTGTGTTGGTACTCTGTGTGCATTGTTTCATTGGTCCTACATTTAGATGCCCTGATCAGCTCCATCCACGATGAGGAAGCAGAGGCTTAGACAGGTTACAGGGAAGCTGCAGCCGGAACCAGCTCTGCCCCACACATAGTCAGCTGCCCTTTACATATGGAGGCCTTGTCTCTCCCCTCGCCCGAAGAAGCTCCGGGCCTGGGAGTCAGGAGATGGGGACACAGCTTCCTTCTGCAGCCCCGTTGAAAGCCATTTCCATTTAATGAGAGAAGAGTGTTCTCTGGGTGTCCTCAGAATGAGAGTTCTGTATCCAGGTGTGGACACCACTGCACGACTGGGCAGGCAGGTGCCACACTTGGTATCCACACAGTGCATTTGGAGATAGGTGAGGCTTTGCTCTGGTGAGTCCAGAGGCCCCAGTGAGTCCAGGTAATGTCAGCCCCTGGGAGGCTGGGGAGGCATCTCAGAGGCCATTGCCTTTTCCTACATCTCCACTCTAGCTTACCTTTCCTTTCTCTGTTGTTCCCATGCATCCCTGTATAGAACAGAGGCCAGCACCCGCCTGGAGATGGGTCCACGCACATTGCCTCCAGGTGTTCTAATGGTCTTTTGGACAAGGAGGAATCAGGACTGTGTTCCAGGTGGCAAACAGCCTTCTCAGGTCAACAAAGTTTGCTTATGGGTGGAGAAAAATATGAAACATACTGAGTTGCAAAGCAAGAACATTTGTGTATCTTTCCATTTTGAGTCTAATTCAGAGGTCTAGGCTTGGCATAAAGAGGCTGAATGAAAGCTGGTTGTCTTTCTAGGGAATAGTTAAGGACCCACTTCTTCAGCATCTGTTGGCTGCTAGAAACTTGACTGCTTTGGTTTCAATAGAAATATCAGAAGGAAGTGACCATTATTATTATGTTTAGCTCCAGGAAGTGGCCTGCTATCTTGGGAAGAATAAAAGCCCTGTCTTTGTTCAAATTCTCTGTCTGCTCCTATTCAGTTGTCTGACCAGGAGCCAGTTGCTTAGGAACTCTCTGCCTTGGTTTTCATCTATAAAATGAGTGTAAGTACTCTGGACTTTCAGGGAGTTTATAAGGATGGAATGTGCACAGTACCTTGCATACTGGAGGGCTCATTCGGGCTGGCTGACTTTATTTGCTTTTGTCTAGTGAGGAACGAATGGAAATACTGAGGAAGACTGAACAGAATACGCTGTGAGCGTGTGGGTGCGCCTCTGTCTAAGAACACTCTTCTTCCACGACGCCCTCCTCGCTCCATTTCAACGCACAGGTTGCTGGTATCAGTGCATTTACGAGCCCTGTGAAGTGAGGCAATCTGAGGGAGGAGGAAGAGTTAAAAGGTGACACCTGATCTGTGTCACTAAAGATGGGCAAAGATTGAACTGGTGGCTGAGAGAAGGGTGTCCTCTCTTTTGCATAGTACTGACTTGTCCAGAAGTGAAGGAGTTGAATGAAAATCCAGGTAACTTGGAGCTCATTCACTTGTTCATTCATTCATTCATTCATTCATTCAGTGGAGCTATGCTAGAGAATGTAACAAAAGATGATTTCCAATTCACAGTCTGTCATCCCCCTCTTCCCTTCTAAGAATCTGCCCATTTTAGAAGCCTCGTGTAAGTGGAATGTGTGGTATTTGTCCCTCCCTGATTGGCTTAGTGCACTTAGCACAATATCCTCAAGGTTCATTTGTGTTATCCCATGCTGTAGAATTTCCTTCTCTTTTAGAGATCTGCTGAGCGCTGTGTTTATAGTGTAATGACTGCTTTATCTACATAAAGCTCTGTTAGGAGGTTAGATCTCATGTTAATGATCTTGTTATGATACAACAAGATTACAATTAAAAAGAAAAACTTGAGACTCCCAGCCCTGCCATGGTGTTTGAAATGCAGTAGCCTTCGTGGTGAGGTGTGGTCACTGAATTCTCCAACGGAGGTCAAGGGCCATGGGAACACTAAAATATCTACCCAGCCTGGGCCACCTGGGCTTCAGGAAAGAATCGCTGCAGGGGGTGATGCTTCTACAGGTCCTGAAGACTGAGAAAGAATTATTTCCAGGAAGGAAAAGGCTGGGAGGAGACAGTATGAGGAGAAATGCAGAGGTAGCAGCTGACACTGTAAAGGGCCGGAGGCACTAGTGAGACCTCAAGTCTTTCAGAGTCTTTCTGAGTATTGTGGGACTCAGGGTAAGTAGGCAAATGTGTCCAGAGAGTGAGCGGGGAAAGGCTGAGCCCTGCTGAGAGTACAGATGCACCTTATAGACCAGGGTTTAATGCAGTAGGAGCTTTGGAGAGCATGATGGACTGTGGAGCATAGAGCCATGAGGAAGAGCACACAAGTTACCATCATCAAAGAAGTAGGGACTTAACCTCCCCGCCAGGTTGCAGAGGAGCCTCTGTTGAAGAAAGGTTTCCTTAGCTCTGAAGGTTCCATCTGGGTGATAAAGAAGCACTTGTGTGGCTTTCCCATCTGCTGCAGCCTCCTGAAGTCACTCTGGCCCCTCTTGCTGGTCAGTTTGTGTGTTGTTCCAGTGCAGTGCAGAGGAAGCAACATGGGGTTTGGAATCCAGCTGAATGGATCTGATCTCACCATTAATCCTCACTAGCCATGTGGCTTCACAAATCACTAACCTGCCTAAACCCATTTCCTCAGATGTGAAATGGGCATTGATTCCTAACCCACATTTGAGGGTGAGTCTCTAACTGCCCTATAAGGTGTGATTGAAAAAAGCGTTGCATTTGGAATTTTGAAAAATTTATCTCAAAGACATATTGCCCCTTGCAGTACTCCCATTCACTTCGAACACACTTATCTCATTGTTCTTGCTGCTTTCTGAGACAGTTCTGGAAGTTTTCCTTTGCGAGTATCTTTAGTTGTGTTGTCATAGCTGCCTCAAAGTTGTGTATTAACTACAAATCTTTACCTTGCGTGGTCATTTTGGCTTTGAGGAAGAGCCAAAAGTTGCATGATGCCCTGGTGAGGAAGGTGAGTGAATGAATACACACTGGTGTCTTTTTACAAGCCTTCCTTCCTTTCTGTTGCATGGCAGTCAGCAACTGCATTTACTGTAGTTTTGATCACATTTCCCATAGCTCTTCACAAACGAAGACTTTCATAACTGTTCCTGAAAGTGGCAAGAATGATTGAAGAAGTGTGTTCAGAGCAAGGGGGAGTATTTTGAGGGAGATTAATGGCAATGTGTCTTCTACTGTGATAATTATTTTAAAATGTCAACATTTACGTTATTTCCAACCCAGCCCTTGTAAATAATGCCACTGTGAGAATTAGACAATAGTACCTGCTCCTCAAGACACTTTGCTGTCACCTGTCAGCCTGTGACATGAATGGTGCCCTGAGGTGATATAGAACACACATTATCCACTGTGTAAATGAGTGTTGTCGCTATTATAATCATTATCATCGCCCTGATGGAAAATGGCTCCAGCGTGACCTTTTGCTGGGCTGGTTGGACCAGCATGAGGCTGATTAATTCAGATTTCATCACAGAAGAGCAGTTGGGTCTGACCAACTTGTATGTAGTTGTGGCAAGTATGGAGGGGGTGTGCTTGGAGCCACACCTTCTTTTTAGAACCTCTTTATCACCTGGTATAAAGAAGCTGAAGGTCATTCGAATGTGGGCCACCTCTAAATCACCAGCTGCCAAAGTCACTCCTCCCACAGAGCAGCCTGTCTCCAGCCATTGGAGACCAAAATAGAATCTAATGGATCTAGGAAGCGATCATTGCTATCAATGCTTCTGAAGACATTTGTGGGTTGTAGCCCATAAAATATTAATTCTTTCAGTTTGTCTTTAAGAATATATTTTATATGTTAATGCATTATTGAAAGACGCCTTCATGTTAAGTGACTTAAGACCCAAGTATCAAACAGCCAAGTTTATTTTTCTTCGGGATATTAATGTAAAACATAAAGACAAAACCAAATCTCACTGACCACACCAGCAGCCACGCACTGACAAGCGGGGAATCCAGCTGTACCCTTGTAAAATGGAACTTGTTTTATTCATGTTTTGATGGGCAAATAAATAACTTATGTATGGCATTTCCCACCTAATAAAATGTTTTACTGTCGGGTTTATGGGGCACATTTATGAAATCACAACTGTGCAGCTCCGTTTTATTTGGCCTTAGTGACACAAGGGCCCGGGAGGGCTCTGTGTGTCTCCAGTGTGAGGAACAAAGTGTGGTAGGAAGAGGTGTCATGAATCAAAGGGTAACCTGGAAGACACGTGGGAAGTCATTGAAGATTGGCTCAGGATTCATCCTCTACTCAAGGGCCACCGTGTACACGTTTGTATCCTTCTGAGCATGAGCATTGTATACTAGGGTGAAAGTACGCGGTATGTTTCTTGTTGTATTTCATGGCAAATGAAATTCTACCAGGAATGATCTATTGCCCTTTGCGGTGGGCGGGGGCATGGACTCACTGTGGTGTGACCCTGAAGAAACATGTTCTCATGCGCACAGAGTTCTTCCCCGGGTTTCGGGGGCCCTTTGCTCCCTATGTAAGATAGTTGGGCCCTGATCTAGTCCAGTGGTTTTACTTTTTAAGATTCTGAAGTTCGAAGCAGTGGTGGCCCTGCCGGTGTCACTCGGCTCCTGATACCGCATCCCCACAGCACTTCTCTAGACGGTCAGCAGGTGATAGCAGGACGCCTAGCAGCCTGGGCTCCAAGTGAGGCTACCTTGGCTCAGATTAAGATTTACTGATCACTCGTCATTTGACCTTGAGCAAGTTCCTCAGCTTTCTGCCCCGAAACGTCCCCAAGTGTAGTAGCACCCACTACATAATCCCGTTATGTTTAATGCACGGGCTGATCTATGCAGAGCTGCATGCTTCAAAACATGGCAAACACTTTATGAATTCTGCCATCCGGGATCTGGATCAAGGCCTCTGTGGGGAGATCTCATAGCTCTTCACACATTTCCTTCACTCTCATCATGTAATTCATGAAACAGTTACACTTCCTGGCTGCTTTTATTATTATTATTATTATTGGCTTATTTGAGGATCAGTAACTGTTGCTCTATCCCCAGGACCTAACAAACAGCTCCTGGCACACAGTGAGCAATCCATAACCAATTACTCGGTAACGTTATTGTGGCCTCTCAGTGCGCCTGTGACTTAGCAGCTCACTGTGTCACTCACTGCAGGCAGCTTCATCTCTCGGCACAGTGCCTGGCACACTGGGTGCCCTCAGCAAGTATTTGTTAATCGAATAGATGAGACCGTATATGGTGCAGTCAGAGGAAGACTAGGCAGAAGGAGCACAGAGAGAAGATAACGCTGGAGAACAAAAGAATATTATCGAAGATCCAACACTTGTCCTGCCTTCATGCCTCACTGTGTTAGTCGGCTTTGCCATTTCTGGGACACAGTACCCGACACGCACAGCTGAAAGGAGGAGAGCTCCTGGTTTCAGGAGGAATCAGTACCTGCTCATCTGGCTCCAAGGCAGGAACCTCAGGGCAGAAGTATGTGGCAGAGCGAACCTGCTTGGTTCACAGCAGACAGAGAGCAGGGAACACAATGCTAGAGACAAAGAGGTGAGGGACCAGATATAGCACCCAAGGACATGCTCCATGACAACCCACACACACCCAGAAGTGCGCTTCACAAGCCACTCAGCTAGCACAGTCAAGTTTATTTGACACAGTAAGACAATGAGATGGTGGTGGTGAGGAGTTCAGACTTCAGGGTTGGGGGTAAGCTGCTCACACTGTGTGAATTCGGGGTGATTTGTTTAACCTTTCTGTACTTCTGTCACTACACCTGAACTATGGGGCTCTAGGAGCACCCACCTTATAAGATGTTGAAAGATACAATGAATTAATCTTTGCAAAATGCTTAGAACATTGACAGGCAAATAGTAAGCACTCAGTGGATACCAGTGATAATGCGCATCTAGATGCTACATCAGCAGACATTTTTGTGCATGAACTATGCTCCAGGCCCTTGCTGGATGCTTAAAATATATAGGAAAAGTAACACACACTTCCTGAGTGGAAGTGAGACTCTCCCAAAGGAGATAGCAGTGCACATCAACAATTACACTCTGATGTAAAAAGAGGAGGTGGCAAGGGGCATGGAAGGGCACCTTCACCAGACCTGGTGAGATGAGAGGACACACGGAATTTCCTAGAGAAAGGGGCACTGAAGGAAACTAGGTGAGCCTCACAAGAGGAATGGGAGGAAGGGCAGACCATGTCAAAGTAACGGCGTATCAAAGTGCACAGAGCACACAGCTTCACACTGTATTTGGGGAAGAGGGAACAGAACAGGATGCTATTCAGTCAGTGAATTCATTCTGTCCATATAAGCGTGGGTGTGATAGGCAGTCTCCTGTGCATGGCAGATAATGTGCCGCGCCCATGTTACCTCGAAGCTTCTATCCTTGTGCAGGAAGACGACAACAACAGACGTGGGTACCATGTGCCAGGGTGGGGGGCTGACCAGTGTAAAGGATATAGACTATGTGGCTAGGGGCAGGGGTGTGGCTTTAGATGCAGTGATTGGCGGAGGCCTCTGTGGTAAGCGATGCTTGTGTAAAGCCTGGTGGAAGCAGGAACTCTGCATTGCTTACGTGGCTTTGTAAGGAAGCACTGATTTCACGGTAGAAAAATAATCATGGACAGAGGCTGGAGGTCCGAGCAGGCAGGGCCTGGCTTAGAACAGCAAAGAAGCCAGGGTATGAGGGTGGTATCAGGCCACAGGTTGGTCAGATTTGAGATCGCGAAGACAAGGTGGAGGGAAAGCTTGAGCATGGGGTGGAGGGCAGGGAGGTTGGGGCCTGGCTATGCAGAGTGCTGCATAAGCTCTGCTGAGTGACTGGCTCTTGTCTATGGGGCTGGGGTGGACTTTAAAGTTATGGTAAAACTACAGTCTTGAGCCATGTTGTCACGTTGTGTTTAACAAGGATGACGCTTAGATCCAGAGTTTATCAGAGGACAGAGGGCTGAGCGAGGGGCTCTCGGGCCACCCAGGTGAGCAAGGAGGAGGGCCTCAATTTGGCAGGGGAGCAAAGCTGACTGCGCAGACACTGGCCTCCTTGACAATTGGTGACATCCCTGGGCCTCACCAACACCTCAACCGGCCTGAGCATCACCTCCGGGATGCTGCTATGGGAGGAAAGATCAGACTTCATTTGCCTAAGCCCAGGAGACCCAGAGTGGGAACTTAACCTCCAGCTTTCTGCAGATGCTTCTGTAGATATAACTTCTACAGCTCCAAGCCCAGGGTCAGAGCAGTGAGATGTGTTTATGTTGTAGACTGCATTGCAAATCAGATTTTTAAAAAAAAAAAAAATTAATGGCATCTGTCATTTAAGCAACTTTTAAGTGCGTCTCCATCTCTGCTCTTGGAAAACACTAGCTCTTAATTTTTATGCTAAATCAAGTGATCACAACCCAAGAGCTCAGCAATTTTGCACTTTAAACATTTACTCCTTGATTTATTTCCTTCCAGTGAATTCATGATTAAATTTTAAACCCACATTCCTATTCATCAGTGAATTGCAGAATGGAGGGTAGAAATGGCTTTCTTCTTCCTTTTTTAAAGTTTTAATTTAGGAGTGCTGTCTGTCTGGTCTTCAAAAAGTTTCACTGCTGAACATCTTGGCTGTCCTCTGTTCCCACACCTGGAGTTCTGGCCACACAAAGTGGCAGATAAAGATTGTAGAGCAAGAACAGAGGCAAAGGTGGCTGTCTTGTCCATCACAAATATGTTGTCCTTTGTCCCCAGAAAAGCCCAGAATCCCAATGTTGCTGACTGTTGGTGAATAAGAGAAATACTCATTCACAGGTTCACTGAATGCTGCTGGTCTTGGGCCACCAGGTCCCCTGAACAAATAGAGAAACAGATGCCTAGCAGGTGTCTGCCAGGATATTGAAGGTTTTTCACCCAAATTCTGACACTGGATGTGTTCTGTCCCATCTCCTCTCCCACCTGGTTCTCCTGCTTTCCCCTCCAGTGACAAACCATCCATCTCCTTTCTGTTCTGGTTGCTTCTTTTCTTCACTGGTTTTATTTTACTGCCAGAGCTGTTCTTACTTCTTTGTATCTGAAGGAGTAAAAAGGTTTGTTTAAGACTTGTCTGTCTTGCAAATCCCGCCTCCTGCCTAGAAGTCCACCCTTGGTCGCCTGTACACCCACAAGATGCTTGGTAGCCTCACACTTTGAATGGCTGTGAAGAGCCATGTTTGAGATTCAAAGGGGCTGAGATTGAAAGGGATCCCATCAGACATTCCCGTCATGCATAATTATCCTGGGGTGGACTGCTCATCAGGTAAGACAAGGTCATTGTGGTCAGGGGAGCAGAAGCACGGCACAGAGGGCAGCATGTGCAGTTTGATGCTGAGTCTGAAGAACCAGATAGGAGGAATGAGCCGCCTGGGCGTGCTGAGCTAGGGAGAGGTGAGCACCTTGTGCCGGGCTTTGTGTTGGATGCCTGTGGGCTTGTGTCCTGTGCTCTGCCTCTGGTCACAGCTAGGGGGAAGCCGAGGCCACCTGGAAGGCTACAGAGCTTGAGGATGCACAACTTGGGACCTGTGCTAGCAGGGTCCGTTAGTCTGTTTTGCTGGTCCTCAGTTTCCGTGTCTGTTCAATGGGGGTTCTATCGATTAGAATGTGGGGAGATTAAATTATTACAAATGAGGATGCCCCCTGGAGAATGGCAAGGTGCTAACAGACTACAGAGGGGCGTGTTTTTCAGAAAAGCAGGAAGGAAGACAGAGACACCAGGAGACTTGCTTAAAGCTGTGGCTTTGCTTTCTTCTCCGGGCTGGCCATGCTCAGATGCCTCCTGATACCTTCAAGTCTCCCCTGGGTCCCTCCATTCTCTAGAGATGGGCTCAGTCACCAGAAGCCTCCTCCAGCATCCTCTTACTCTGACATCCTTTTTCCAATCACCCTGGCTTCTTGATCTCTCAGAAGCTCTACTGTCCCCATCTTCCTACCCAGGACCTGGCCACCCCGCCCCATCTCCCTAGAGCCAGGAGGCTCTGCTCTGTTCCGGGTCCTCAAAACTCATGCTGGAAGCAGCAGCATGTACAGTATTCATGATTAAGAGATTTCCCCGGAGTCACCCCCTTTCCTGGCTTCTCATGATTCTTTGGTGCCTTCTTTCTTCTTCTCCCAGACCCCAAACCTCTGGAGCACACACCACATTCCATACCTACCTCTACTCCCCTATTTGGGGGCAATGGCAAATTCCTTCCCAAGGATTTTGTTTCTGGAGTGATGCACAATTTTTAACTTTATTAACTCACTTAATCTCTGTCTCTTATGCCAGATGGAGGCTCCTGTGGATGAAGGCAGGGGAGGAGTTGGGGGTCCTGATCCTATGGGCAGGATATGAGCATGGCCCTCTTAGGACTGCTGGCTCTTGACTGCACATCGGTTCTTTCCCCACAAATATATTCAGTCACTGGCTAAGTGGTTTTTAGAGTCTATGCTATGTCAGGCAGAGTGTGGGATTCTGTGAATATCACCAACAAGGCATACCCTGCCGCAGTGGTGAGACAATCCAGGAACAGGCAAGGAGACCCCAGGAATCCAGTTGAACAGGGGCTGTACCAGGAATAGCTGCGGATCCCTGCGGGATGCTGGTTGGGGAAGACTTCCAGGAGGAACGTCGTCCAGTAGTCAGTCACTGAAGGAAGAGAGGGCAGCAAAGGCCTGCAGGTATAGTGAGAGCACCGGACAGGCCCAAGGAATAGTGGGGGAGGAGTATTGAGGGGTAGGCAAGTTCCAGAACAGGGAAGGGTTTCGAAGCATGCTGAGGAGTTTGCCTTTTTCTATGCTTTGGGAGCTGCACTGTGCTGAGATACCCGGCAGCTGTGTGGATTCTAGTCTGCTGCAGAAGCCTTGAAAATTGTGCTCTTCAGAGAGCGCCCCACTGCCACCCCCACCCCCAACTCATCCCCCCTCCAAGTTGCTGTTTTCAAAGGCAGTCAGTCCACCTCCCATCCCTTCTGCAGGCCGCGGCGTTTTGTGTGTCCCGGGGCTTCCTCCAATCAGTACGGTCTGGCTGAGCACCGCTCCGCTCTCCGGCTGGGGCATGATAATGCCTGTCGTCCTTTGTTTCATTGTTCAAATATGTGTCTGTGATGTGATTGGGACTGATAAGTCACGAAAATGGTGTAGCTTAACAGCAGACATTTCATGACCTCGGGAGTCCCCCAAGATGTGCGCTCCCAGCAAATTGTCGGGAAGCCCATTTATCACTGCCTTGACCTGGGACTCCGCACACATTTCCCTATGAAAACAGCCCGACGCCCTCACTTCCCATCTGCCCCAGTGCCTGGGCCAGGAAGCCATGCAGACACCTGGTGCAGGCCGCACCTCTCTCCTGATGGCGGTTCCGGTGGAAATCCAGTACACCCTTTGTTTATTTTGGAGTCGGTAATTGGATCGCATTAATTATTCATATTTCACATTGGGAGCAGGCCGGGAAAGGGCAGGAGGAAGAGGCTGGGAGGGGGAAGCTGGGAGGGGGAATCGAGACTACGGCAACCAGTTAAAATATTCTGAACCTTGATTATGTGCAGGGAATTGTGAGCTGTCACTCTGCATAGATTTTGGTGAGAAATAGCTTATGTGGTGTCTCATCAACGGTCTTGTGTCTCCGTCCAGGTAAAAATGACAATTTTATCATTGTTTGGGAAACTCCTTAGCAGCCCTGTTGCTGTCACCCTAAAACTCATGGCCCTCTTTCCTGTGACTTTAGCAGTAAGAGCCAACTGCAGACCTTTATCCTGGTCACTTCCGAAGTGCCACGCACTGTACTGGGTTGACCTTAGCCTCCTGTGAGCCTCAATGCAGCCCTGTTCATTAACTGTTTAGTTATACCTTCTTTACAGATGAGGACACTGAGGGTCAAAGAGAGTCAATATTTTGCCTAAGATCACAGCTAGCAAATAGCAGAGCTGGGATGTGAACCCCAGTGTGGTTGACTCAGATTCTCAGCCTCTTTTCTGAGGATGTTAACATCCCAAATTGAAGACAAGCACCCCCCAAACTCAAGGGTCCCACTGAGGTTTTAAGCTGTCTGGCAGGATCTGGCTGGGAAGGTGGCTCGAGTGCCCTCTTTTATACTTGTCTGTCTTTATGGTTGTGAAGCTAAAGGTTACCCTGTTAATTAAATGGGGGAAGAAAGGGGGCTATTGGTGGATCAGTGGCAAAATGACCCCAATTAAACCCTTAATGAGTATATTAAGCCATGTAAATCACATGCCTTTTTTCCTCCTTTGGGAATGTCAGCTTCCCTTGGTGAGCAAATCATTGGCTGGACCATGTTTGCCTGGTCTTCAGGAAGTGAAAAATGTGGGTTTATTCTGTAAACGCAGAAGGTGAAAGAGGCTGGAGGATTTAAAAAAGACAAAGTAGGAAAGAAAAGAAGGAATCCCCTGCTCAATCAGTGGTGTTTTACTAAACATGACTTCCGGTTTTAACAAAGCATGGAGACTGATTTAGGCTTTGCTGCCCCTGGTCGTTCATTAACAGAGCTTGGGTTCTCTTCTCTTCACCCCTTGCTGCTTGCTAAGCTCATCCTGGTGCTGGGGTTCTGGGTGGAGTGTGGAATCTCCCCACCCCTGTACTGTCACTTGGGCAGGGACAGACCTTGGCAGCCTGGGGAGAGGTTGCAAGCGTTCAGAGAGGAAGGAGTGATTTGGTGCTAGGTTGTCCACCTGCCTCTTTGGATGGAATAGTGGGGGCCACGGACTCCAGGACTCCCTGGTTTGGGTTGTCACCCTTCCCTCATTCCCTCATTCGTTCCTTCAGCAAATATCCAGAGCTCCTGTGACATCCCAGGCTCCACACCCGGGATTGACCTGCACTATTTAATTGAGTTTTTTCCGGAATCTGTGCAGGTGGGCTTTATTGCCTTGGCCTGTATTTCAGAATCAAGGAGCTGAGTCTCAGAGGGAGTTGTTTTTTACTAAACATCGCACAGAGCACTGGCTACGGTGGTCACATTTGGACACAAGTCTAGTGGACTACAAATTTGGGAGTTTTACCTGATCAAGAGATGAAAAGCAGTGACCTAGGGTTCTGGGCTGGACCTGAGGCTCAGAATTCAGCAGGGAGTGTTGGGGGCCTGACACCAGACTAGGGCTTGAGAGCTTCTTCGCAAAGTGTCCCTGGTCTGCCGTGCACAGGAGAGACTTCACCGAGAGGCCTCAGGTGTCCAGAGCATCTCCTACCCCAGCATCTTCTGTGTAGCTGCTCCTCTACCCTACTCAGTTCCTGCCCCAGCTTAGGTGGTACAGACAGAAGGGGGACCTTTCCAGGAGCTAGAAAACAGACTGGGCAGCCATGGCTATGGAAGAGCGCGACAACTCCTCCTCCCTCTCCTCTGGGCCCTTTCTCCCTTTCCTCTTCTCTTCCAGCTGGAACTGCATTCCGATTCTCTTCCAGTTTTCATCTAAGCCCTGCCTGATTATATATTCTTAGCAGTCAGCGCGCCAGGCACCGTTCTAAGTGCTTTCAAATACCAATACACTTACTTACTCTCCACCCCGCTCTAGCAAGGAGATGCTATTATCACTATCTTACAAATAAGGAAACTGAGGCATAAGAGGTTAATGACTGTATCCAAGGCCTCACGGTGAGTGTGGGAGTTGAGCTCTGGGAATTTGGCTCCCGCATCTGTGCTCCCAGCTGCTGCCCTGTGCTGACGCTTCTGAGGACTCCAGATGGGGCATTTGCCTTTCTTGTTTTTGCTAAAAACTAACGAAAGCAAAAAGGTGGCATGATAGGGTGTGGGACTGGTGTTTGGAGGCAGAGGCATTAGACTTCCTGATGAGACAAGCCGCTCCGACTCCTTGATGCAAGGCAGGCCCTTTCCTTAGTTAATCCTTAAACATGTTCCTCAGCACTTGGTACACGCTGGGCTCTCTGCTGGGAAAGAGGACTTCATGAGGAAACCACTTAGGAATGTCACTTAGGGTGGGGGTGGGGGCAGAGAGGGGACAGTGTGTGATAAGAGTTGGAGGAAAAGCCAGTGAGGCTCTGTGGAATAGAAAGCAGCAGGCTGTGGTCCCATACTTACCTGGGGTCAATCTGGCCCTGTGACACTGGCTGGGTCTCAGTTTCCTCATCTATAAAGTGGGAACGGCATCACGTTGGTGTTTTGCTCTCAGTTCTCTCTCAAACTAAGTTCGTTTTCCAGTACATAAGAATTGCTGTTGCCACCAATAGAGATAAGCAATGGTGGAACAGTCTGATTTTCCGAGGACTCAGCTAGACGAGGTGGAGGAGCAGAGCTGTAGGCAAGAGTGGGTGCTCTTAGCAAGTGGCGTGGCGAAGGCGCGACCTGGTGCCTCGGCCCTGGTGGACTCCATTCAGGAGCTCATCTCAGGCAGCCAGAAATGGCCCTTTGGCTGACCATAAACTCTCGCTATATGATTGAGGCAAATGTCCCCTTGCAGGGATGGCCTGCAGCTATATTCCTTCTTACCCACAGTATTCAGAATAGTGGCTCACTCTTCTTTTGACAGTTATTGGTCTTTTGCTCTAAATTGCTATTTAGAAACACAGGACCTTTGCCATTGACCAGCTGCCCTTTGTTACACGGCTACTTCTGTCTACTCCTCCGGGGCCTGTGCGCACGTCTCCTGTATGGAGAAGCTTCCCTTTCCAGGTTGGGGAGGCCAAGCTCTGCGCAGCACATTGTCCCTAAGCCTGGCGGAAGCACTGGGGTTGGTAGATTCTGTGAGACCCTAATAAGACCAGGAAGGCACGTGATCTCATTCTAGAGCCTTGTTGTATCCAAGGATTAATAATCGAAATTAAGATGCAAAAGTAATTAAGTTCAAATCTAAAAGTAACTGAAATCTGCTGCTTATACTTCCTGGAGACATTAAGGATGTTCATGATCGGCTAAAACAACCCCAGGTGGAAAAGGCCTTTTCCCTCTCCCCCAGTTTTCTTGCATCCATAGCTTCTCTCCACCCCGTCTATCACAACCCCAAAGCTCATCACCTACAGTGAGCAGGGATTCTTTGTCCTTTGGTTATATGTGTGGATTTTGTCTCTCTCCCAGTAAATGAGAAACTTTCCTCTTTAAGAGAGGGAGGGGAGGAAGCCAAGAAAGCCCATATAGATGTAAATTGTGCACAGCAGAATACCAACCCACACGTCTGTGTCCTGTCATTCACTCTCATCTTCTCTCTTGGGGGTGAGACTGTCCACCCTGAGCAGGGCCTGAGAGGTTCGTCTTCATAGCCAGGGTTCCCACAGCAATAGGGAAAGAGGTGCAGGCAGGTGGAAAGGTTTGCTCACTTTTTGAGTTCTTATTCTCAAGACTGTGCTTGGGCCCCAGGATCAGTATTCTGGAGCAAGGAAGGGAATCAGATTTTGCGTTCAAGGCAGCTTGATATCAAATCCTCCTCCTGTTAGTCTGGAATATGGGAAGCCCACGTTGGTGGTGTCCATGATGTTGGCACACCTGGTTAGAAGGGAAGGGCTCTGTCCTTCCCCCTTCTCTGTGCCTTGCTCTGGCTGCTGCGTAGGAGTTCTTGCACATGGCATGCTGTGGCACCCACTGGGCTCCTGTAAACCCACCTTGCTTGGTGCCACCCTTGCAGCTTCTGATCCATGAAGGCTGGTGTGGCTGGAGAGGCTGCATTTTCATAAGTTCCCAGTGATGTTGTGGCTCCAAGGACCACACTCTGAAAATTTCTCATAGTCCTTTGGGACTGAATTAACTCCTGAAACCACTAAGGTGTGGGAATTGCAAAGGGCCTCCCTGTTTTCCAGAGTGTGATCTCTACCCGTGAGCTACTGAGAGACTTCTTGTCCCCTTCCCTCATGTGTGCAGGGCCCTTTTCCTTCAGTGTGAGACCCTAGAGACAGAGAAGACCAGGAGTTTTCTATTCATTTGTGGCTGGAGTCTCTTTCTTCTGTCTCCTGTCTCTTCTAGATTTTTCCTTCTCACTATGAGCCATGTATTATTTATTGAGGGGTTCTTAGCTCCACCTCAGGGTGCTCTGAGAACACAGCAAAGGAGGGAGGCTGGTGGGCATGTGGAAACCCTTGCCTTTTATCCGGGTGGCATGGAGACCACAAATGGTCTTAGTGGACAGCACAACCTTGCCTGGATCCACTCTTCAAGGAGTTTTTCCTTTTGTGAATCATCCTCGCCAGTGGGATCTCATTGTTTGAACAGAAAGGGAAACTACTAAGGTTGTGCTCACAAAGATAGAAAAAACTGAGGCATATCCAGGTGAATTCATCTGCCCGAATTCAAGTAGGTTATGGCTCTTTCCTGAACTTAGAATGAAACCCAAGTGTCTGTTCTAAGAACGTTGAATTTCTGGTATTATATTCAATGCTGACTGTCAGGCTGGTGCTACCCCACATAACTAGGCTTTCAGCCCATCAGTGTTCACTGCAGACCTCCTGTCTGGAAGGCTGCATGTTAGGGGTGAGGATGGGTAGGGAATGGAATGTGCAGCGGGTCTTTTTCAGGAAGCCTGCAGTCTAGACACTGAGAAGGAAAGGGAAGATTCTGTGGGGAGCTTTGTCAATGAGATGAGCGTTGCCAGAGGGGAATGCACAGGTGCTATGGGTGGAGTTGAGGCAGGAGAAGATGATACAGGAGGCCGTGCAAATAAATCACTGAAAGAGGTTGGGTTATTTTCAAGGGCCATTCAAAGATGTTGGAGGGTTTGTGGTAGAGAGGTATTGTGATCACATTTACATCTGCCATGTGAGTGATCGGCCATAGCAGGGGCAGGGAGACCAGTTGGGAGCATCCTATGGGGGTCCCAACAGAAGGACAGTGCGCTGGCCTTGGGTGGTGGCAGTAAGGAGTGGGAGACTGACGGGGATAGATTCCAGATACAGATGGGACTTGGTGATGAATATTTGGGAGGTAAGGGAGAGAAAAGAAGCCAGAGTAACACCCAGCTACTGGGTGGGTCCACTCAGTAGGAGCTCAAAAAATGTTGATAGACCTGAAGTCATTTGATGACCTCGGATCTAGGAGCTGAACCCCAGTGAGCTGTGAATTAGTAGCACAGAGGGACTGTCGCTGTCTTTTATGGCTCAGGTCTATAAGCGGCCCATCTTCTCAGAACTATTTTTTGTTTACCATGTTGAGGAAATGCTATGTTTGGAAACCATTTGCTCTTTTGCAAATGTGAACTTTCTTACTATCTTAGGAGGGGAGGAACTGCAGGTGAGCCTCATCAGAGCTTTGCAAAAAGCCATCTTGAGTCAATTAGAGGAGTGGGAAATGTGTTGGCTGTGGAGGGATTGCATGCATAAGATTCTCCTGGGAATTGGGCAGACCCTGTTTCCCAAATGTGCTTGTTTGTTAGGACCGCCAGGAAAGGAGGTGGCATGAAAATCTCCAAGACTTGCTTGATCTAGAGAAAGGAAATAGGGGATGATAGCAACACACATTCCAAATTTTTTTTCTAAACAAACACAAATGGCAGTAATGTAAAGGAAGTGTTTTCATTTATTTACTTATTTAGGTACTAGGGATCGAACTCATGACCTTGTGCTTACCAAGCATTTGAACCACTGAGCTAAATCCACGGCCCTCTTTTTTTTTTTTTTAATTCTCAGGGATCAGTAGCTCATTCATTCATCAAATATATCTTTGCAGTACTTTGCACCAGATTTAATAATAGATGATTTGGGAATGGCAGAGCGATAAGGCTGTCCAGAAACTGAAAATACGAAGAGGTGTTATAGTATGAGTCATTAGCTTAGATTGAGATGTTTTTGAGAGCAGGGAGTGTTTCTAATTCATTTCTGCAACCCCCAAAACTAGCATGGCATTGGCAGAAAAGATGTTCAATAAATGCTTGCTGAGTGACAGGAGGGACAGATGGCTTGATGGATGGACAGCTGGGTTCCTCAGGGATTAGATGCACAGGTAGATGAATGATAGGATACTCCAGTTGCAGGGAGTCAAATCATAAAGTATGCCTGCAAAGTACACTGTGTCATGATCAAGCCAGCGACCTCTGTTTATTCCTAGTCTCTTTGAGTCTCTAAATTTTCCAATAGTGGAGTCTTCACAAAAACTGCTTCATCTGACGTTTGAGTTGCCACATGAGCTTGGCTATTTCCTCTTACATAGGACAGGGCAAGACTCCTTTATTTATTTCCGTACTTGGTGAGTGAGGCACACATCCATTTAGCAACAAATCAGTCTGCCACGTTTATTATGGAAGAAGCAGCAGAGAGCATAACATCTGATAGCTTCCTTTTTTTTTTTAATGTGAAGTAAATGAATCAAAAGTCAGTAGAAGCTCAGCAAAAGAACACTGGACCAGAATCAGAAGAGAGGCTTGAATTTTGTTTCAGTGACTTACTGGAAAGTTAGATAAACTCTTGAAATAATCCTGTCCTTGACTGCTTGGATCAGTCGGCCGTGAGAGTCTAAGCAAGGCCCTGTACAAGGGCTTTGTAGAGATGAGTGGCCATCTGGACATCAGGTGAGGAGCCGGCGAGGTTGTATTTGTGAGCCAGGATCCAGGCACCATCCACCTCTGCCACACACACATTCCTTTATTGAGCAATGCCACAAATTTGTGCATTGTTACACAGTTTGGACAAAACCAGAATATGAGTGATTTGTACACACACACCAGAATGCCTGTAATTAAAATGGTAGAAACATGCCAGGTGTTGGCAAGGAAGCTAGAACTCATTCACAGAGCTGGCAGAAATGGAAGATGGTGTAGCCACTTTGGAAAATTTTCCTCAATATGCACAGGCCTGTGAGTGTCCTAATATGCTTACCCTGGAGAAATGACAGCAGAAGTCCTGCATGCGGATGTCCATAGCTATATGATTCTTCATAAAGGCCCCTAATTGAGTACTATCCGATACTCATTATGAGTAGGATGAATAAACAGTGGGATGTTTATATAGTGACCAATGAAAATGAGCAAACTGTAGTTCCACATGAAAGATGAATGAATCATGTAGACACAGGATAGAGCAAAAGAAACCAGATGTAAGACTATGGATAGCACCCGTCTCTCATATTAGAAATGAGAGTGCTGCTCACCCTTGGGACAGGAGTGTGACTAAAGGAAGCAAGAGAGGACTTCTGAGAGGAAGCAGATGTCTTGCTTCTTTATCTGATTGCTGATTGTAGGTTTGATTTGACAGATCATCAAGCTAATCATTTAGAGTTTTTACATTTTTCTATGCTGTGCCAAGTTTCAATTAAAAGCTAGGTGAACAGAGAGAACCAAATAAAACTCTGGGGTGATCTCCACTGTGTGGAGTACCCTGGGTGCTTAGTGGGGGAATCATCCTGAAGATGCCTCTGTCCCTGAAAGATGGGCCAGCTGCTCTCTCTAGCCTTGCATGATGGGAAGGCATCAGGTCCGATGCTATGGCTGAGGCAGGAGACATCATGCCCAATGCTTCTCCTGCCTTCCCCCTCCTCATGCCCGCCAATCTCCTGCTCTAGGCACGCCAGCTCTCTCTGGCTGCAGCCCCCTTGGAAGCATTTTCCCTGGGCCCTCACCTGCTGTAGTCAGGGGCTCATCGATAGCTGCTTCCATCCCAGCTCCATGTTCCTCTTGGGGGACCAAAGCAACACAGGACATGGAGATGACGAGTGTCCAAGGCACACACACATCTCCATGCAGGGGGAGGGGCAGAGGTGCACAGAGCTCTTTACCAGCGAGGTGTGCAGGCCTCTGGTGGGGTGCTGCTAGGTTTCCCTTGAATGAAGTTTGTAGTTGATTGCCATCCATGTACCGTGGTACCTCGATGTACAAATGCTTGTGTTTGCAAACAATTTGGTTTGCACATGGAAGCATTTGGCAAAAAATTTGTTTTTTTTGTTTGCAAACTCTCAATCAGGTGACAAACATGATCATCTTTCCCACGCAAACACCAACGTGGCTATCTTTTCCAAATTGTAGAGCAAGTTAAGTCCATGAGTTGAGATACTATATCTTATTACATACTTGGGAAGAATATAGTCCCTACATTAAACCCATGACTGCACGTGGTTTATTGCTTAGAACAATGTTAAAGTTTTCAAAACTGAGTTAGTTGATTTCAATTTGACATAAGTTATTTTCCGGTGTGATGTAAGGGTATAGCAGAAACTGTGAAGGTAGATGTTGGGTCGCTGAGGCCAGAGATGGGCGGAGCAGCCACCTGATGGTGTTAATTCCTACACTGACCCCTTACTTGAGACCCCTGAGGTATCCTAGGAGAGAGGCTTTCTTAAGGGACAGGTTAGCCCTGAGTGGGAAGGTAAGGTGATGACTGCCAGCCCTAGTTAGAAATGAAGGGTCAGGGACCCTGCGTTGTGAGAGCATGGGGCTTCAAGCTAGACCTGCCCAGAGTCCCACCCTGACTCCCCCTTTTCTTGCTGTGTGACACATGAGGTCACTTGATTGCTTTGATATGCAAATTCCTTGCCTATAATGAAATCCTATACCTGTGGTTATGAGCCCAAAACCCCAGAGTTAGTCCACCTCTTTCTCCAGAGAGGAAAGGGGACTTGCATAGGGTCTCACACAGAGAGCCAGTGGACCAGGGAGGAGCAGCCCTGCGATGCCAGCCCCAGCAGAACATGGCGACTGCACAGGATTCTGGGATAGGCTACCCTGTTCCTATCCCATCAGGAAACCATGGCTAGGGCCTTGCTTTGGCTCAGCGTAAGGCAGTTTTCCTCTTTGGTGTTTTCTGTACTGGCTACTAAAGGCTGTTTTTGAAGACCAGCTGGGGCTGCTTGGCAGCAAAGACACAGAACAGAAAATCTGAGCCTCAGTGTCCTCATCTGGAACTCCATTTATTCCCCAAGATTATAGAATTTAAATTAGAATATGGGTGGGATATTAACCTCAGTTCCTGGCTTATGGTAAACACTCATTTGTAGTTTTTAAAAGGTAGATCATATAGCTCATCTATTATTTGCTTAGCTTTGGTGGAACTGCCATACTACATCTCTTTGGGCTTTCGCATCGTAACTGTTACAGAGACAGCATCTATTCTTAAGGTTGAGGGTAGAGGAAATGAGCTATCATGGGTAAGGTGCTGGTGGTAGACATCCAGCAACCACGGTTATTCTTTTCCAGTCTTTCATTGTTTTGTTCTACAGACATTCAGAGACTGTATGAAGTGCTAGGAATGAAGAGATCGTGAACTAACTAACTTTTCACAATTTACTGTCCTACAGACTTGGCAGCAGGAGGCTTGCAAACATTTTATGTTGTAGGGGTGTAAAGGAAGCTGCTGGACTGAACCTTTTGGTTTTGTCTTACATGGTGGGAACATTTGTTGGGCATCAGTTCTGTGCCAAGCACAGCATCTGTGTGATTTCAGCTCGTGCCCGATGCACCCCTCAAAGGAAGGTGTCATGTGCAGAGACTGTGACTCAGAGACAGCATGTCACTTGCCAATGTCTAACTCCAGGCTTGATGGTCTTCCTGCAGGGAGAGGTGACTCAGAGGTACGAGTCAGCTCGCCTGCCTGGCAGGGGCTCCTCTTGTAGGCAGCTCATGAGTCTGCAGAGATATCTGAGGGCAGTGGACACTTGTGACAATTTCAGCCTTCTTGCCTGGGATGAGCCATTTGTGGTTCACAAACAACTGGGTGTTTCTCTAGGGGGTCGAAGCTTGAGCTAAGAGTCAAAGAACAATATCACCAAGTCCACTGAGACCTATCCCCCTGCCTTCCAAAAATGACATATTAATGGAGGATCCATAAAGTAACAAAGAGACCCCATTTCCTTTGAAAAAGAATGAGCCAAAATGGAGTTGTATGCTGTACTGTGATAAACTAATGCTCTTAGAATTTTAGCTATTCATTGTGTGAGCTGCTTTGGTGGGGAAATCAGACATGCAGAATTTTGAGCTCTGGTCTTATTCAATTTTTAATTAACTTTTGTGTAATAAGCTGTAAGCACATTAATATCAATGAGATAGTTTCTGCCATGTAGCTAATATACAGCTTTAAGGAGCCAAGGGTATTGTTTTCCCGTTATTTGTGTTGAATAAAGATTACTGGTTCTCTAAGTATTATTTTCTAATTCCTGAGAGGAGGGGCTGTGGGAGAGGAATTAAATTTTCACAGCAGGCTTGGGCCAAAATGTCAGGGACATTTATTTGAAGGTTCGAGAAAAGCTTTCGGTGTGGCAGTCATCCGAGACCTGAGTGTTAGAATTTAAAGAAGTGGTCAAACTTAAGATCCATGGCTAAGTCAGTTATGGGATTTGAAATGTGATTAGGTCAGTGCTGTTATAAGAAGATCTAAACAGGATTTTCAAAGTAAAAATATTTGAAGTATTTAGGCGGAGTCATTTGTCCAGGCCCAGAGGTGGGATTTCACTTATTCCTTCCTTGGGTCTGTCAGTGTCTCTGTGGTCTTTTGAGCACCTCCTATGCACAAATATGGAATTCAGTCCTGTGTCCTGTGTCTTGCTACAGGGTGGTAAGAAATATATTAACATGAGGCAAAATGACCAGTCTCCTGTAAGCCGAGCAGACTGATGCCAGGATAGCGCAGGGAAGAAGTTATTTGTGGAGGAATTGTCCAGGAAGTAACTTTTGAATTGGTTCTTTACAGATAAATGGAATTGAGACACATGCAGAAGAAAGGAAATGTGGTTGTTGGCAAAGGTCACAGGCAACCCATATCCAAAAGAGTGCAGGGAGGGTCACCAAGGCCGAGCAAAATGAGAAACATAATTTACCAGGGACGCATCTCCAACCACCTGCTGCCTTTCTTCCAAAAGGCCTTTTCCTCCTTCCAGTGAGGCAGTTGCTCTGTGCCTTGCTCTCTTCCCCCCACCCATGGCTAACCTTGCTTGTCGCAGTGAGGAATCCATGACTAGAGAATCAGACGGATATGTGGCCCCTTGGTTACAGTCTGGCATAGAACCTGACCTCTTGGGCTTAGTCTCCTGTGCATCTTATGAGGATTTCCCCCACTGTGTCACAGAGTGATGGCCAAGGAATGTGACTGTCCCAACGGGAGGGTATGGTACAGTTTCCCCTGGCTGGATGCTAAATGGAAACTGAGACAGTGACAAATCACGAGAGATCATCCAGAAAGCCCTTTGGGTCTCCACCATTCCTAGATCTGAGTTGTTCTTAACACTCTAGTAGACAGCATGTAAGATGCATATAAAGTCTTCTCTTGATGTTTGAGGTTATCAAAGGGCCCCAGGCCTGGAATTCTGAACCTCAATTCCCACAGCTCTCTAGTGAGGTTTAAGCCCAAGATATCTACTAAAAGCCATCCTCAGAAGCCCTGAGATGAGATTGCTCACTTGTATTTTGCCTTCTTGTTTCAGTGACAGAGGGAAACAGAGAACTAGACAGCTTGCGAGTCACTGAGGGGTCAGACTTAGTGAGGTCCAAGGCACTGTTTCAGAGAAATACTCGATTTTGACAAATGTAGCTCAGTGATTCTGAGTCATGGTGAAATTGAGCACGAATTTGGGCTGGGAGAGACTCTGGGAATGCTGTGTTCTGCGGAATTTCACAGCTTCCTGCTAGGACTTTCCCTTCCTCAGTGGTTTTAACCAGTGTTCACAAAACCACTTTGCATCACAGCCCTGGCTGTAAAGAATTGCTTCTCCCCCGAAAAAGAGCTCAGATCCATCCCGGGGCAGAGGGGGTTAGGATGGGGGAGCACTGCTAGCAGTCTCCAAAAGACCTTGGCTTTCCTGGGCCATGCAATAGCTTTCTTCCTTATTGCTCTTCCCTGGGAATTTCTGCCATCACAACCTGATACTCCATGAAGACCTCTGTGAAGAAATAAATCAGGGGTGCTCCTTGGTTACAGAAAAAAAATATTGTCTTTTTGCTCTAATCCATGATTTTCAGTGATGCTGCTTTGCCAAGGACAACAGCATCTACCCACGAGTGGCTCCACTCACAAGAAGGGGGCAGCCAGCAGGATCCTGGTGTCTCTTGTCACAAACAGACCAAGAGAGGACTGAGGTCATGGTGCTGGGAGAGGGAAACCAAAGAGGCTGTCATCTGCGGGGACCTCTTGGCAGGCTGAGAGAGGGTGGCCTAATCTCTGCTTCTTCACTTATTTATGGATTCTTCCCCAGCTGTCCAGCAGGGGAATGTGCCTTACCCTTCTGAGGTCCATGTCCCCAGCAATGCGCTGATGGACCAGGTAGATGGTCAGCCCTGCTTTCTCCTCTATTGGCTTCACACCAAGTAGAAGACTGGCATTGGCAGCTCTATTACAAGAGAAGATTAAGGAGAAACACACACGAAATCCCCTGCATGACCCCCTGTTAGTCTGTGACAGATTTCTCAGCAGCTGACCGGGACATGCTTAGATTCCATATTTTCTTGGATTCATTTGATAGAAATGACCCATATCAAAATCAACTTTTCCTTCAAGGGGATGTGAGACGTGTCTCCTCTGTTCAGTTCTTTCCTGAACTGCCCAGAAACTCCAGCCGCGGGGCTCCCCTTGAGTCTGACTCCTCTCACACAAGAAGGGATGGATGGCAGCTGGGTGTGATAGCGGACAGCTCGACACTCTGGGAGGCTGAGACAGAAGGACTGCAAGTTCCAGCCCAGGCTGGGCCACTTAGCAACTTAGCGGGAATCTGTCTCAAAGGAAAAAAAAAAAAAAAAATTAACAAGGGCTATAGATGCAGCTCAGTGCAGCGGCTCTGGGTAAATCCCAGTACTGCAAAAGCGGGGAGGGGAAAGGACAGTGCATCTGGGGTAGTCCTGGGCTATAAGTGAAGCCGTAGACAGAAGCCTCCACACAGCTCCTCGGGGTGCACAGTGAGCCTGAAGTGCTGCTGCTCCTCCCTTGTTTTCCCTCCTTTAATAAGAAATAGAAGAGGCCACGCAGCTAGGATTACAGAGGAAACACTTTTATTGCTAACTAGAGCCTTTGCCTAATTACAGGAGAACAGCATGTCCAAGTTCAGTGCCAAATAGGATCTGGACCAGTTCTTGTTTCCATCTTCGGAGTCTGGAAGTGAAACTCCTAAGGGAATTCAGTCTTTGGGGCACATGATTAAAAAACAGTGGCACAAATAGCTATTTCTTAATTTCCTGGAGGAAGGATTGGAATCTCCCACAGATGTGCAAACAGTACATTATCAAGCTTCTGGATATTTGCCATTTCAATATATGACAATTACATTGCGATGTAATTTAACTTTGTGTATTTGAGTTGTAAGTGATGTTGATCATCGCTACTGTACACAAAAGCCTGTTGTATGTCATTATCTATAATTTATCCATTTGTATGCTTTGGTTTTTTGGGGGGGACAGTTGTCGATCATTTAATGATTTCTTGAACTCATTGAACAGGAAAGAGATTATCCCTTTCTAGTATGAGTGGCAATTTCTACCTAGTTTCTTCTCTTTTTTATTTTGTTCGTGGTATTTTTGATTTTTTTGTATGCAGTCCAATTTATCACTTCTTTCCTTTTTAACTTCTGGATCCTGGCCCAAATTAGAGAGCCTTTCCTCACTCGGATAGTATGAAATGATTCTTCCAGTCATTTCTTCTTTTACCATGAAGTTTTCCTGTTTTAACGTTTAAATCTTTGAGATCGTTCAAGTTTTTAAGCACTTCCAGAAATTAGCTCTGTAGAAAATTTTTAATATAGGCAACTATTTCAAATTATATACACACACACTTCCAAGTATGTTCCACAGTCCCTGCTCTGTCTCCCAGTGCCTTTCCTGGGGAAGGGACAGCCTAGCTTCGAGAGCCAGCCCTGTGAGTTTTGGGTGCTCCACGTGGGGGCTGATCCAATTAGCTATTGCTGGGAATTATCTCCTTGAGTCAGTCAGGCCACTGTGCTGTTTGGCTGCGTTTAATTGGTTTTGCATCCAAAGAAGTAAGTGCTGATCCCTGGTATTACTTCTGTGGACATGAATTCAGATGTGGATTACTTGAGTTTAGAGAACGCAATCCGTGTCATTTTTTTCTAAGGGCTTGGAGGCCACTAGGCCAATGGTACTACTTGAATGTGAAGTCAGACATCTTAAGCAGGACCTCAGCCTCGAGCTGGCTTCTCTTTGCCTTCATCAGGAAAAGCCTGGGCCTCGGTAACTCCTTTCCTCTGCACCACCATCACCTGCCGGTTGTAAGCATCTAGAAGCTCAGAATCAGGAAGGGAGGGAACTGGCGGGGAGGACTGCGTAGCTGTGAGATGAACAGAGCCATGCAGACAAAGGCAGGGTCTTCCCAGCCAGTCTTCCCCTAGGTTCTCAGCAGGCCTCAGGGCAGTGACACTCTCACAGGCAAAGGAAAGGCGGGAGAGGACTTCCTGGCATGCTGACCACAGAGCAAGGGAACTAAAATCGGATATCCCTATAAGTGAGAGTCCCTGGGGAGAGTTAAAGGGGACACTCTGAATAGATTTCCATCTTTACTCATTCCACAGGCACCTTAACTCTCTGCAAGGCCTTGCTAGAATTCCCCAAGTGTGCCCAATCTTCTGCCTCCCTTGATGACGTGAGAACTTAGTGTACGGAGATGGTGGCTTCCAGCCCCAGCCTCTGCCCATTTGTAGCCATACGAATGAAAATGGGTGCAAATGGGCACTGGGCACCTCTTCCCTCACCTGCTGCCAGATCTCATGGCCCCTGGTCACTCTTTGGTTAATCAATAATTAGTATAGTATCTGTGGGCTTGGAGGGGAGAAGGCTGGCCTGGGGTCAGCAGACTTGGATACCAATTTAGAGGCTGATGTTAACTCGGTGAGTGACCTCTGGCAGGTGGACTTCGCCTCTGAGGCTTATTTTTGTTGGGTGCACTGTGAGGAAGGCTGGACACAGCCCTGCCAGCCTCACTGGCTCTGTTGTCCTCAAAGTCTGTTGGCCCAGAGGTGACATCTGAGCAGTGATTTGGGACAGAGGCAGGAGAGACACTTGACACTCCCAGGGGCCACTTTACACATTGCTGTACCACTCTCACTTTGATCCTCAAAACTCCTCTGGGAGGTTGGGATCACACTGTGCATTTAATGCAGGAGGGACCTGAGGTTTGGGAGGTTGAGTCCCATGATTTCCTGAGTGTGACCAGTTTCCTGAGTGACCTGAAGGCAGCAGGGCCCATCAGGAAAGTGCATGGCCTTTTCTTACCAGGGCCTTCCCTGTCACTTGGTGACACACGTCATTTCCAGTCCCTTTCAGCTATTAAAAAAGAAGCAAGTGTTGCAGGCAGTTGAGTTAGTTAGAAATATTATAGGCAGTGAGACAGGGCTAGGTCCTCCACCATGGAGCCAGTGCAGAAGCCCGGATAGTTGGCTGTGGGGGAGACAGACACTTCCTGCTGTGGGCCAGGCCTCAAGACAAAGGATCAAACAAATGCAGCCACATCCTAAAGACTGATATTTGAATTAGTTCCCTATCACTCTGAGGAAGCTTAGAGTCACCATCCCATCTCCCTAGGGGAAAGATCACAGCTCTAACAATACCTGCTTCCTACCTGACTTGCTTTCCCATTTGTCCCTAATGTAATCAATTTTACCTGAACTATTAATCTTACTGGCTAACCATAGTTCTGTCCCCTTATGCCCATCTGCCTTGTCAGTCCCCAGGGTTCCCCACCTTAAACCCCTCTCACTCCATGATTTTACTCTATAAAAGTCCCTGAAAAAGACAGAGTCCTTGGCTACTTGCTTGGGACCCCTTCTGTCCTTCTCAGACAGAAGCTTTCTTTCCCTCAATAAATATATTCTACTCTTAACCTCCATTGTTCCTAAAATTCATTCTTCGATTTTAGAGAACACAAACTCGCAGACATAGCAGGTCAGGAGTTTCATTCTCCTATATCACAAGATATAGGGTTTGCATTACAAGAACAGCCAGTGCAATCTAAACAGAAACAGTGGTTTCACATTCAGCATAAAACTCCATCCCTCTCAGCCATGCAAACCCGGTCCTGAGTCAGTCCTGAGCATGCCTCCAGCTGCACTTCTTACCCACCTGCCCCTGGACCCCCAGTTGTGGCTAGAGGAAGAGACAGGCGGAGGCCTCTTTGTGCAGCTGGGTCTCTGTGGACTTCTTGCCGGATTATCCAGTGATCTTTGTCAGGGCAGCTTCTGAAGTCAGCTCTGTGGGGTAACTGGAAGGGTCTCTGAAGTCCTCTGTGCTGTCCCATCCCTGATGCAGACTGGGTCCCACCTTCAGTGACCTCTTTGGTGTCTGCAGTCCACCTTCAGTCCCTTTCCCCTCTTTGGAGACAATTCCAAGACCAAGCAACCTTCACTGGCATCCTTGCCTGCTGAGAGGTGATAGCAGCCAGCTCAGCTCTGGCTGCTTGCCTCACCTGCCACCACCTCTCAGCAGCTTCAGCCTGGGGGGCACAAGTGTTTACCCACATGCTCTTCCAACACAGCCATTGCAGTTCCCAAGCCCTTTCTCTTTTGCCCTGCTCCGTTAACACCAGGGGCTGCTTTCACAGTTTCTGGAACTAATCACACATCAGTGAAGGAGGTAAGAAGCCAGGCTGTGCTCCTGTGTGGGTCTCTGATCTCTGTGTGTTTCTCCTAGGGTCCCTGAGTTGGCTGATGAGGGACAGGGCGAAGTGTGCCACCTCCCATTCGTCTCTCTCCTCCCTTTCCTCTCCCAATGTACTTAGGAAAGCTGCTTCTCAGGGGCATGTGTGGGGTCTCAGGACTGGCTTGCGCCTTGCAGGAAGAACTGCTGGGCTGTATAGTAAGCAGCTCTCTAGGACATAAAGCTTTTTGCTACCTATCTTCATCCTGAGGCCTTAGCCAAGGCTTAGACACAACAGGAAAATCCCCCTTGTGGCCTGTTAAGATTTTACAACGTGTATTTGCCCTATTTTAGCTTTGTAGAAGGCAAACCTGACTGGTAGGGACAGGGGCTTCTCACTTCCTGCCTGGAAGCTACCAGCAACTGTTGTTACCCGCTCAGCTGGTGCCAGGGCACCTCCCTTGAAGCCAGGCTGGACCCGTGTCTGTTAAGGCTCAAGGTGGGCAATGGCACAGGGGGCTCTTGCTTCCTAGAACAGAGAAGTCAGCAGTCATTTGTCTAACTCTTTGTAGTCTCATGACTGTTAGAACAGCGTTGGGGAGTTTGAGTGTGTCCATCTCAGCTTGCCCCAGGAGAAGCCCCAGGGGACTGCATGTGACCTCAAAGCTGTGGAAAATGAGAACCACACCCTGGGCGCGGAAGTGGGAGGGGGAGGCCTGGCATCCATGGTTTCCAGATTTTATTTTTGCTTCAGAAATCATCATGCAACTCTACCCTGGAATTCCATTGTGTTTCGTTGTGTTTCTGGCGGACGTGGGGCCAGGGCTGGCTGCTGACTCGGACATTCTTGGTCCACTTTCCTCTCTCACTCTGGGAGTTCTGATAGGGCTTTAATGGGGTTCTGACAGAGCAGAGATGGAGAACATATGCCTGTCGTCAGAAGTCAGAATTTGGAGTAAGAGTCGACCTGCAGGGGTGAGGCTTTCAGCAGAGTCCTCCAGAGGAGCTGAAGTCCGCAAGGACTTGACAACACTGTGGCGCCCTAGCAGCAGCTAGTAAGAGCGTAGTTTTGGGACCTTTCCATAGCTGGGAGCCTTGCCCTGTGACACAGCTGTTAAAAGCATGGCTTGCTAAAAGCTGTGTTCCCTCTGCAGACATTGCCAGGGTGCTGTCCTATGACCTGCCCGTCTCCATTGCGGTTGGGTAAGGGTGGGCATTTGAATGGGACTGTAGGCTACTGAAGGTGCTCAGGTGACCAGCTGTTAAAACACTCCCTGACTCAGTTGAGGACAAGTCAGTGGAAATGTCAAGTTGTTTCCCTGTGGAAAATTTGAATTTAAATCACAGAGAACACTGGGGAAAGTCTACAGGGGATGAGTACAAGGGAGGGCAGAAGCCAGGAGGTACCGCAGGCAGAGAGTAGGGTAAGCCCAGGTGAGGGGCTGCAGGAAACCCGAGGAGTGGGAGGCAAGGCCACTGGCGTGGATGGCTTGTGGTGTAGACAGGACAGAGCTGAGGCCACGAGGAATAGTGTCACATCCCTGTGGGTAGAGATGCTGCAGTGGATCCTGAATTACTGTCCAGTTTTCAAAGCAGGGCTTGATACTAACGCATCACAGGGTTCCTGGAAGGCCCAAGTTCCTGTCTTCCTTATCTCCATCTGGGTCCTGTATATCAGCCTCCTGGAGGCTGCTCCTGTCCTCAGAGGCCGCTCTCTTCTAAATGTCTTAAACCACCCATAAGAGCCCAACTTGCCTGAGCCATCGTGACCTGAAGACATCAGATGTTGGCCATTCCTCTCCACATCGCCTAGGCTGTGGCCAGCTCCTGGCCTTTCGGCTGCCCCTGAGACTGACAAGCTGGAGTATGTTCTGAGAAAGAGCCCTAAGAATTATGCTATAAGAGGAAGAGAGGGCTTTGGGATAGAAATATGGAAAAGGTGAATTCAGCCTCTAAATATGCTTTCAAATGCCTACAGAGCCAATGTGTAGAAAGGGGACCGGACTGGACTATAAAGAGATGGGTCTGCAGAGCAGGTGGAGATGGGGCTGAAGAACAGAACTTTTGTGGAGCTCAGTTTCAGCTTTCTATTTTGCAGTGTTCCTTAACAGTAGATCAGAATACTTCATCAAACAGTGAGCTCTTCATCAAAGAGGGCAAACAAGCACAGGTTTTTGGATGTTCCATATGGAATGTTCTAGAAAATATTTCTGCATTTGATGGGTAACAAACAACAAGGCAAAGCCCAAGGGCATCCACAATCCTGAGATCCTTGGTTTTAATAGGAAACAGAGGTCTGGTCTTGCTGACCTGCCTGGAGGAAGGAAATGGAACTTGTTGACTGTTACTTTTTAAAACTGAATTTGGAAGCAGGCAAAACAAAATCTATTTTCAGAGCAGCAAATGCCAGCACAATTTATATCAAAACTCCCATCTGCTCAACTGAAAGGCAGTGGTATGGACCAAGTATTTCATAAGCCGACAACCAGCGTGCTTCTTGAAGAATATTAGCTCCGCAGGGACTGCCCAATTAGGCCCCTGAATCTAATTGGGGACTTTATATTAACTCTCAGCAGTTGTGACCACCATCGGCAAATTGCATTTTTCCCAACACAAAAGCAGATTATTGCTTTTCAAAAAACCTCACTCACAATTGAAATGCTTTAAGTGTCAAATACATAAATAAAATCTGCGCTAGAAAAAAAATTTAAAAAAATATATCAATTAGAATAAGTAACTAACTGGTGTAACAGGTAAACCTGAAATTCCCCATGGCTCCATACAGTACAGGTGTATTTGCTGGTGGTGCTGTGGTTTAGAATGGCTCTGCAGGGAGTTCTGCTCCTACAAATATTCAAGGACCCAAGGACTCACCCATCAAATCCGTTACCAGAGTCCTTTACTGGACCTTTAGCATCTGGCCAATAGGCAAGGGAAGGGGAAACCTGAAGCATCTTGTGAGAGGTTTAGAAAGGCTTAGACGTCACACTGACCACATTCAGCTGGTACAAACTAATCACAAGGCCTCCTGGGATGAAAGGTGACTGGCCATGAGCCCAAGAGCAGGCGAGATCATGGGTGTTGGTGAACACCAGCAGCCTCTGTCCTAGGAATAAGATAGGATTTCGTTTGTGTCTCAGGAGACACATAGGAGCCCTGAAGGTGGAGTCAGGTGCCAGATTTTACACATGGTAGGTGTTTAGTGGCTCTGGCTGAAGTGGACATTAAGATGCTAAAGCCTCCTGGTCCCTGAAGGAAGAATGCAGCATGAGGTCATTTCTGTGATACTTGGTGATTGATAAATGAAGCATTTTTTTTTTAGAAGCACGGTTAGTATGTCAGAATGACCAACATTTTGTTCTTCATAGAAAAATAAGAAGAAAGTTCTCAGGGGGGAAGAAGAATGAAGAGTTTTTCAGACAACCTTGAGAAGAAGAAAGAAGATTCATTCCCATTGATAGCATGGACTCCTTAACCAAGAGAGCAGCTGCCTTTGTGGCTCTGGAGTTGCCAAGAATAGATACACAGTGGTTTGCCCTGAGCACATTTTTCTACAAGAGTTCCTTTAGGATTTAAGTACTGTTTTAATAGGTCCCAAAGCATTTTTTTGTCTTGCCAAATTAGACTCAGAGGTGGAAGTCAACATGTTGGTTTTGTAATAAATGAGGCTTCAACTATCAAAAAAAAAATGTTCATTAACCTTCTACATGGAAATGCCTATTGTCATTTGAATCGCTTCTACTTTAGTGGTCAAATGAAGCTCAGGAAAGAAGTTAAAGGCTGAGGGAGATTTTGTCAGTTTATCAGCAAAAGATGAAGAGGTTCTTAACGCTCTTTAAGTCCACCTTGACTTCTCACGTTGGTCTCCAGTTCTGACTGTGATGGTTCCACTCTGTGTAAAGCAGGATGGGCAGCCACAGTCTATAAGGGGCAGCTGGTGCGTTCCAGGCAGTGTGATCCATCACGAAGAGAACAGTGGCCACTCAAGAGATAAAGCTCTTGCCATCATCAACTTGCACTTACCTGGACTGTTTGGGTTCATAACTTTTTGATTACTTGAGGCTAATCAGAAAAATCTTTATTTCAGTCTTTGGAAATTTGTGAATGACTCAAAATCCCTTTATCTAATCCATGTTCCCAAATTCACATGTTAGACGCAACCGCATCTTTGCTGGATGACTCAGGATTTCAGTGTCCTGGAGGTGATGATGCTTTAGCTACTTAATCTTATTCGGTTTGTCCTGTGTAAAAATGTTAATTATATAAAAGTTGCTTCCAGCACTACCTTCACTGTGCCTCTCTTTTCCACCATTTCCCTCTCCCCTCTTGTCTTTCTTTGCTCCTTCACCTTCCAGAAAATTAACTCAGGGAATACTAGAGCTCTTTAGACCTTAGTGTGAATGTTTTCAGGCAGTTAAAGCTCACACACAGGTCACATACCAAAGTCTGCTTGTAAGCACACTTGATCTTAGCCAAAAGGCCGAGAAGCAATAGTCTACTTGTAAGTAAATTATTGCAATTCATTAAGTCTCAAATGTCATTAATTGTAAAATTCACATTGATTTTATGTAGCACTCAGGGGGAAAAAAAAGAAGACTGCCAATTAAACTATGACACAATGCATTCTCATCACTTAAAAATATTCTACTTACAATAAAATCTTTCTTATACTTAATTAAACATAGCTTTCCATCATCTCACTCTTGTGCATGCACAGAAAAGGACATAGGGAAAATAAATGGAATAAAGATTCCAAAAATCTCCAATTAGAGGCTGAGTTTTTGGCATCTTTTAGAGTCTTTGATAAGTGGGTTTCCCTGCACGATATCATTCTTGGTGTCAGCATAAGCACTGGTCATTTAGTATTTCTGAAATGAATCTGTGGAAACTTGCAATCCCTTTGTGGTGCTGGCTTCCAAGCTGCCTACCTCCATTACAATGAAAGGAAATCTACCACTCACTTCCAGTGCTGAGGATCAAACCCAGGGCCTCTTGACTTCTGATTCACCAACTTGAACCACACAGCAATCATTTTTTTCATAGAGTTAAGCAAATACTTCGCTGGCCTCATGATTGTGTTGTAATGTGTACCAGGTGCCCTCAGGAGTTACCTCATGATGCTTAAAAAAACCTTATAGGGTATGCACTATTGTTATCTCAGTCTCAGTTTACAGATGAGGAAACTGAGGTCTCCAAAGGTTTAATAGTTCCTGAGACATAGTGGTGGGATGAAGGATCAAACCTTGCTTTCCTGCTTGCTCATACCCTCTCTGCTGTGTCACCAGCACTGACTGTATGGACCAGCCTCCCCACAAATTTGAAGCATGCAGACCTCCTCTCAAATCTTTAACAGCAGAACAATCCTGATAAAATTATCTTATTTTCCCAGCCACTGTGATCTGGTTTTATTCACAGCACTTCTGACGCTAAACGAGTGCGTTTTCCACACTGACAATCAATTCTCCGACTCTCCAGGCACCAACTGGGCATCAGATCATTTAATTCAACTGTGACACTAACCACCTGCAGTTAGTGACACTGACCAACTGGCTATAAATTAGGGGCACCTGTGACCACGTCCTTGTGTTCAATAATTGACTAGAATGGCTCATAGACCACGGGAAGCACTTTGCTTAGTCACCAGTTTGTTATAAAGGATTCTGCTGAGCAGTCAGGTTAAGAGGTACACAGGGCAAGGTCTGGAAGGTCCCTGACTGCAGAGTTTCTGTACCCAGAATTAGAATGTATCGCCCTCCTCGGAGTGGGTGGCATTCACCAGCCAGAGGTTCTCCAAACCATGTAGCTCCAGCATTTTACGGAGATTCCCTTACACAGGCATGATTGGTTAAATAATTACTCTTTGACTCAGGGGCTGTCCAGCTCTGCTTTCCTCCATGGAGGTCAGGGGACAAAAGTTCCATCCCTCGAATCATAGGACTGGTTTCTCTGACAAGTAGTTCCCATCCTGAGGCTATCTAGGGATCCAGGAAGGGTCACCACCTTAGCAGGAACTCAAGTGTGACTGAAAGGGACTCAACATGAGTAACAGAACATGCTCCTCTTGCCATTATCACTTGGAGAGTCCCCAGGGTTTCACAAGCTCTAGACCAGGAACCTGGGAGAAAGACTAAATGCATATTTCTTACTATACTGTAATATCACACCAGCTATAAAAGTGGCAGTGATCACTCCAACCTTGTGGAGGATGTGACAGGAAATCCTACATTTCAGGCCCAATGTCCTGCCCATATTTATTTCCTAGCCTCCTCTCCCCTGTGGTTATTTGCATACTTGGCCTTTAACCATTCAGACTACATGATCAAGAAATACATTTGTGTGAATGAACGCAGTGATGGATGCGATTTCCTATGTAACTGAGGGTTAATTACAAATCCGCTTTTGTTGCAGCCCTTGTTAAAAATCCTTCAAAAATGTCAGAATCCATTTTTCTTACATGCTGTGGACATGATTGAATCTTCCATTTATTCTGCACATTGTCCTCGTTATCCAGGGCTGCAGGTACAGCCAAGGATGATGTAGAATATTAAGGCTAACATGCAAATTAGTTTTAAAAAATTAATTTCAAATGTGAATTTTTTTAGAGAAGTAATTTATCTTTATGTTCAGACCTTCAATAAAATGCCCATATGTTGGAAGTCACATACTTGAGAGTAAGATAGCAAAAACATCCTTCGTATGCAATCGACACTCAAATATTTGTTCAGTTATTCATTTAAAAAATAGTCATTCAAAACCTACTACATGTCAGGAAAAGGAGTTGACATATGAACCATGAGCAAAAAATATGGTGAACATTTAACATTTTAAAAGTTGTAGCCCAGTAAAAGGCGTTTTTGCATTGTCATTAGTCCTCATTTGCAATATTCCCTCCTCACATCAAACATATTTCTCTCCTCCTCTTTGTCACTTTCTGCAGCAGTTCGGAAAGTCCTCTTTCACGTCTTCAGTTGTGCTATCATGGCTGTCTCTTCGATGTTCTGAATCAATTCAAAATGTTGTATTTCATGGTCATTTTGACCTTGGAAAAGAGCCAGACATTGCACTTTGAAAGATCTGGTGGCTAAGGTAGACGAGGACACACGTTAATATTTTTATTTCGCAGAACTTGCCATAAACTGTAAGCTCCTTTGGGTGGCAAGAATGATGGGATGTCTTTGGAGTATAAATGTAAACTCCTTCAGAAAGTGGCAAAAACAATCGGACAAGTGTATTGGTATCCATACCAAGCTACTGTCTAGTGAGGAAAGCAAAGAATTAGCAGGGGAAGCCCTGGGAAGCCGTGGCAGGGACCCTGTCCTCATTTGGGCTGGGGGCTGGTGAGGTGGTGGGCAGGGTGGGAAGGCATGGAGGAGGAGGTGGTAGTAAGCAGGCAGCTGCAGACTGAGCTGGAATGAGGTGAAGAGAAGGTGTCTGAGTGGGCGAGACTGTGCCAGAGAGCACCTGGCGTTGTCCAGGGTGCTGAGCTCAGTGTGGTTGGAACAGAGCTGGCATCATGAGAACTCAGGTCATGCTTTTGTCTGGCTGGATATGGGAGGCTGGTACAGCTGCAGTCACTCATTCTGACAGTGGGCATTTATTTGGCACCAGGAGTGCTAGAGACACTTACTGTGTCAGGCACTGTGTATGTGTATAAATGGCCTTGGGGTTCAGGGTTCCCATCCTCACATGAGAATGACTGTCCTGCAAAAGCAATCAAGCATGGTAAGGGGTGAGAGACAGTTATGGGGCACAAAAAGAGAGCCATACCTGTCTTGGTAACTGCCAAGTCCTGAGTGTGCAGCCCCTACCGAGCATCTAGCAGGCATTCGGCACATAGCTGGTGATGACTAGAAGAATGATGGAGAGTTTAACTTTCTCCACTCAACAGCTACTCGAACCATTTCCTTGGCTCTCTGCTGCATTTACATCATGAGATATCTCTGCCCTGTCACAAAGCGAGTGGCTCTTCCAGCAGAGTGTTCCTGAAATTAGTACAGAACAGAGGCAGCTTGACCTCACTGTCATGCAGCTGGCAGTCTAAGACAGACAGTAATCAACTAACCACACAAATAATTAAGTATTGTAATTAAAAATTATGGTATGAAATAGAGAGAAGATGTACAAGGTGATGTAAGGGCACAGAAAGAAAATCCAGGAAGGATTGCTATAGAGAGGCATATTTGAACTTGGCTCTGAAGGGCCGAAAGAAGGTGGAAACTTCTCTCTCGGGCAGAGAGAAGTGTAGATATCAAGTTCTAAACTGGGGTGAAGATTGGGGAGACATGGCATTTAAAGCCTTGATAGAGGCCAGTGTGCATGGCCCCTGTGGTTGTCTGGGAAAAGGTTGGCGCTGAGACTGGGGTGCGGCTGGGGCTTCTACTGCAAGATCTTTTGGTCACTGTAGAGGTTTTGATCTTTGGCCTAAGGTACTTAGGAGTCACTGCAGGCAGGGGAACAACACAACCAAATCACACTGACTGATGTGCAGAGCATGATGGGAGAGGGTCAAGAAAAGACATAGGGACATACATAGGTGTACATAATACAGGCTGGCAATGCCCACTGTACAGACTGCTGAGGACATAGAAGGGTGATCTGATTCAAAGAGGACAGAATGCATTGCATGGCATCTCTTCTTGGTCTTTCTGAAACAACTCTCTCCTTCATCCTGCGTTATGGTAGGCACCAGTAAGAGTGCTTGGGATTTGTTTTTTAGCCCATTTTGTGAAATAGCAGACACAGCGCTCCTCTTGTGCTTGGTCTTCTCTGGGAGAGGATGCGGGTCAGCAGATAATTTACCAGAGCCCACTTTCAGAGGGCTTGAGATGCCAAGTTCAACCAAAGTGGAATCCACCCTCGGGTCTGCTGTTGGCTTGAAAGTGAGCATTAGCACATCACTTTGGTCTGAGAGCTCCCCTTTGGACACCCAACCCAGTCCTTATCTCATTTCCCCCATTAATAATGAGCTGTTAAATCACATCGCTCATGCCATTTGCAGAGATAGTTATGTGTTGGCCTAATTGCAGCTACCCTGATGCCCTGTCATCTCAATCCCCCTCCTAATGGCCTGGCAGGGGGAGCAGGGCTGCTTGGGGACTCAGGCCCAAGCTGCCATTTCCTCCTCCCAAGCCGTCTCTAGTTTCAGAAACAAGGCTGCTCCTGACTGAGCCTGGTGGGCACCAGGAGGGGGACCACAATGTCTTGCATCTTCCCTCTCCCACTCTGTGCCTCTCAGGAATGCTAATGGATTGAGGAAAGGGGGTTTGGGGCCGGGCTCCCATGCCTCCTGCTCCTGCTGGTTGCTTAAGCCTTTCAAGCAGGGCCCATGCTCCTATCTGGTTTTTGTGGGCAGCACAGGCAAGCTTCTGAGTTCCTGGGATTGAGCCAGCTGTTACACTAGAATAATTACATCTGTGGGTTTGGAATCCCTCAAAACCAAAGGTGAATCATGCGCAGAAAAGGGCTTTCCCCAGAGCTGGCCATGGGAATGGCTGGAGAGGAGGAGCATGTCTCCATAGTAGCATGGGGAAGTGATTTTCTGTTTCAGGGCTGCTCTGCAGAAACCTGTAGAGGTCATGGAGGGTGATGACACTGTAGAAAGGACCCAGGGCTTTGGTTCCACCCTTCCACCAACAGGCTGTGTAATCTTAGACAAGTGTCCCTTTCACTGCCTGGGCTACAGAATCCCAATCTTTCTAATGAACGTGACAATGGGCTATGTAGAAAGCTACCAGTCACCAGCCTCAGGTAACATTTTGTGTCTGATGGCTCAAGGAGCTGTGGGTAATTTGTCTTCTTGGAGTTTTGATTTCAGCTTCCCCTTCCACTCTGAGGAGAAGGGAGGTGGCCCTTTCTGAGGCACGATCTAAGATGCCTTCTGCCCATATGCTGGCCATCTGAAATGCCCATATTTTCATCAAATTCAAGAGGGAGGCCAGGTAATGCAGTGGATGGGGTGTGACCTTTGGGAATGAGACAGAAGCCTCAGGTTCCTGTTCCTCGTATCACCTCCTTCTTCCAGAAGCTTCTGTGGCACACATCTCAACCCTGCTGCCATCTAGGGCAGTGTACTGGCCAGATGCTCCGAGCCCGAGCCCTGGGCCTGTGTGGCCTTCGTGCCCCATGTGCTGGGCCTTGCACTCATTGGGTTGTTCCTCCAGGAGAGACTTGGTGAAATGCCACCCTGCTGGACAAGATTTTTAACCCTCTTAGTAGCCACCAAGGGGCTCTGTGACGTAATGTAGAAGGACAGCTGGAGCCATGTTCAGGCTGAAACTTGAGGATGATGGGCGAGTTCATCCTGGCTCTTTGCCTGGCCACTGACCATTCTACGAAGCAGTTTGCCCTTGCATGTCTCTTGCACGAGTCCCACATCCTGAGCAGGGGACAAGCTGCATCTCTGCAGTGTGTGTGAAGCAGTGGCCTGCACGGTGACTATCTCATGGCCTCCCTTTGCCCATTTCTTTGCCTCAGTTCCCTCTTCTCACTTACACTGCCCTGGGCTTAACTTCCCAAAGTGGGTCTGAGCTTTAACATCTTCTCAAGCCCTACTTTCCAGAGAGTCCAGCCTAAGGCGTCTGGCTTGAGATTTGGATCTGCCACTCCCTATGTGAGTTGTGCAAATTCCTTGCATCTCCCCAAAAGTCAGATTTCTTCTCTGTAAAATAGGCATCATGACATCTTTTAGGGTGACGAGAGGTTGATATAATATATGCAAAATATTTAGCCCAGGTCCTGGTGAATATGCAGAATGAATGCTCAGTAAGTGACAGCCTCTTTTATTTCTACCTTTATAGTAACAGCTGTGATTGTTCATGGCTGAAATGGTTAGCTGTCTACCCAAGATTTATGCACCTTCCACAATAGAGAGTAACTGCTCACAGCCCTACCCAACCGGGCGCTTCATTCCCTAACATAGCTTTCAGCTAAGGAAAGCTGTGAGACAAAGTTCTGCCATAGGTGAGTGGGTAAGGCCTCTTCTGGGCTGGTTCAAAAAATGCTGTTTCTCCATGTGTTGAAGAAGCCAGAGCAAACATCTGCCTGTATCCTGAATTCACCCAGTCCCCATTCCCCAGCTTCCCCTCTCCCTACTGTGAACAAGAAATGAAGACCTGGTGTGTTGAGTCACCAAGAGTTTGGATTTTATCTGCTATGCATCTTGTATCACTGTAATAATTACACCGCTGTTGCTATTTTTGCTTTAATTTGTTATCATCATCGTTATCAGTTTTTCAGGAGAGGATCTTCTTCTCCAGGAGGCCTTTTTCAGACTTTTCTAGGGTTTAGCTCATGAGCTCTGGAGCTGGGATCCTTGGATGTGAGTTCCAATTCTATCACATTACCACCTGTGCGTGTGTCTTCTGTGTTAAATTACTGTCACTATAAAATGGATGATATGGACACTATGAGAATTGGATAAGAAGATTTATGTAAAAAGTAAGATGATGTCTGGCCCAGAGTGAGTGTTCAATAAAAGATAACTACCATGACTACCATCTCCACCATCACCACTGTCATCTCCATCATTGCCATGACCAGGAGCGTCTGTCCCTGCAGAGTGAGGCACTGAGTGAGTCGGAGGTAGACTGGCTCTGGAGCTGAAGAGAGAGACAAGAAAAATCCAGCTATGGTGCACAGGATGGAAAAAGGCAGGGGACTATCAGGAAGAGGAAGCGATATAATCCTTAAGACAGATGTGGCCTGGCTCATCATTTGGTGAAGGGCAGACTACATTCTTCTGGAAGATGGCTTTAGCCAAGTGGCCAGCTGGCATCTTCGAGTGACTGCTGCAGGACAGGACCCTCCCGGGTGCTGCGAGAGAGCCCATGCCCAGGCACCACACTCTGCATGCATGCAAGTTACCTTATTTAACGCTTGCTACAAATGTCACGAACTTGCTATGACTCCCGTTATACTGATGAGGAATATACTGCTACAAGGTACTTGATGGAACTTCCCAGAGTCACGCGGTAAGCTGTGGGGCAAATCCTGCCTGGATCGGTCCACATCCATTCACTGAAGCTAACTCAATGTTCAGGTGTAGCTGGGGATAGGCGGGAGGCGCCTGCAGACTGGTGCTTCCTCTCCCTTCACTGCTGACTGGTGCCACGGCTTTGGGTAAAGCTCTTTACTGTCGCTGAACTTCAGATGCTTTTTATTTTATGAGGCAGATGGGTCAGAGGGAAACCACATGTGCAGGTGGCCTAGTAGATTATCTACATAGAGCGGCTACAGCTTTAACCTTTCCAACAATTTACAAGAAGGCATTGCTATTGTCCCCATTTCACAGATGAGGAATATTGAAAGGCAAAGAGATTCCCTTTTTTGCCCCAAACCTCTACGGCATGCCCAGCTTCTTGGGTATGTGTGTTAACAATGGCTTTGTGGTACTAAGCTCCTAGCTGTCCTGCCTCATCACCCAGTATATCTTCATGCCTTCTTCCAGGCCTTAATTTACTCAATCTCTGCAGCATTTCTTCAGGAAACCATACAAGGAAAAGGACATGGTTATGTAGCTCTCTGTTCACCCACCCTCATGTTAAGACAGTGGAAACGGGGCCAAGGAGCCCTTTGTAAAGCGTGGTATGAGGGATCTTAGTCCTGATGGCTAGAACCACTCCTGACCTCCACCTAATCTTAGCTATGGCTCTTACCTCTCTGCAGTATTTAAAAGATGCATAGAAGCAACCTAAGTGCTAATTTGCACCTTTTCTTTGTCCCCTCCCAGTTCTTTCAGTGTGTGTCCTGTGTCATTAACCAAGCTCTACCGGCATGGAGATGGACCAGTAGCAGGGCTGGAATGGAAGTTGTAACCTGGAGCTTATCTGCTTTGATAGCCATGGCAGTTCTCCTGGGAATGGAGTTTTGGGACATGTGGAAGTAGTTTTCTGCTTCTTAATGAGCTGCTTCTAGGCTGCCAGGGGATAGCAGTGGGTTGGCGATTGCTGTAGGGGATTTGATGACAAGAACAGAGACTAGCCTAGGACAGTGTACCTGCCTACACACCCTTCGGAAATCCTCGTTAGTGTGAGCAGCTGAGCTGCTGAACCAGAGTCTCAGTTGAAAGAGAACCAGGGCATTGTGAGGGCCAGTGTCCCTCCGAATATGTCCATCTCTTCTTACCTAGTCCTGGGTGCATGTGGACTCCCCAGAGAAAGGAGTGTCTGTGTCAGCCCTTCCTCTCAAGAGCCCGGGAGCCCTTCAGCACCTGCGATCCAACTCTCCGGAAGGACAGGGAATCGGAATGAGCTAAGGACAGCATTGGCAAGGAAGTGACAGAGGTGGCAGTTAGGCCAAAAGGGAGCCTTGCATCTCTCCACAACAGAGTTAAGCAATCTTTGCTCCATTTGCCATACCCCTTGGGATGCTGAGCCCCCTGCTCACAGCAAGCCTGTGGTGATGGAGGGATATCGGTTCCATTCCTTACCTGCTTCAAGGTGTCCAAGGCCATCCGCTCAGCCTGGCTTGTGTGGGGTGGGAGTTCAGAGCCTGTATTCTGGAGACTAATGGAGTAGATTCAATTCCCCCCGCTCTACGACTTCGTGGTGGAAACACAGCAGGATGAAAGTGCTTACTCTTGGCCTTTCTGATCTGCAAATGGAGATAGTAATCCTCACTTTATGGAGGTTGGAAGATGAGATGATGGATCCAAAGCCCCTGGCTCCCGCTCTTGCATTTGGTCAGCTGTTAAAATTATTAGTGTTGATTCTCATAGCACTGTGAAGTGGGAAGGGTAAATACTGAGCACCCCAATACAGAATTTATGTTTGCCTCATTGACTGGGACCGTGTCATCTCTGTTTCCTTTACTATCAGATTAAGTCAGCGATGGTTCTCTTTCTGGTCAATCTGTCAAGACATCCTGGGAAGAGAGTGCTTCTTCTGCCTTCTTATCCTTGATGTTCCTTGAACTGGTTCCTCTGCAGTGTTCTTGCAGTGAGACATGAGAGAGGAACAGGGATCCCACACCCACCCCTGACCTCCGTCCATAAGCTTTTCAGAGCACAGTGAGCCATAGTATTTCCGCAAAAATCACTGGTTTAGTATGAGCTATTACCCACCACAAATGGTGAAAATGGTTAAAGGCAATCAACATGCCCTGATGTTCCTCTAGCACCTCCATCAGGATTGGCTGTCTCATTGCATGCCTCCGCACAGTGGGAATATCCTCAGAGGTGGTGTACCTAGACAGAGACCATGAGGTCCCCAAGGGCCAGGACACACTGGATGCTCTGGCTCTTTCCCCTACTCCAAGTTCATTTTACACTAGGGTCCTAGCATGTGTTTCTCCATGGCCAAGGGATTTGCTGTTTAGTTGCACTTTTTGTGTTTGTAGTCTGGGTTATAAGCACTAGACTAGGTCTTATGTGAACTAGACTAGGTCACTTAGCTTCTCTGATTCTGAGTTTCTCCTGTAAAATGGAATCATGCTTCTTCATTCATGTGATGTGTGTTGAACGTGGTCATGTATGAAGAGCATGCTGCCTGTGGCCAGCACACAGTCAGCACTCAATAAATGCCACCTGTTTTTGCTTTTGTTCACTTGGTAATTAGTTTTATAAATAAAACCTCTTTGGCAATAAAATTATGGTCTGTGAAAGAGGGGAGCCAAAGAGTCAATCTGCTCCCGAAGAGTGACTGCTAAGAAAATAGAGCTGTTTAGAGTGAGGCTATTTATTTGTAAAATAAACCACCCTGGAGTGCAGACAGTGTGGGATGATTTTTTCGAACTGTGAAATGCAATTTGTATAACATGATCGATGGATTATTAAATTCATTTAGCTTTGCACAAGCTTGAAATTGAGCGATTACTTTGGTTCTCCCACCTGTCTTCTGGCCGCAGCTCCTGGGCCTGACACGCATGGTTGTGGACTTTGTCCCCACTTTGGGGAGCTGAACCCAGCTGAGCTGTCTGTTGAAAAAAAGACAGATATGACTTTGTCCATTTGTGGTGTAAGTGGATGGGGGGACTCTTTCCAACACTGCTAAGAGAGGCTTCAGGGCCCGTGAGGACCGACTGTGGAGGTGGGAGCCAGGAGGTAACAGCCACTGGCTGAATGGTTTGGCACCAACCTTGCAGGGACAGCTGGTGAGACCACCCCCACCTCCTGGGCAGAGACTGTCACCGGCTAGCGCTGACCTCCCTGGTGGCTGAGTGAGGCGTGGAAAAGATCTGGGGGGATGTGCATGAGCTGAGGGATGGCACAGGACAATAGCACTTTGGACCCTTCTTACTCTAGTCCATTTCTCCACTGAGGCCGTGAGTCCCTGGAGTGCAGGGCTGGCCCGAGACAATGCTTTCCACTTTGCCAGTGCCTGGTCTCAAGCAGGACATCCTCTGTGCTAAGGAAGCAGCTGTGGGCTCCTGTGGCTCCCTCCCTCCTTCTGCATACCTGAGAACCACCAGCAAAGGGCAGCAGGAGCCCTGGGTCACCATGCAGGGGGGTGAGGGGACTGCCGAGTGGAAAATGGTATCATTTCCAGCTCACTACTGGGGCCTCATGAAACTTTTTAAAAAATGCCTAAGTGTTTAAAATAGAGGAAAAAATGCCTTCTGGGGATGACAATGACAGTGTGGACAGGGCATTTGGAAGTCTGTGTATCACCACACAGCAGAATTGCAGGGCAACCAGTAGCAGCATATACAGGATTTTAAAAACCAGCCTTCTGAGCACACGGAGAGCTGCCCGTCGCCTGATTTCCACAGGCCGCACAGGCCGATCAGACCCCTTCGAGGCAGGGGTCACCTGTAGTCAGCAGCATTCAGAGCTGCAGGTCACCTGTTCCCTTGCCTCTCATTTCCCTCTCCCATGTCTAAAACCAGTTCCCCTGAGTCTGGGTGAACCAGAGGGAGAATGTTTGGTAGGAGAAAAGGGTTCGGTCCATCCTTCGCTGACCACAGCCGGCCCTGGCAGGGGCTGGTGCCGAGCTCTGAGGTCATCTGTTAACGTCCTGTAGCATAAATGGAGTGAAACTTCCCTAAGCCATTCATGGCCTATTCAAACAGGGCATCATTCAGAGCTGTTGCTACTTCCCAGCTGACAAAAGTGCCCTATTGATAAAAATACCAGAAATCAGCACATTCTCAGTCTTGTTTTGACTTTGGAATTAATGTCTGGTCTCCTGAGTTTTGAATTAACAAGGGTTTCCTGAATAATTTAAGCAACTTCATCATTCACAACTAAGCCAAGTAGCTGGCTTTAGCTTCATCAGCTGGGTCTGAGGCAGGGACACGGGTGGGTGTGGTTTTCACACATTCTCTTCTCCCACGAGCAGGGTTGCATGGGTGACAGGCAGCCTCACCTCGTGAGCACTGTGGCACCAACTGATGGGTGACGGTGCAGGCCTGCTGGGTGGGGCTGAGGTCGTGGCAGTTCTGAATGAGTTGTGATCAGAGGGGACAGAACAATTTGGAGGTGACTGATGGTGGTCACCCGGTAGGGCCTTCTCCGCTTACCTCCTGCATTGTCCGGATAGAGAGTTCTGGTTCTGTCTGAGTCAATGCGACCTGGAGCACAGAGCTGCCCGAAGCCCACATGAGCTCTGTGTGGCCCCGCTCATACCTGGTCTTTCTCCCAGGCTGCTTCTGTGGGCCCCACCTCCTCTCCTTTCTCTTCATCCCCTGCAGAGATCTGCTTTTGGCCCCCATTAAGCACAGCATCTGGACACCACAAAAAGTTCAGTCATTATTTGGTGGTGGAGTCTTTGTCCACTCGTACCCCTCTCTGTCAGTGCACAGTCTCTCTCTTTCCTTTTCCTCATTCTTTCCTTCCCATCAGATACTCACTGCACTTAGCTTGTGCTGAGCTGTGAGCCCTTAAGAGGGATGTGACCAGGACCCCAACAAAGCAATGGGCTCCATGTTTTAGGTCAACTTAGGGAAACTGCTCTGGCCTTCAGCAGCATAGCCGTGCGTGGGAGGTGTTTCCGGGGTTCCTGAGCAGCTCGTACTTTATGGAATGCAGATGTCTGCCCCGACACACTCTGAAGACCTGCCTGGGGTACCTGGGAAGCCTGCAGTGTGTGTCATCCACCAGCCAATCTCTGACCTCGCCTAAACGGGGAACTGAGCCATGCTGGTCCCTCTAGCATGCTGACCATGGTCACTCAGTCCAGCAGGCACCTCTGCTTTCTCCTGGTCCTAGGAGGGCTCCACTTCCTGCTGGACTTGTCACATTCTTTTCTACATCACAACACTTGGAGGCGATTCCTCTCCACCTGCCAGGCCCACCTGGCCGGTCCTGGCCGGTTAGAGACCTCACTTGGCTCTCATGGCAAGTCAGTCGGTGTGCAGAGCTCCCAGTGACAGCGCTGTCTGCAGCCTAGACCCCACTGAGCTGCTCCAGACCCAGAGGGGCTCAGAACAAAGCCTGGCTCGACCTCCCTGTGGAAGCCAGGGCCGCTGGTCACCCTCGGCACCCTTCACTGTCTCCTCCTCCTGAAATCCTGCCAGCCTCCATCTAAACCTTTTACTGATAAACACTTTATCCTTTCAATGGCTCCATTAGGTTTTGTCTCTTCTCAAGGCCAGAGTCAGCCCTTTAGCAAAGGGAGAGTGAGCCCATCCGGGGCCATCCGTCTGCCTTCCTATCACTATTGTGCCTTAATTGAACCCCTTTATGTGGGGCAAGGCCATTATGATCAGTTTTTGTTATTAATTGCTCATCCATTTGTGCCTCTGAATAGCCTTCCTGGGCCTTTCTGGGTACGATTCTCCACCACCGCCTGGGACCCAGGGTCTTCTCACAGACCAGTGGTGGCCGGGAAGAAAGCAGGGCGCTGGGCTCTGTAGCCTCAGCTTGGAGTCAGCATGGGGTTCTGAGACCCAGGGTGAGGAGACACAGCCCCAAGACGAGGTGCTGGGGAAGCTGGAAGGGGGCTGTGCCTGTGTGTGGCTACTTCAGCTTGTGGGGGGCTGACGTGATGATCCGGGAGCTGGGTGAATGCAGGCGGAAGCAAGCCAGCCGGCCTGAGGGTCGGAGGCCAAGGCCAGCTGCACACAGCTGCCAGGAATGCGGGCCCTGGAGTCCCAGGTACAGCCGACTCCCACTCCCTCTTCTTTCTGGAGGACAGACCTTTCCTTGAGGCCTGTCACCTGAAGCTCACAGGGCAGTGCCCTAGCTGTGACCTGCATGCTCAGCCTGGCACTCTGGATGGGGAATCCTAGCCTGGAGGGTCCCCAAGGCCTGGAATCCTATTCCTGTGCAGGGCCACTCCTCCTGCCCTGCCTATCAACTGTTGATGCAGGCCAACTAGGAACTGTGATCAGCAATAACAGGGGACATCGAACCAAAAACAGTAAAGAAGGCAGATGCTGAGGGTAATGTTTCTGAGGAAGGGGCAGCTCCTTGGAGAATGATCTGGGCAGGAAGAGGTGGATGGTGGGGGAATATTCCATAGTGAGAAAGCATGTACAAAGGTCCTGAGGTATGGTGTCTTAGTGTCTTCAGGGAACCAAAGGAGGCCCCTTAGTTAAGGCAGCACTTCTCAAAGTGGGTTCTGAGAGCAGAGCATCAGCAGCGCTGAGAAGAGGTTAGAGATGCACGTTCCCAGCCCAGCCCAGATTTCCTGACTCACAGCCCATGCGAGGAGGCGGGGAGAGGAAGCCTTCAATGATTCTGAGGCATGTTAGATGCCGAGGGCCGTGGGGCTTTGGCAGAGGTGGCACAGCACAGAGCTGCCTGAGAAGAGCCAAAGAACCAAGGTTGGGGCACAGGCAGGCTGCCCAGCATGTGTGGATTTTATGTGCAGTTGGAAGGCACTGAAGGGTTTTCAGCACAGAGGTGATGTGATCCGATTTCTGCTTTTAAAATACACTGTGGAGAGGAAATGGGACATGCAAGAGGAGGAGGAGGAAGAGGAAGAGGAGGAGGAGGAGGAGGAGCAAGGCCAGCTGCCAGACTCCAGACCAGTGCCACATTCCTGACACCCCGAGTCTCCAGCAGTGGGTCAGTAAATACTTACTCACTTATGCTGTTTTAGGAACCCAGGCCATTCTAGGAAAACTCTCTGTTCCACACCCTCAGCCCTCAGAAATATTTCTTGACAGAAAGATCACATTTTCAACCATTATGCGCGCTCTAATTTCATGCACCGTGCTTGCCACATCGGAAATTAAGCGGATTGTTCGTAATGGTTTGTGTATCTCTCCCACGTTGCTGTAATGTCTCCAAGGCAAGAGCAGGTGCAGGTTCAGCACCTGCCAAGTCAGGCCTCCTTGAGTATTATCTGTCGAGTGTCCAGTTGACTATAATCACAGCATCGCTGCCAATGGGCACCGTCACCATTCATGTTCCAGAAGATAAACCATGACAAGATGTGAGCCCATCTTAGGACCCACAGCTAGACTCAGAACCCATTTCTTTCAGGATGGTGACAGCTCCTCTCTCCTTCGCCCTCTTAGCTTCTTGCTGTGTAAGTAACACCGTCTGTGGGATCCCAGGGCCGGGTCTGCGCAGTGCACCACAACCCACTGCATCAAAAGGCCGTGATGGTGTGGCTGCTGGTTGCCATGGTGCTTGACCTGTGGAAGCTGGCATCATCCTTCCGGCCACACCGAGCCTGGGTGTGCATATTCATGGTGGGGGCCAGCCCTGCACGGTGAAGAGGAAGCTGAGAACGGAGGCTCAAGTTGCTTCTGCTCTTCAGGGTCAGAGAGCCTTGGAGCTGTAGAAGTCACCCCACCGGATGGTTCCCACTGGTATCTCTCAGTCAGTTGCAGATCCAGCCCTAAAAAAATAACCAGGAGGCTGTGGGTTAACTACTAGGGAGAGGAAAGTGAAGAAATCTGCGTGTGAAGGGCTGCCTGCCTATGATATCCCAGGTTGGGTATTCCTGGGGTGCTCCTTACTGTGTGATTCACAGGTCGTCGTAACACCCACCATGAACGGGGTGGGGGGGCAGATAGGTCCCCAATACTGCGCCTTTATTCCTGCAGCACTGTTAGGAGATCATAGCAGTAATGGCTATTAACAAGTAGCTTCTGTTGCGAAAAACAACTCTGGAAAGTCACAGGAACTAAAAGCAAATAAATCAACTTGCCCAACTTCGCAGGTCAGAGATGGTGTTTGAACCCAGGTCTAAAGCCAGGGTTTGCACGCCCTGTCTACCCCCTTTCCCCTTATCCACGCATTGCAGAATGGCTTGATTTTTCCCTTCCAGGACTACAGTCTGCCTTATAGGTCACCTTACCTACTGACCAAGGAAATAAGCAGGAGGGGAGCCCCAGCCCTGCAGACCAGCTGCTCCTTAGCCCCAGGACTGTGACACACCCTCTGCGTCCTTCTCTGCCGCCTAGGAGCTAGTCTTCTGTACCATGTGGTCCTTTATTTACCTAAAAATATATATTTATTGAGTCTCTGCTGTGTGACAGGCCCTGTTCAAGGCTCTGTGGATGGGACGAAATGAGACAAACACTGTCTCTGCCCTCACAGAGTTTATATTTTAGTGGGGAACCGAGAACTGTGAGCAAACTGTGAATAAAAAGAAGGAATAGGAAAGTGACCACAATGTGATTTTAGGGCGTGGCGATAAACACTGTGTGGAAAGCAGCCTGGAGTGGTGTGCTAGAAGACAAAGACTGGCCCAGCAGGCTGACCCAGGTCACTGCTCAGGGAATGCATCTTTAGGTAGGGATTCAGAGGCAAGAAGGTGCCTGGGGATCCCCCTTGTGAGGCTCAGAGAAAGAAGCCGAGAATGGGGTTGGGTGGGGAGAGGGGTCAATACTGCTAGGGAGGGGGGCGGGGAGGAGGCACGGTCAGATCAGATCACAGGGGCCCTTTCAGGCCTTGGGATGGAGTCTAGGTTTAATTGTAATAGGATGGGAAGTGCTCTGAGTGATTTAAGCAGGGAATGGCACCCTGGATTTGCATTGTTTTTACCAGGTCGCTTGGGGCAGCCACCTGAGGGATGAATCACAGAGGTAGGGAAGGGAGGGGACAGGAAGGTGAGTCGCAACCCCCCCCCCGAAATGCCCTGGGGTGCAATAGCAGGTGGAGAAAGGCAGGCAGATTTATAGCAAGTTTTAGGGCAGGCCGGGGGGCTGTGCAGAGGGGAGAGCAGAGGTGACTCCTGTTCCTCCCTAGGGATAACAGTGATGAATGGAGAAGAAGGTGATGCAGGAGCAGGTCGAGGGACCCGGATTGGTCCAAGGGCGCACATGGAGCTCCAGAAGGAAAGGAGGCAGGGAATCCTCCCTCCTGGGCCTGCTGGCCACTGCAGGCCTCTGGCCCCACAACCCCATCTGTCCTTGTGCTGTTGATGGTTTTGTAGTGGCTTGTGGTCCCTGTGCCAGACATCTACTCACAAGCAGCCTGCAAACCCAGCCAGACCAGAGCATCTGGGAGGTGACAGCTTTGCTGGCAGAGGAGCCTCGAGTGGCCTTTTGGCCTGGTGCCCAGCGCTGCCATCCAAGGGGTGGCCCATGTCGTCCTTGTGCAGAAGGGAGCGGCCCAGCGACTGCCACATGGTAGCTGAGAGCAGCAGCATATGTGCCCGGGGAACCGTCAGCTGGGCTGTGTCAGAGCCCCTGCCACAGCTGTCTGCTGTGAGCAGAGCAGAAGCATTGAGTGGGGACCCTCTGCTTGTGCCCAGGCACCACCAAAGACTTCCTGTGACTAAGCCACACATTCTGGTGGAATAAGACAAAGCCACGCACATGCCTCGGGAACATTCCGGGGAACATTCCATGGCTCCCTGTTCCCTCTAGATTAATCTTGGTAATAGCTGAGGCTTAGCTCATGCCTCTATGTGTCAGGCACATAGGACTTTACCTGTCATACTTTAATATACAAGGACCCTTTAAGGTGTACTCCATTGCGACCCCTGTCCTATCAACCAGGAAACCAAGGCACACAGAGCCAGGAAGATGAAGAATTGGGGCTTGAACCCAGGAAGTAATAAAGCCCATCTCCGATCTTGGCACATTATGCCCCTTGGTCCCTCCTGTCCCTTTCCAGTACCACCTCCTGCCACAGACAGGCCATTGTCCACAGTAGAGGTGAGCCCCAGTGCTGAGATGGATGCACGTGAGTGTAAACCCGACCCGCCACCAGCCAGCGTGGTGATTATGCAGGCGGAGGGTTTGGGGGTGTGTGAACGAGGTGTGTGTTGGCACAAGGGAGAGAGAGAGAGTGGGACGGGGTGACGGGTGACAGGAGTTGGGAGATGGGATGGAAAGGTGGGTCGGGCCTTCCTGCTTGGGCCTTGCAGGTCCTTGAGGCCTGGGTTTCACGCTAAGGCAAGCATTGTACCTTCCGGATAGAAAGCGATTTCCAGTGTGAGCCACAGAACACAGACTGAAGCATAAAGGAAGGTACTGGCTTATGTCACAGAATTAGCCGTGGATAAATCTCTTTTCAGGCAAGGTCCAGGTGTGACATGCCGTGTCCGTACGAGCTTGTCTCTTGGCATCTTTCGCTCCCTGAGCTGTGGTCTCAGATACAGCTTCCCTCGTGGTGGCAAAGTGACTGCCAATTGCCCTGTGCTTCAATCCTCAGTCCCTCAGAGCAGAGAATGCTTGCCCATGAGCCGGTGTCCTAGGATTAACTCTAAGTGCCCGTATCTGAACCAATCCCGCTAGTCTGGGGATGTGGTAGTGTAGTCAGCCAGGCCTGGTGACAAGCTTATTCCAAGGGACACTAAGTGGAGAACAGTCACCTCTATTATGAAAGAAGGGTGAGCAGATAGAGCAAATGTGGTGATGTCTCCACAGAGCCATCTGAGTTGTTTAATCAAGGGAGCAGCACCATGGACTGAGGCTCTGGAGAGAATGCACATAAGGTACCTGCTTGTCCTCGAAAAGCAGGGCCGAGCAGCAACGTGGGAAAAGATTTTGGCATCAGACTGCAGAGAGCTTGAAGCCAGACAAAGGGGTTTAGGCTTTGTTCTCTCAGCACTTGGGAGCCGCAGAAGCTTTTGAGCAGGAGAATGCTATAGGCTGCGTTTTATCTTAGGACAGTTAAGACTGCAGTCCCAGCAGGGTGAGTCGAAGCCCCTTCCACATTTTTAAACAGCATGGCGTAGTGGAGACAGCAAGAGGCTTAGACTGAGGGGGGTTGGGGTGAGTAGCGCTTTCTGCTTGTGAACTGTGTAATCTGGAGCAAGAAAACCTGATCTTTACCTCAGTTTTTTCTCATGGAAAATGAGATACTATTCTTGATCTGAAAGGAATGGAACATTCAGAACATTTCTATACAGCACTTGGCATGTGTTTTGCATATAGCCGGCGCTCAACAAATACTATTTTCTCTTTCCTTCCACTTTTGGTGACCTAGGGTCCCATTTCAGCTGGAGACTTTGATGGGGCAAAGTCTGTAATTTCAGACAACTCGGCCTGCCTCTCGGGGGAGCCTCTTTCTGCATATGAACAATCTAATTTACATCCGAGTTTACCTAACAAACAGAATTCTCAGCAGGATGCCTGCTTGACATGTAGTGGGTAGCCCCTAAAGAGCCACTTTTAAGGGTTATCAGTTAGGAAGTTTCTTAGGGGTGTAGGGAACCCAACATTAACCTTCCATTAGGTGAGTATCTCTCCTGGCAACCCTGGAAGAGAGGCCCCCGCTGGCTTGATGGGCAGGGGCCTTTACCATCCTCATTTCCTTCCTCATGTGGGAGAGGGATGTGAAGTTTATGGCACACTTCTGATGGGATTCTCAGGGTGTTCGAATCAAATGCAGTTCTGATTTTCCATAAAATGACAATTAGCACTGTGGTGGCTTCCAGCTGCAGACTTCAGGTTGTCATTTGGAACCAGCACCTTCCCACTTGGTTCCTTAGCGGCCATCTGGTCCCCTTAGTGGAGATCTGTTGACTGGCAACTACCATACTGAGTAAATGGCACCAGCAAGATGAAATTTACCCCTCAGATCCTGGGGAGCAATGGAGATTTCCTTCTGGGCCCTGCAGAAGATTGTCCCGACCCGCCTCCCCCTCGCTGGTCTGTTGCCAGCACTCCACTCTGGGGATTTTCTAGTGGTATGATTACTTCATTGCCAAGAAGCAGAATAATTACTACTATTGGAGGGATTTCCTAGGGAAAGATGAACTTGGGTTTGTGCATAAGCATATATGAAAGGAGCAGTTTGGGACCTGTGCATATTATGTGATTTTAGGCACCACCATGAGTTTCATTTCACTTAAAATAATAAGCTTCTGCCTGCTACATAGCTTGTTGGTGGTGATGATGGTGCTGCTGCTGGTGGTAGTGATGATAAGAGCCGCCTTTAGCATACTCTTGTGCAACAGGTAACATGCTAGGTGTTTTACCTGTATCCCTTCTGATCGGTCCAACCCAGTGGGAATACTTAGATCGCTGTTTGTTTTTACACCATAGATTACAGCCCAAGAGTGAATTGAGAAATCAGTTTGTTAGATTGAAATCTGCACTTAAATATGTAAGGAGACAAAATCATATGGAATGTAATGGAAGAGTAAATGACAGAGGATATTTTAAGAAGAGGAAGAATATTTCATAAAACTTGATGTCTTGGTCACTTTCCTATCTCTGGGACAAAATACCTAAAACCTCCCATTTGAAGGAGAGATTTATTTAGGCTTTCAGTTTCAGAGGATTCAGTCCATGGTTGACTGGTTGCAAACTAGAAATGGCATGGCAGAGGGGTATAGGGGAGCAAAGCTGCTGAACTTACCTCAGTCAGGAAGCAGAGCAGAGAGAGACAGACAGAGAGACAGAGAGACCCTTCAAAGGTACTCACTTCCTCTAACCAGGCTCCACCTCCTAACAGAACATTCAGCTCTAGACTCAGGAAGACAGTAATCCAATGATGAGTACAGCTCTCCCCTGAGCCCATCACCTTCCAAAAGCTACACTTCTGAACACATGGGACTTCTGGAAGATATTTTTTATCTAAACCTCAACAGTGTGAACATAAGCAGGTGTTTTGAGAACTAGGTTGTTGAAAAACAAATTTCCTACTGTCACAGTAGTGAAAACATGTTTGAAGGCCATTGGCCTAATTCAGCCATTCTCATATTTGAGTCCACATTAGAATCAAAGCACTAGAGTTCTCCTTCCCCTCCAGAGGTTTTGACTCAGTTGGCCTGGGTAGGGCCCTAAAAATGTACACATCTAATGAATTTGCAAGGGATGGTAATGCTGCCAGTCCTATATCCTTCTTGGAAATCCTCAGCCCAACTGTTCCTATCTCATAGTTGGGGAAGCCAAGATTCATAGAGAGAGAGCAAGTACACATGTGAAGTCCACAGCTGGTACAGTGAAGACTGGGATGCATACACAATCTGCCTGCTCTCAAAACTATAAACTGTTATTCTTGCTTTGGTTTTTAAAATAATCTGCCTTTAATGAGTGCATCTGGCAAGAATTCTTCTCTGTATATGTGGTGTGCGTCTTTGTGCTTTATCTTGGATTCACACACAGATTGCCTGAGATACAGAAAAAACTGATGCTTGCAAACCCACCCCCTTTATGATTTAGATAGTGCTGTAGCACCTGGGATGGAAGAGTGATTTGAAGAGCTTACTGCCTGTGAGCAGCACAGACTTTGGGAGAAGCCAGGCAGCTCCCCACTGTGTCTTGTGCTTCTTTTTATTCTCTTCTTAGGCGCCTCCTGACCTGGGTCTTAGTTGGATTCTTGATGCATGTATGCCTTGCTAGAAGAAAGCTCACTCTCCAGGAATATATCTGTTTTATTTCTAGATGGATCTCATACAGGCTAAAACTTGGTGGTTCCTAGGCAGGGACATTGCATGCAGTATTTGGAGAGTAATTCTTTTTTTCTAGCATAGCTGAGTTGAAAGAGCAATAGCTATGAGATTAGACAAGAATGGGTCAAATCCTGGGCCCATTTCCATGCAATCTTGAGCCATTTAGCCAACTTTCTGTAGGTCTTTATTTGTATCTTTTCTATAAGACACCAAATGCTTATAACTCTGTCGGAATCTTTTGAGGAGTAATAATATAAAATAAAACACTTAACATGCTACTTGGTACTGAATATACCAGCAGTAAGTTGTACATATCATACCCACTCACAGACATTTAAGAAGTACCTACTATGTTTCAGACATAGCACTATGTATAGCAAAGCTATGAAAATGCCATTAGCGGCTCACAAGCAGTCACTGAACCAGCACACCACTCTCCACTCCCTGATCCTATGCCTGTAGCAGACATGACTAATTGATCACCAAGCTCAACAGGCAACTGTAACATCCTTTCCCAGCCAGCAGTTTAGGCAGCACTACCTCAAGATGGAGTGAGCATGAAACACCAATTCTTTACTTTCCCTGGTTTAATGAGTGAGACCTAGAAGGGGCAAAGAGTATGGGGAAGGAGGGATGTCAGTGAGCACTGCTTGAGACAGGGGGAAGAAGGGCAGGCCAGGGAACCACAAAAGTGCTCCTGGGAACAAACATCAAGTAGCCCTATTCTGCAGCACAGTGACAGAGACCTGAACAGATGCAGATTACCTGGAGAAAAGAGGCCAACAAGCAAGAAATGTTTCTCCTGCCTTTGCAAATGCCTGAATCCAGCAAAAAGATTTGAGGAATAATAGAGGCATTTCTCTCTTTTAGATGGCAGTAATCTGGGTCCCTCAGGATCAAGCACAGAACCTGATTAGTGCTAGGCCAAAGCAGCCCAGAGCTCCCGTTTCCATCACGAACTGACTGCAGGCTACACTCTAATGGGAATGTTTGTTAAAAATACACTATCCCTGCTTTTCAAGAATGTCCCTTTCATGGAGGCTGGGCACTGCTGCTGTCAGGAGGTGCAGGGACTGAGAACAATCTTTAAGGCCATGCTCTGGGGGGGTTTGGCCTTTGTATTTTGGCAGCAGAACTTCCTCATTGATAAGCTTTCAAGTGGAGGGCGAATGAAGGCAATGAAAAGGAATGATCTCATTGGCCAGAGTGGAACAAAGCACTCAGCAGCATCCCTCCAAGAGCCAGCCTACAAGGCCTTGAGCAAGTCCTTTCCTTTCTCTGGGCCTCAGTTTTCTGACCTATAGAATGGAGTTGTGGGAAGGTGTCTCCATTTCCTTCCATCTGTAATATTCCTTGTTCAGACAGTAGTCCCTGGGAGATGTGGACCTCATAGGAAGTCCCGTGAGCAAGGCTGCCAGGCTCTGTGTGTTCTCATCCATTGGAGGGTGTGCCCTATAAGCATACCTTGTCTAGAGGTTCTGGTGTCATCAGAAACAAAAGTCCAGGTAGAAAAGATAAAGCATTGTCCGCAGGTCCATACTCAGAAATGAGCTGTGTTCCTAGATTGCTCTTCAGTCTCTTGTATCAAACTTGGAATACATTTTCCAGAGAATACCTACTTCGAAGGTAACTTTCTTGGCCAACCTGTAAACACTGTGTTCCTTTTTTAATGGACTCAAAATAATATTTGTTTGTGGAACTTAGCCTGGGACAGTACTGTTTTTATGGGGTGGCATGGAAATGGGATCTTTTCATGAGCTAGCCCAACATAGTAGTGTTTTGATGGGGCTCCTATGAAATAGTCCAATTTCTTGATTAGTCTGGGATAGTGTTGCTTTTTAATGGGACAACTTGGAAAGAATTTTATAGGCAAGTCCAGGAAATCATCCATGGAAAGATATTTTATTCTTTCCTTAGGGCAAGAGAACCCTGAGATCTACAGTTGAATTGGCCTTGGGTAGGAAGGCTAGAGTTTCTGATTGTCCAAAGAAAAGAATGCCCCCTTCTGGAGGAGAGGGCCGCCCTGCCATTGTAATCATCTGTTAGTTAATATTTCTATTACAAGATTTGTCTGAGTTGCCAGTGAAGTCAAATCAAAGATCTCAATTTTCTCTTTTATAAAAGAACCTCTTTGTATTAAATAACCATTATCTCCTAACAGACTTTAATTATTTTAATGTTATTAAATAAATCAAGTTTAATCAGTTCAAGTCAAACCTCTATACTTTCAGATTCTTTGTGAAACACTTCGGAAGAAAATCTGGGCTTTACATGCACTGGAAAGCTGTAAAAAGGGGAGCTTGAGCCAGGTCCTGCGATCAGGAAAGAAGGTGACCAGACCAAATGCATAACTGATCGTTGAGGGTAGAAGATGATACAGCCCAAAATATATTCATTTGTGGATCTTCTGTAGGTCAACATGGTTGATTCCTATTACCCCATGTTCTCTTCAGAAGCACCCCGTGATGTGTCGGTGTTTTTAATCTCCAATGTACAGCTGGGGAAGCTGGAGGTTAGCTAACTAGTGAAGGAGCCACAGCCCAAACTCAGCTATCCAATCCCGTTACACTTTCTTTTGCCTCAGGATTAGACATGGTCCTTGTCCTAGAGGATGAAGCTAGAAGGGAAAGAAGAGGAAGGAACGGAACAGGCAAGCTGGATGGGACGGCCCCCGCCGGCCCCGAGAAAGAGTGACAGGTTCTGGGGAGATATCGGGGTCTGGAATTTTATCAAAATACAGTTCATAGCAGAGAATTCACTTGGTTGAATTTCTCATTTCCATGAGAGCATAATGATGATAGTAATGTTGGTGCTGTGTGTCTTTGGGACTTTATTTAAATTTTATAGTGACGATCCAGCTGGGAAGACAGGCAGCATTTATAAAGCCTTGGGGCTGCTTACAGTGGGTGGTGGGGCGGTGTAACAGCCTAGATATTTCATTTTGTGTGTATTGGTGGAATTTCCCCTCCTGTGACCTCACTGTGGAAAATCCTTTTGCACCTGCCCCAGTCCTTTATTTCCTCCAGCAAATACCCAATAGTGCATACCCCTGAGACATGGCTGGCGACCACCATGTCCCATCTGTGGATCGCTTCCAGTCTTTTGCTTCCCCTTGTGTTTGTTACTAACAGTCTGGGAGCAAAGTAAGAGGTGTGTGCAGGTTCTGAAGCCAGCATCTGCTCAGAGCAGGTGAGCTCTTCTTGGAAACAACCCTAGATGGTGAACTGCGCCTAGAGTACAAAAACACGCCAGAGAATTGTGCATTCCCTGGGAGCACTCTGCCTCCTGCGTGCACTGGGCTTGCTTATTCTACAGCTTCGCGTGGCCAAGGAATGAGTCACGCAAAAAGGCTCAGAACAGGCTGGGGTGGGAGAGCCCAGAGAAGCCTGAATGTTGGGGCAGCTCATGGACCTGTGCGGAAGGAGCTAGGGAGGTGTCCAGGGCCACCGCACTGGGTAGAAATGCCTCCTGTCCTGTGCTTCCCTTCAGTTAGAGAAGAATCACTATTAACGCAGAGAACTTAGAAAACACAGGAAGTTACAAGGAAGAAAAATTTACTACCAGTCTTGCTAGGAAAAGGTACAGGATTTTAAAAATGTGTTTCCTTCTGTGAATCTGAGAATCTATCGCTCTTCTCACCCAAATTGGAACCATCTTCTACGTACAATTTTGTAGCTCAGTTTTTCTACTTCATATTTTAGCTTCCATATGCCCCCAATATATTATACTTTCTTCAGTGTTAGTATTTTAATGTGCTGGGTATAACATTTAAAATTTTTAGAAGAATCATAATTTACCCAACCAAAAAGACACAGCTTTTCTATGAGTTTTACTATAATTTAAATAATCTGTTATTAGGCTGTTTTCTCAAATGTTTTTTTTTTCAAAATATTATTTTAATGAGCATAGCTGAATGTAAATCTAAGTTGGAATTTCTGGTCATTTTGGTAGGAAAGATTTCTAGAGGTGGATTAAAAACTGTGAACTACACCAAAAGACGTGCATTGTGGTTGCAACTGATTTGTTTTCTAGAAGTTTGTATCAGTGCCCCTCCCCAATGGAAGTGGAAGAGATTATGTTATCACATCCTGGCTGAACACAGATTTTTCCATGAGACAATGAACTTAGTGCTGAGGCTAAGTTGAAGGTAAGTCACGTCCAAAGTGCCTGAAGCATAAGGAGGCATTTTGCACCTCAAGAGGATCTGGGCATGGCTCACATTTGGAGACAGAACTGGTTTGGATAGGACCATCTCAGGGTAGACAGGCAGATCCTAAATGAGCCCCACTCCCTGCCCCTAGGTGTGGGCAGAGCATGCGCCTGAAGAGGTGTCAGCCCAGTGACAGAGGCCAGGCCCACTGAGACCTGGCAAAGGGGCTGCGGAGCAAAGAGTAAAGAATGGTGCTCCACTGCGTGGGAGTGAAAGGGGAGAAATAGTCTAAAATAAGAAGGCAGAGGATATTGTTAATAGTGTATCAGGATTTAAAACCCACATTACTCTCACCACTCTGTTTAGATGGATTATATTCTGTTCCAGTTTGTCTACTTCTACTAGATTTGAGGTTTGAGAGCACAGATAGCTATCCCGAAAATAGCAGGATATAGTATGGGAATCATCCTTAATTTCCTATTAACTTCATCTGAAGCCCTGTTTAACTTACACTGTTTTACCATGACTGATCTTAATTGAATCTGGTTTGTTAGATTGCTGTTTTGTATTGACAGATTTTATTCAAAGCTGTTATGATTGATAGTATCAAGTCTGACAGTATAGGCAACTACACTGAAGATGATAAGATTCACTAGGATACCAACTCTGGTTTGATTATTACCTGCTTTTGAAGTTTTACACTGTCTACAATGTTTTGTTTTTATTAATATTGTTATGTACTGCTATATTCAATTATACTACTATATTCAATTATGCCTGATGATATGGACAATTCTATTGAAGATAACAAGAGACAACACAGTAACCACTGAGATCACCTTGTACTGTGGTTTTATATGACTTTTTCATTTCATGTTTTTATAGGAATTTGTTTTGTTTTGTCTTGTTTTGTTTTGTTTTTTCCTCTAATACAGAAAGGATAGAAATACATGTAGAGACTCATGCATGCGTAGAACTTATAAACAGTTTACGAGAACTGATTGTATAGTGCACAATGAAATGAACAGCTACTTCGAAAAAGAGACACTAAGGTACCCAGTGCTGATTCCGTAGCATTATGCTGTGAAATCCAGCAATACTATTATTCTTTGTTCAGAGTGATTTTAGCCTGTTTTGTTTTGTTTAATTTCAATATACATGAAGGTATGGACAGCTATTTTGAAGAGAATGAGAGACACTGTGCCAGCCATTGTTGACTTCCCTATTGTCTGGTCTTGAAGACCTAAAATGCCTTCATCATCCTGTTGGATCAGTTTTATACTATGCTGTTGTGTATGAATTCACTGTGTGTGAATCTGTGGACAACCATTTGGAAGAAAACAAGAGACAGTATGATGGTGAAGATCTCTGATGGTCTTGCTTTGAAATTTATGTCTCTTACATTGCTTTTTTGTGTTCTGTTTTGTTCTGCTTTGTTGTGTATAATTTTACCCTCTTTAAAATTAAAAAAAAGAAGAAAGGTGCTGCATGGCCAGCACTGTCTGCAGAGGCCACAGAGCCTGAGGAGAAGAGGTCACTGTGCAGGTGCCCACAGGGACACCTCAGAGGGAAGTGTGTCCTGGAGGCAAGGAAGGCTCAGGGCAGGAAGGAACAGGTAGGAGGACGGCATGTGGAAGGGAACGGGGATGCAATGAGCTCTTGCAGGGCTTGGAGGTCAAGCTCAGGGACCCTGGAGTCCAGTGGACTTGTGTTCCATCCCAGAGCCACTGATTTGCTGGCTGATCTTAGACAAATCAGTTAACCCCTCTGAGATTTAGGTTTCCCATTTGCAAACACATGATGAAAAAGATATTCCTAGAATTGTGTATTATTACTCCCTTGGGCTACTGGAACCAATTACACAAATCTTAAAACAAGAGAAATATATTTTCTCACAATATTGGGGTCAGAAGTCCAAAGTGAAGGGGTTGACATGGCCATGGGCCCTTTAAAGCCCCTGTGGGGAGGCTCTTTCCTTGATGGTTCCAATTTCTTTAGCCCAGGTGTTCCTGAGCTGGTGACAGCATTGCTCCAATCTTTGTCCCTGTCCTCACTGTCTTTGTGTCCTCACATGGTGTTCCTCCCTCTGTATATCTGTCCTCATCTCACTGAGGGTTCTGTCTACTCTAATATGACCTCATCTTAACCTGTTACACCAGCAATGTCCTTGTTTCCAAATAAAGTCACATTCTAGGCTACTGGGGAATAGGATTTCCTAATATCCTTTGGAGAGTCACAAATAAAACTTGAACAGGCGTGTTAAATAAATTAAACTGAAACCAAACTCATAGTCCAGAGCTAGGCTATGGTAAATAGCAAAAATTCAAAGCTATTATAATTGTTGTTGCTACTCTCTAGCTAGTCCTTTCTCTGATGTTGTTACATTCAAGGTAGCTTTTAGTCTTCTATTTTTTAGTGGAGGAAATTATAGTACAGAGGAGTCACAGGAAAGATCATAGAATGTTTTAAGGAAAAATATTTTGGAGAGTGTGAGGGTGATTTGGCTGTGACATCTGTCGCCCCACTGATCCTCTAGATTGATTGGGCCGATCTGGCTGCATAGGCAGGTGTCCCCTTCCTTCCTCACCACTCTGTGTGCATCTCTCCTGAAGCTGCAGGCTCAATCAAAGAAGATGACCTCGAAGAGCAGGAAAAGATGGCAGATTGATAGGTAGCAGGGTAGGAAGCCTCTCTGTGAAAGAAGATGACATCCCCCAATAGAGAAGGACCACTCTCCTGCTAGAATCCTGCTGGAACCTCCAAGCAAGTGCTTAAGATCAAATATTTTGGAGACAGAGAACTGAGAATCGAGTCCCTGCACATGGTACTACCTCTGTGACCTTGGACCTATAAAATGGGGATAGCCAGACTTAATGCATATTATTTTCATAAGCGCTCATGAGAATTAAATAATTTGCATAATATTCTTAACACAGTCCCTGGCATGTAGAAAGCACTGAAACCTTGTAGTCACTTTTACCAAGGGGCACGGTTGGTAGCAAACTTCTCACAAGCACCATATCCAAGTCCTTTTTCAGGAAACCCACTGCCTGCCCTGTAGTGGCTGCTCTCCAGCTCCAGTCACGGCCCCACCAACACCCACGTGGGAATATGAGTCAAGAATGAGGTGAGACAGAGTCTCTGGGAGAGGCAGAATTGGTGCAGAAGGCTAATCCACAGCTCTTCCTACCCATTGGGTCAAGTAGAGTGGAAGCAGCCTGGGCCATAAGAGGGTAGCCTCAGTTTCCTTTCCCCACCCATTTCTGGTGCTCAATTCCACCAACTTTGCTGATAAAGACATCTGGTCAACCACAGCCATCTGCTCAGGAGGTCAGTGTAGTGCTTGTGGCAGCCTGACGGATGGGCTTGCTCATCTCTGTCTCTCCACTGTGACCTCTGACCAGGCTTCATCGGGTGAATGTTTATCTGCTTTAAGGACCCTGGCAGCCTTTTCCCTGGTCAGTGTGGTCAGTTGGAAAGAGCAGCAACAAGAAGGAAGAAAACCACTGAAATCCAACTATCATTTTCTCAATCGGCCTATGGTTGATCCCGGCTACTCAGCTTTTTCTTTCTGTTCTGTTTTGTTTTTTTTTTTTTTTTCCTGAATCAAATTTTCCCAACTAGGCAGCTCTAGTGTCCTATACCAAAGCTCCATAAGGGGCCCTCACACACATCAAAGAGGTAGTTGGCTCCCTTACTTACCCTTTCCAAGTCTCCACTGATCACCAGCAAATCTTAGATAGAGATACTCACCTCAGCAGGTAATCAGGATGGAAGGACCTAAATAATGCCCTTTACTAGTGCCTGACATATGGTCATCACCCAAAATGCAGTGTTTAAAATAAGCACTAGTGATACCATGTGGGTTTTTTAGCATTTATTTTGTGTCAGGCACATGTTATTTCTTTTAGGTCTGTCTGCAGATTCAGTTTTCACTTGGGCAGGAAGCTCTGTCATCTTCATGGCTTTCCCAGCATGGGACCTGGGCACTGTAGAGATTACATATCTGCACAGAGAGCAGACAAAAGAGCTGACCAGGACCACACTCTTGTGCCCATTGCCTTTTCCAACCTCTCACAGTGATAGAGGTATTACCTTCGTGACTGACATTTGGGCACTGTGTGGCCCATCAAATGCATCTGGGAGAATTGCTGGCCCTGTTGTGACTGCCCAAGCACATACCCAGCTGCCTGCACCCCAGAGCCCTCACTGCCACTGCCAGGTCCTCTTCCAGTCCTCTTCCCACAGATTCTGCTCTCAGATCCCCCATTCTGCCCGCATCTTCACCTAACACTTCTGGTAGACCTTCCTGATCCCAGAGAACATCAGATCTATGGAATCGCTGCTGCTCTCTGTGTGTATCGACCAAGTCTCATCACTGGCTTTGTTTGTCCATCTGCAACATGGGGAGATTAGACTATGTTTTCTTCCTTACCTTTCAGGCCAGTATTCTTATAACAAGCTCAGGGGGTAGAGAAGAACAGGGTTCAGAGAGACCCTAAGGTACCCAGAAAAGCACATGGATTCCAAAGCTAAGCTTGGTTCAGCCTTAACTTCTACCACCTGTGTGATCATGGCCAATTATATAACTACTCTGTGTCAGTTTCCCCCTCTGCAAAGTACATATAGCATTTATCCTATGGAGTTGTCCTGAAAATTCGATAGTAGATATATGTACAGTGCTTAGAGCAATGCTTACGCTAGGCACAACATAAAATATAAACCATTAATATTATTACAAGTTTTGGTGCTGAGCCTGAAGGAATATAGGGCTGGTATGAAGGCTCACTCTATCAGCTACACAAATGCATGTCACTCTGGGTCCTGATTTTCTCATCTGTAGTCATATGGATCTTGCAGGTGGTCAGGAAGATTAAATAGGGTAATATCTGTAAGGCTTTGACCCGTAACAGTCCCTCCGGAGGCGCTTCCCCACAGCCTTGGTTTCCTGGAAGACTTTGGCAGCACTGTTAATAAAGCCGGTGCTACCTGCTGGGAAGATGAAGTGCTGCTGAAGTTTTGGTGCTAGAACCATCATTTACTCAGCGGAGGCAGACAAGCCTGGAGCTGCTCATGCACCATGATAAGCCAGCAGCTCAACTGCAGGGCGCCCAGGGGAACCAAGAGGCTTCCTGACATAGTGCCGAGCCTACCCTTGGCGTGCAGGCCAGAGGGGCCTGTTTTCCAGATGAGGACACAGAACACCCACGGGAACTTCCCCAAGTTCCTGAGGGCAGCCAGGCTGGGACTGAAGCCCAGATCTCAGGGCTCAGAGCTTTCTTAAGTCTTGATTCTTTCAGTCAAGCACTGTCTGTCTGCCCTAGATGGGCCCACTTGGGTCTATTTCCTGCCTTGTTTGGTTTCCTTTGTTCCATGCATCTGACCATCTATGATTCTTGTTGCAAATATTGCAAATGGGTCATAAATGGGCCTAGGTTTTAGAGGATGCACATGGCCTGGGACAAAGTCATTTCCATGAAAAGGACACATTCATACAGTATAGATGGAGGTAAAACTGGCATAGATATAGGGAGAGACTTGGTAGTACTATACCTTTTAAATTTATTTATAAGTGCTCGCCCAATGAGTATTAGTTAGTGTATATTTTCAGTTTCTTTCACAGAAACTCCAAATGAAATTTGTTAGAGAGCCCTGAAGTTAACTTTTCTTTCTTGGGAAAGCCTGCAATGGTCTACTGGCACACACTGTTCCTTTTAAGGCTCACATTCCTGCCCATGTTCTAGAAGCTGATTAGGGCTCAGTCATGGGTGTAGCTGTGGAGGATGCTGGGAAACATAGTTGCAATTCTGGCCACCATGATAACAGTAGATGGAGTGTTACCAGGTCCCCTCTTTAGGGCTGATATATCCACTCCCCAGCAGCTAATAGTACACAGCCATGTCTTTTTCTGATCATGATCCACAGCTGCAGGAAATTCTCTCACCCAAGATTTACTTGTTTGCAGAAGGAGGCCATTTTTGTCAATTACCGGCCTATAAAGCATAAAAAGTTATGGCTGCCTGCCTCAACCGGTGACAGCCACAGAGGCTCAGAAGAGTCAGAAGCCTCTGTGGGTCTCTGGGGGGACTGCAGACCCATTTTTCCTTCTACCCAGTGCTCCCTGGACCCGTTTCTTACACATGCCACTTCACATAGCACTCCTCAACCAAGCTGCCCACCTTGATGCATGACAGGAAGGTGTAAGAAACCCAGAGAAGTCTGGATCCTGTACCTTAGAAGAGGTAGAAGGGTGGGCACGAGTGGTCTTTCCCTGCAGTGGTCCTACTTCTCCGGTCAGCTCTAAGGAAATGCCCTCAAAGTCTGGCCCTGCAGTGTGGCTTCTGAGTGTGAAACAGTGAACAACAATGAGAATATGGTGTGGGTCATGCTGTCAAGCCTGAGGAAGTTCTAGGTTGGCTTCATTCTGTGTTCTCCAGAGTTCACAGAGAGTAATAGGTAGCCTGTGAAAGAGGTATGCACTAGGATTACCATTGTATTTATTTTTTAAATTTTATTTTAAAGAGAATAAAACCAAATAAAACAGAATAAGGCCAATCAAAACAGAACAGTGACAGTGATACAAGGACTTCAAAACAGGATAGTAGGACATCAACAATGGCTGCCATAAGGCCTCGTACGTCTTCAGAATTGCTGTCCACACCATCAGACATAATACAACCAAACAAAACAGGGCAGAATAAAACCAATCAAAACAGAACATTGAATAAAACAAAACAATAAAATGGAACAAAACAGTGCAAACAATATTGGATTTCAAAAACAAGACAGAAGGAAATCCCCCATAGTTGCTATATTGCATATTGTTATAGGATTACCATTTTAGTAGAATGCCAAAGGACATGTGTGTGTGTGTCTCTGTAAGTGTGTGTGTGTGTGTGTGTGCGCGCGGCCATAAAAAACACTGGGAAAAACTGGAAGATAGTGCGGAAAGCTGGTCTTGTGGCTGCCTCTGGGAAGGGGAGGGATGCATTTGGGCTGTGGGAGTGTAGGGAGGGTATGAGGGTCTTCTAAGAAGCTCTAACCCTTAACTGACAATATTCAGAAGGAGAAAAGTATTCCTGGATTATCTGTATAGTTAAAAATGTATATCAAAAAGAAAAGAGAAATCCGTGCTCACTGAAAGTCCTCAAAGGACAGATAAAGAGAGCTAGGTTTGCTTCCCAAAGAGAACCCTTCTTTTTCATTCCCAGGGACTCTGAGACTGAGCAAAGCATTGTGCCTCTCTAAGCCTTAGTTTGCCCATCTGTGAAATGACAAGTCCCAGCTCACAAGCCGCCAGGCTGGCACCTGGAGGGATTTGGGGATGACTTTACGAGAGGGCCGAGGACAGCCTGGCCATCCCTGAGGGAGACTGAACAGCTCAAATGAACAACTGTCTCCCTAGGGTGTCCAGCCGGTGGCTCAGACATCATCCACTGGGTCCCAGGTCCCAGGACAGACGGGATCTGCAAGGATGAGATGGGGCTGCTCTGTTTGGGCCATTCCAGGTGTTCTGGGATTGAGTCTCTGTTTCTGGGATGTGAGCAGCCGCCGGGCTGTTTTGTGTTGTGTCAAAGGGTTTGGGTGGATTTTCTGTCCTCTTCTTTCTCAGAACCAAGAGGACAAAGCTTCCCTTTTCAGTGAAGTGCAGCAGACCAGAAAGGCTTTGAAATCATGAAATGCAAATACAGGCTGCTTTTAAATGGTGCTGAAGGCGGAGCTGCTGAATTAAATTAACATGGCCCATAAATACAGAGGTTAAAAAAAATGGGAAGCCAAGTGTTCGCAGGCTTTTGTCCAGAGGAGGCATAATCACAGGACAATGGTCTATTTTGTTTGGATTACAGGCCGCCGATATCGCATTAGCTCAAGCCTGGCAATATTTATGTGGGGAAAGGCTGCTCGCGGCACAGTGTTGTTCCAACGTCCCTCTGTGGGGAGGTCCCCTGAAGCAAAGCCAGCTGGGCAGTGGAAAGCTCTGCCCTGCTGACCTGCCTGCTTCTGCCCACTGCTGCCAGAGCGTGCCCGTGTGGGCCAGCTAGGAAGAGGCGTGAGTGCCAGCAGCAGCAGGAGGATGGGGCCAGGAAAACGGGCAAAATGGAGCCTGAAAAGCGTAGTTCTTCAGGAGACAGGCCGTCCAAATCGTCTGTCCTGCGTCTCTTGAGAAATAAAAAAGCCAGTGGCATTTGACTTCCATGCCCAGATGGCAAGAACCGAGAAGTGGCCGCCCCCTTCCCTGACTAACCCCATTAGTCCTGGCCTCCACAGGTCCCTTCCGCTCTCTGACGGCGAGTGACATTTGCCATCGGGAGCGTGTCACTCTTGCACTGTTGTTTCCTGTAGGGTCTAAAACTCTTTGTCCCAAACCCAATATATATTAAAATATAACAGTGTAACTGGACCGTCCATTTTTCTTTTTTCTTGTAGCCACCAGCCTGCTTTTATTTTTTGCTCAGTATTTGTGTTGCCAATGACTGGGCCATTGCTCAAGCCTTTAGGCCTAGGTACTGGTCTCAGTTCTTTACCAACTGAGCTATTTTTTGGAAACAGGTGCTGGTTATTTTGCCCAAACTAGGCTCAAACTCTGAAATCCTCCAGCCCCAGCCTCCAAGTAGCAGCATTCCAGCAACTCAGCACAAGCAACCACCTCCCTCCCTACTACCTGGGCTCCTAGACTCCCTGTATGTAAGAAGAAAGAACATTTCCCCCCAAAACTATCCCAAGTCATATTAGCTCTGAGGGACGAGAGAATAGAAGCCTGTGACCTGATACACTAGAAAGCTCTATGTTAGACAAAATCCAGACCATTCCTAAGTGCAGGACTTGCCACACTGGTGCACACCTATATCTCAAAAGAATTCACCACGTAAGTCTCATTTTCACAGAACACCTGGGGACATGTGGTTGTGTGGCTTAGAGTTGGGAAGCAGAGGCTGATGCCAGAGTTCCTATGCAGCATGAGGCTCAGAGCCCAGGATCCCTCTGATCCCGAGCTCAGCTCTGGACAAGGCCACCCGTCCTCCACCAGCAGTTTCAGATGCCACCTACCTCCCTGTGCAGTTCCTTCATTCATTCCCCACTGTATATGTCTTCTCGGTCCCCTCTAGGCAGTCTTCAAGATGATGGCTCACCTCCTGTCTCCATCATGGCGCATTCCCGGGGGGTTCTGTGCTTCCAAGTCGGGTCACAAGGAGGTAAATATGGCCAATCTTAGGTTAAAACAGAACGATTTCTTTGGATGAGAATCAAAAGCCCTGCCAAGGTGAACCAGGCACTCAGGCAGCCCTCTGTCAGTACTGACTGAGGTATTGCGGGGAAAAAAATTGCAAACCTTGTGAAACCTGTCATGTTTATGGCCCTTTCATGTCTAGCTGCTGTTTTCTGTCTCCTGTAGTGTTTGTCACTTGCATTACACCACGAACTCCTAGAGGGCAGGGTGCTGGCGTCGATTTTACTTGCATTATTTATTCTAGCTTATGGATTCAAACAGTTAATCAACAAGGATGTACTGAGTGGGGTTGCAGCCCCCACCTTGAGGTAGAGGTTCCCACCTTGGAGTCATATAAATAACAAAATACCCAATGGTGTGCTACTGAATGGAAAGGTGGACCTTGCCGTCCACACAACTGGGTCTTTGCGTCCTGTATGACCTTGGTCATGTCACTCCTCCCTGAGTCTCAGTTTTCTCATCTGTAACACAAAGGCCAGACTAAGAATTTAAAGCCTTCATGAGTATCATTAGCATAGCACGTGGCACTTTGCGGGCTGCAGGAAATTGCTGTCACTGCAGTGCCTGCAGGTTGACCAGGGGCTTTCTTCCGTCAGCATCATCTCATGTCATTTTCATGGCATTTTCCTGAGCTAGGGAAAACTGGGTTATGACCATCTACACTGCACAAATGAGGAGACAGAGGGTCAGAGCGGCTGAGGGTCTCAGCAGAGATCTGTCAGCCAACAGCGGAGCTGTGGTTTAAATTTTAAGTCTGCCATCCGACGCCCAGGGTAGACTCCATCATAGACAGCACTGGGTTCATGGGAAGGGGCTTTGTCAGAATTAAACACCATTTGGTACAAAAACCAATTTGCTACTATTGTGACAAATGCACCACTTTTCAATCCAAGGGACAGTCTTTTCTGGAAAGGTGTCCTGAAGCCCTCCAAAGGCTCAGTGCCCTTGCAATGGGTAATCAGTTAGGAAAACAGTTTCACCAGGCATAAAATGATCAGGGTCAATTAGAGGAAGCCTCTGGGTGCCTAGGAAGAGGGAACTGGGCGTGGAAGCAAAACTTCTTCCAGAGGGAGGTGGGGCTCAGATGGGGCCGCAGGAAGGAAGGAGGAAAGTGCACAAGCAAACTGTGCTTAGGCAGAGCACAGGGCAGCTGGACCCTCGGTCCCTCGGGGCAGCTGGACGGGTGACCCAGAGCCAGGTGCCCTCAAGAATCACAGTGAGCGTTTTAAATGTCAGGGGACAGAAGGAGGAGCTTGGCAGGAGCAAAGGAGAGTTTGAAGTTCACAGAGGAAGAAAATAACAAAGGCCTAGCATACAAAAGCAGGAGAAAAGGGGAGAGTGTATTAACTAATTCATTGATCAAATATTTTAAACAGTCAGTGGCAGCCAAGTGTAGGGGTGCACACCTGTCATTCAAGTACTTGGGAGGCGGAGGCAGGAGGATCACTGTAATTCAAGGTCACCCTAGGCCACATAGGGAGTTCAGTGTCAACCTGGACTACATAGCAAGTTTCTGTCTCAAAAACAAAAAATAATCAAAGAAAATACATTTGGGTCTCTACTATGTGCTGGGCATAGAACTTGCTTTTGTAAGTATAAAGGTAAGTATGAGGAGGTACTCCCCAATCAAAGCCTTAGCCAATGAAGTCAAAAGCCTTGGTCTTGCCTTTCACCCTAACTCCTGAGCTGTGTACACACAAGGTGCCTTTATGCACACACACACACACACACACACACACACACACATATACACATACACATATACATGCACACTTCTCATCCCTGCAGTGTCCAGTCCCTGCAGGCTTCCATAGCCATTTCCAGATGTCTCTCTCCTGTCCCAAGACTTGTCAGCTCAGAAATTCTGATACAAGAGCAGTGTCTGCTTTGGAAACCTCCTTTCCCTGTAATGAGGTAATTAAAAGGGAGCCTTTGCCAGGTCTTAGGACTCGTATTGCATGAGGTGAGACAGGTGAGCACTCTGAGCATTGCTTCTGCCTCTGGAGGTTGCCCGTGCGATAGACAGCCTGAGCGGGCCCACAGGGGTGGGGTGGACATTGCCACCAGGCTGCCCGTATCAGGCCGAGTCTGGGGCCGTTGTGAGTTGAGCCACAGTTCATTTGGTGGCCTGGCCACTGCGTCAGGTATAATTATCCAAGCTGAAAGGAAGCTGAAGAAACTTCTTTGACAGCCAGGTGAGGGAGGATGGACTCTGATGGGAAATTAATGATGAGAGTCTGGGCGCTCCGTGCGAGGCTCTGCGTGGCTCTCTCTGGTGACGTGTTAGAAGCCAGCCTTCCCCTGTCCTCACCTCCTAAAGGAATTCAAGCTCTGGAGAAGCCTTCTGACATTGCTTCTGCTGAGTGTAGTGAACAGGCTTCTGCTAGAGAATAATACAAGAGTAATGAAGCAGCCATCAACAGCCACGCGCAGTTGTTTAGTAGTCTGCCAGATGCTATGCCAAGTGCTTGGTGGATATTCTATCATCAAACTGTCATTGTGACCCCTACCACTCAGGAGACAGAGTCCTATATGCCCAGAAGCTATAGCACAGCTCGAGTTATTTACCCAAAGATTCAAAATCATTGAATGGCAGAATGGATTTGAGAACTAAGCTCTCACCTGCTCTGTGATTTGACCTGTTTGTAGATCTCGCATAGAAAAGAGGCTGAGGCTGGGGCGGTTTGTGGTTGAGGATGAAGATTGGCAAACTATGACCCACTGGCTGGTTTTCTCTTTAAATAAAGCTTTATTGGCACCCGGTCACGCCTTTTTACTTGCATAATGTCCATGCCTGCATTTGCACTACAACAATAGAGTTGATTTCTTGAGACACATTGTCTTGTCCATCAAGCCTAGAATATTTCCTGTCTGGCCTTGGACAGGAAAAATTTGCTCATCCAAATTAAGAAGACTCAGTGTTAAAATAAAGCAGTTTTTTTGCTGCGTGATTCTCATAGTCTTTCCCGTGCTAATGTGCCCTGCAGGGGTCTAAGAGAAAGAATACAGAAGGTTGCATATCCTCACTTGTTTAATAGGAGACCCCTTTCTCTTGATGCATCTTTGAGGCAAGCTTTAGGGACACTGCCAGGACATTTGTTCAAGGAAGACGTTGGCTCGGGCAGGAGCAGCGATTGGCTGAAGGGCACACAGGTTGGTATGGCTGACTAGGACTTGGCAGGAAACTCATGAACTTCCCAATGCAGTGCCCAGCCCTGCCCAGCCCTGCTCACCCTTTGCAGCCTCAGCAGGGGGCTGGAGCTGGCCCCACAGCCCCTCCCGCTGCTGTGGGCTCAGCGGTGGAACTGGCCAAGGCAGCCTTCTCTTTATTTCATGGCCTGTTTACAATGGTGTTCAACAACCCTGTCTTTATAGGGTCCGTTTGTTCTTCAAGTCGAAGAAGAGAGGGAAAAATCATCATACTAATAATGAATGTCAGTTTTAATCAGCATCATCAGACATTATGAGAATTGAATTTCTACCTTTCACCGCATACATTAAATAGGGGGCTTTATCTCTTGGTGCAGAATTGATTTGCCATAATTCTCTCCTTCAGCCCTTGTCATGTAAATAGTGGCATTTCTCCCCACCGACTGGCTGCAGGAGCCAAGATTAGAGCTGAGGGTCTCGCCTTCTGGGCCAGCTGCTGCTAGATGCTTTGGACGTCTGTCCTTCTCTTCCCACTCACACCTCCCTCTCTGGATTTCCTGCTTAGGGCTATTCACCGGGTGATCTTGGCTTCTGCAGACAGAACCTGGATGAGAGGGAGTTACCAGAACCGGGTGCAGGGCAGAGCCACAGGGACCTGAAGCAACTGCAGCCCATAAGAGTGACTGCTAAGTAGCTTGTAGGGGACAGGCCTTGGGACCTTTTTCAGTCTGCCCACCACTGTCCTTTCTAGCACTACCCACAGTGCCCTGGAGGATCTCTAGCTCCTGGTGTCCGGCTGGATGGCCAGGCACCAAGGTGACTTCAGGCTGGTAGAAAAGACAAAGGCTAGACGAGGCCCTGGCCCTAAGGCAGGGCCTCTGCAGCCCAGGGTTCTGCAGAGAGGGACAAGCTCTTGGTCAGACCTGTCCCTGCATCGCTCGTGAGTCTGAATTGCGTTCACTGATTCCTCTACTCTGTTTTTGTCTTGTGATTATTTCCTACTAAGTACCTGAGCAGCATTCAGAGGTGATATTCTGGACACAGGAAAACTTAGTTTATGTCCTGGCTTTCCCTCTCAATAATGTGGAAAAATCACATACTCCAAAATCCTATACATCTACTTCTCCACCTGTAAAATGGGCATAACAGTACTAGCCATACCCAGGAGGTTGTAAAATTAACCAAAACATATAAATGTGGTACCTGGTACACAGTAAATAGCCAGTTACAGGTGACTTTCAAACATCATCCATGGCAGCTGTCTTTGCTATTATCAGAGGCAGGACCTCAGGCTGCTAACTAGGCCTGGACTGGGCTAGAAATTCTGAATGCTCTTCCCAGAGAAGGAAAATAACTACGCATTTATGATTTTCAGTGTGTTACCCATTCACTGAAAGCCTGCTTTGTGTAAGTACCATGCCCAGAGCTTTACATTTATCTTAATCTAATTAAATTACATTTTCACGACAACCCAGGAAGGCAGGTACCACTGCCGTTTCTACTTTATACATAGTGAAACTGAAGCCCATCTACATGGCCCCAGAAAGGAAGACCTCAGCCCCAGAGCCAACCCAAGATGAATTTCCTCCACGGGCTCTGCCCGTGTTGGGCCCTCCAATCCCGCACTGAGCCTGCAGTGATGAGAATGTGCCTCTGCACTGCTCCCCTGGGGCCTGAGTCCTCTGCAGTCCCCTGGACTGTCCTGGACTGTCATGAATGTTCCCCAAGACTTTGAGTTATTGCTGCCTGCAGAATTAGAGGAAGGCAGCTTTCCACTGGCCAAGCCAGGGCTGAAATGCTGCTAGCAGGCGTGTGTCAGTTCCCTGGAAACAGAAGTGACATATACTGCTGTTGGGCTTCTGGGAATTAGCACGGGCCATCCTGACCGCTCAGCACTGCCCACCCTTTGCAGTCTCTGCAAGTCTTTCAAACTCCTGTTCCAGGACCGTAGGAAGCCAGACTCGACTGGCCATGGGCACAGGAACATGGCAACCAATCCATAGGCCACTCGAGCAGTGCCCAGCATATAGTGCTGTTTGTCACGTGGATGAGTGGGCTTCTTCTGAGGGCAGGCAGGATGAGCTGCAGCTTTCCCCAATGCCAGTGTGCACATCTGTGTGGCTGTGAGTGTGCAAGGGATTGCAGGCTGCAGGGAGACTGGGGCAGGACTTCTTTTGGCCTCTTTGTGCCATCACCTGGCTCATTCTCCTGTCCTAATGCTCACATGGGCTTCTGTTTATGGAGCCAAGCTTGCTGCTCTGCTGACATGGTGCTGAGTCCTTTAGCCCTTGTCTCTGATGAACATCTTATATCGCCTGCCCCAGGTAAGTGAGTGCCATACGTACACCTGGCTTTCAGAACAAAAGACTGAGGCTGAGGTGCAGCAGGGCCAGAAAGCAAACGATCTCTCAACTCTGAAGCCCAAATCTTTACTTACTTGCTATCCACAGGATCCCACCCCTTTGGAGTAATCACAGATCTCTGTGATGTGGGCGTCACTCATCTTCTTGCTAAAATATCGTATTCTTGCTTCTGACTCTTCACCTTTGCTGTGCTGACCTCTTTCTCCTCCACACCCTGCGTGACCTTGGATTTGGGGTTACTTTTAGTGCTGTGTGCCTCCCTGTGTTTTGCAATTACATTCCTGAAAGCCCTGCTCTTTCTAGTGCACTGCGCAGCTTCCTGCCTGGAGGAGTTGGCAACTGTGTCAGGGTCAGTTACCTCTGCGACATTCTCAGATGCTGATCCAGTCACTATTCACACCCTCTAAAGACCTGGTTGTCACTGCCTTCAAAGGAACAGTGCTGGTGCCTCTATTGCAAAGCTCTGGCTGTTAGAAACCACCCTTCCTTCCTCTTTTACCTCCTTTCCCCCTCTATCTCTTCTTCTTTTCCTCTTCCTCTTCTTCTTTGTCTTCCTCCTCCTCTTCATTCTTCTTTTTGTGTTTTGAGACAGAGTCTCATTATGTAGTCCAGCCTGTACTCAAACTCATGATCCTCCTGCCTTAGCCTCCCAAGTGCTGTGATCACAGCCTGCAGAGAGAGAAGTGAGTTGAATAACACCCAGTGAAAGCAGCATCTCTTCTTAGGAACCAGAACAGTCTCCTAGAAAACAGCCCCCAGACTAATGCTTCTGTGCCTCAGAGAAAAGACACTACCGCGTTTGACCTGAGAGTTCCATTCCTGGACCCTAGGGTATGCTGTCCTATATCTTGGGCAGATGCCTCCCTATTCCCAGGTGTCTTAGTTACTTTGCTCACTGCTGAGACAAAAATACCCTACATCCAAAGTTAAGGGAGGAAAAAAGTTTATGTAGCTCACAGTTTGTAGAGGTTTCAGTCCATAGTAGGCTGCCTCCAAGGCAGGGTGGTGCATGGCAGGCATTGCAGAGGAGAAACAGTTCACTGAGGGCAGAAAGCAGCAAAGCAACAACGTAGCAAAGAAGCAAGTGGAAGGGACTTTGGCAGCTTCTTTCTGCCTCCTTTGTATTCTATCTAGGATACCCTGTTTAGGGCAATGCCAAGCCAATCAGTGCACTGATTTACTAGTCCCACACCCTTAATCCCAGCATCACATACTCTATGTCCAGCCACCTCTGAAAAAGCCCCGTTTATGACTACATGAGGCTTTGGGGGGACGTCTAGACACAAACTGCAACACCAGAGTTAGGTCCTTCCTGAAGAAAGTTCTGGCTTCTAATATTTCTTTTCCAGAGAGGGCCCCCATGAGGCTGACCAGCCCCAAAGCCATCAGCCCTCCACCCATTGTCCTCCCAACCAGGGTCACAGGCTGCTGAGATTAGACAGGGATAGAGCTGAGGGACAAAGATATGCGGGAAGTCCCCAGGGTTGAGCCTCTAGCAGGGGGCACGACCTCAGCTTCTGTCTGCCTGCCCTGCCATACTAGCTTCTGCCTCAGCAGCACCTGGTCTGAAAAGCTGGGGAAAGACTTCCGGTTAGGGGCACAGGATAGCTGTGCCCAAGGCTAGGAAATGTCCCTGTTTCTCAGGATGCCCCAGTGCCCCCTGTGCCCTAGAGGCTTGGCTACATGCTCCCTTATTCCTTTGTTGCCTTGATCCTGTCCTCCAGGTTAACACAGGCAACTGCCCTAACCCCTCTGGAAGCTAGCCTCGTGCAAAGGACCAAGTCCAGATCTGGGTGTCAGGACATCCTAGCTGTTCACTTTGCTATAAACTTGCTGTGTGACCATATGCAATTCACAGCCTTATTGGGTGAGATCTGCTCATCCCAAGGTGTGTGTGAGTGTGTACAGGAGTGTTATCCTGCTGAAGAATATAGGCAGTACAGACAAGGGGTGTTCTAGCCCTGAGTTTTCACCTGCAGAGCCCTCTGACTGGAACTATTGTCTGGGTTTCAGGTCCAGGTGGAAAGGAGAGGTCATTTTATCTCCGTCTTTTCTTGTAGCTGGGACCAGACTGGCAGGAGGTTACCAGCTCTCAGAACTTGCTTTGAGAAGTATTGTACATCTACACACTCTGACGGTGAAATGCCACAACCGCAGTAGCTCCCTGGGGAGACGTGGTCTCCAGATGTCAGGGCGGGCATTTCGGAAGTGAATTCAATATGCTCATTCCCACCCATTATTGCCCATGAGGTTAGAGTAAAACAATGTCCACAGGTAGCCTGATTTCTGAAATGGGTTTTTGTTCTATGAAGAGTCTTAAAGAGAAAGAAAAGAAAGCAAGAAAGAGTGAAGACAGGTGGGGGAATGATCCAGATTTTAGCGCAATGCATGCAGGAGTGGGGTGCCATGCCACTGAGGTGACCTGCCACAAACGTGGCCCATTTCCCAATCTGGCCAGTGATGGAACCTTGCAGCATGCAGGGCAGCTGGCGTTCTACAGAAAGGGGGCTGGGAAAGCCAGAGGCTGTCCCACCATGTTCCTCCTCCTGACGCCAGCTGGGGAGCCCTGACACTGCCTCCGAGGCCCACCGCTCTGAGTGGGCTGAGCTTTGCAGCCCTTGACAAGTGAGGCACAGCCAAAGCGTCTCCTCATGACAGCTCTGCCTGCCAGGAGGAAGTCACTCTTCCTGTGATGCTTGCCCACTGCAGCCTGTAGGGCAACCGGGCAAAGGCGGGTAGAACTGGACAGGCGTGTGGGGAGGTGGGGCTGGCTGCCAAGGAGGAGGATGGTTTGGATGTGTCCATCTTTAATTTCCCTCTGGGACTGAGCATAGTAGCCACTGGTTGATGACCTCCCCCATCATCCTCTCAGTCCTTCAGACCTTCCTCCTTTCTGCCCCTTTCCACCCTTCTTTCTATAAGAAGAAGATGCTGTCAGCTCAGCATCCTCTCCTCTCTGGAACTTTCTAGAGAGTGTGTAAGTAGGAGAATGGATATTCATGGTCTCTCAGTCCACTGGAGTGCTTTCTAGGATCCTACAGCCCCAAAGATTCTGGGGAGGCTCACAAAATGTCCAAGGGAGGGGGCACTCAATTAGCATTCCCTTCCTGGACTGGAGAGTGGGATCAGGAATGGGCAGGACCCACTCTTCCCTAGGGCACCCTGGACTTGGAGACCAAAGAGAAGGTCAGCACAATGCCTGAGCGAGTGGCCTTCACAGTCTGGGCCTCTGTACCTGGAAAGCTCCTAAAGGACACTGAGGTCTCTCTGGCTGCACTGCTCCCTGAGCCTGAGACAGAGCCTGCCACAGGCATGGCTGGTGCCATTGTTTTATGCTTCAAACTTGTCACTTGCAGGATTGCCTGGGAGTGACATGAAGGGCATTCCTCTTGGAAATTTCCCTTAAGAAAAAGAAAGCACTTCACAAGAAGGAAAAGGAGTTGGTGCTCTGTGGTAGGTAGCTTCTGACAGGTCCCCGGTGATCCCTGCCACCTGGTATTTACTGTTTTGTGCAATCCCTGCTCCTCTAATGACTTGTTTCTAACCAACAGAAAACGGCCGCAGTATTAGGCAGCTTTGTGTTACTGTGACAAAATATTTGGGTTAATTAATTTAAAAGGAGGAAATGTTTATTCTGACTCACAATTTGGGAAGTTTTAGTCTATGGTGAGTTGGCCCTGTTGCTTTTGGGCCTGTAGTGGGAGAACACATCATGATAGGAACATGTGGTGGAGAGCCAGCCCTCACTCCATGGTGGCCAAGAAAGAGAGAGAGTGAGAGAGAGACAGACAGACAGACAGAGACAGACTAAGAGACAGAGGCAGACACAGAGAGACAGAGAGACACATAAAGACAGAGGCAGAGAGAGACAGAGACGCAGAGAAACAGAGACAGAGAGACAAGAGAAACATAGAGAGCCAGAGAAACAGAGACAGAGATAGACAGAGAGACACAGAGACAGAGAGAAACAGAGACAGAGAGACAGAGAAAAAGACAGAGAGACAAAAGAGAGAGACAGACAAAGGGAAAGAGACAGAGACAGAGGCACAGAGAGCTCATGTTTAGCACCAGAGACTGGTGACCAGGCTTGTAAGACTTGGGCTTTGGAGGACACCTGCAAACCATAGCAGCAACAGAGATGTCACTGCTGCCTAAGATTTCAGAAGACTGGGATTCCCATTTCTCTGGATTCTTTGTCACCTTTTTGTCTTGCTCCATTTCAGGAAGCAAGCTACTGTGTTAGCTAGTTCCTCGTGACAAGACCGAGGGCAGATTCTGGGTGCTGCCTGTGAGAAAAGAGGGCCCTTAACCCAGTACCCTGCCCAGACCTGGTGGCTATGCCAGTGGTCCTGAGCAACCTTGGAAATGGCTCCTTCTCCAACTGGGCCTTGGCACAGCTATAGCCCTCGCCTTCACCATCACCTATACAGGACCCTAAAGCAAAGGGCCAGGTTAGACTGCGTTTGCGCCAACTGAAATCTAGCTAATGTACACTCCTGGGGCTCTTGAGAAGTCAAGTGTGGAACCCCTGAAAGCCTGGGGTATCCTAAAAATTAGGAAGCACCTCCCCTGCTTCAAAAAAACAGGGAGAGTATTACATGGGGGGGGGTCACTGAGTGATCTCAGACACGACACTGACCTTCTTCATGCCTCAATTTCTCCATGTGTTATGTTAGCACGGTGCTTTTGGCGAATCACAATTTTACAGGTTTGGGAACCATTATTCTCATTCACCTTCATTTGTACCCCTGGTTAAAAAGACACGGAATGACAAAGTCACTCTCTCTCACTGTAATCAGCTTTATGAATCACAATAGCACTTCCACACATTGAGACTCTGTCACCTCTTTCACTGGTATCTCTTCCATTGACAGCAAGGACTGCAGACCCCTTCGGATCCTATTTTGGATGCCCATGGCTCAGACATGTGGCTGGGAAGGTCAAATTAGGGCAGTGGTGCTGGAATCAGGGAGCCCTGGGTTCTTGCCTAACCCTGCCCCCCCCAACTGTGTGTCAAGTAGGAAGATATTTTACAACTTCTCAGCATCTTCTTCTTTGACATAGGAACGGCGTACTTACCCCACATCACTTATAAAAAATGAAATTCAGTAGTACAACAATACTTCTTAGTAGCTAATTGCTCCTTGATTTCGGCATGTAGTAATAACTCCAATCAACAAATGGTCCGTCTCTATGTTATTTATTGACATAATAAAACACTAGGAACTAACTTTTACTGAGTACTTATGGCATGCAAGTCCTGGTGTCAAATGCTTCTCAACTGGGCCTCACTGCTTTAGGGTGACAGTTTCCCTCCCAGCGTGCTTTGGGTCACTCAGGCCACCCTTTGACAGCAGCTGCCATCAGGAGCTCATGCGGACAGTGCAGCCCTCGGTCTCGCATCTGGCGTCTCTGCTGGACCTCAGCAGTCCAATGCTCGTTGGGCACAGCAGGCCATGTCTAGAAGTTTCCTTTCCCTTGACACGAACAATGATGAGGCCGTCTCAGCTGGAGCTAGAGCTGTGAAGATCTGAGGTTCCCACAACCCTTCCCCATAAATCCCCACTTCAGCTGAAGGCCAGCATGCAACCTTGCAGACCCCGAGACCCAGCGCTGGTGTGGCAAACCTCTGGGGACGCAGGAGAGGAGGAGGCGTTCTGTCTTCTGCAAACCGTGGTGTCTTTCTCCCACTGCTGTCACTTTTAATGATATGTTTCTTTGAAAAGAGAGGAACATGGTATTATGACATGGGAAAGGAGGAGACCGCAGTGTCAGACAGTGGTGCTTAACTCCAGCGTCGCCAGGCTCAGGCTGATGTGAGCGACTCCTCTCTTTCCTACCGCTCAGTTCTCTGTCACTGCAGTGGGGGCCACAGGGGCTCATCATCCTGCAAGGCAGAGAAGCAGCCTGCATGGCAGGAGCTCTGAGTCGGGCAAGGCTGGTGCTCGGCGTGCGACAATCTCCTGGGTTTGCCTTTCTCAGTGCGCTCACTGGGGACATTGGAGATGACACTGTAAACTCTCGCAGAGGGTCGGGATGCATAGGGACAGGACCAAAGCAAACGACCATTAGTGTAGTGCTCTCAGAGCATGGCCTGTCTCCCACAAACCGCGCCTGACCCTCCAGACCAAGCTTGTCCTTCAACCCAGGAAAGGGTCCCTCCCTTGCATCCACAAACTGGTGGAGAAAATGTGCCTCATTTTGCCTTGCAGTCCTGCAACTCTGATGTCTAGCTAGGCACATGCTCCTACCTGACACTTCGGCAGCTTTCTTTTGGTGAGATAGGAACACATTCTTAAATTTACTAAATTATGTGTCAGCAGCTGTCTCAGGAAGAGGGAGTCACACTCTTCCTTCTCTCTTCCTTCATTTGGCTGCCTGGAGCTTGGATGTGATAGCTGTAGTTCTAGCAGCGATCTTGGACTATGAGGAGAAAGGCAAGCTGGAGGGAAGGCAGGATGCAGGCAGGAAGGGGCCAGAGTCCCGAACTACGTCCTGTGGCATCATCCAAGCTCATCCACCTCCAGATGTCTTTATATAAAAACAAAGCTCTGTCTCACATAGACCCCTGCTATTTTGGTTTTCTCTTATTTTGCAAAAGCTAATCCCAGTGCATAAACAGAGAAAAGATGTCCTTTCCAAGAATCTTAAATCCTTCTCTCCTGGGAATTTGTCCAAAGTGTATCATCAGAAAAATGTTTAAAATCAGGCAACATCATGTTTGTTATTGCAAAATAATAAAACAGTTCATAGTCCCACCAGAAGTGGAGAGGTGAGAGGTGACACAGTGCACATGAAGATGGTGGTGGAGAGTCAGGAAGTGCGGTGTGTAGTTAGAGCAGGGTCGAAGGCTCACCTTGTCCCCTTATCAGGTGTCGCAGAGGCAATTGGTACCTCACCTCTCTCGGCCATGGTTTCCCATCTACAGAGTAGGACAGAGATATTATTGCAGGTGGCTGATGTTGCCACAGAGACCAAACACTGTGCAATGCACTCGATGCGGTGCTAGCCCAGTGACCACTGGTAGGAGCTGGCACCCCTCTCTACCCCGCCATCATGTCCTTTCTCCTCCCCAGTCTCCTTCTCTTCTGATAGAAAAATCATCCTTGGAATAATTGCATCTGCACTACCATTTTTACTGCTAAGACAATGAAGGCCACCCGAGATATCTTAGTGGAATAAAAAAGTACAATCTCCACTATTGGTGTAGCAGGATTCTATATGTGTGTGTACAATTGGAAACCTCAGGGCAGGGTGGAGTGGGGTGGAGTGGGGTGGGGTGGGAAATACCCCAGCAATACTTATGGCTGTGGGGCGGACCTTGGTGACTTGACTGTCTTCTTGAAGCCTCTCTCTAATGTGTAGGCCATGTCTGTGAGTGTGAAGCAGTGTGTCTTCTTATTCTAGTAGACTAAATGTGCACTAGTGTTTCCCTGCTCTAACAAAGCTGAGCATCCCTGAGCTATACCAGTCCTCAGAGGGACCTTGGGGAACAGGAAGCCACCCCCCTCCCCGGCAGCTGCCTGATGCAGCCCTCATGGCCAGATGGAGCCTTCAGGGTGGACAGGTGCCTGGAGATTTTGGAAAGGCAGGTTTCCCAAGAGAGCAAACTGAGACAACTTGTATATCCATGCCACTCCCTTTTCAGCCTCTCCTCTGACCTGCTCAAGGGTGGGGTTCAATTCTCTGTTCTCCGGGAGGAGGGAATATTATTTTGCCCATTAACTGGCAGGGAAGGGAGCAGTGCTTCAGCTTGGTAGCTGCCTATGCTGCGATCATGTGTTGGGTATTGTGCAAACCCTCTTCCCAGGCATTCTTTGATCTCTCCTCTGGCTGGGTCTGCAGCTGTGGTGTTGACTGATGCTGTCCTGGACCCTGCAGACCAGAGGGAGCTCTGCTGAGCAGCGGTCCCCAGGACACAGGACCCTGCAGATGCACAGCTGTCACAAATGCCTTCTTGCGAGTCTGCTGGAGAAGTCAAGGCTACTGAGAGAGGTGGCCTGTAGCACTCAGGTCACCAGAGAACCCTGGATCACTAACCCCGGGAGCCGGACTGTTGGGAAGACAGCTTCCTAGCCCCTTAAATCACAGTGTGAGCTCTGCTGTCAGCATGGCCTGTGACAGCTGAGTTCCCTTGGGAAAGCCGTTTCTGTTTGTATGCCTGTGCTTTCCTCATCTTACATTGGCCTCTCCTCCATTCAGTTCAGCACCAGCTCTGCAGGAGGCACAGGCAGCCCGAGGTGCTGCAGACTGGCCTGCAGCCTGCCATGTGGTATGTCCCCGCTGGGACCGAGGGCTGCAAATCTGGCTGTGAGCACAGAGGGGACCCTCGGCTTGGCCTGGCCAAAGGAAGGCTGCCCGGTGGAGGTGACAGTGCCCGGTGGAACACTGTCTGTTAGATATATTGCACAGCACCTCTAGGCCACAGAACTTACCAGATGCACTTAGATATGAACATTCAAAAATTTTTGTCATTATCTTAGTCACTTTTCCTCATTGATGGAACACCGTATCTGACACCCACAACTTAAATGAGGAAAGATTTATTTTGGCTCACATTTCAGTGCCTAGGCAGACAGGAATGCAGAGGGACCTGGCAGAGGGACCTGGCAGAGGAGAGCTGCTCAGGGCATGGTGGAGCAGAAGTAGAGAGAGAGCCAGGGGAGGAGCCAAGAAGGGGGGAATCAGTTCTAAATCCCCGTGAAGTCCTGCCTATGGTCACTCGAGGCTTTGGGGGACACTAGATATAAATCAGCACTCATCCACTCAGCAGCATTGTCACCACATCTGTGTCACCACATTTATGCTAGGCACACTACATCTTGCCCTCAGAAAGCCTAAAGGGGTGTCGCTCGGTGGTAGAGCACTTGTTTAGACTGCACACAAGGTCCTAGGTTTGATCCCCCAGAGCCTGGCAAGGGGTGGGGAGAGAAAGTCAAAGAAAGTGAGGGAGAAAGAAAGGAAAAAAGGAAGGAGAAAAGGGAAAAAAACCCAAAGGCATATGCATGCATGGGAGAAAGAAGATAACTGTACATATAAAATTTTCTAAATATACAGAAATAAATATGAAAATTATATATAATTGTAAGATATATTTATAAACATTAAAATATTTATAACTTGCATAAATATATTTGGTTACATAGTTTTATGTGTTGCATATATAATTATATATACTATATATATTAATAAGCCTCATAAAGAAAAAGTAGACCGGGAAGGAGGCTCGTGATGCTGGGTGGGGGAGACCTGCTGGGAGGTGGGGCAGCAGGTGGAGGTGGATGGGAGCGGGGCACAGAGGCGGGGAGGGGCGAGACCAAGGGAGGCCGATGTCGGACCGGGCTGCTCCTTCCCTCTAGCACATTGGGCAGAGCAAGGCTCCCAGAGTGCCAAAGGCTCCTGGGAATAGAAAAGCCGCAAAGAAGGTACCTCTGCATTCTAGGGCAGAGTGAACACCGGGCCAGGACAGAGTCCCTGGGAGGCTGTTTTTTTCAGGAATAAAAAATTGAGACATAATCTCAAGATTTCTTTTTTCTGGTTTGAAAGGCCTCCCAGAAGTTTGAGGATACCACGCTTAGATACGCAGTTAGCTCTCTTTTGCTGTGCATGAATTATCCCAGGACTCCACGGCTTCTGAAGCGAATGCTCACTGCAGTACCTCACTCTGTCTGTGAGGGAAGGAGCGGTCAGGCTGGGGGGCTCTGGCTGGAGGTCTCTTGGGAGGTTGCATCGAGGGGTCCACCGAGGCCTCTCCAGGCCTGGCAAGCAGAGCTGATGGCTGCCAGCGGCCTCGGTTCTTGCTCAGGTGGCCATCCCCGGAGGGGGCTTGCCATCTGACTTTTTCAAGACCGAGTGACTCCTGCAAGAGTGAGACCAGGGGGCCCCATCATATTTTACCACTTAGCCTCAGCAGTCACACAACCAGCATCAGGCCTGTGGTGTCCTGTGTGTCACGTAGGCCCATCCTGCTGGGCCTGGGGTGGTGATACACAAGGACACAGATACTAGGCAGTGAGGACAACTGGAAGCTGGCTGCCACAGTAGGCGTTTAACAAACAACAGTCTATTTTTAAATTAGGTGAGATTAGCGTGATTCTAGGAAATGGAAGCTGAGTGATCACTGGAGAACACTCTGCCTATTTTTGCATAAGACTGAACCAAAGTTAACTCAGATTTTACCAACTGTGCTTGGACGGGTCAGTTGATTTTTCTGTAAACTGGAGAACAGTAAGTCACCTTTATGGCAGCTCTTAGGATGACAGGCCGCTTGTGGTCAATCTCGCGGACTGGCACTCCAAACCATAGAACTCAAGGGCTTGGGTCCTAGTAATGCTTGACTTGAGCAAGCTTCTTCACCTCGCAGGGCAGTTATGAGAATTGAATGGGTTCATTTTATAAAGTACTTTGCACTGCGTCTGCCATGCTGTATAAGTACTTGTAAAAAAAAATGTAGGCTTGGTATATAGAAGGCATTTGCCAGCGAGCAGCTCTCATCTGGATGTCACGGGGAGATTCAGGTCCTTGTCCACAACAGAGATGGAAGTCCTAGAGCCTTCTAGGAAGAATGCTTCATGGCCCGGGGTGGGGGGGTGGGGCTCCCTGGAAAGGTCTAATGAGGTTGCTCTTCTTTGCTTTTCACAGCCTCAGATTCCCCAGGTTCTCTGCCCATTTCCATCACGTGTCTTTCCTTTCCCATGGTTAGAAGAGCAGCTGCAGCCCGTGGCCCTAGGGCACCCTTGGATCTGAGCTTCCAGCACTTATTAATCATTGGGTATGAGTGATGAATTTTGCTAACCAAAGGGTGAGCCTGCCACCTGAACTTGCGACCTGAAAGCCACAGAGAGGAAATGAAATGCAATTCTTAAAGCTGCTGGAGCACCACGCGGAGTCGTGGCTGGCTTTGGAGCAGTGGGCAATTCAGCGAGACCTAAGACAGTGGATTCTAAGGTGAAAGGTGGCTGATGGCTGTTGCTTCCACTCTGTAAGCCAGAAATGGTCAGAGCTCATTTTGTGCCCACAATAATCCTGAAGTCATTTTGTGATCATCGTAATCTGGCTCCAGGGTCTGGTTCTGAACCTTTTATATGGTGCCAATCTCTTTGGGCCCTACCCATTCTCCATATGGCTCCTCCAGAGAAGAGGATGATGAATCTAGAAGCTCCCCAATCTTACTACACACAGACCCTCTGATGAGGTCATATCTTTGTACTTCTCCCTGCCCTGAATTTCCTCTTCTACAAAACCAGGAAGCTGGGTCCTGAAAATGGAAGCTCAGAGACTTTAGGAAATTGTCAGATTTAGGATTGAGCTCTAGTATTTTGTTTTGTTTTGTTTTGTTTTGTTTTGTTTATGAATCCCACCTAAGTCACTTTTGTGTGTCTCTTTGTGGAGCATGATAGAGCCAACTTTAGAGAGAGGCAATTGGAACCCAGTGTATCAAGCATTTCATATAGGAGGTACTCAATGAATGTTTTCCTTTCATTCCCTCCACTCCCATAACTATACTGGAACTTTACTTATTAAAAAAAAATCTCAAGTTCATTCATTTATTCTGCAAGCATGTTTGGTGTCATGATTGTCCTGTTACAGTCTCTCATCGAGCCATGTGCCTTTCTATCCATCTTCCTGCCCTTCACACATGCATTTTCTCACTCTCATACTTATTAAGCTACTATTGTCTGCTGTGTTCCAAAGATGTCAAGCTGGGATCCTTCCAGAAGCTCATAATCAAGGTTCAGCGAATGAGTCAGATGGCACATTACAATCAGATGCACAGAGCTTTGCTTTGTGAAGTTAATTCGCTGTTTTATTAAAGCTGTTCTATTAAAGTAGCTCCCCCAACAGGTTTTCCTCTCCCTTATAGCAAGGTGCAGTGGTTAAACCATTACTTTAGCCTCTCATAATGTTCAAGTCTGATTTGTTGAAATAAATCCATGGTCAACATCTGTCCAAAGCCCATTTACTTGATGTGAGCCGCAGAGCCCGCCGACCTGCTATTCCCGCCTCCGGGTTGTTATCCTTCTTACAGGGCAGAGCCTGCACCTTAGGCAGGCACAGCTGCCATTGCACCTGGAAAGAGTGATTTATCCAGTGTTAACCTCCTCTAATTGGCCTAAATGGTGAGCAATTAATGATGTGGAACCTCTTTGAAGTCATAATAAGTAAAAGGCCAGGAACCCAAGATTGAGGTGAACCAGAGGCTACTGTAATGATGATGAATTGTTTCCCTTGGGAGATTTATGTTGTTATTGTTGTTGATGTTTTAAAAGAGGCACTGTCTCTCAACCACCTCGACCCCACACAGGGCAAAGGTGTTGTTTTTAAGGAAACAGCATTTCTCAACCACATGACCCCACTCCAGGGCTAAGGTGGGAATTTGATTTGCAGTTGGTGTGTCTGACAGATGCCAAGAGGTAGAGGGGCCATGAGTCATGCCTAAGAAGTTACAGACTATGCCTGGAGTGTTGTAGGCACCTAAATATGCCTTACTGCTCTCCAGTGTGTAGTAGAATGAATGCATCTGGGTTCCAGCGTGGGATGCACGTAGCTCAATATCTGGATCCTGGGTCTACAGACAGCTCAACCTTGCCAAACCTTGGGCCCCTGTTCACCAGGTAAGACTGACAGTCATGCTCACCTTTCATGGTTGTGGTGTGGAGGAAATGAGATTGTATAATGTTCATGGTTGTGGAACATCAAATATTACTTTGCTCCCTAAGCACTCATTTCTGACATCCTGTTAGGATGTAAGTTCTCTGCATTGGGTAAATTATGTTTCTCTCCATTTCTCCTACATGAGTTCCTGGTATACACTTAGCAGATCTTAAATAGATGACTCAGTTTCTTTTGCTTTTCTGCTCCTAGTGGACTAACTGTATCAGTGACCCCCATTCTATTGCGCACGCGCACACACACACACACACACACACACACAGACCATACCCACACCCTTTGTTAAGCCACTTTGCCTTTCCATTCTCTGAAGATCTACTTGGTTCCATGTCTGGCCAAATGACAAGTTTTGCAGAATAGTATTTTAGGAGATGTGACATATGTGGGAGACTTGGAGTGACCAGGGCACATTTGTACTCTTGCCATGGCTGATATAGTGAAGAGCCATGCAGAGAACCCCGTCACCCACCAGTCAGCTGTCCAGCAGCCAGAAGAGCAAGTTGAGTGACCGCCAGCTCTTCCCAGCCAAACCACAGAGTATGGGCTCAGGGGCCAAAGAGTGCTTTCAGGCAGACTTTTAGGGCAGCTTGTTACATAGGATTCTGATGACCGTGACTAACTGATCTCCAGTTGCTGTCTGAAACAGAGTGCCCTCAAGATGTAATGGGGCATTTCATGTCAATCTTTTTTTTTCTTTTCTTTTCATCACCTATGGGGAAATATTTGGTCATGAGAAAGCAGGCTTTCATTGCTTACACGATGCTCCAGTGCTGTGAACTGGGCAGTTCCACCCATCCCTGCTGGGCTGTCTCTTGTCCAGAATATAGTTGGCTGGAATAACAGTATTCATAGTATAAAAACCTTACCTCCACGCCACCCGTTAGGATGTAACAAACTTTCTGCTGCATAATCCTAACCCAGCTCCCTCTGATTCTCTCAGGACACTAATTCTCCTAAACGAGTCAGCTCACAGCTGCAGAATGGTAGAGGACTCTTGATACAAAGTTTTATTTTCCGAGGCTGCTCTAACAAATTGCCATACGTTTAGTGGCTTAAGATAACTCAGACATTATTTTAAATCTTTTTAGGTCAATCTGATCAGCTTCCACTGGAGTGAGGTCAAGGTGCCGGGAGACAGGCTGTAAGAACAGATCTATTTCTTTGACTTTTCCAGTTTTTAGGAGCTGCCTGCATTCCTGGGTTCACAGCTCTTGTTATGATTTGAATGTTTATTCCCCTAAAATTCATATGTGAAACCTAGTGCCCAAAGTGATAGTATTAATAAATCTTTTGGGAAGTGATAATGTCACAAAGGCTCCATCCTCAGGAAGGAGCAGCTCATGTGAGCTCCGTAGTCCCCTGCTGCTGGGTGAAGGCTCAGCAAGAAAATACCATCTTTGAAACAGAGAGCAAGTCCTCTAGGAACCCCCAGCCTCCATGACTGTGAGAAATGTTTCCAGAGTTTTGAAATCTCCCAGCCTAAGGTATCTTGTTGTAGCATTAAACAAACTCAGCCAAATCCCTTCCTGCTCTGTCAAAGCCATCAGTGTTGTGTCTCTGAGAATTCGTCTCTGGTCATGTCTCTGTGCTGATTACAGCCAGCAAAATTTCTCCATTTTTAAGCAGTCATATGATTATATTGGATTTGCTTGGATGATCCAAGATACTTGCCCTATCTCAGAATCCTTCATTACATTTGCATGATTCCTTTTGCATGTAACATAAGATACTCACGCATGCTTAAGGTGGAAATTTTTGTGGGAACGCTATTCTGCTTACCATGAGGGAACAGCTACATTTCCAATAGTACATCTAGTTAAGATTTGATGGTTTTTTTGGGCCCACCTGCCTTTCTTTGTCATCTTTTTCTTCTTTTTGTTTTTCCCTCCTGGACAATTGCATAGCTGCTACAGGTCCACAAGATCACTGGTTATAAAATCTTAGTGTTTGGTCAAACAAAAAGGAATGCTTCAGTACACTACAGCACAGATCTTGAGGCAACATCACATTTGTGTACTTTGAGACTAAGACATTTTATATGCCTATTAGGTTACTTGTTGTTAACTACAGACATGTTTCCTATTAAAATGGTCCAAAGGGTGTGTTCCCACAGCCTCTAATGCTTACTCATCTGTCTTGGTGTGAAGAGACCAAACCCTGTAGGAGAAATGGATTTATTTTATGGTGGAGTAGCAGCAGCAGAAATTACTTCATGCAAATGCAGCTTGGCAGTGTGACCTCATGAATAAGAAATGAGCCAGTGCCTCCTCTCCCCACAGGCAATGATGCGCACTGGGAAATTAATTGTGGCATTTGTTGGGTGGCCCTGGCTTCCGTTAGGATTTCAGGCAGACAAAAAAGATGTTTCCCCTCATTCTGTTGGATATGAAGTATTTATGTCCTTTTCAGCTTTGCTCCATGTTGTAAGTGAACAACCAATGCGACTCAAGTCTCCTGGAAGCTTGTGGGACCATTTCAGACCTAAGAACCCAAGCTAAAAGAAACACTGAACCACACATTGTGGCCGTATGTTCAGAGCATCTCTGAAGAGACAAGACCTAAGATACCCTGGCTTTTTTGAATGACAGTATGCCCAGAAGTTAAGCACATGGTCTCAGGAGCCAGTGTATCTGAGTTCAAATCTTGCTCTTCTCCTTTCTAGCTCTATGGCTTTGATTAGGCAGTAAGCAAACTACTAAAACACTGTCTCGGTTTCTCTATTTATAAATCAGAGATTCTAATAGCATTTCATAGGATTGTTGTAAGAATTAAACAGGTAAATGGTCATAAGGCTCCTAGCAGAGAGCCAAAGAATCCTACCAGTACCAGCCTACAGAAATGCCAGATCATGTTACTTTAGTTAAAATTAAAATTTATATGGGTGCTCTGTGCTGCTGCTGCTGCTGACGGGTCTTTGTAACATCATCAAGATGAGGAGAAGAAAGTAGGACTAAGAAGCAGAAATCCTGGGCGAGTTACCTCGTTGTCTAGGAAAGTTATTAGCCTGACTCTTCCTCTCTATTTCCTCACCTGTTGGAAGGGATAATGATTGTTCTGGTTCCCTCTTACTATGTAACAGAACACCCCAAAATCAGTAGCCTAAAGAAACTACCATTTTTTTTTTCATGTAACTTTAACATACATTTTTGGAGATCAGGAATCCACTCAGGGCTCAGCAGAGCATTTCTTCTGCTCTACCTGACATTGACTAAAGTCACTTGGAGCCCTCAGCTGGTGACAAGCTAGGCTGGAGGATTCAAGATGGTTCCACTCACATGTCAGTTGTCTCAGCGGTAGGAATGGCCTGAGGGCCGAGCTCAGCTGGGATTATTGGCTGGAGAATTTATATTTGGCTACAATGGCATGGTGAGTTTGAAGTCCATGGATCGCAAAGTCATTGGCTCTGGAAGCTGGCACAGGGTCCCTTCTGCCATATGCTGTTGGTCAAAGTAGACACAGAGCCTAAATTCAAGAGAATGGGACACAGATTTCACTTCTGTTTTGAAAGGGTGTCAGAGTTTTCTCTTTAATCTCCAAAATGATTTTGATCTCATGATCATGATGTGTGGACACAGTGTAGTATGCAAACACATGCTATGTTAGCTATGTGAGCTTGTTAGAGTGATTTTTTTAATGTCTTGCTTAAGACTATATTTTTAGATTTTAGGTTCATGTAAAACTGAAAGGGAAGTTACAGAAACATCCCCTCCATTTCTTACCTTCACACAGACCTGGCCTCCACACGTCCATCACCAAAGTGGTACATTTGTTAAAACTGATGAACCAACACTGACACAGTGCAATAACCCAAAGTCCATCATTTACACTGGGGTTTCCCTGGGTATTATACTTTCTGCGGGTATAAACGTGAAGAGTAACATGTCCTTGCCATTGTAATATTAAACAGAATAGTGTTTTTTTGTGGGGTGAGGGGACCTGAAAACTCCCCTGTTCTCTGCTCACTCATCCCTCTCTCCCCTCAACACCTGTTAACTGCTGCCCTCTAATCAAGAGTTTGGCCTCTTCCAAAATGTCATACAGTTAGAATCATACAGTACAGCGCTTTTCCAGATTGGCTTCTTTCACTTAATGAAACGAATTTCAAGTTTCTTCCATGTCCTGTCATGGTTAGATACTTGGTTTCTTTTTAACACTAAATAATATTCCATTGTCTTGATGTATCATGGTTTATTTATACATTCACCTAAAAAGACATCTTGATTGCTTCTAATTTTTGGCACCTATGAATAAAACTGCTATAAACATTCATATGTAGGTTTTGTGTGAACATAAGCTATCTATTCCTTTGTGTGAATATGAAGAAGTGCAATTGCTAAAAATTAAATATGTTCTGCTTAGTAAAATGTATTGGTGAGAGAATAAAAAGACAACCACAGATTGGGAGAAAGTATTTACAAAAGACATTTTTTAAATAAAAGAGGATACTTAGAACTCTACAATAAGAAGGCAACCCTATTTAAAAGTGGGCCAAAGAACTTAGTAGACATGTCACCAAAGCATATATATAGGTAACAAGTAAGTGCATGAAAATATATTCCACATCATATGCCATCAGGGACATGTAAATTAAAATGAAGATGAGATAAACCACCATACACACCTATTGGAAGAGCCATAATCCAGAACTTTAACAGCACCAAACAAGTTGTGAGTGTCAGGTATTTTGTCCCAGAAATGAGGAACAAATGTGATGTAACCAGAATCCCATTCATTGCTGATGAGAATACAAAATGGCGGCCACTTTAGAAGACAACATGGTATGCTCTGGATGATAGAAAATCATGCAGTGTCTTTTTAAAAGATCTTTCCTTGGCTCCTGATGGTGATGCAGAGAACTTTCAAGAATTTGATCCTACTATGCATATAATCCAGAGCCTCCATGTCTCTCTACATGTTGATAAAATTCTCTCAGGCTATAAAAACACTTTATCCATGTGGCAGAGAGCAGAGCCGCTGATCGCTCCCAAGATGTCTTTCTTAGCCTTGTGGGTACTGGAGATGTAGGCTTGTGAGAAAATCTGCGAAGAGAAGCAGAGACTGAATCATTTAGTCCTAAATTAAAGAATCTCAAGGGAGGGATTGATTGGTTCATTTTGCTTGACTTGTTCTCTTGTTGCCCCCAGTGGATCAGTTAACCATGCCATGAGGTGGCTGGCATTCCTGTAGAAATAGGGCCTCACAGATGGAATGAAGGCGGAGAAGAGGGAGGACTGTTGCTGGTCAGGAAACTGCTGGCCACTGTTTCTTTCAGGTGGGGGCCATTCCTCCAGCCGCAGAAAGCAGAGAAGAAGTCATGTCCACTAACAGAGCAGATGCCTGGCTTCAGCATCTACATTCAGGCGTAGCCTGGGCCGAGCAGGAAGTCTGTCCTTTCTAGATGTCTTGTAAACCAGCTTCTCTAGTAGATGCAAAAATTAAGGCAGATGTTTTATTTGGAAGGAAAGTGCAAACCGTGGCAGCAATATGAAGCACAGGGGAAATGGGGCAAAGGACACAAAGCAATGCGAAGTGGTGTATAGGCTCGATGGACGTTATTCCCCAAGGAGCCATGGAGGTATCCAGCAGGTCTCTTGGTCCAAGATCTCTTGGCTGTGGCTTAGCTGGATGAGCTGTGAGGGCAGGCTGTCACGAAGCAGACCATGAGAGAGGAAGATGGGAGGATGCCTGTGCCCAGCCCATTCTCCATCCCTAGCTCCCACTTGGTTAAAGTTTTCCAATGGCACATTACCTCCTCTGCACTGAAGAGTCTATCACCCTGTCCTGTTGGCTGTGCTCAAAAGGCCGAATTCCACACCATGCTGGGAGAGTGTTCCATTCAAGTCTGCAAGAGGTGAAAGGAACCAGAAATTCTAGAGTTGTGGCTTGGTGAGTATTTTAATCCCTTTCTTTATTTAGGGACTAAAATACCTGACACCCACAACTTAAAGGAAAAGTGGTTGGTTTTGACTCATAGTCACAGTACCTGGTTGGCTGGCAGCAAAGCAAAAGAGGCATGGTAGAAGGAACTAGCAGAGGAAGGCTGCTCACATCATGACAGCCAGGACACAGGGGACAAAGGGAGAAGCCAGGACCAGGATCTTCCAGGCCATGCCCCAGTCAGGCCACACCATACGTAGCTCTTACCTGTGATGAGTTCATCCATGGATAAATCCACCGATGAATACAGTGCCCCACGATTCAGTCACCTTCCAAAAGCTCCACCTCTGAACACACACGGCCTTTGAGGGACAGTCCAGATCTGAACCATAGCATGGAGCCTGCACCCCCAGGACTGCTAGCTGGTCTCCCGGAGAGCAGAGCTGCCAGTGCCCACATTAGGCATGAATCACCCTGGGCAAGAGTGGATAGTAGACGGTTCAGACTGGGCCAAGAGCTTTTGAGAAGGTTCACATTTGTGTCTGATACATTGTGTGACCTTAGGCAAGTCACTGAATCTCTCTGAGCCTCAGTGTCCCTAACTGAAAGGAGGCCAGTCCTAGCTATGGGTTCCAGTGGACCGTGCTGCCTGGCATCTAGCAGGCACGCATTACTGAGCAGCCATTGTTTGCAGCGTGAGGAGAGACTCAGTGCTGGTGGCACTGGAAAAGTTGCCTTCCCTGGAGAAGCCCATTGAATTTTGAGAAAGTGACTATCTTGAGTGAAAATATCAGGTGGCTTGGTAGTCTAAGAGGAAGGAGAAAAAAGAGAAAAAAATGCCATCTAAGACACAAGTGCACAAAGTGTCTCTCCACTGCTTTCCACACGTGAAGCCTCTTATCAGAAATTATTAAGAATCCTAACATGGCACTGTGGGTGTTAAACCAAGCCTTTCTGAGCCCAAGGTGCTGTGTGATGGATTGCATGGGTCAAATGCCCACTGGGCCTGCCCCATCGCCACACTCACACGTTGCCAGAGTAAAACAGGTGGGGTTTAGTGCTTAGATCTTCTCTCTCCCTAGCAACCTCTCTCCCTACCTGTGCCCTGCTTCCTGGGGTCTTAGAAACATCCAAGCAGGGTGAGGAATATTTTAACTGATTGAAAATGCTGCTCCCGGAGTCTGGAATGGTGTCACCGGGAAGCCAGTGTATAATACTGCAGTTAAGTGCAAATATAGAACATATATGTATACATAAATGTTTTCTGTTGACACGATTCTAGTAGTTACAGGAGTGTTGCCATGGTGATTGGCAGGGCCAGCTGTTGTTTCATTTTCCCCCAAGAATTGTATGGTAATCAAGGTCCCCTGGAGAGTTCTCCTGGGGCAAGGCACGATATTAAAACTCTGCAAATCAGTGAACAGGTAGTATGTGCCAACTTTATCCTCATTTGTCGTAATTAACAGGGTTTTACAGGATTTTGATGAGAAGTTGCTAATTTGGACTGGAAAGCTGGGAGGTGGACTGCCTTGGGAGCCTGAGTGTGAAGCCTCACTCTATCACTAAGTAGTTGTGTCACTCAGTTCCTTAGAGCCTGTTTCTTCATTTAGAAAATGGGTTCTCATTAGACTGAACTTGTGGGAACATTCAGGGTAAAGTGGATGAACTGCTTAGCTCAGTTTCTGCAACACTGTAGATGGATCCTGCATGATTATGCAGCTGCAGCTGATATTAATGAAATTATTGTCATCATTATCAAGCTTATATTTACTGAGGCTTCCGCTTAATGTGTCCTTATGTGTGTGATTATTTTCTCATTTAACTTTTTTTTTCAGTATTAGAGATGGAACCCAAGGCCTTCACACTGAGCTAATTTTAATTTTTTATTTGGAGACAGGATCTCTCTAAGTTACTAACTTGCCCGGGCTGGACTCTAACTTGTAATCCTGTTGCCTCAGCCTCCCGCAGTGCTATGATTATAGATGATCACTACCAAGCCCAGCTTCTCACTCATCCTCATCAGTGAGAAATCTGCATCAGGGAATAAATGGCTATCCTTGCCTTATGAATTAAGACACAGAGACAGTGGGAGACTTGCCTAGGGTCACACAGCTAATACACTATCAGATTTCAAACTCGGGCACAGCTCCAGAGCCCAAGCTCTGTTCTATTATGCACAGTGCCCTGGGAGAAAGATGAATGGTGGCATGAAGCCTAAGAGACAGGCAGTCATTGGGATTTCCAGCTGGCCCTGAAGGCTTGGTCCTTGAGGCCACAAGGACTCCATGTCCCTTGTGTAGCAAAGGCTTTGGCAGGTGGGCTGAGGGAGGAAGGTGGGCCGGCCCTGCTCTGCCTGGGGTGGAGAGGTCCCTTCCTGAGGCTGTGTCACAGAATGACCACTCACTCCGGCAGGGCTTCCTCCCCAGGTCTTTGCGGCCACTGGCCCTCATCTCCCCTCCCAGACTAACCAAAAACAAGTATACAAGCACAAAACCAGCCCTGTGGACCCCTTGCTGACCCTATCTGGTTGCCCACATGTGGCATCTCTTCTCTCGGCTGGGCCATTGCGATTGTTGTTCCTGGGCTGGACTTTCAGCCCCACTAATTGTCAGGGAAAACCCTGATTCCCCTTCACTTCTATGGGTAAATCTTCCCTTCCCTGATCACCCCCAGCCCGGGCTCCTTTAATTCCACCTGTTATCAATTCCTACAGCCACCTGCTTGCCTTTTGTATCACTTGTTAGAATTTTAATTACATGATTTTGAGTATAATGATTTGTTAAGATCTGTCTCTCTCAATAAATGTTTTACTCACTACCAAGATTCCAAATGCCTCTAGCAATGGCAGACTGAATTTGTTGAATAAATGGACAAATGAATTGGACCCCAAGGTCTCGCCTTCTCTCCTGAGGGAAAAGCCTAAGAGTGAGCCCTTTGTGGCTTTCCCAGCTTCCTTGAAATGGAGTAGGCTGCCTGTGGTCTCACAGTGTTCGGGACGAAGCCAGAAAACAAAGGCATCACCTAGCCAGGCAGTGTGGGAAGTGAGGGACGAGAGTGAGATTACCGAGCAGCTACTGCGTTTCAGGCCCTGTGCTTCCCATGGAGTCCTAGAAAAGCATGAAATGGAGGGGAAATGATTTGCATTTGACAGATGAAACCAAAAAGAGGCAGGACAGATGTTAGGGCAGGTCTGTCCCTTGTTCTGGACCTCCTGAGTCCTCTTCTATAAAGTGAAGATGAGGCCGGACAGATGAGGCAGAACTTAGCATCCCTTCCAGCTGGGTTCTTCTCCTTCTGAGAGGTGCCCTGCTGTTCACATGTGTGTGTGTGTGCATGTGTGCGTGTGCGAGCAAGCACACAAAATCACCCCGGCCAGGAACTGTGTCATTAGCATGAAGGTCAGGAACTCCAGTCTCTCAAATTAGACAACACCTTTGAATGATTACATCTCAGAGCTGGGGAAGGGGTGTCCACGTCTTGTGTACCTCGAGTAGGCTGGAACATCTTCTGCAGCTTTTACAATATTCCACAGAAAGGATTATAGAGGGGTTAGAGGCCCACGCATAAGCTATTTGGCCAAATTGCTATTCCCAGTTCTGATGGTTGGGGCGTCTAATCAACTCAGTACCCTAAGATGCTTTTTCTAGGCAAAAGCAGGAGCTGTGATAAATGATAATGCAATCAGAACCCACAGGCAAGATGAGAAGATAATCAGTTGTCCCATCTCTTTGTTGGTTCTTTGGATTTCATTGGCATTTTCCCCAACCAACTCCAAATCTCTGCCCCTGGAACTCTAAGGAGAAAATGTAAGATTGTTCTGATGTAGCAGGCAGTGAGTGGAATGGCTTTCATCTTGCCCAAAAATTCAGCTAGAAAAATTTGTTATGAGCTGGGTCTTGCAGGCCTGAGCTCAGTGCCAAGAATGTGTCTGACAGTCTTTTCTTATTTCTTGGGTCCTTCCTCCTCTGGCATTCACCCTTTCCAGGTAGAGCTACCAAGTGGCTTCAATTCTTGAAGCTTTTGTTTTGTTTCATTGTGCTATGGGTTGAACTCAGGGCTTTGTGCAAGCTAGACAAGCACTTTACCAACTGGATTACAATCCCCAGCCCTCAATTCTTTAGCTTTTGCAGGGATAAGGGGACTGTTAAATGGGGCTGGAAAAGCAGAGGCTATTTTGCAAGCTGGAGAAATACCAGAAGGACTTTTGAAACAGAAAAACAGGTATGAAGAGAGGTACACTGTGGAGAAACCTAGAGGAAGCTGCCCAAGAGGGTTATCAATTTGCCAGGGTATCAGGGAAAACCTTTTGGGACATAATAGCAACAAATCTGCAGCTGCGTGGTCCTGGCACGAACTCTTTATCTCTCACCATCATACCTTGAGTTTGGTTCTTTTTCTAAGACTATTCTAAACTCAGGGAAACCAAGGCACAGAGCGGACTGGACCCTGGCTGGAGCTGTTACAATGTATTTTGTGCTCTGAGAGCAGCTGGGACTTGCAGCTAGGATGGTATGGACGGTGGTGGCTTCGCTCTGTTTACCCTCAGCTGGGGGCTGTGCGGAGCCCTGGACTCAGGTTAAGCCTAGCACACGCCTCGTTCACAGGGTTGGAATTGTTTTTTATCCCACACTTTGTGCAGATGAGGAAAGAGATGAAAGGAGCTTAAAGCAGGGGCAGCCCTTCACTCCAGATGGTGTCTGCCCAAAGTCCTGGTCACTCCATGAGATGCACACATTTGACCATGCCAGCACTTTTCGGAACGGGCTCCCCCAGCCCAGGGCTGGCCACCTCGCCTTCTCGGGCAGGACTCCGGGAGGCCAGCATCTCTCGTTTGCTGACTCCTTGTGGCAGCGTCTGTTGAGTTATTGTTGGCAGCTGTGGAAGAGGCACCCAGACCAAAGCACCCCCAGGAAAAGAGCAGGGCGGGTGTTCAGCGTTAGCAAGGGAGGAAGACAAGTCCTTGACTATTTTGTAAACTTAGAAGGGTTGGAATTCCGCAATGTTTAGTTCTGCGTGGCTTTGTGTGAACAGTTTGGGGTCAGAGGTCCTGTCTCATTTGCTAGAAAATATACTTCCTGGATGGATCTTGGGTTATAGTGGAGAAATAGGTCAAAGAGGTTCAAGAGACATGTCAGGGTTGCCCAGTGAGGAAATGGCAATGTCTGCCCCTGCCTCTGGGTCAGGAGGTATTTCTGGTCTAGGGTTGTTGTCAGGTTGAAGCCACAAGACCCGTGAAAGCGCAGAGAGAGGCCTGGATGAAGAGCAGGTGAGGTTTTAGACCTGTGTTCTCATCCACTGTGTGGGTGGTCCAGCCACTCCAGGGGGCTGGGTGGGGGGTGATGCACCCCAGGGTGCTTAAACACGGCTTCAGAGTGGCTTATGGGAGGTACCAGGGTAGGACAGGCTGTGGAGACAGAGAAGAAATTGGCAGTTTCTAAAGGTTGGGGAGAGGTGGGAGGAAATGGGGAGTGAGTAGGGGTTTTTTTTCCCCTGGTGGGGGGTGTGGTGATGAAAATCTTCTAAAGTTGGTTGAAGTGAGGGTTACACAGCTCTGTATCCATAAAGCTGCTGGGATTGTTTAAGAGCAAGGAGGGCATGAGGGGGCATGGAGTCAGGGCCGGCTGGCACGGAAGGACACCAGCCTGGAGCCCGGGAGCTGTTCCTGAGGGCTTTCTGGTCCATAAAGCTCTGGAAGCAGATGCTGTTTACTTCTCATGGAGCAATAGCTGCTGTTTCTGCCAATTCCCTGCAACCCCTCTGTCAGGTGCCAGAACCAGGGAACCGCTCGCTGCCCATGTCACCCAGTTCAGTTCCCTGTGAGCCTCACCCCTGTAGAGCCACCCGGCCCCTCCCCAGCCTCAGGCCCTGCCATCTGGCCCGACACCAGCCTTTTCTCTCCTAACCAGGGCACTTTGCACATTAAGCCCAGACTGGAAAACAAAGTCCCTTCCAAAGACTGCTTGCCAACATTCTGGGTCTGAGGCCAGAATTGTGCACACTGCCCTCTAGGGTCCCTGCCTAATGCCTTTTGTACCCCATCCCAGTCTGGGCCACTGTGTCGCCTGGACTGCTTCCAAAGGAAATAGGGTGAGCTCTGCTCCCTTGGCCCTGGGAAACCACCCTGCTCCCCGGAGCACTGTCTCCCCAGGATGTTCTGCTGGGACCCAGAGGTACCTGTCCCAGGAGGTGGGAAAGGATGAGCGGGGAGAAAGGCAGTGCCACTATGAACCAAACCATAGCTGGCAGCGTCCTTTCTGGGGGGCCCCTGGGTCCAGGGCCTGGCAGGGAAGTGGAGGCCAAGGCCGGGGCTGGGCGTCCAGGAGAGCAGCCCAGCAAGGGTGGGGAGCACTGGGCCGTGCTGCAGAGGTACCAGCTGCCCAGCGGCCCCAGTGGTTGTAGAGCCCAAGAGGGAAACTGTGTGGAGGGTGGGTGGGCAGAGAGAGGGGAAAGGGAGAATCCCAGGCCTGAACAGTGGGCTAAATCGTCTGATAACTGGTCTGCATTTGCTTTTTTTAGTTTAGCTCATGGAGTGAAAGTTCAGTTAATTTAAAAGGTGTGTGTGTGTTGGGTGGAATGGCCAGTGTAAACTGCTGGATGACTTGGACTTACATGCAAACTACTTGCTGTTTTTTTAACCTTTGCAAGAGCTGGTCGTCCTTTCCCTTGTCTGTGCTGGGAAAGGTTTTGAAACCATGTGCCTTGGGATCAAGGTCCCGCACAGCCCTTCGCCAGGACTCCGTCAGATCAGCACGCAAGGGTCGCTGGGGCAGTGATCAACACGTGCACCATGACATGGGTCTGGGTGATGCTGCAAAGATGGGGTCCAACCCCCGGTCGGTAAGGAGTAGAGGAGCGAGTCACTTACCAGGAAGGAAGATCCATAGAGAAGCACAGAGCAGGCTATAAATAATTCTATGCTGATGGCGACTCAGCTTGGGGGTGGGCAGCCTGGAACCTGTGATTTCACAATGTTTTTATAGCCCTTGTGTGACAAGCATGATCACTGGGCACTTTTATAGAAAAGGTGAGACTTGGTTCTGCGGCAGCAGTGACGAAGCTGTCATGGTCATTGACTCCTTTCATGGTGTCGCCCTCTCCTTACCCTTCGCAGAGTGTCACCCACCTTTGCTGTATTCAAAGGGGTGTTATTCTAGGCTTAAAAAAAAATAAATAAAAGGCTGAACCAGCGAGGTGTGCAGCAGCCGCAGCCATCGTGTGGCGATTTGCATGGAGAGCTGTGGGGTGGGGCTGGACCTCCGCCAGCCCCGCTGGTTACACAGGCTCATCCCTGAGCAGTGGCACCCTGCATGACTGCTGCACTGCTGCCACTGAGCCTCAGACACAAGACACCCGTGTGCTGGTGCTCCTGAGCTGGAGGACAGCCGGTCTGAAGTACCCAGTGGTAAAAGCAGCTGCAGTTCCTGTTCCTACAGAGACCACAGGTGCACAGCGATGCCAGGCCCACTGCTTTCACCGCCTCTTCTCTGGGTCTCTTTTTGTTTGTTTGTTTTGTTGGACAACTGTTATGGCTTATCCAAAAGAATATGTTGAATTTCTAGTCCCCTTACCTTAGAACATGACCTTAAGTAGAGACAGGGTCGCTACAGACGTAATTAGCTAAAATGAAGCCATATTGGAATAGGGCACATCCTCAATCCAATGTGGTAAGTGTCCTCCTAGGAACAGGAGAGAGAGAGACACACCCACACAGAGGACAACACCGTGTCACAAAGAAATTGTATTAGTCACTTTCCCATTACTGGGACAAAATAGTTGACGCCCACAACCTAAAGGAGGAGAGGTTTGTTTCTGTGCACAGTTACAGAGAATTCAGTTCATGGTTGGTTGGTTCCAAGGCAGAAATGGCATGATGGAAAGGCATGGTGGAGAAGAGGTGCTCGCTCCATGGGAGCCAGGAAGCTGGGAGAAAAGGGAGGAACTGGGAATAAAAATATGCTCTGCAAGCTTGTATCCCCCGTGACCTGCCTCTTCAGCCAGACCCCACCTCCTACAGCACTTTCAGCTATGAATTCATCAAGGGATTCATCCAGTGATGATTATAGTGCCTACTTGATCCAATCACATTCCGAAAGCCCTGTCTCTAAACACAGAAGACTTCTGCGTCTAAACCATAACAAAAACAGAGACTAGGGTGGTGGTACCGCAAGCCAGGGAATGCTGAGAGTTGCTGGCCATTCTCAGAGGCCAGGAAGAGGGAAGGAAAGATTATCCCTGCTCTCAGCAGGAGAATGGCTCTGTCAATGCATTGGTTTTGGTCTTCTACTCCAGAACTTACTGTTAGACAATAAATGTCTGATGCTTTAAGCTACCCAGCTGGTGGCACTTTGTCATAGCAGACTCTGGTAACTAACACACTGACCACTACCATGCCACTGTCTTTCAACCCGACCTGTATTTTTTCTTTCAAATGCTGAGATCTGCCCCAAGCATAGTACCCAGACCGCGGAGGTACCATACCTCCCCTGTTCCGATTGTACTGGGTTTGTCCCACAGCAGGAAAGTCTTTATCATCCCTTGTTCAGGTGTGAGGTAGGACAGTCATCCTCAGAGCTAGGACCACAATTCTGTTTACCACAGGTTTAACTGGTGCTTTCTCATCAGAGACTCTCAGAAGCCCCTGCACATTGCTTCACTCCTGGTTGTGTTTTTGGACCATCTTCGGTAAAAATGTTCACTCTCCAGCTAGTTACTCCTCAGGACCCGGGCACCTCTCGGTTCTGGCTCCACCTTGCTTGGCCTCAGAGCTTCCAAACTGACCAGAGTCTACTTTCTCAGCATCTCTGGGACACTCACTCACTAGCCTGCTTAGGATGATCCTTGATTTGAAGGTGCATTTGATACTTAACCCCAGAACACGATCTCTCTGTCAATTCTGCATTTACCATCTTGCAGGGGGAGGCAATCACAGAGGAGAGGATTCTGGCATCACTTGCTGAACTTCCAGGCAAATCCCCACCTCTGGCCTGGTCCAGGTTTTCTGGAAACCCCCAGCCCCTAGCAGCTGCCCCTTTATGAAGACCAAGTATGGGATTCCAGAGCCAGGCTGGAAGAGTTGGCTGTGACTCAAGTAGGTCCAGACTGTGCGCTGGGCCAAGGATGGCCTGACAGGAAGGGTACAGGGAGTCTCTGAGATGTTAAATTCTGTCCATCCACCTTCTACTTTAAAATGGTGCAAGATGCATGCAAATTGGGGGCCTCTGTCCTTCTTCCTAGCTAAACTGAGGCTTTGCCAAGTCAGAAAACAGTAGTAAGAAGAATGCAGCTTTGGAGGTTTAGGTATCTGCTCTGAACATGACCAGCTATGTGATGGTGGGCAGGTGCATTTCTATCAGCATCAGTCTTCTCTTCTGTAGAACAGGGATGGGACACTCCTAACCAGAGAGAGAGGTAGAAAAAGATCATATAAATCACATAGCAATGCCATACACACAGGAGAACAGGACATAGGCATTGTTGCGCTGGCAGATCACCATGTGTCTCTTCTGTGGGGGGAAGAAGGGAGCTGGCAGGCCTTGGAGCTCACACATCCTAAGCCCTGTGGGAAGGAAATTGCTGCTTTTCCCTCCTCTGCATCAACCATGCATTGGGTCCGCCTCCCTCTTTAATCTTCCCACTATCCGATTTAATGTTTCCTAATAATGAACATGGTTGCTATGTTAAAAGATTATAGAAAATGCAAACATAGAACAAAGAAGCTTAAATTCCCTGCCATCTCAGGACCCAGAGAACGCTTCAGAATATACCTTTCCAGTTTCTCTGTATCTTTCTTCTGACTTTAGAACCTTATGTGACCATTTTCCCAGCTGCTCAGGTTCCGGGTCATGTGGTGCATAGTTGCTTAACAACCAGAGTATGAAAGCCTGGAACATTGTTTGACAAAATTGATACTGTCGGTTCCCAGCAAAGTGCCCTGTTACATTGTTGGTGCAAACAATGCTGTATGGTTAGGAGGCTGTGATTCTGGGAGCGATGCCAGGGGCTTGGCCAGGAGGGAGCAGGGTAGTATTGAGAAGCAGATTTCAGGACTGGGCTGGTCCTAAAGGTCTGCTGATGGATTGGATGAGGTGTGTGAAGAAAGGGAAGGGATGGAGGGTGGATCGAAGGGACCTTCCTCAAGGGTTCCAGCCTGAGCAATCAGAAGAATGGCTTTGCCTTTGGTGCTAGAAGCCAGGAAGGCTGCGTGTGGTGCAAGGACCACCAGTAAGAGCCTGGTCTTCAAATCTCAAGCTTCAGATTCCTCTTAGACATACAAGGGGAGATGTCAACGGGGCCACTGGAAATAAGTATGCAATCTGGGGAAATTTTTCTAGCTGGAGGTATAAATGAAGACCTCACCAGCATATAGAAATGGATGTCAAGAGTTGAAATCATATAAGATTTCTTAGGGGACCCCAAGAGCTGAAGAATTTAGAACAGCTGTGAACCCCTCTCCATAGGAAGCCTGTCTTTTATGGTTGCAGGGAAATGGGAACACATATCCCTCATTCTCCTGAGCCAGTGATTCCAAAGAACTGCCGCTTCCTCTAAAAACTTCCCTAAGTCTAGAACTATTACACCTTGTGCAGAAAACCACAGGAGACCTTCCCAGCTGTGGATAAAAGAGGCCAAGTTGTGAATGCTTTTTGAGACTGATTTCAGGCCATGGGATCATGCTAATTGCTGTGCTGTGATTAATTCTTCACCACACCTCACCCTGTTGTTAAAAATAAAATGTGCCGTCTCTACTTTCACTGTTTCTTTTAGCTCCGATAATGCGATAGGGGTTGCAGGGGGCAGGAGCAGGGGGTGGGATCCACCTGCAGCTCTGGCTAGCTTGGAGTCGGGCCCACTCACCATTTGTTTAGCAATTTCTGCACGGAGAGAACCAGAGCAATGAGGACTGCAGTGATGCCAGGCAGCTCCCTGATGGCCTGGTGTTAGCCCCTACAGGAGGACTTGCATCCCCTAGAGGTTGGGCAACAGACCAGGGCCCCCACTGACAGCACCCCAAGTACAGTCGACCTCTGTGTCCGACTGTACTTGGATTCCCTAGTACTCGGATAGTGGGAAGATTAAAGAGGGAGGCGGACCCAATGCATGGTTGATGCAGAGGAGGGAATCCTAGCCTTAGGATTCGATCAACTGCAGGTAGAAATTATTTGGAAAGAAATCAGTTTCAACTGCATTGAACAAGTCCAGCCTTTTTTGTTATCATTACTCCCTAAATGACATGATATAAACACTATTAGCATTTACAGTGTAAGAGGTATTATAAGCACTCCAGGTATGATTTAAAGTACATGGGAGGATGTGCCTAGGTTCCATCATTTCATCCGGGGGACTCACACACCCAGGGATTTTGGAATCCCTGGGGATTGTGCAAACACCCCCTGCACATATCAAGGGGTGACTGTATATGTGGTTCCTGTAAGATTAGTAGATAAGCTCAAGGAATTTAGGGGAACAGAGGAAGACACATTAAGCGAGGTCATCCGCAAAAAGTTAAAAAGATGAAGCGTCAAGTGGGTTTCCTGGAGGAGAGTGGATGTGTCGTGGTCTCAGTTGCAGAATGACTGCTAACTCCTGCCTCTTAACCCCCTTGGTTTTTATATGATCCATCAGATCCCCATCTTGAGAAAATGCAGTCAGCCTTGGAAAGGCCTGCGTGTGAGCATCTCGAGAGTGGGAGTCTTTTTTGTGGGTGCTACCTCCCTGATTCATCTCCCCAGGTGAGCCTAAGTGCTTACTGGACCTTGGGAGAAATCACCAAAGCCTTTCTGGATTCAATTTCGTCATCTTTTCAGTGGGTACAGCGGTTGCATAATGGTTGAAAGCATTCGATAAAACAGTGCCCTCACGTTGCCCATCAATCCTGGCACTCAGTTCAGTGTCATGTGCCCCGTACTGATTCCTGTCTCACCTGCCAACAAGTGGCTGAGTTATTTTTAGCACCAAAGACTGGAAAGTCTTTCCAGAATTCCAGTTCAAATTCCCCAAGATAGAAGAGGTTCTTAACCAGACTTATCCAGATTTTCCCCCAGTTGGAGGAGGCTCCTAAAGGAATGATTCTCCATCAAGATCCTGTGGCATCCCCTTGGTACACCCTGTACCCATCACAGGTATGAGAAAGTTCATTAGGATCCATGCAGGAAATAATTCTGTTATAGCTGAGAACATCTACTGATGGAGACATGCTGGGAGGCAGACGGGAACTGAAGTGGGCCAGGGTGACAGCTTAGTGCTAGGATGGAGCTGCAGAGTGGTGTCAAGCCTGTGCCACAAAACAATCACAAGTCTACCACCAGGAGTGATAGAGCTGTGTCCTTGGGGACAGTGAACAGTGCCTCTCAGAGAGCAGCCAAGAGCTGAAGAGGCAAAGGAAGCAGCATTAGGGTGGGCTGTTGACCTCCTCTTCCTTCTCCTTCCATTCTTGGCTTTGGCATGGCAAAATTCACGGATAATAAACTTTCTTGGGTGACAGATTCATAGGGGACTCTAATAAGAGCTTTATTTATTCAGTCATTCCACCTTCCACTCACTCTGCACATGCTTTGTTTGATGTCTCCCAGGGACAGACTAGGTTGGGTATCGGGACTTTCGGGGAGCAGAGGGGCTATAACTCCTGTTCTTGCAGGGTGTATGGAACCCAAGGGCCAGCAGGGAGACCAGCAAGCTGTAACAGGAATGGGGACAGGCAGGAATGGGGACAGTCCTGGGTAGGGACAGGCAGGATTGGAGGACACTGGCCATGTTGAAGTGTGCAAGCAAACAGACATAAGCCAGAAGGTGCTGCACACAGGATTCCCAGAGCCCTGGGAGGGGCTCCCTGTGGTCCAGGAGAAATGCCAGCTTCCTCTCCAACTCCCATCAGCCCTACGGAATACTCCTGCTCCTCTGTGACCTCCACATGCCCCAGCACAGGCTCTCCTGGAAGTCTCTGGGCAGCCTCGGGGACCTGTCCTCATCAGCTCTGCCTCGTCACACCTTGGCCCAGTTGTCACATAGGCGCCTCACCTCTATCCAGCCCACCATCTCCTCAGCTTAGGTGACTTCACATTTGTTGTTCCACACACAGATCAGATGCTCCGTGGATCTGCCCCTTCCCTGATTAAATCCTGGCCCTGTATTTTCCCCAAATCACAGCAGCTTACACGCCAGCTTTCCACGGTCACCTTCTGCCTGTCACCTACCTGGAGTCAAGGCCCCCCGTTACAGCTCCCCTCAACTTCTATCTCACAGCTGTGGCTGTTGGTAGATGTCCTGAATTATAACCAGATCCTCTGCTTGTTGTTGGGCTTTTCCTTCAGAGCTGTAACCAAACAATCACATAGGTCATTCGCTTATTTGATCATTCCTCAAACGTTTATTACTTGTTTAGCGTTTCTTTCTTCTGATAAATGGTAAATTTAACAAAAGCTGAAATTACATCTGATTTCTATGCCCCTGTATCTCTTGAACAAAGCATAGGATGCGTGTAATTTAATGGAAATAATTGCAATGGACTGAATGTGTCCCCCCAACAACAACAAAATTCTTATGTTGAAATCCTGACTTCCATATATGGTATGAGGAGGTGGGACCTTTAGGGGGATCCGGCACAAGGGTGGAGCCCTTGGGAATGGGATACGTGCCCACATAAAAGGGAGGCAGAGAGCTCTTGCCTCTCCAACCACCATGTGAGAAGGCAATGAGAAGATAGTCTGTAGCCAGAAGCAGACCTACACCAGAACCTAAGCCATCCCGTACCCTAACCTGGGACTTCTGGTCTCCAGAACTGGGAGAAACAAAGGTCTTTTCTACTTTTGGTCTTCAGCAAGGAGATGGCTAGCTGTCTTCCCCTTAGCAGGTGATCCAGGCCAGGGTGCCCGTGCATCACATTACTCCTCCTTCCGGAGCAGCCAGGCACAACCAGGCGCAGCCAGGAAATGGGTGTTTGCTGACCAAGGGGGAATCAGACCTTCCAGGCCTGTCCTCCAGCATATAGCTCTCTAGAGGAAAGAGACAACTAAGTTACATGGAGCCCAGAGCAGGGCAATCCCACAAACCAACAGGGCCTCTCAGGGAGACTCTGGGCCTTCTCTGGGGATACCGAGGCTGGAATCTGCAATGCACTTCTGATAATCCAGCTGCAGCTCAGACCTGCTAATTAGGGTAGTGTTTATTTTGTGCTACATAAAGCAGATTTGATTAAGTGAGCAGAATGGAAATGTCAGTCTGGCTGAGAATTTCTCTACTCCTTGCTTTGGGCCCTTGGGTCCTGAACCCTTTCGTTGCTGGGCCAGAAGAGGAAGGGGGTTTCCTGGCAGGGCACCTGGAGCTCGGTTAACCCCTCCATGCTCCTCCAGCTCCTGGCTTTGGGGACCACTGGAAGGATAGGGCTGCCTCTAATCCTCTTATGTGCGATATGCTCACAAACAAACAGCCTGGGCATTTTACCAGACCACGCACAGATCAGGGCCCGACACCAGCTCATTTGCAGGCAAGTAAGGCTATTTACCAATGCTTGTAAAATGCTGCTGGACTCTAGGAAAGTATTAAAGGGCCTGCCACCGCAGAAAGAAGAAGCCACACTAAAGTCTACCCCATGGCCTGTGGAATCCCTGGTTGTCTCCATCCCTCCTGTCCAGTGCCTTCCTGACCCATCTGTCCAGCCACACTGCCTGTCTCCATGGTGATGGCTCCTTCTTGCCACAGATTTTTGCAAATACCATTTCGCCTTTATCTCCCTCCTCCCAACTTCCTTGTTTTTTCTGGCCTCTACCAACTTCTTTCTTTGGAGACTAAGTAAGCAAGGGGCTCTCTCTGAGGACACAAGCTCCCCAGTAACGTGGGAGCCCAACAGCATCTCCAGGTAGCTGTGGGTCCCATCTGCTCTGCTGGCGCTCAGCCGAGGAGGGAGAGGTGTGGGCCTGGAGGGGAGCAGAGGCCCCCCGGCACTGCCAGGGTCCTTTCATCACTCATCGCTAATTGTGGCAAATGGGGATTTTACTGCTCCCTTGGCCTTCAGTGCGAGCTGCCGCAGTGCCTTGATGCAGGGGTGGAAGACCGGCCTGGGAGTCCCTGCCTGGCTGCTGCATTCGGCTCAGCACAGGATTCTGGGTCCTGCAGCCATCTGGGGATGAGGTGGTGGGTCATTCATACTGCAAGAGCGCCTGAAACCCATGGCTTTCAGAAAGTGCTTACTGCTCTGCCCATTGGCTGTTACTAAAGAGCTGCAGGTAGAACAGAGGCCCCTCTCCAAGCTTGGATGTGAGCTGGACAGGGTTGAGAATCTTCTGCCTCCCTGAGACCAGGCCCTGGGAAGCCATCCTTCATCAGAAGCACCTGTGTTGTTATTACTGTCCTCACAGCTAGAGAGGCGAGTATTGCTGTCACACATTACAGCTGAGGAAGCCAGCACTGCGACCAAAGGGCCCTCGCTAGCCAGGCAGCCCTACTTGTCAGTGGCCCTGGGGCCTCTGCTCTGCTGAGCTCAGCTCCCTGTTGCTCTTGCTCCTGGATGCTGCAGACCCGGGACTGGCCTCTGGGTCTACAGTGTCCAGGAGGGAACCTTTCTCTATCCTGAGCCCTCCAGCCCCTGCTTACAGGTCAGCCCAGTGGCAGGCAGCATGCGATTCGTTCTCCACACCATCCCTGGAGCCCACCTGTTCATCCTTTTTAATAAAAGAGAGAAGTGGTCCAAATAGCACTTGTTTCTATGGTCACGGGGATGTGGCCTCTAGAGACTCCTGATTTGGCAATAAGTGGATGACAGGATGATGCCTTGAACCTGCAGGAGAGTCACTGCGTCAGCAGCGACTTCTGCCTCTTGCCTTCCTCGCCAACTTTGCAGCCTCCTGTGGCATTTCTGTCCAGCCTTCTGATAGTCACTCACCCCACAGGCAGCTGGTGACAGCATTGGCAGCGTTTGAAAATGCCACTTTGCAATACCAGTTTCCTGGGCAGGAGAAAGATGATGAGATTTTTGAATAAGAGGATTGTGTATTATTTTATAGAGCAGAAAATGGCTCTATCCATATTGTTATTACCTGTCTGGGTGGAAAGACTTTCACTGTGATTCCCGTGTCCCCAGGGTCCAGGCCTGGGTTCTAACTTATAGTTTTACTATTGGAAATGGCAAGGACTGTTGGTGTAGAAACACATCACCTGTGCTGGAGGACTCACACGGTGGGTGCAGCGCTCTAGAGCACTTGACTTCCTCTGTCTCTTGTCCTTAGAGAGTAGGTGTTCAGTGTCCAATTTTCAGGGTGAAATTGAAGCCGAGGAGGGTGAGTTACTCACCCAAGGGTTTTAGACCCCAGAGTGTGAGCCTGCGTCACTCTGTGGGTTGTCACCTCCACCCCAACCTGGATCTCATTCCAGACTCTTCTTCAGAGGAAATGACCCCTATGTTCACCTGCACTGTCTCTTCCACCACACGGACCTCCAGAGCAGCCTGGTGGGATGGGTAGAATGCGGGCTCCAGAACCAGACTCTCTGGGGCTCTTCCCTGGGCCTTGGTTTACTTGCCTGGAAAATGGGAGAGTGAGTCAAGCCTTGCAAAACCAGGTCTTTGCTAACCCAGTGTGTCGTCATTCCTTTTTTAAAACTACTTCCAGGCCACCTCCTTTGTCCCTCCCCTTGTGCTCCTTGAGGGCAGGGCCCTGTGCTACCCCTTGCTACCAAGAGCTCAGTCAAGGTGAGTAGAGCAGCTGCTCTTCGGTGCTGTTGCCCAGTTGTACCCCACTTCCTCTCAGGTCCTTATTTGCAGCCCGTGTCTCCCCACCACAGCTGAGCCCTCCCCTGCCTGACTCCAGGGTCTCCCCAGACATGGCCCCCTCTCACCAGCCCCTCCAGCCCCTCTGTCCCCAGTGTCCTGCTGTCCTTCTGCTCTTCCTCATGCTTAGCTCGGGCCTCCTCTCCCTGCTCCGAGACTTCTGAATCTGGACCTGGATGCACAGGCTGGCTGACAGCTCTGTTCCACGCTCCAAGGCCCAAGGCTGACCTCCTCACACTGCGTTCACTGTTGTCCACCCGTCTCTCTCTTCTGCTAGGCTATGACCCCGGAGGCAGGGTCCTTGTTGGTGTCATCTCTGCAGCCAGTGTTTGCTGGGTGCGCTGCCTGAGAAGTCCCCAGCACTTGCTTTTTGGAGTGTCTACCCTTCTGTGCCCATGGTGCAACTTGGCCTCCATTACCTGAGAGGCCTGGAGCCCACACCAGGTTGCAAGGGTACAGGAAACAGTCGCGCTGGCCGTGTGTAAACCCGCATGTGCACTCCGTGCCTCCGATTCAAACCTTGTTCATTAGCATGGCAATCAACAGCAGCACCTAACGACAGATGGTCCTGCTTGGAGCCTGAACCCCTGGCTCCTCGTGGCTTTGGAGTGGGGCAGATACGTCTGGCATGGTTGATGTTTTCATTGATCCAGCAAGTCCAGCTCCCTGGGCTGCCAGCTGTCAGCGCTGCCAGCCGTGGGGGCTGGGCCTAAAAGAGCCAGGCCCTGTAACAGGCTCTTAGAGAGGTGGGGAAGGTGTCCTATTCTTGCCTGAACCTGGGACTCTTCGGCTTTTATTTTCTTAAGATTTGAATTTCATACTGAGAGGCCTCAAGTCCCAGCCTCAAATTTTCTTAAATTCTCTGGACTTTCCCCGGAGTTGATGTCTCTCTCCCACTAATTCTAGGGACGCTGCTGGACCTTCTACCGTAATTGTTTAAAATTGTGGTGCCCTCACCCTTTGGCCTCTGCTCACAGATGCTTAGGGATTTGGTGTTTGAGCTGTGTAAGATCAATATTGTGCAAACATGATTTCATTTAAGTGAGTTTAGAGATGCTTTTTATTCCCTTCCTGTTAATCCCTGGTTTGAATAGACTGGCTATTATCCCGTGAGTCGTACTCATTCCTCCATAAAAGAAATATCCAATTGGCTTTAAAATTGCTGCCAGGTAAATCGTTACCTAGTGCGAATTTCACAGAACCCAAGTCCATCAGAGCTAGATTCTGCCGTAGCCAGATGAGGCCTGGAGAGGCGCATGGGTTTGCCCAAGGTCAGGCAGTGAACCGGAAGCAAAACTGAAACCGCACCCTGGTCTGCAGTAGTCTCCTCACTTTACCGTGTTCCAGATCATCAGAAACATCCAGGCCTTGCCACGTGCATACCCCAGGCCACCGCAGCATGGATTCCTAGATAGGCCGTCCAGGGAAATAGAAGAGAAGGTGGTGCTGGGGAGGCGAGGCCTGTGGCCTGCTGTTAGTGACAAGGACACCATGCATCTTGTTTAGAGAGCTGTCAACAAGCCCAGTGCTCCTGGAGCCACAGAGAAGAATGTCAGCTGCGGAGCTTGAGGTCCCTGTGGTAGGGGGCAGTTGGCACCTTTGCCATGCAGTCACGTCCTTGGACCTGGAGCCGTGGGCAGAGCTGAGGCAGAGGGAACCGATGGGGAATGGCTCCTGGGGACCCCGTTTCTCCCTCAGCAGTGGGGACCTCCCTTCCTTTCTCCCTGACCACAGTCCTGGACATTTGCACATCAGAGATTGCTGCTGAGAAGGAACCTGGCTCCAGAAAAAAACATTTGCAGCCTTGCAGCCCGCCAACTCTGGGGGAGAAGGGAGACGTGCAGAGACTGAGATTCTGGACCGTGAGTCACAGTTTTGGGTGACTCACAGATTGTTCTCTGATCGTGTTCACACCCTACTGTCAGAGAATGTGGAGGCAGAGGTGGGCATTGTGACATGCGAGCCTGGAAGGAGGGCGCATTCCTCAGCTCAGAATATTTCAGATATCGTATGTTTTTCAGATGTCAGGATATTTGAATATACATAATGAGATATCTTAGGAAAGGGACCCAGTCTTAAATGTGACATTTATTTATGTTTCACATGCATATTATATACATAGCCTGAAGGTAATTATATACAATAGTTTTGATAATTTTTACGCATAAAGCAGTTTTATGGTATGGAATTTTCCATTTGTAATCATATGTAGATACTTAGTAAGTTTCAGAGTTTTGGATGAAGGATGCTCACTCAACCAGTATTCCTATTCCTTCTATTCTATATCACTTCTGTCACTTTCGCTGCTTTACTAGTGAACATTTATTATTTCTACGCACAAAGTAACTCACTCCGGGCTTTGAATGTGATAATCCCTTCTAATCCCAGCATTATCCTTCCGAGTATTGTTGGGTCCCTTTTACAGATGAGGAAATCAATGGTCCAGGATCCCTTAGCAAGATGCTGTCTGCCTCCTGAACCTCTGTTCACAGTCACTATGTACCACATGTGTGCAAGTCCAGAAGGGACACAGATGGGATGCAGGTCAGTCACCTGGCCAGATGTTCCCACCTGTGTAAAGTTGTGATCAGGGAATCTCCAGCTGGAAACGAGCCAGGACAATCACATGGGGCAGAAGGCAAGGATGTAAGGTTTAGGGCTGAGCAGGCAATGGTGGGGGTCGGGAACAGCCAGGACCCATCCAGGGCCACCCAGCGCTGAGCCACAGAGCCCGTCTGCTGAGGTGGCCCCCATGGCTTCCACTAACACCTCTGACTGGCAGCCTGGCCACAGTTAGCAGCACAGCTGGCCACACTGCCCTGGGCCCTGGGCTTGCTTTCTGCTGCTGCTACTGCTGCTGCTGCTGCCTGCTTATAGGAAGAGCTTCTCCTGTTTCCTGACCAAGTCCAGCCCTCAACAGAAACAACATCATCAGCATCTCTGCGGTTTTCCTCTGCCGCTCAGCTCCTTCTTGCTTTGTCAGAATCCCCGATCTCGCTGAGGCCTCTCTCCTGCAGTGCTTTCCTCCTGCTCTCGGTCCCCAGGTCACCATCGGCATGGCAGCCCCTTAGGAAGCCTGATGTTCCTGTAGACTTCCTGCCAAGGGCCCATCACTTCCTGGGCCAACTCTTTCTCTCGTAGAGAGCTTGCATCTGGAAAACACCGTTTCTTACCAACAAGTCCTGGAAAGCAAGGCAGCAGTAACTCTTTTTTCTTTCCAACTGGCCCCTTTGGGCCAGTATTTCCACCCCAAAGTCCCAGATCCATGGAGTTCATGCTCACTTGCCTGCTGCCTGGCACCAATTCACAGGTAGACGCCCACTCTGACTGGTCCTTCTGGATGGAGCTGTGGCCCACAGGAGCATTTAGGGTGGGGAATTCTGCAGACCCCCAGAGCATCTCCCCTGTCAGTCTGGGTGTGGATGCTGGTCAGCCTGAGCACAGAGACCCTAACCCTCCTCTTAAAGAAAAGATACTTTGCCTTGTACACACCTCCACCTCCACACTCACACACACACACACACACACACATACACACATACACACATACACTCCCATGCTGGGCTGTTGCTCTCTTAAATGGGGCGACACCTGGAGCAGAAGTTCCCTGGGAACCCCATGAAGTCACACACATTCCCTACTATTGGAGCTGCAGCAGGAGGGAAGGAGTGACAGTTTCTGCTTCAAGAAGCACAGCACACACCCAGGGCCTCTCCCCAGCCCAGCTGCCTCCTTCCCATCTGGGAGGGGCTGGGAAGGGGAAGGGGAAAGGCAAAGCAAAGGCAGCAGAAAAGGAGGTGGTTTTGAGGAAGACCTTTGCATAATGCCCTGTAAACCACCTAGAGGACTCTGGGCAGTTCGTTGTCTTTTTCTGATCCCCTGGTCTTTCCCTTGGCTCTTTGGGAACTGATACTATAGAAAGTCAGTCTCTCTCTCTCTCTCTCTCTCTCTCTCTCTCTCTCTCCCTCTCTCCTTTTCTACCCCTGCAGGTGATTCTCTTCCTTTTTCCTTTTTTGATACCAGGGATTGGACTCACGACCTCACGCTTGCCAGGCAGGTGCTTAAACCACTGAGCTAAATCCCCAGCCCAGGTGATTTTCCTTCTTACACACACTGACTTCAAAAGACCTGAACCCCCAAAACAGAGATGGATTCTGGCAGTGAGCAGAGGTACTTGGGAGGAATTGGGTCAACCAGGAGCTGTTCCCTTCAGCCTCCGCCTGCTGTGCAGAAAGACCATTGCACAGTGCTTCCCAGATCTCTGCAGTCCTCAGGTCGATAGCATGTTTTAAGCATGGGAGAAAAGTATTTTGTCAAGAAGGCACATTGAAGCAAAAAAGAAATCTACAAAATTCATACCTCCCACACCACCATTGTGGAAAAGCAGAGATACTACAGTGCACACACACTCATACCCCACATGGGAAGAAAGCTAATTTCAGAATAAACAGACTAGAAACCAAACACATTCAGACTTTTGTGCAAAAACTCTGGCACTGTCTTTATTTGTCTTATTTTGTTGGCAACCCCTGAAAACTTGACCATAACTCATTCCTTAGATTAGAGCTTGGGAAGCTGAAGATAACGGTACTGAGTGAGGTGCAGTGAAAGCAGGGGTTCAGCTGTGCTAGCAGCTCCCTTCCCTCTCATTGACTGATTTCAGCATTCCTTAGTGGGAGGTAAGGAAACGCTGCCTCTTCCGTGAGGTCCTCTGCAGTCACCCGTAAAGTGACAACTGTTCCCAGTAGCTCTCTAACATCACCTTGTTTTTCCCTTTGGGGCCCTTACCTCAGTGGAAATTGCCTTGCCAAGGCCTTGGCATCCTCCTTTGGCCCAACCCGAAGGGAACCCCCAAAGGTGCAGGAACCAGCCCACAGCTCCAGCACAGGGGGATGGAAGTCCCCAGGTGGCTGATGTGGGGTGGGACCCTGGTGCTCTGGAGGTGTAGACATAGCACCCCATTGCCCTGGACTTTTCCTGGTGATCACCTGAAGTCACCTGGTGTTCACTGGGGGACCAAGGGCACCCCACCCTGCATGGCTATCCTGACTTTTGAATTCGTGGACTTCCAATCAGAAAGATAATTTTTTGTTGCTGTTTTTCTGAGACAAAGTCTTGCTGTTTATCCCAGGTTGGCCTCGAAGCTCATGGCGAGCCTCCTGCTTCAGCCTTTCGAGTGCTGGGGTTACAGGCATGTGCCTGGTAACAGTTGGGAAGATAATTTAGAGTGGAGCACAGTGTTTCTTTACAAAAAGGGGAAAACTGTTTTCTACCATTTATTTACCTCCATTTGTAAAAGCATGGAGATTGCTGGAGGGAGATAAAATGAGAAAAGAATCAGCTGCTGTCCATCTCCCTTCCCCACAGTGGGGACCACTGGCCTAGCAAAGCACCCTATTGTTAGCAGGAGAGTCACAAGTCACCAGGCTAGGTCTTCACTGTCACCCATGACAGTGGCAGGTGTTGGGGGAATTCAACCAGAGCTTGCATTAGCATCCGGTCAAGGGCATCAGGAGCCAAGGCCTGAGCCCCGTGGGATTAGATGGTGCTAATGCAAGGCAGAATTCACTTAGGGTAGTGTGTGTCATGCGATTTCCATGCATATCACTTGTACTAACAGCACTTACTGTGGTGTGTAAAATAGATGTAGCCATTATCTCCTCTTCATGTATGAGATCCAGGAAGCTCAGAAGGGTTACATGTTGTACCCAAGGTCACACTGCTGATGCATGACAGTGTGACAGCATGAGGACTTGAATGCACGTCTGCTGACTCCCAGTCCATGGATACCTTCTGTTCTGAGTTCCCCTTGAACTAAAATATGCTGTGGCTTTGTGACAAGCACCAGAGCCCCGTGGCTACATTTACACATTGGAATAACAACAGTAATAATAGTAAGAAGTGATCCTAGCCAAGCACCTGCGGTGATTTATGTGCATTAACTCATTTAACCTCCTAACACCCCTAACAGTTATTATTCTCCGACCCAGAGGGGAAACAGAGTCAGAGCTGAAATGCCTCTCTCCACTCTCCCAGCCATAAATTTGACTTGCAATCCATTGCTGCCTTCAAGACAGCATACCATGAGAGGTAATGCATGTGAGAACCATTGGTTGAGTACCTACTCTATGCCTAATACAGTCCGTTTTATTTGGCTTTTCCTTTCCCCCATAGAGAATTGAACTCAGGACCTCACATTGCCAGGCAGGCACTGTGCCACTGAGCTACATTCCCAGCCCTGCAGTCTGATTTAGAAGGTGAGGATTGGGAGAGATGAATCCTTGCCTTCATGGGGCTCACATTCTGCTGGCAGGATCAGATAATAAATATGGAAAGAAGTAAATTCAGATAATTTCAGCCAATTTATTTTGATAAATAGCATGACAAGTCAGAGGTGATGTGGCAGAGAATGGAGGCAATCGGGAGGCCCACTTTAGACACATTTTTACCCCTGACTGCTGCCAGAGTTGAGACTGTAAGTATGCAGAGATGTGGGGACCCCAGAAGGAAGCAGCTGAAACAAGCTCATTAAGAGGGGAGACATGCTTGTATGGGAATGGTGGTAGCAGATTGGTGGAAAGTGGTTGGATTTTGGATTTATTTTTAAGTAAGCATGAAACATTTGCTGACAGATTGAATATAGAGAAAGACAGGAGTCAGAGGCAACCCCAAGATTTTGAATTGAATGACTGGAAGATTAGAATTCCCTGTTGCTGAGATGAAGACTAGAAGATTGGGATTCAGATTTACTCATTCGTGTTTGAGGTGTCTGTTACATTTTTATTTCTGAGTGTGGAATTCAAAGGGATGTTCTAGGAATGCATACATCCAGTATTTCATCAAATGTAATTTTCTGCTGACTGTAAGACCACCATTATTTTATTCACTGCTAAGGAAAAGCACTGTCAGATCAACTACGACACATGCTGAATTTGGAGATATTGAAACACGAAAAGGGTGAGTCTTAGAATGCATGGAGTATTGATGAGTTTGCAGTCTGCAGAGTATTGAAGGTATTAAGAGCTGTGGCATAGATACAATTACCAAGGAAGAGGCAAAGGAGAGAGAGAGAGAGAGAGAGAGAGAGAGAGAGAGAGAGAGAGAGAGAATTGAGGAAGAAGGGCTGAGTTCCAAGACTGCAAATCTTCAAGCTGGAGCATTGGTGTTCTGGTCTCAGCCAAATGCAGACTTGGGCCACCAAAGCTCTTTTCTGTGGAGCTTTTGAGCAAGTAGGGCTCTTAGGGGCTCGGCCAGCTTTGTAACCCATGACATTATGACACTGTGTACCAGTGTCCAGGTTTTCAGGCCAGGGTTTCAGGCTCAAACCTGTTTTTAATTCTCTCGTCTGCAATATGTGGATGTACTGTGTCCTCTCACCTCAAAATCCAGAAAACAACCAATGTGTAATTCTCCAGGCATCAGTTTCTGCATGTGTAAAATGAAGACTTTGGACAGGCTTATATCTAATCTTTTTTCCAGTTCAGGCCTTCTGGTAACAATAGTGCAAGCTACGATACTTACAGGCAGCATCTACTAGGTGAATCATGGAGCCATTAACCATGAACAACCATGTGAGTTAATAGTTTTTGCCATCTCACAGATAAGGCCACTGAAGCCAAGAAAAGAGAAGGTTGCTCAGCATAGTGGAGCCTGGTCACTGATCAGGTTATCTAAGAACTCCAGCTCTGGACTCAGCTACTGGCCTCCCTGCTGGAATTGATGCCTAGTTCTTGAGTTAAACTGAATGATTTTTTTGCCAGAGCTTGTGGGCCACAGCTTCTCCTAACACAAGGCAACTCAGGCAGTTGCCCTACCTAAATAGAACATCTAATCCATCTCAAGGGGCTCTCGAGCCTTTGTGGGAATGGAGTGACCCCCAGAGTCACCAGAGAGGGAGCCAACTGACACTGCAGAGCAGAGTCCTGTCCTTGGGGTCTAGTTCAATGCTCTCTGTGACCATATTATTTGCAAATCAAGGGTCACTGTCCACCAGAAGTGGTGTTGAATGGATTTCCTTTGGTCAGGGAAGGACATGAATGCCTTGAGAACATCGGCCTTTTTTAGTGTCATCATCTTTGTTTATTTGCTTATTTGTTTCTTGCTTGTCTTGCACTCTGGACCATTTGTTCCCTAGGGGCAGGGACCTGGTACAGCCCGTATCCCCTGCCATATCCATAGCACAGACCTCAGTGTGTGGCTAATCACTGGTCAAGTGGCTGTGAGGAACACGGGTGAGGCACCTCTGCTGTGCCAGGCACTGTGGTCCCGCCTGAGATGCCCAGAAGGGGAAGAGGGCCAGGGAAGTGCAGGTGCACAAAGAAGGCAGCAGGGGGGGGACAGGTCTGGCAGCTGAGGGAAGTTCTCAGTGCTCGGTTGCAGGCGAAGGAGAGGTGGTTGGAGGCAAAGGGGGAGCGCACGGCATTGAAGGGGCAGAAAGAGGAGCCATGGAGGATCATGGGAGAGTCCCAGCTGGTAGAGAAGAAGCAGTGGCACTAGGCATGGTGCCACATGGTGCTGGCACGAGGTCTGAAGGAGCAGGAAGTAAGGATAATAGCTCAGGAGGCCAGCTCTGAGACACACCTCCCACTGCAGGAATTGAGACCCCCCCTACAGCACACGGCAGCCACGGAGGCAGTGTAGACCAGCGGTTAGGAACATGGGCTTTGAGCTTTGAAGTTCGCTGCACATCTTGGCCCAAATCATCATTTCACCACTGCGACTGTGTGACTGGCCCCCAGATTTCATGGCTCTTGGCCTCCCTTTTCTCATCTTGGAAATGAGGTTAAAGTCAACCTTGCAGGATTGTTACAAGTTTAAATGAGTGCTTAGCACAGTTCCTGGAACCTGGTGACTACCCAGTAATCACTGCTTCTCCTGTTGGGGTGGTTAACAAGGAGGTAGGGGAGGTTTTCCCCACCATCCAGGGCAGTGACAGAATTGCCCAGGCAGGGCTGTGGAGCGTGGTTCAGCCGTGGCCCCAGGGAAAGCAGGTGAGACAGGAACCAGGAAAAACAGTCAGAAAGCTTCTAGAAGAGGAGGAAAAGAAGGTCAAGGAGAGAGGCATGGATCTTAGGACTTGGAACAGCTGCTGAAGGAACCTGAGTGACAGGAGACTCTGCCATACTTTGCTCTGCAGAGTTTGGGTACAGTGGGTAGAAGAGGATCCCAAACCTGATCAGCACTAGTGACTCCAAGGAAGGTGAGGAGACCACAGCTCGGCCTGACCCGGGTTCCCTGCTGGCCTGCAGCCTGTGCACCTGGAAGATGTAGCGGCTCTGCATTTCAGATGGCCCCCATGGTGAGAAGGGGTGGTTTGTTATTTGTGTCGGATGATATACTTTTAATTAAAATGGTAATCATTTGAGCATTCCTTAAAGTTCCACTTTGGGAATTTGCCTTCTTGCAAACTCTGCCTTAATTAGCATTCTATTTATCCTTTATTAATAAATTATTTCTTGACACTTTCATCTGCCTCCTTTGATCACAGAGTTTTATCTTTCCTGAGCCAAACTCCCATTCTCTGCTGACAGTTAGGGTGCAAGGGGCCCAACCAGGCCTGATGTGGGGTTTGAGAATTGGGGTTCATGGTTACCTTGGGACTCTGTCATTGTCCTGTGCCAGCTGAGCTCTAAGAGAGAGAACAGCACTGGCGCCTCCCGAGGTCTGGAGTGTGGGGACCTCTTCTGTACAGAGATCTTGGTGAAGTTCCTAGAGGAGATAGGCCCAAGACAGAGGCCACGGCTACATCCAGGGGCCGGTTACCTCAGGAAAACAGATGCAGGCAAATCCATGGATCATTTGGCTCAGAAAGGTTATGTAAGTGGATCAGGATCGCGTAAGGAAGATTAGGCATCCTTAGAAAACAAACACATCCTTAGCACCTGTTATGTGCCACATCCTTTATTAGGTACTTTATGGTCCCTATTAATTTTCCAAACCATCTACTGAACTATAGGCCATTTTTCTCCAGTTTCTAGAAGAGAAAACGAGCCTTAGTGAAATAAACCAACCTCCCTAATGCTACTCCACTAGTAAAAGGTCCAGCTGACATTCCAGTCAAGGCCTGTGGACTTCAAAGACCTCTCTGTGCCCTGCTCCATGCTGGCCGGGTTAGACCCAGGATTTCCCAGCTGGCCTCAGCTGCACTTTTGCTAAGCTCTGTCTGGAGGGTGCACCGGATCCTTGCTCCTCGGTGTGATCCAGGGATCTGCAGCACTAGCACGCTCAGGTGCATGGCAATGATGCAGAATCTCAGCCCTGTGCCTATGAATCAGAACTGGCATTTTGAGGAGATCCCCAGGACGTACAAATATTCATTAGAGTTGGGAAAATGAACTGGAGATCTGACATTTGTTTTCCACCTGCTGCTCTCTAACTCCTACCGCCCTTCCCAGGTCAGTATGATTTCCACTGAGCAGATAAGTTAAAAGACTTGACCAGGGTTATATTCCCACTCAAGGGCAGAATCAGAGTGGGGTCCTTATCCTCGGCCCTGACCTGCAGTTCCAGAAGCTGGGTTCTAAGTTTGCCCTGTATTCCCAGGTTGACATCCTTAGGGCACAGGAAGGTGATAAGGAGGATTGGGAGCCATTTCAGTGCTCCCCAAAGCTCTGCCAAAGCAGCGAATCCTGCTCTGCCACAGTCAGATTGTAGTTACGTGACCTTGGACGTAAGCAGCTTCGCCTTGGGAAGAATTACAACAGGCCAGGATGGAAGCTGTGGTTATTTACTGGAGACAAGGGGTTCAGATTGGCAATCATGTCTGCCCTTGATTGATGAAAAGAGGAGACATGAATTAATTAGCTTTCAAACATCTGACTTGTTTAGGAGACAATGCCCTTCAAGTGGTGAGATCCAGGGAGGGGAGAGGATATGAAAATGGCCTCTGGGGACCTAGAACAACTTCTGCTTTCTGTTGAAGAAGGAGGACAGGAGAACTGCAGAGAATGTTGATGTCGGCGTTGCTGTATGTGGCGTTTTATTTAAATCTCAGCAGCCCTATACCAATAGAGCTCAGTGATGATGACAGTGTTGATGATGATGACGATGATGATGGTAATCGGCCAATGTGAATAAACTCTGCGCTTCATGGTGTTCTAAACCAACCTCCCTATTGAGGATGATCTGTCCTTATCTCTCCCATTTTATAGACCAGGAAACTGGGACTCAGAGAGATTAACTAACTTGCTGAAAGCAACTCCTGAATCCAAAGCCTAAGTCTCCCAAATCCCCTGTCCTTTTCACAGTACCACAGCCTTCCTGCTGCTTAGCTCCTGTTTGCAGGGAGTGTTTCAGGGGTGACCCTTGGAACTGGCCGTCCTTCAGGGCCACATAGTGGGTAGTCTTTTCCTCTTGCTCTGCAAGGATTTCTAGACACAGGTACCTTTACTATCTACATCAAGACTCACCTCTGAGTCCTGAGCACAAGCTCACGGGTTTATTCCAGCTCATCTAAGTGCTTTTTAAGTCAAACAGATCTACATTTTTGTCCTGACTTCCTCTGCCACATTCTAGGTGACATTCACAAGTTTTTAATCTTCCTAAGCCTCGGTTCCTGGATGTGAAGTGGAAGTAATACCAACACCTAACTTCCAAGGTGTGAGGGTTAAGAGGTGAAACAGATGTGAAGGAATTGGCCTGAAGGTTGCATGGCCCAGGTAAAGCATCTGTGTGACTCGCCAGGGTTACCAGGCTGCCCCAGGGAAGGGGACAGTCCAGAAGGCGGATGTGCGTGAGTCTCTTAGCTCCCCGCATCTTCTGCATCTCGGCTCTGCAGCTGGCGTGAGGAGAAAAGGCTGCCTCGGAAGCAGCTCAGATCAGTGGTCTCCCAGGTTGGCTTTGTTTTTGTTGTTGCCCAAGTTTTAAATATAACTGCCACTGGAAAGATTGCAGGGAGGTCCAGTCACCCAGCACGCGGTGACGTGTTTCTAGTGTGACCTGGCTATCTCAGTCACTTTCTCACAATACCCGACACCCATGGCTTAAAGTAGGTTAGGTTTATTTTGGCTCACATTTCAGTCCAGAGTCAGCTGAGTGTGAGGCAGGACAGCCTGATAGAGGGGCATGGTGGAGAAATAGCTGCTTACATCATGGCAGGTGGAAAACAGAAAGGGACTGAAGGGAGGTCCAGGAAGGAAGAGAGACCCCTTCCAGGCCATGCCTCCACTGACCAATTACCTCTTCTGACCAGACCTCAGCTCCTCACAGCAAGTCAACAACAAACCCCATTATTCAATCGCCTTCCAGTAGGCCCATCTATGAGCACATGAGGCTCTCAGAAAGTTCTAGATATAAACCATAACCAAGATGGCGGTGGTGCATCATTCAGCTTGACAGCGACCTCTCCTGAGAGGCCTTCCCTGGCCTGTCAACCTGTGGAAGCTCACGGCTCCTTTTCTAGCTCTTTCCTTTATATTTTAATGAGAACTTTCTTATTTTATGTGCTTTCCTATCAGTCTGTGGGGTTTGAGTTTTATTTATTGGTGCACCTTTTTAAATTAAGCTTTTTAGTTTGGAATAATTATAGTCTCATATTCTATTATAAGAAATAATAGGAAGAGCTCTTAGGTATCTTTTCCCCAGTTTCCTCAAGTGGTAATGTGTCTCAGAACCAGAGTGCAGTATCACAAACTGGGTATGACCTTTCTCTCTCCTTCCTTCCTTTCTTTCTTTCTCCTCTTCTTCTCTTTTCTTCTTCTTCTTCTTCTTCTTCTTCTTCTTCTTCTTCTTCTTCTTCTTCTTCTTCTTCTTCTTCTTCTTCTTCTTCTTCCTTCTTCTTCTTCTTCTTCTTCTTCTTCTTCTTCTTCTTCTTCTTCTTCTTCTTCTCCTCCTCCTCCTCCTCCTCCTCCTCCTCCTCCTCCTCCTCCTCCTTGAATGTCTCTCTCCACACAATTTAAGGGCTGAAAGTTCAGGACTTTATCTTGTTCAACACAATACTGCTGATATTTATAGCAATACCTGGTGTCATTTCTCATCCCTTCCCCATCTCTAAGTGACACTTTGATGTCTGGGTGGTCTTTATCCTGCAAAAGTCATAGGGTTGTCTAATTTCTGTGGAGTAGGTCTCCGTAAGATCAGCTAGAGCTTCAGATTGGGGTACCAAAGGGTTTCACCGGGGTACATGGGCGTGAATATTTTCAAGGGAATTGATTTCCAGGTGTTCAGCTTGCTTCTCTGCTCTTTCCCAAAACTGACCTGACCAAGGAGATCTAGCCAAGAAGAGTTCACAGAGGACCTCCTCTCTCCTGGCAAAAAAAAGAAAGACACCTTCCCCATCCCAAACCTCACTGGATGTTTTGAGTTGAGGTTTCAAATTGTCGGAGGTGTCAGACAAAGGAATAAATTGCAGCATTGGTTCTATTGTTTTTGTTTGTTTTTGTGGGTACTGGGAATCAAACTCAGGACCTCGCATTTGTCAGGTAGACTTTGTGCCACCGAGCTGTATCCCCAGGGTAGCATTAGTTGTGAAAGAGTCATTTTTAGTAATTCCCTGAGGGGTGAGATATACATAGAGCTTCCAGTCTTTACCCAGGTGCCCAGTCCTGTTGCAGGCAAGACTGGGCACTGGAAGCATGGTCTTTGGGCTTGGGTATAGCCCAAAGTAGTCTAGGTAGAGGCTGCTGGTTCTTCTCAGGTATTGGGAATGTTTTTCAGGACTCCCGTTTCTTTCTAGGTATATTGGGCAAAATTCATGCTAAAATGATCTCTTTCACTTTTGAGGTGCTTCGTTCAATTAAGAAGTTCTAACTTCTTTCAGAGTCACATGATGAAATGTTCATTCAAATTATGCTTAATTAACCCTAATGTTATTTCATTTTATGAAACTGTTTTTCCCATTTACTCAAAATAAACTCATGCACACAGAGGAAGAAAGCTCTTAAGATATTTTAACAATAGGCTAAAGAGGCCAAATGGTTTTCACATGCTTCTGTGGGAGATGGAAGCGAAAGGACTGAAGGCCACAGAGAAAACACAGCCACTCGGAAAGCCATTATCAGCTGCCATTTTGATTCGAGATCTAATGTCATGGGCATTTTGAGGCCTTTTCATTGCATGCTGAATTTGATGCCATCAGTCTACTCCCTGAAAAGTTATCAAGAAGCATCCAGGCTACAAATGCTCAGGGTTGAATAGTTCTCTTAAAAGAGGCCTTGCTGTGCTCAGCTGATAATCAAACGAATGGCCGTGTGGAGATAGGTCACCAAGGGGGACCCACTGCTGCCCCATCTCTTATTCAAGCTTGGGGTCTGTTTCTCTCCCGATAGGGGCATATAATCCCATCAGAGCCAATGGGAGTTATATGCCTGCTTCACCAGAGACAATAGCCCAACTGAGAGGGACAATTGTTCCCAGCAACTGAGGGGTAAACACGATTGGCTTTTCCCAGCCACCATCCATGAAGGGCTATGCGGAGTCCCCAGAGCCCTTTCTTTGTTAGTTTGTGGAGCCGGGTGACAGCTTCCCTTCCTCTCCTGCCTGGGGACTGCCACCCACTCTCAGGGGCACAGCCTATTCCTGAGCCACTCCTAATGCCCTGTCAAGACTGGTCACAAGAGAAGAGCTCCCATTCTTTCTCCCTGCTCCTTCTAAAGACAAATCAAAGGACGCTTATGTGTCCCACTCTCTGACAATGCTAACAACTTGAAATTATGGTACACGTACCATTTCCCATGCATTAAGCATTTTGTATGCATTAGTGCGTTTAGTTACCAACTCTCAGGATGATTCTGAAAGGCAGTGGTAGTTATCCCCATGAAGCTGGATGAGACAGAGTCCAAAGCAAGTTGTGTCTGGTCAGCTGCAGATCCTGGATGGGTCCACCTCCTCCCAGGTTGTCAGTCTCTGAAGTCCTTTGCAGCAAGTTATGTCAATATTTCCCAAAGTGGATTCCCTTCAGAACACGCTGAGACAAAATTTGTGGAAGGCTATTGCCACCTCCTTGGCTCAACCCCTTCCGTGGGAATCCTCAACAAACTTTAATTTATTAAAAACTCTGGGAAATCTTGCACAAAAGAAACCTCTTAAGTTTGCTTAACTCAGTATTTCCCAAGTATCCGTCTTTCTTTTCCTCTCTTGCACAAAATCCATTATGCTTCATTAGATACTAAATTATAAATGGGTAGAGGGAGCCAACTAGAGGAAGTGAGACGGGTGCCGGGTTCTCACCTCCACAGCCCCTGAAGCTCGCGGCGGAGACAGCCACATGGACCACGACTTTGGATTCGGAGTGGCTGATGGGCTCAGAGCTGAGTTCTCTTACAGGCTCCTAGCTGCAGCATGAATCTCATCTTCCTGCATGTCATGCACCAAACTGTATCCTGCTTTCCCATAGCAAGAGGAATTGCTCTGGAAGACAGGAAAGGAGAGATGGCTTTGTTAGACTGTTGACCTGGGATGGAGCCTAAATGCAGCGGGCAAGGGTGTTAATATACATAAAGGCATTGGGTCAGGTGGCCCTTCTGTGAGGACCGGCAGCTGATGACAGGGTCCCCTGCGAAGCTGGCTGTCCTTGGGGCACCATCTCGGCGGCAGCAGGCTGAGGCCCGGGCTCCTCCCACACAGGAGATGGACTCACAGCTGAGGCCCCTGATTTCTTTGTCCCCCTGGAGCGAAGGGACAGAGCCTCAGACATCAGGCAGAGCACGAGGCCCAGGCTGATGTGGGACCTGCCCAGATGACATGCCATGGGGATTTGTGGGCCTCACTGGAGCTATTTCCTCCAGGGGGTCATTTTATTTAGTTCCAATTGGACCCTGTGATTGGTCTCAGCCCTGGGCCACCTGGTGTCTTGGCTCCATATGGCAGCAGCTAGGAAGATGCCATTTTTCAATTGAAATATGCTTCTGCTTCACTGTGGATCAGCCTTATAATTGCCTTTGGCTGGAAAAGGGCTTTGGTTTCTAAAACCAAGCAGGGACATCATTTCTCTGCTTCCAATGTACAGGATCAGTGTCTTCCTTGTTAATTCAAACTGAGAGCCACAGCATGGGAAAGACCAGTGGGGTCCTGAGGTCAGCAAAGCCCATCCCTGATTTTGTGGGGGATGCCTTTCCACCACCCTTGGAAGATGGTTTTAAGCACCACCACAGACGGGGAGCTCACTCCCTCACCATGCAGACCCCCTGCTATTGCCAAGCTCTTGGTGGGTTTGGCCCTGCGTAGAGCATTTAGCGGTCACCCTTCAAAGAGCACTCATCCATCACCTGGCAGACACTGTGCTCAGTATTTTAATGTCTACTTGACTTGATCTTCATAAAAACCCCTTAAGGGAGTATTACTCTCATCTCCATTTTTCTGGCTAAGTCCCCCGGGGGTTAAGGAAGGGATTCACAGCCTTGTGGGCAGTAAGTAATGTGAAGAAGTCACCCCTGGACTTTGCTGTTGGTCTCATAAGAGTCTAACATTCGTTCAGTACTTACCGGAGCTGGGCTCTATGCTAAGCTGTTCCACAGACACTAGCTGATGGCAGGTAAATGACCACAGGGGCAAGTGACTTCTTCAAGGTAGAAATGTCCTGGACAGAGTGCTTGCCATGTGGACAAAGTGACCCAAGGCACAGGGGAAGGAGACGGATGTTGGTCCCAGTTCTGGCTCAAAGTCCTGAGTTCCTTTCACTGGGAGACCCTTCAACGAGCAAAGTAGGGTCCATGCTGTAAACCAGGCTTGGGGTTCAGGGGTGACATAAAGCCAGGTTCAGATCTTGCAGCCCAGGGCTCACAATTCTGATGCCGACATTCCGAGTGAGTGTAAAGGCCTCAGCTGGGAAACCAGCCTAAGAGCTGACAAGCTTTTCAAGTGGAATAACTCTTCTGGTGTTTGCGTTCAAAAGAAGTATCGTGCATTCTTGTCCGGCAATCTGGGACAGCAGAGCAGCTCCCAGGAGACAGGGACACCCCCTGGCCACCAGGAAGTCTTCGACAGGTACTTCCCAGAAATCCACCCCAAGATGCCCAGTTTTAAATCAAGAATATAAAGATCCAGAAAACCACCCCAAACTGTTCGTCCATGAGAAAATAAATAGACTTTTCCTTGAAAAGAACTCTCATCCCCGTCTGGTCTTGATCTGGGGTCTCTAACAAAAGTCTATCAGTTTCTGAAGAGCAGAGGATGGGGCTTGGCTGACACTCCAGCTTGGAGCTCTCCACCTTTCTGGGTCTGTCAGTCTTTGAGGCCCTGCTGAGGGCAGTCTGGCTGGTGTGGGTCCCAAGTGTCTTAAGAGCCCCTGTCAGGGGGCTATGCTGGGGACCCTGAGTGTGAGACCTCGTGGCCAAGGCTGGGCTGCCTTGACTGCCCTTCTCACAGCCCCCAGCTCTCTGAAGCCACCTGCAGGGTGGGGTGACGTCATGGAGGGGGAGTGCACAGGATGGGCTAGTTGCCTTGGCAACCACTCTCTGTTGTCCAAACTCCCACAGTAATCACCCTAGGCTTTGGGGGGTTGTTTTCTATTATTTAAATTCCCTTAGGAAGTATAGAAAATATTTTCTTTCCCAGCATTTGAGCTCTGTCACTCTTGCATTTCCCGAATGGTAAATGTAACCATTTCAGTTCTGTTCCTCTCCATCCTCTTTCTTCTCCATCTCTGCACCTGAGATAGCTAGCTTCATCCCTAATGCACCTCGCTGCCTCAGTTTCAAGGTACAATCACTTCCCCACATATGAGTGAAGGCCTTTGGGCTCCTTCCAATGAGGACCTCTGTTTGGATCAGGGTGGGAGAGAAGATCAGTTGGGTCTAGGCCATGGTTACACCAGGATTCTGGAAGCTCCGATGCAGTCTCTCACCTCTGTCCTACAAGGGCAGTACAGGGTCAGAGGTGGGTGCCCAGGGACTGTGTCCTGTCACCTTTAAATACTGACACAGGGCCCCCAGCACCCACTGCCAAGCCAGTTCCCTCTGCCTGCATTTGGCACTGCTGCGGTCCCTGATTTTAATGACCCTACTGTCACCACAGGACCGATTTTCCAGGTGACGGAAAGCCAGCGCTAATTGGGGTAGATGGCCCTGGAGCAGTGGAGAGCTCAGCCGAGGGCTGGAGGCAGCGCTGCAGATGCCGACCTGGAAGGTGCTGGAAACACTTCTCTCTTGTGCCCACCTCCACAAAAATCCCATATCGAAGCAGGACCTGACCAGGGCACCGCTGAGAGCAGAGTAGGACCCCGCCCAGACCCTTCTGCTGAGCTTCAAGATTTGTCCTTTAGACCCATGATAATAATGATAAGATCGTAATAAAAGGAAAAGTAATCATCGGGGCTGAAGACTCCCTTTCGCCTCAAGGACCGGGCTGGGCTGCTTTAAAGGGACATTTCCGTGGTCTTACTCCTCACTAATTCAAACCAAGCAGTCATAGTCTGGACAGTAAATGATTCAGTGTTTGGAACTTAGCAGGATGGACAGAGGTGACATCAGGGAGAACCAGGCCGCAGGCAGACAGAGGCCGGAGCCCAGAGCTGGGCTCCCCGCACCCCACCAGCATCTCAGCTCCGAGAAAGGGCTTAGCGAGGATTTCATAGCTGTCGGGAATGGGTATCTCCAAAGAGCAGCTCCAGACGAACATGAAAGAAACTCAAGAAAAACCTACAGCAATGAAAGCGAAATCCTAAAACGGCGAAGATGAGCATCTTCAAAGGGAAATCAGATGTCAAGGGAATCTGGGCACCGCCTCTCGCTTCCTGGACGCGTGTTCTCACGGCAGCCCTTCCTGTGCCAGCCCTTTTCCAGGTGGCCTGGCCTGGTCCGTCCTGGGAGGCGGGTCCTGGTCTGTCTCCACTCCGCAGACACAGTGGCTCAGGCCCAGACAGCCAGGCATCTGCACATTGTCATACTGAGCGCCGCTGGCAGAGGGAACTCGGAGCCAGGGAGTCCCAGGCCTGCGGGTTGCTTTTGCAGCCAGAGTGCCTTCGCCGATAGGTGTCATTCGCAACAGAAAAATTTAAACGTCCAGACTTTCTGTTGTGAGCTCGTAACTCCTTAAAGATAATGTTTTGTACTGAGTAGAAGTGACAGGCAGGTTCCCTCCGGCCCTCCTTCTTTATCCAAGATGAGTGACAGATAAGAAAGGTACAACTCAGCCCTTTAAATGACTTTGTCCCAAAGCAAGAAGACACTCAGAGGCCATGCAGGCCTCCACACAGGGGACAGGACAGCTTCATGCCCTGGGACCGAGAGCCACCTGTCTTCCTGACTGTGACGGGGTCTTAGAGGACACTTCTTATCATTTTGGAATTTGGGTTGAGGTCCTGAAGCTAAAGCATCAAGACAGCCAAGGCCAGTCCTGGGGCTCCCATATCCAGGGTGAGAAAGGAAGGCAGCAGCTAGAGGAGGGGTGTCCTTCCGGAGCCGGCTGCCTCGGGAAAGGAGGCTGGGGGGTCCCTCCTGGCTGGGCATTTGCTGGACTGTGGGGACTCTGTAGGGGCCCTACTGAAGGACAAGTGTCTCAGGAATTTAGGGGTTTGTCTGATGAAGAAACCTGAGCTGGAAGCAGACACCACTGGCTACAGAACAAGGAGGATGGGACCACAGGAGTGGCCCTCTGCTGACAGTGTGGCCTGGCTAAGCCATCTTGACAGGGCCACCTCTGAGGACCGGCTGTCACAGACGGGACCCGTCTGGCAGCTGTGTCAGGGGTAACTCAGGGGATAAGGAATGAAGAGTCGCCCGAGAGAGCTTCCCAGAATCAGAAAGGACACAAGGCGAGTGTCACCCGAGAACCCAAACAGGCACAGGCCCACTGCCTGCCATGCCAAGGGCATCACGAGCCAGGTCACAGTAATACTGGCCCCCTAGCAGTCCGCCCTTCCCCAAGTCACGCCCTAGCCTCTGTCCTCAGCTCTGGAGGGGCAGTTAGCAGGAGAGTAAAAGGAGAAGTGGGGAAGGGCCCCACCTCCTCTCTCCTTTTCCTTCTCCCTCCTCTCCTCCCCACCTCTCCCCCACCTCTGGAGAGAACCAGAGCTCCCTGTCCCTGAGGCCCTGGGCTCCTGGGGCTTTTGAGGCCTGCTGGGTCCTCTCCCTTTGTCTGCTGGGAAGGCACAACTCATGAATTATGGAAGGGGTGCTGTGCACTAGGGTTTCCAGAACCACATCTGGAGATTGGCTGATTTTAGGAGACACAGCAGAGCCCCCCTGGTGTGCAGTGGCAGGGAGGGGACAAGAGAAAAAGCTGCTCCTATTCTCTGGGCTCCTATCTGTGCCCGGACTGGGAAGAGCAACAGCCAGTGTGACTGGGAATGCAGCACAAAGGAGCCACTGAGGGGAGGTCTGGAGGTGTCACTGGGAAGTCACTGTTATGGTCACTGTGGCTCAGCCTCTCACTCTGCTCGGCCCTCCCAGCTTCTCAGAAACCCATGGTCAGTGCCTTCCATTGTGGCTGCCTCAGTGCGCCCGGGGCTGCAGGCAGGGGTGCCGCCCTCTGTCCCCCATCCCACCCAGTGGGGCAGAAGCCCCCAGCTCAAAATCCCGCCCCTGGGGTCAACAAACCAAGAAAGGGCTCCCTTTGTCACAAGGCCACCAAGCCCCATTAAGGGGAGCCGCTGCTCCTGGCAGGAAGGACAGGTAGAACTGTGAGCTACAGCCGCACAGACATTGAAGCGTTTTGGAGAGAAAGTGAAGGGAAGATTATTTCTGTACTGTAGACTAAAAGGCCTAAGAGTGGTGAGGATTTTCTGTGCTGTTTCTGTCCTTGTCGCTCCAAGGCCCTCTTTCTTGGGCAGGAGGAATCGATACTTTGTCGGCAGGAACCTTGCAAGGAGCAATGTGAGTTCGTGTGCATGTGAGCGCACATGCGTGCGTGTAAAACTGAGACAGAGGCTGAGCCAGAGAGGGAGAGAGGTGTGGGATTATTGAGACCAGCCCTGCACAAGACAGCAAAAGAAGAACAAACTCCCCTTCTGCCCCTCGTAACGATGGCAGGAAATAAGTGAGTAAATGTCACAGGCCCGGCAGCCTGGCCGGGGCACACGCCTGGCTGTAACAGGCTCCCCAAGGCCACACCTGTGCCCCAACAATGCCCCTCGGAGAGGAAGGCTGTCCCAGCCCTTGCGGGACCGCACCCTTTCAGGGCAAACTAGGAACCCCTCCTGCCAGAGTCCCTAGAAAGGTTCCCCAAATGGGCTTTGGCACTGCAGCTGGAATCCAGTTCCGGCTGCTGCCAGCCAGAGACTCGGCCAATCGGGCCGATCGCCTTCTGGGGAGGCGTGCACAGCTTGCAGGGCTCCCGGGGCAAAGGGTCCCAGGCACTGCCAGCCCTTGCACGAGCCTCGGGGAAGGAGCTCTAAGCTGGAGGCGCAGGATGAGGGGTTTTAACAGAGAGGTGGCGCCCTCTGCTGACGAGTGCGGGCTGAGCCGGCGCTGCCGGAGGAGACAGGTGTTTCATACTGAAAAGTTGCACTGAGCTCTTTCTTTTCTAAACCTATGCTCCAAGTCCAGGAGTTGATGTGGGATAAGGGTGGTCAAGAAGGAAGTACTGTTGGGTTAGCACCTCCTAAGAGCCCGAAACAGTGCCTCCAAAATCCACATTTCAGGTTTTTATGCTACTCAGAAAATAACTCTGGAGCCCGGTTTTAGAATTTTGAGTTTCCAGATAAGGAAACTGAGGTGCCACAGTGATCACAGACCTGCCTAACCATCCGCCAGCAGCTCCAGGGTTCAGCAGATCCTCGGTCCTGCTTCTGCCCACCAGTGGCCTGGCTGGTCCCCAGTGAGGGTCCCCGGAGGAGGAGGCCTAGGAGAGGCACCATGGGGTCCAGGCTTTGAGCCAGTCTGGCTTTGAGGCCAGGTCCGGTGCACACAGGCTGTGTGGCTTTCAGCTCACTCGTCCTCTGTGACCCCACAGATAAGGCTTAGGGGAGGGCTAGGGTTGACGAGTGTTTATGTTGGTTTCTTCCTTCCCTCAGTGTTGATAAGCAAAGATGCGTAACTGCCTGAGATCCGGTCCATGAGAGGCAGCTTTGGAGGTGTGGAACAGCCTGCGAGGCACGGTGATGTGCCACAGAGGCCTTGCTGGGTCCCCGTGCGGTGAGGGGCTACAGCCGTCCCCACGATGTCACCCACCCCAGCCAGCATGGTGACCATCTCAGGCAGGGCAGTACGCGAGGACCTCTCCTGCACTCCTGGGGGTCACAGGCAGCCAGGACCTTCATTCTAGGGAAGTTTTACACACAAGGCCTTACTGCAGGCAGTGGTCAGTTTTTATGGTTTTGGAAGTAAAATGTCCCCCCAAAGCAATTACTTCTGCCCTCCAGAAGTCCAGGGACTTCAGTGGAGAATGTGTCCTGTCCTTCCTAGCATTCGCTGAGGATGTGGGGTTCGGGGGCCTGGACGCCGTCAGGGAACACAGGTGGGGTTCCCAGCAGGCCTAGTGCAGGGCTGGGGAGCAGAGACCAACCTGAGTCCAGCCCTCACCTCTCATCTAGTCAGGTGCCCTTGAGCAGGGCACAACCTGCACACCCGTCCATGGAGACCCCATTTGCCACTTGGGGTTCTCCTCCTTAGCCTCCCTTGCTGCCCTCTTCAAAGCCCCTCCTTACTGCCTGCCCTCCAGCCTGTGCTTCAGGTGGCCCAGGAGCCAGGAAAGGTGTCAGAGTGAAAAATGTTTCTCCTGTTACTGCTACAAAGCTCATTGCAGGAAACCAGGTCAAACGTGAGAGATCCTCACTGGGGTAAGGTATCATCTGGTGTCATTTATAAAAGTCACAGATTCATTCCGTGCTAAGTGGCGAAGCATAGAGGAAGGGTGTGTTAGACTGCAGCAACTGAACAGACTAGCGTGGCACCATGAGAAGTTTGGTGTGGCCAGTTGTGGTGGAATGTGCCTGTAATTCCAGCACTCTGGGGAGGCTGAGGCAGGAGGGTTGCAAAAGTTTTTGTCCAGCATGGGCAGTTTAGCAACCCTGTCTCAAAATTTAAAAGGGGGATGTTGTCTAGTGAGACAGTCCTGAGTTTAATTCCCAGTACCATCAAAAATAAAAATCAGATAAGTAATAAAATAAAAGCAAAAATTAAATAAAAAATGGCAGGAAAACAAGTTTATGGTTAACCACATAGTCTGCAAAATTGTGTTGTACAGCCTGGTTGCAACAATATGAAATAAGTAAAGAGTTAAAGACCGGCAGAAAAATCTGAGGCTCTCATGGACCTGGCTGGAGGGACTTTATGCCAGGGACTCCTTTGGCTCTTTGTTAAACCCTAGGCCCCCTCCTAGTCAAGCAGCCTATTTTTGAATGCATGGAATATGCACCACAGGATGTCAAAGCAAGAGGATGCTAATCAAACACAGGTGTCCAGATTTTAGAACAGTTTCTCAGTACGCTGATATGTACGCTTCTTAAGGAAGCAGAGGACGCTTGGTGTTGTAGCTGTACATTTGGTTATTTTGGCCACAGGGAAGCCATCCTGGAACCCGAGCATTTCTTGCCAAAGTGCAGCTGCCTTTGGTTAGAGCCAGCCTGGGCGAATCTTGGGTAATCGCTGGTGCTCTGGGCTCCAGATGAGAGAGAAGACTGGGGCTCTGGTTGCTGCAAGTTCTCCAGTTGCTTGGGCAGGGAAATTTTATATCCACAGATGCTCTACCGGTTCTCCTGCAGGGGTCTAGAAGCACCCCAACTTGAGCTTTAGGGGGCGCTCCCCTCTAAGCAGTGAGCAGCGCAGACTTTGGCTAAATGAGGCCCAAACCCAACAGAGCTGAGGCTGCAGTTCCAGCGGGAAGCCTGGGTGAGTGGAGAAGGATCCCCTGCTCTATTCCCAGTCTGTGCTGATACGAGAAGGTGCGGGTGGTCAGTGGCCAGCTGGCCAGAGTGACAGAGGGGCTCTTGGTCTGGTGGGGCCCGAGCCCCGGTGGAGGGGCTGCTCCCATGGGACCCGTCTGGAGGGGCAGTCTTGCTGCCACCTCTGAGAAGTGCAGCTCCTTTCTATATTATCTGAGACTTTTGGGCCTTTTTCTTTTCAGGGAAGCCACTGTCAGTGGTGGTCTGAGGCTCAGGGACTTTCCCAGAGGATTGCACAGCCGGTAAGGACGGAGCTGTTATTTAAACCTGGGTTTTCTCACTCAAAACCCCAATGACTTATCTCACCACCATTATCAGCTGTGTGCCCCTGGCCAAACCCCTGAACCTCTCTGAGCCTTGTTTCCCTCATGTGGTGATACCCAGGTAGCTAAGATACAGACAACGACTACAGAGAATCACTGTCCAGACCACGTAGGAAGATGCCCAGGAAGACATCCTATAACCGCAAAGCATGATGGGGGTGCCAAGATTTTCATTTGAACTTCATTCATTCAAAATTTGTCTGAGTCTGTGTTTGCCTTTCTTGGCGCTAGCAGTGAAGCTGGGAGGGCTGAGAGGGGAGGACACCAGGCCATGTGCTCAGCCCACTGGCAGATGTCCCCAGCCCTTGGGAGGCTGCCGTCCAGGTGAGTGTCAGTGATAAGTCCTCCTCATTCCTTCAGCAAGGAAACGCCCAGGACCTCCTCACCGAGAGGGGTCTGAGACAGGGAGCTGCTTGGTTTCTCCAAACCATGCTATGCCCGGGGCTTTCCTGCCCCCCAAAAGGAGGCCCTGCCTGGGGTGCCCCCGCCCACCCCTGCACCCTTTCTTAGCTGTTGCCTCCACGCCAAGCTGCCCGGGCTGCAGGTACCAGCAGCTGTGCTTTCTAACTCTGATCCTCACCAACACTGCAGTGGGTGGTTTCCAAGTTATGACTTCCTAATTAGCTCTTTGATGAAGCTGGTTTTCATGCCTTTGCTGAGAACTGCTGGTGAAAATAGACTCTGCTATCTCACTGTTTTGCCCTCTTTTGGTTATCGACCCACTGAGGAGAAATTAATTAATTAAATGATCCAGGATGCGCCTCCTAAGAAATCTGACCACTAATCACGTGCTTTGGGACAGCCCCGAGAGGATGGGACCTGCACCCATCTGCTTCCTGCTGCAGGAAAGTAACCCTTCACAGGGGGGCTGTGAAGTACAGGGTTACTAAGAGCAGGGTTTGAAGTACATCTTGGGTTCCAAATTGTGGCTCTCACACCCCGTGATGAGCCAGCTGCCTTGGGCCCAGAGGAGGGGAAGCCACTCCCCGGGGTTCTGCTGCCATCGGGGGAACATTGATGAGCAGCTGCCCGCACCTCTCCACCACCCTGGGAACCTTGGATCAGAGCAACCCAGGTGCCTGGCCCAGTCCCCTGCACTGCGGGACAGGCAGCCAGTACAGGAGGCACCTGGGACTCAGCAACCCGCTGACTCCAGGGGAACCCAGGCAGATGTCGGGATTAAGGAGCAGGGTGCAGCCTCCGACCTGGGCCCACCCAGAGCAAGTCCAGGAGACACAGACACAAAGCAAATTAGAAGGCACACACCTGAGATCTCTGAAATGATAGCAACCAACTGAAGTAAAGAGAACACGTTAATGCTTGTAATTGTCTAATTAATTTTGCACGTCTGTATCTCACCCAGAACAAGTCCAGGAGACATAGACATGGAGGAAGTTAGGAGCCACACACCTGAAACATCTGAGACATGGCAATTGAAGTAGAGAAACAACTTAGTGCTTGTGCTTATTGACTGACTTTGCGTGCCTGTGTCTGGTGGCCTGAGCATCTATTTCGAGGCTAACAATGTGCATTGCAGTAAAATGGCTGATTTCCTACTGTCTTGTTTCTGAAAACCAATTGTTGTTACCATTGTTTTGTTTCCATTAAAAAAAAAAATCGTGGTTCTGCTATTAGTAGTGATGTGATCGGGGCACATTAACCAGATTCTGTGAGCCTTCATGTCTTGTCTTTATAGTGAGAGAGATAAGTTGGTCCTTGGGGTGCCACTGACACCTTTAAACACCAGCCGGACTATGTCTTCCTCAGTATTAGCAGCTGTAGATAAATGGCATGCAAGAACACGGGTGTTAAGCTTATAGAAAAGTCTCAAGTGCTATTCAAATGTTGGCTTTATTATTTTAAGAAGCATAAGCTAGCAAGGCATGGTGGTGTACATGTGCAATCAAGTGCTCCTGGAGGCTGAGGCAGAAGAAGTGCAAATTCAAGCCCAGTCTGAGCAACTTAGCAAGACCTTGTGTCAAAAAAACCCAAAAAGCTAGGTGTAGAGACTCTGGGTTTACGTCACACTACTGGTCACACTACTGCAATAATTAGCTCAGTGTGGCCAGCGGAGCCGGCTATCTGGGTATTGAGGGCCTGAGAAAGCTGAGTCATCCTTAGAGACAGCCTCGGAGGACCAGGGGAGTCAGGAAGGGGTGACATGGTGCCCATCTGTTTTTAGGGGAAACCCAGAAAAGTGTCTGGACTCATGTTGACTGGGCCCCACCTCGGCATAACTTGCATGAAGTCTGGAGACCTAAGCCTTCCAGAAAGATCTTTTGGTCACCAAATGTAACGGTTTGAGTTCCTTTCCCTTTGTCTCAGTCTCCACTGTGGAGCGCCTGCCGTTACCCAGCATGGAAACTTACACGGCCATCAGCACTCTGTCCCATTTAGATAGATGAGTCCCTGAGATTTTGGGGTTTCTTTTGTTTTGTTTTTGTCTTTTCACTATGTGATTCAGGCTGGCCTCAAACTCATGGCAATCCTCCTGCCTCAGCCTCCCCAGTGCTGGATTACAGGGGTGCACCACCGCGCCCAGTGAGGTCCCTGAGATTTTCATCTCCATGAACTCAAATCCCGTCATCTGTGGCTGTGTGAAGCACTTCCTGATAGTCCTGCTTCTTACACCTGGGGATGTCGCATTCTCTGCCCCGCAAGCTCTTCCAACCCTGTCGGTGCTCAGAGGATGTGGACCATGGCTAAGCTCTCACAGCCCTAACCCGAGGTGAGTCCAGCTAGGACTTGAGGCCTGGATCACAGCCCGGGCTGCCAGCTCTGGGCAAGGTGGAATGGGTGTGAGTGAAGGTCTCCAAGGTGTCTGGCTGTGGCCTTTCCTTGCCCTGTGCCCCCACACCTCCAGCTGTTTCCCTGATGATCTTAATATTGTACCCATTTTACAGACACCCATGCAGAAGTTTACTAATAAAAAATTACAAAACCCACCACAACTGGCAGGCATGGAGCTCCACCTTTGCCAAGTTTTTCTACACAATCTCGTTTATCCTCATGGCATCCAAATATGGGAAATTCAGAAGCTCCTTGTGGGAAGAATTATAACAGCAACTACGTTATTAGGCCCTTTGGGGTCAGATGCCCTGTGGGTTGATGGGGAGCCTTCGGGGCCTCCCTATAAGCTTCTAGGGAATTGCATGGGGCGGGGTGCCTTGATGTATTTTAAGGTAGAACAAGATCTTTACAAAGCCTATTTTCTTTGAGGCATGATCTTAGGTCTTCATTAGCCTCTTTATTCTTAGCTCAGTTTTTGTTGTTGTTGTTTGTTTCTTATTTCCAATCTCAAGTTTCAGTAGCCCTGGAACTTGGGCGGGCCTTGGCCACTAAATCAGCACCCGGGCAGCGTTGTGAGAGATTGCAGCAGAAACGAGCCTTCGAACGCACAGGCCTGCCTGGAGCTGGCTGATTTAGTTACTGTGAGAATCCAGGAAGCAAGGGCTCCAACAAGGCAAAACCTAACGCCTGCAAAAAGGACAATGGAGATGAGGGATTCACCCCGCCCCAGAGCCCATTTCTGGAGCCAGAGCCCAGTCTGTGAATCTCCTTGTCATCTGCTTCGCTCACCCCCGGAACGACGGGGGCTTCTTCCTAATCAAGCTCAGACTCAGCAAACATACACATTGGTGGTGTTGCCAATGGTGTGTCCTGAGGTCCCTGTCCAGCCACATGGTCCTTGACTGTTCCCCCAATCCCTGACCACCCACCGAATCTCACGAGTTCCCCCTGGCTCCTGAGACGCGTCAGACTTTACTCTTGGAGTCGGCCTCACCTGGCTTGAAGAGGCATCAGAGCATTAACAGCGGAGCCCTGCTCAGGACCCAGCAAAAAGCAGGAACTGAGACATGGCACAGCCCCATTCCAAGGCTGCGAGAGCACTCAGAGGCCAAGGAAATATGAAAGCTGGAGTGTGGCCACAGAGGGAGTTCAGATCTCCAGGCGGATTGGAGATCGTCTCATTTCTGTTAAACCTAGATGAAGAAGGAGAGCTGAGTTTGCCAGGCCCAGCAGTTTCCCCCAGAGCTCCAGTGCAGTCGGTAGATTTGAGGGATAAACTGGGGGCTGAGGGTGGAATTCATTCTCAGCCTCTTCTGACACATGGTGACCTTCACAGGCCACAGTCAGTTCCTGCCTGGAACAGCTGTCAGTGAGCCCAGCACCGTGGCTGGTACTGGAGCCCTCAACCGGGGATCTAGTCAGGTACGGTAGCTCCCCAGGGACTGGCGACGTCGGACTTCACCAATGTGCTTGTTAAAATGCACATCGCTGGGCTTTGCCCAAGACCACAGATTCTGGGGTCAGTGGGGCCCTGGAGCCTGCATCTTCACACACACCCCAGCTGATTCATGTGTCCCATGAAGTCTGGGACCCAGGAAGATGGAGCACAGCCCCAGGGGACAGATTCACCAGGATCCAGACCTGGCCCTGCTTGCGTTCCCCATCTGTATTGAGGGGCAACCTCAATGTTCCCGCCTCATGGCGCCACTGAGTGATAAAGGAGGTGAAGGAGGTAAAATGCTCCATGTGAGCCTTAGCACCTTTCAAATAAATTAAGCAAATACAACAGTAAAGCAAACCAGCAAATAGATCTTAGCTGTTACAGTGATGTTAATCTTCAGAGTGCCGGTTTCCAGCTGTCCATATGGAGGCTGTCTGTCATCAGGACCTCACAGAACCCCACAGCCAGCACCCCCAACACTCCCACCTCTCCTGGACAGAGGACGTTGAGAAGCCAAGCCCACCCATTCTGTGGGAGGGGTCTATGGGTGCAGGGACCTTGTCTACCGGCAGGGGGCAGCATCAACACACATTTCTGAGCGCAGCTGGCTGCTCCCCGGGGGCAGGGTCTGGGGGATCGGGTTGAGCTGGGCTCCTCGCTTGTCCTGGCGCTTTCCCTGCTGTGGAGAAGAAATCTGGATCGCTCCCCACACCCCTGGGTGCTTAAAAGTGAGCACTGAGCTGGCCACAGGCTGGATTCTCCCTGAGGCCTCAGAGGCGCCTTCGAGCTGATGACTTGGCGTCACCTCCAGCTGGCCTTGCAGGTCAGGGGCACAGTGCTGGCCACAGTGCCTTTCTGAGGAGCTCTTGGCAGAGCCCTGGCGCGGGCCCTCGAGTTCTTTTTTCCACTCGAAGGAGCAGAACTGGGTTAGGACCTCACTGTACTGTGCGAAGTTTCTTCCCTGAAGGAAGTGGGAACGTGGGAGGGGGCAGGCCTGCCTTCTGATCCTGAGCCAAGGTTCCTTTCTGTCACTGCCCAGGCACCAAGGAAGGCACTTCTATGGCTGGAGCGCCTGCTTGGCTCCCCTCTGTACCTCAACCTGGTGCCCAGGGCATCTCACAGAGGAGGAGCCCAAGGCTGGGGGCTTCACAGTGAGGAAGCAACAGGATAATAGCAGTGACCTCGGCCTGGACTCAGGAGCTCAGGGTGTTTCCAGGCTCCATGGAGATCTTCTCCTCCATGTTTACTGATAACTGATAACTGAAATGAACAGATACTTCCTAGAAGTACACACGCCAGTGGATACATGAAAAAATGTTTAACATCTCTGGCCATTAGAGCATTGCAAATTAAACCAACACTGAGATTCCATCTTACTCCAGAAAAAAGTGGTTATCATCAAGATACAAATACTCACAAGTCTTTGTGAGGCTGCTGGGAAAAGAAATCCCTCCTACACTGTCGGTGGGAATATAAACTAATACAATCACTGTGGAAATCAGTATGACGATTGCTCAAAAAACTAAAACTAAAAATTTCATTCAACCTAGCTATTACCCTTCTAGGTATCTTCCCCAAAAAGTTAAAGTCACAATACTATAGTGATACATGCATACCCATGTTTATAGCAGCAGAGTTCACAATAGCTAAATCTTGGAAGTGACCATCAAAAAATGAATGGATAAAGCAAATGTGGTATTTATACATAAGCGAGTACTACTCTGCCATAAGGATAAACCTGAGTCATTTGTAAGAAAATGTATGCACTTGAGATCATAATGTTAAGTGAAATAAATCAGACACACAAGCTTAAATATCACATGATTTTTCCTCTAAGAGAAACCCAAATTATAAAGAGTGAAATAAAAGATAATCTATAGGAACAAGAGTGTTAGTCTTTTACAAATGGGAACTGCACTAAGAGATGGAGAGAGGAAGAAGAAAGGGAGGAGAAAAAGATAAAAAAGAATTAAGATGTTTCAGGTGCATATACCAACTCCCAGGAGGGATGTAATCATTATGTCCTGTAAACATGTTATTTAATGTTTTAATAAAAACAAAAATCCCTTCTTCCCTCCTAATCCAGCAACACATTAGCAAAAGCAGCCGCGATGGCTTGGTCACATCCCAGTTGTAGGGTCACCTGTAATTCCCAGTCCTGAAAGCCTGATTCCCTGCCAGGCGCTGCCCCTAGGGGCCCAGGATCCTAACGTGGGGGAAAAGCTGTGCTCATCAGAAGCAGCTCACTCCTCCCGCTGCCCTTTGCTGGTGACTGCAATAGGCCTGATGAGATTTGCTATCCTACAGAGACACATCTGTACTCTGTTTTGGAGACCGCGTGGGTCACATGTGTGTGCAGATGTGCATGGCTTCATGTGGCTATGCAACCTGAGTGGACCCTGGATGAGGCTTTGGGGTGGGCTGCAGGACGCGAGGCTGCGTCCCCCTGGAAGCCACCCTTGGCGGACCCTGGGCTTCTGTGTCATATCCCTGGCCCGTGAGGATCTCTGTGAGTCAAAAGGAAGCCGTGGCTGACTCCCACCTCCAGTCTCAAGCTCACCCGCAAACTGGAGGAGTTCTGGGAACACCATTTGGCTCCATGACTGAGCTCCTTCCTGTCACTGTAACAGCCTCTGCTGTGCCTGTGACACAAGGAGCTCAGGCAGCTTGTGACACGAGGCCTTGCCTGGGTTCCGCTTGTTTCAGAAGTGCTGGGTCTGTAGGGAGTAAGGGAAGGAGAGAGGAAGGACAAGAAGAAGAGAATCCACTTTCACAAGCCACCCAGACATTGTCCTGGACCCACTCCATAGGATCTGTCAAGCACACAGGGAAACTGAGGCCATGAGAGGGTAGGAAACGGCCCAAGGAGCAATGGAAGGATGTGTGGGGCGACACAGCTGGCCCTGCCTCAAGTTCATGTGGTTTTCATGCCAACTGCGCACTCCGCTGTTTTGTGGGACGGAGTCTGAACTTCCTGCTGCCACTTCTTTCTCAGGCAACGAGGACACTTTCCTGGTAGGAGAAACCTCTGTGAGACCAGAGACTGGATGACAGAGAGCTGTTCCTGTAATATTTATCCCTGCAAAGTAAATATTTCTGTCTCCCTCACAGGCCAGATTTTCCCTGCTGAAAGCTTCAGAGATACTTCCTTTCCTCTTCTCTTCAGCGGTTGCCAGGGACAGAGTGACTGAGTGTAACTGGTTCTTTTCACTTCTGACTGGAAATTTCTTGCAGCCAAAGGAAGAGAGGCTAGCAAGTGATCTGCCCAGGGCAGAAGGTAGAGGCCAGAGCTGTGGGGGTGATGCATAGAGGGGGGTCTGAACTGGTGATCATGGGCTTAGCAAGCTTGGCTGTGGAAACACTCATGGGGTGCCTTGATGCTGACCTGCAGATTTACTCCTGTGACCCCTCCCAGTCCTTCCTTCTCTCCCTATCCGTGCTGCTCGCAGGGCTGCCTTCCCCAAGGTCATGAAGTGCATCAGTTCTAGGCTCCCTGCTTCCCACTTCCCTGCTCTGCAGCCCAAAGACCTTCTGTGGGAGGAGATACTTGTGAACTATGCATCTCACAAGAGGTTAACATCTAGAATATAAAAGAAACTCAAGCAGCTCAACAGCAAGGAACAACTGCTTAACAGTGAGAGAATGGTCTAAATAGGCTTTTCTCAAGAGGATATACAAATAGCCAACAGAAATATGAAAAAGTGTTTAAGATCATTAAGTATCAGGGAAATGCAGATCAAAACCACAGTAAGATATTGTCTCACCCCAGTTAGAAGGGCTATTATCAAAAAAAAATGCTAGCACAGATACAAAATGTGGAGGGACCTTTGTATACCCTTGGTGGGAAAACATAGAAAACAGTATGAAGGTTCTTCCAAAAACTAGAAATAGATTTACCATATGATCCAGCTATCCCCCTACTTGTTATATATTCAAAAAATGGAAATCAGTATATCGAGGAGACACCTGCATCCAAATGTTTACATCAGCACTGTTCACAGTAACCAAGGTGTAGAATCCATCCAGCTGTCCACTGAGAGATGAATGGATAGAGTGTGGTGTATATATACACAAAGAAGTATTATCCTACCATAAAAAAGAATGAAATTCTGACATCTGCAGAAAACTGGATAGAACTGGAGCAAGTTATATTAAGAGAAATAACTCAGAACAGAAAGGCCAATATGACATGATTTCACTTAGATAAGGAAGCTAGAAAGTTATCTCAATAAGGTAGAAAGTAGAATAGTGGTTACCAGAGTCTGGGAAGGGGATGAGGAGGGAGGGAGGGAGAGGGCATGGTTACTGAGGGGAGGGGCGCAGTCAGATAGGAGGAGTAACTTCTAATGTTCTTGATAGCACTGCATGGCTATCAAATTGATAACAATTTATTGAGTATTTCAAAACAGAAAAGAGATTTTTAACATTCTCAACACAAAGAAATGCATATGTCTAATAACATAAATTGTTCATTACCCCTACTTGATCATTATATTCATGTACTGAAATGTCATGTACTGAAATGTACAATGGTGGTGTAATAATTAATAATAAAAATGTTTTTAAAACAGCCCTATCCTCAGTATTTAGGAAAGGGATGGTGGTAATAATGGTATATGCTTCAGAGGCTGTCAAAAGGATCAAATGTAAAACGTGGGATGCAAAACACGATAAAAACCAGAAGTAAATATTCATGATGTGGGGTTTGGGAGTAGATTATTAGATGTGACAGCAAAAGTACAAGCACCAACAAAAATAGGTAAATTGGATTACAAAATAATTTAAAATTTTGTGTATCAGAAGACAGCCCACCAAGTGCAGAAACTATTTGCAAATCTTATATGCATAAGGATCCAGTATTCAGACCTTTTAAAAAATTTCAACAGAATACATAAAGAGCTCAACAGCAAAAGACTCAATTAAAATAAGGCTCAATTACAAGTTGGGGTTTGTGTGTCTTTGAAGACATTTCAATGGCAAAGAAGTACATGCGGATCGTTAACATCGTCAGTCATTAGAGAAAAGCAAATCAAAACCACATAGAAAACACACACTAGGATGGTTATCATTTTTAAAAACTTGAAAATAATAAGTGTTAGGGGCCAAGGATTTAGCTCAGTGGCATAAGCGTTTGTCTGGAAAGTATGAGGTTATGAGTTTGATCCCCCCCCCAAAAAAAAGGAAGAAAGAAAGTAACAAGTGTTGGTGAGGATGTGCATAAATTGGAACTTTTACAAGATGCTGGTAGGGTTATACAGTGGTACAGTCACTGTGGAAAACAGTTTGACAATACATCAAAAAATTGAAACAGAATTATTATATTATCCTGAGATCTTGCTGGATCAGCTCCTAGTTGCACACCCAAAAAGATGGAAAACAAGTGTTTATAAAACAGTGAACATGAATGTTTGTGGCAGTGCTATTCACAATCGCCCCAAGATGGAAACAACCCATGGCCATCAGTGATGAATGGATAAATAAAATGTGTTATATCCATACGCTGAAATATCTCTTACCTTTAAAAAGATGTGAAAAACTGATGAATGCTACAGCACGGTGGACATTATGCTGAGTGAGCGGGCACAGTGTGCGATCCATGCACTTATACACCCAGGACAGGCAGATCCATGGGCGACAGAAGATTAGTGGCTTCTGGGGACAAGGCATGGGGCACGACTCCTTAATGGTACAGGGATTCCTTTGTGGGCTATAAAATGTTCTGAAGCTCAGGGGTGCAGCTTAGTTGGGGGCACGTTTCTAATATGTATAAGGTCTTCAGTTTTATCCCCAGTGTGGGGGAAAAAGGTTGGAACCAGATAAATGTGATGGTCAAATAGCACTGTGAATATACTAAATATCACTCAGCTGTACATTTTTAAATGTTTGATTTTATGTTTTGTGAATTTAACACCTCTTGTAATTTTTGAGTCAGGGTCTTGCTAAATTGCCCAGGCAAAGATCAAATTTGTAAACCTCATGCCTCAGCCTCCTATTATGGGTGTGCACTATCACAGGGGGCTTATCTCAACTTTTAAAACTCTCTTTTTCTCTCTCTCTCTCTGTCTCTGTCTCTCCCTGTCTCTGTCTCTCTCTGTCTGTCTCTGTCTCTCTGTCTGTCTCTCTGTCTCTGTTTCTCTGTGTCTCTGTCTCTGTCTCCCTGTCTCTCTGTCTCTGTCTCTCCCTCTGTTTCTGTTTCCCTCTGTCTCTCTGTCTCTGTCTCTCTGTCTCTGTGTGTGTGTGTGTGTGTGTGTGTGTGTGTGTGTGTGTGTGTGTCTCCAGAGAAGACAGCCAATACGTGGTGCTTTTGCAGTCGTTCGTCATGGCATGTGCCTTTTCTGCTGGAAATCAACTCTTCCCAAAAGCTGAACGATAAGATCTGTTAGAGGTTATGAAACAGGAAGTGCGGAGATGGGAAGCTGAAGGAGAGGGGAGAAGAAGCAGGTCTGGGCTTTTCCTGATCGTACCACTTTAGGAGCACCCTGTGGGTGGGCATCTGGGCAGGTAGAACTGTCCCCCTCCGTCTCGGGTGAGGTCGCAGTACCATGCCTGTGAGCTTAGGTGCCATTATCCACACAGGCCAACACCTTGCAGAACAGCTGGCTCACCAGATGTGCACCCTGCGGCTCAGGTCACAGGCAGGTTCTGTGCCTCTGACTCCAACACCATGGGCTGGAAGAGCCCCGGAGCCCTCCATCCCGTCCCCCCTTGCAGCTGGGGAAAGGCACCCCAGCTTGCGGTGCTCCTTGCTCAGCCCTCTTCTGCCATCGACATTGAAATGTTTGTCTTCCCTTGGCCAAAGCCCCTCTGCAATGTAGCTTTACTTCAAGATTCTGTATCTTCAACAAAAGAACTTAAATCAGCAGGTGACCCTGGACGTTCTCAAGTGTTTGCTTGGGCATAAGCAGCATGGCTTACAGGAAAGAGCAAGAAAGCTGGGAAGCTCTTCTTGCCTGTGACAGTGCTAAGGTCACAGGAAGTGCTGAGGGAGTTGTCATGGTGGTCGGTGTTCAGACACGGAACCAGGCTGTGTGACTCTGTACTTGCCTTCATGAGCTCTGTGACTTCGGCTCCCAGGCTTAGTCTCCATGCCTCAGTTTCTTCATCTGTAAAATGGAATTAGTAATGGTGTCCAGAAAGCTTCTACAATTGCACTTGGCCCATGGCCGGGGCTTAATAAATGACAGTGACTGAAATGGTCTCCGCTGGCATTCCTGACTCTAGTGACTTGGAAAAGGAGAAACCTAGCTAATGTGCTGAAGCTTGTCAAGGACAACTTCCCAGAAACACCAGACCTTGAGGCCATCAGGGACCAACATCATCCCTTTTAGAAAACGAGCCATAAAACTTTCATAAAATCTAATCCCTGGTGGACTTTTTTCCTCTACGTGGAAGCTCCCCTCACCACCCAGGGACATCTGCATGGCTGCCGTCATCTCTTCCCCCACTTTCTTGCTCTGAGGCCACCTTCTCAGTAAGTCTGTCCCTCGGCACCCTATCCAAAACTTTGCCTTCTCCCACCCCCACCTCCCTGTCCCTTCTCAGCTTCACTTCTTTCTCAGCACCGCCCCACCTGAAGTCCCACGCTGTGTGTTTATGTATTGTGTTGATTGTCTACGCCCTGGCCCCCACTAGGTCTTTGAGGTCCGAGATTTTGACTATTTAGCTTATTATCTTTCTACAAGTTCAGGACATGACCAGGAACATAATATGGACTCCTTAAGTGTGGAAGAGTTGAGTATTTAAATTTTTAAAAATTTGCTACAGTAAAAGCTACATTTCCACTAATCCACCCCCCTCAAGATACCCCCTTCACTTCAAATGCACTTATCCCATTGTGTTTTCTACTTTCTGAAGCAGTTCTAAAGTCTTCTTTCATGAGTGTCTTTACCAGGTATGATAAAAGATAAACATGGTGAATGCTGCTAAGTGCCATCCAACACAGAGGCGGCTCATGAAAATGTGACAGTGTCCTCATCCACCTTATGCACCAGATATGGCACCACGTGACATCTGGCTCTCCCCCAAAGTCAAAATGACTAAAAAAGAAAATGGTTTGCATTTGTGTGTGACGTGAAGGCAGCCACGACAGCACAACTAAAGACACTCACAAAAGAAGGCTTCCAGAACTGCTTCAAAAAGTGGCAAGAAAGATGTTCAAAGCAAAGGGGAGGGGATCTTGAAGGGGATACTGGCAACATGTCTTCTGCTATAACAAAAATGTTTAAAAATTTAACTCATTTAAATTTCCCCATTTTGCCTTGCATGGTCCTAGAGTGAGTATGTGTGCAGGAGGAGGATTTGCTGATGGTATCCGTTTTTAGAATCCACCCCATGCAGATGAGCTCTCAGAGAAAGGAGCTGTCACTGTGCTGTCCCTCTGTGCCAGCCCCGGGCAGTGCTTATTTCGTGTGATCCTCATGGCAGCCTTCCTGGTGAGAAAGCTAGAGCTCAGGGAGACTTAGTTACATCTGATCGCCACCTTGTAGGGGCAGAGCCTAGGGACTGTGCTGTCTCCTCAGGGACAGAAGGTGACACCTTTTCCCTGCCCTGTACCCAGCCTGTGGGGAAGCCGCCCCAGGGGGTTCTGAGCTGGCTGCTTTGTAGGAGCACAGGCCCCATCCCTCACCTGCCTGGGTGTGGGGTGGCTCAGGGTGCGAGCCTGGAAGCTCCCCTCACTGCCCAGGGACATCTGAGTTGGCTACTGTCATCTCTTCCCCCACTTTCTTGCTCTGAGGCCACCTTCTCAGTAAGTCTGTCCCAAGGATGGCATCAAGGATGGCTGCTCATTAACCGGCCCAGAGCAGCAGGTGGAGAGGTTCTGGGATTATCTGAAAGGTCTCCAAAAGCCATGGCCTGGAGCAGGGCCCCCCCACTTGGCTTCTCTGGGGGAGTGGGGAACAACCAGCTTGAAATGTAGAAGATGTTGTAGGTCAAAAGAGGACAGGCAAGACCAGACTGAGGAAGGCTGCCCTGCTGACCTTGGCTTTGCCACTAGCTAGTTAACTGAGCAAATCTGTGAGCATGCCTACCCCCAAAATCCCTTGGGAAAATATGTGCAACTTACCTAGCCCAGGTGTGAAAATAATCGTTAGCTATTTTGCGCTTACTGTTATTCATTGTTAAGAGTATAGTCACTCTTCCCAAATGTGCAGGAGAAGTGTCAGTCGCTGCAGATGAGGGTCACAGGAGGAGCTCAGTGGAGATGAATTCCCTTCTCCTTCCCTTTTTTTCTGTCAAGCATTATTTCTAGTCCTCTGTTGTCCTCGGGGCCCACATTCTGGGCTCTGTCATGGAAGTTTGTGTAGCTAATGCTTAGTGAGCCGCCTTCTCAGGCACTGAGGCTGGGGGACAGGGAAGTCATTCTGGAGAGAGCAGTGTGCTTTTTAAAAAGTCAAAAACCCTTTTCTCCCTCCCTTTTAAATCTTTCCTGTTGAGTGCTCACTGCGGTCTGGGCACAGTGGATATAGCTGTAAGCAACATGAGATTCCTGCAGATGTGGCCTAAAGTCTAGTTAGAGTTAGATGGGGAGAAAATACTATGCTATGCCAGAAACTAAAATAAGCATTTTAAAATGTAGGAAACACTGATATAATAGAAACTGTTGAGAGTCCCGGAGGAGACAAATGATGTCTCAGATCTCACAGCTAGCGAGCGTGCAGCACAGTGAGATCTCAGATCCAGCCCTGGGCTCAGGGTCGCTTTGGGGGTGCATTTCCCTCCCTTCACCTTCTCCCAGGATCACAGCACCTGGAAGATAAAGGGTCAGACGCGTTTAGTGTCTAACTGGATGGTTCCAGGGTCCTTGCATCAGGGAGGTTCTCAGGTGAGCTCCAGGCCAGCGCACAGACTTCCCATCTACAGGTTAGGAACAGCATCCTCTTACTCAGGTTTTGTTTGTTTGTTTTCTTATTACGAAAATAATGCAATCCCAGTGTGGTGGCACACTCCTGTAATCCCGGCACTCCCGAGTCTGAGGCAGGAGGATCGTTGCAACTTCAAGACCAGTTTAGGCTACAAAGTGAGCTCAAGACCAGCCTGAACTACATAGTAAGACTCTGTCTCAAAAAGACAATAATAATAATAAAATAATAATGCATAGTAATTGTAGAAAATTCAGTGGGAGGTGGTGGTGGTAATACAAATCGACCAGAACTCTGCCACCCAGAAGTAACCATGCTTAACATTTTGGCAGATGGAGATAGTTACATGGGGTATTATTTAGAAATTGCTGCAGTGTTATATTGCTGCCTGTTCACTTACGAAAATGCGTGGATATATTTAACTTACACAAAGTAGCTTGCTGTAAAGATCTGCCCACTCTAGTGCCCAGCAATCTCCAAGGCCGCTTCTTCCTCCTGAGCCTAACTCTGCCATGGTCTACTAGCTGTGCGTCCTCCCACCAGCCGTGGGCTGCAGATGGGCAGACAGCCTTTCCCACCATTCACTCTGTGTCCATGGGGCACAGTAGGTATACAGAGCTGCATAGCACATGCATCCTTGTCTGGCTGTTTTCAGATGCTGGTTATGTTTTAAGGATGGAGCTGAGGTCTCTGCTGCCTTCACTAAGCAATGTGAGTGTCTTGGGGTAAGATTTTGTCTGGGGATATTTCAGGGTGCCCAGAATAGTGGCACACAGTCCTTAGTCATGTCTACTTAATAATGCCACTTTGGTAAGTAGGATGTGTATTGCAACGCCAGGGGAGACCTGCCATTGGGCCCAGCTGTCCACACAGCCCATGCTGGCCTCTGGCCCTGCCTGGCTTTCTAGACTGTCACCGTCTGGCCCTATCTCCTTCTGGGTCCCTTACTACCTATCTTTTTCACAGCTCAATTTCCCCTCTTGTCAACAAAGCTCTCAACAAAATGTTTTCCATCATTGCTGGCTATTTTTACCCCCTTTATCAGAGTTATTTCCTTTGGTAAATAGCTTCCTGGCACGGGGTGGCAGCCTCACTCGGGTGCCAGTAGGCACGATGTGGGCAGAGGGTGTGGGCGCGAGTGGGCGCAGTGTTGGGGGGAGGATCTGGCCTCGGGCCGCTTTCTGCCGCATGACAGCCATGCAAGGTACTCATTCATTTGGATTCTTTAAGAAGCCAGGGCAGGCAGAGGTCTCGGAAGCAGACAATTAGCAACAGGCGCCCAAAATAGATTCAAAATCAGCAGCATTTTGTTTTGCTCAAGGCTTTCATGCCTGCAAGGGGAGGAAAGAAAGGAGCCAGAGCGTTTTCTGCATCCAAACACACATCTATTTTACAATAAGACAAACCCCGAGGATTCCTGCTATGAAACCCAGCAGCATCCCCTCCCTGCCAACCGCCTCTTCGCCCAAGACCTCGCCAGCATTTCCTTTTGTGGCTGTGAGAGAAGGGAATAGCAAATCCAGCGCCACCGCCAGCACCTCTGCCTCCTCCAGCGCTGCTGCGCTCTCCACTTTACGAGCAGCGGTCCATAAATTAACGCTGTGCGCGCTGCTGCAGCTGCTGTATGCAGCAGCTTTCCAGAGAGGGCGGGAGCCAGCCCTGCTGGAGAGACCCAGCCGGTGGGCTGTTGGTGGGAGCCTCTTAGTCCCTGGCAGAGGTTAAGCCAGGCCATCACAGAGCCCCAGGGCTGCCCTCAGTGCTGCCTATTGATGTCACCCAGTCTCCAAAAGGGACATCAGCAGCCCAAGGAATGAATAGAGGGGGTGAGTCCACAGGTGGGAGCAAAAGACTCTGACCCTTCTCGGCTCCTGCCGTGACTTGGTCCAAGTCCCTACCCACCCTCCCTTGGGCTTATTCTACCTGGTACACAGTGTTGGAGCTGTGTGGCACCTCACTTTGTAGCACTTACACCATGGAACATAGCACTTAGAAGTGGAATGCTTCAGCAGTTAGGTTAGGGGCCTGCGTCCAGACCTGGCCATAGGCACTGACATGCGTACTGTCCATGGCCACTTTGATGTCATGGCAGTGGAGCCGTGTAATTGTCATGCAGAAACTGGATGGCCCCAGAGCTGCATGGGTCCACGCTCTAGCTCCTTCAGGGAAAGCTTGCCAAGCTCTGGTCTCCATGCTGAGTCCTACCAGAGCAGAAACTGCGTCCCTCTGTATGACTACTGGGTTTGTAAGCGGTCCAAACACCCCTCACGATGGAATGTGTCCAGGTAGAGTCGGGATCTGGCAAAAAAAAAAAAAAAAAAAAAAAAGAAATTCCTCCCAAGAATAAAAGGGATGCCAGTGCAGCTGGGCAGGCTCAGTGTCGGGCACGTTTCTGAATAAGATGCAGCATCACTGCCTTGTCGTGTGGCCTTTGGGACATTTTTAACCTCTCTGAGGCTCATTTGTTCTTAGTTGTCAAATGAGTACAACAATACTTATTTTGCAGGGCTGTTAGGAAGATTCCCATAATAATTTAAGTAAACACCATGGCCAAGCAGATACTGGAGATTTTCCCAGGCCTGGCTCCGCACGTGGGTCCCAGTCAGAAATGGCATGCCCTTTGGGTCCTCATCTGTTTGTGTTTCCCAGCATAGCTCACGTGGCTGTACAGAGAGGGGATGAGGGCCTTGGGGTCCTGGGTGGCGACAGAGTGTGCAGGAAGTGTTTTAGAATCTGAATACCTGTGTCTGGATCTCTGTCCTGCTGTTCACTAAGCCGAGTCATCCTAAGCCTCTGAGTTCACCTTGCCCTTCCTGTTTTCTTTATCTGACGAGGAGAAGACAGAAGTTTCCTTGGAGAGCAGTAATACTTATGAAATGCAATTAAATATGAACAGGACCCAGAAGTCGATAATAGTAAACAGCATTTGATGAGCGTTAGCTGTTGCAACCTTCACATGACTGTTTTTGGTAGATCCTAGCTCTCTCGGAGTCCTCCTGGGCTTTGGGTAGCTCTGGCCCTTAACGGACCCCATTTGAGGATTAGAAGATCTCAGAAGGCCTCTGTTCTGTCTCACTGAAATGACAAGTGCTGTAAAAAGCTAAGGCCCAGACACAGCAAACTAGCCTGACTACACTCCTAGCACAAGGAGCAAACAGTGTCTTTGAAAATGCGCCTTTTCCTGGATAAAACCTCTAATTGGACAATTGTAGGTCTTCTGGCTTTATGCAGACTTTATGACTTTGAAAGCTCTTAAACTGAGAAATTTATGAATGGGATTTATTTATTTCCTAGGCACTCTGACTCATGCCGCCGACCCAGCTGGGAAGCTGGGCTTCCATTACTTGCGTTTCTCACTGCTAGGTGGTTGTCGCTCTGCCCATGCCCTTCGAGGGCCACAACCAAACGTCAGACACAGGGCTTCAGGCTGCTTCAAAGATCATCCTGCATCCACATTGATTTTCTGGAAAAGGAACATGGTGCTTGGGAATTTCTCAGTGAAGTATTAATACTTTCTATTGAGCTTTGAAAGTTCGTTTCATCAGAGCTTTGTAGTCTGAATGATGGAAACTTCTTACAGCCCGAGGTGAAGGCAGCTAACTTTGAGGAGGGGCCTACTCCTGGCTGATGAATGTTTATTTCCTTTGAGCATCCAAAACCAAGGACTCTTTTTGTGGGCAACAGCGGAACTATGATGATGTGTTCCTGACTTCACATAGATAGTGTGTTAGCGAGGATAACAAGTGCTTCCATGACAAAAAGATCCTGAAATGCATCAAGGTTCGAACACGGAAGACATTCAGTTATCATTCACTTAATAGTCCAAGGCTGACGCTTCTAGTCAATGGATGACTTTCCCCCACCCAATTATTCAGCAAGCCAGGTTCAGTCAATCTTATGGTTTCACTGTACGCAGGAAGGGAGAACATGGGTTTTGCAAGACAACTAACAAAGGGAAAAGTACCCAAACTGAGGTTTATGAAGGACTAAAGGTAATATGTAGAGAGAGAGCCATTGGATCTAGCACCCGGTTGACCATGAGGATTGTTTCTGTCTTTGAGAATCGCCACTGCAAGAGTGATGTTAAGCACATAGCAGGTCTCAGTAAATCCTTGTGCAGGGGGTGAGTGAATGACTATCCACTGTTTCCTGACCTGAGCCACCTGAAAGAAAAGCCACGTTCCTGCTTTATTGTTTCAGGGTACTTCCTGTTGACCCCAGAATGCGAGACTGATCAACTGTCCCCTCCTCCAAACTCCAAGTACTTTTAGCTCTATATTCAATTTATAATTTGCTTTCATTAAAGAACAATTTAACACTACATACATTTGAGGCTCTGCAGACCAATCTGATATGTGAGATTTGTTCTCAAGGGTCCACAAGATTTCTGACTAGACGTTCCCTCACTCAGGCATGGAGCTCCACAGCTACAGAAAAGACCCAGCTCATAAGCCAGGTCCAGTTAAGCATGGCTGCTTGAAGTTGGCATCTGGAGGAAAGCATGCTGTGATTGATTAGCAATGTCTGTCATAGGCAAGGGTCAGGGAAATAATAAGCAAAGTCCTGTTCAACTTGCTGATTCTTATCAAACCTAAGATCTTCATATACTTTACATAGGGGAAAGGTCCAAAGAAAAACAGTAGTCAACTGCCACCTGAGATTTGCACTGGAGGGCCTCAGGAGGTCAGTGGAAGCAGAATGAAAAAACCTAAAACAACAACAGAAAACGATGGTAGGCTGTTTGCTAGAACATTTTCTTGGAAATAGAGAATTTAAGAGAGCAGAGGCCTGAAGACTGCTCAACAGTGATTGCAGCTGTCTTCTAGAAGAAGCAGAAGCAGAGCCTGGAGCATGATATGAACTCAGGACACGCCACCTTCCTGCTAGGCCTGGTCAGTCTCATTTACACTCTGGTTCCTCCCCAAGTAACCCGCCAGGAACAAGCACACAAACTGGGGTGGCTGTCCTGGGCCTGTAGGATGCCTCCTTTGGAGAACTGGGCACTCAGGGCACCAGGATTTATGACCACCTGTGCCTCTCTGTGCTGGCTGCTGGGGTCCAGAGACACTCAAGGCATCGCTCCTACCCAGCTGTGCTCACAGGGTGGAAGGCCTGTCACTCGTAGGTTCTAAGATGACGTTGATTACAAAATGCTTTGTCAGTTCAACAGCAACACTGAGGAGCAAGAAACACTCCTAAAGGGGCCCACTCATGAGGGTTCTAATCAGGGACGTGGAGTAACCACCCAGCTGTTGGTTATGGTACCAGCTGAGCCATGCTGTGCTGTGGACAGGGGACATCTGAGGAGGAGGCCCACAGGCAGGCCAGCAAGGCAGGATGAGCATTCCCAGCAGAGGGAATAGCAAGGCAAAGGGACATAGCAGGCAGACATGTGCCATAATGAGAGTGGACAGTGAGAATGGATAGACCCACAGCAGTCCAGGGCTCGACATCCAGAGCTAGGATGGAAATAAGTCGCCAGGCCAAGAGAGCCGCTTGTGTCCACAGCAAGAGTCTCCAGCAGATCCACCCTTGCAGCTCCATCCCTCTCATCTCTCTCTCCCAGCAAGGGAGCACAGATGCTCCCTGAGCGAGCTCTATTTAAAGCTGCTGCGAATCTATTCTAGAAGGCACATGAGGGGAGGAGGAGGGAGGGAAGAAAAGGGATGTCAGGAGGCACATGGAGCGGGGAGCAGGAGGCTGCATCCAGGGCCTGGCTCTGCCCTGAGTCCTCTGTGGAGCCTGGGCCTGTCCTGACCTCTCTCTGGACCTCAGCTTCCTTGGCCTTGCCAGGTGGGAAGTTGTGCGGGTTCGGGAGCTCACTGGCTGAGTTCAAATCTGGGCTCCATCATTCACGGTCCATATGCATTGGTCAAATCACTCCACCCTTGAGCCTGGTTTCTCCTGTACAAAGTGAGGATGAGCATAGTAGCCACATTTTCCAGTTGCTTCCAGGGTTTCATGATCTAGTGCATGTAAAGCAGGTGCATATTAAGCTACCAAAAAGAGCCTGGGGATTAGCTCAGCAGCACAAGTGCTTGCATGGCAAGCTCGAGGTCCTGAGTTTGATCCCCAGTGCCAAAATAAAATAAAATACCAAAAAAGGATGTATTTTTAGTAAAAGCTATTAAAAATAAGCTACTTTTTTAAAAAAAAAATCATTGATCAATGATGGAAATGTAAATAGTTGAACTTTCCCCCACCATTCCTGTAACTTCTGTGTGTAAATTTGGGTCACGCTGGCCCCTCTGGTGAAGCAGCTGGACACCTTGACCCTTGTCTCTGAGTGTTCCCTTCCCTGGGGCTGCCCTGAGTCCCACCGTGAGCACCTATAAGAACCTGAGGCTTCAGAGAAACCAGGTGGCAAGCAGGGTCCCAGAGGATGCCTGTGCTTTCCATCAGTTGATCCTCTGAATCCAGTTCTCCTCCCAGCGTCTGAGTGTACACCTGGAGAAACCGTCTTTATCAGAGTAAAATCGGTTTCCCAATGGCATCAGCTGAGCAGAGCCCAGGGTTATGGCGGGGCAAAAGCCAACTGAAGTGGACCCGGGCAGGTGAGGAAGTGATTCCAGCAACGATTCTGACAGTGCAGCTCTTCAAGTTTATAAATTTGGTTCCGTTTTATCTTTATTTGCGGTGCATAATGATTGCACTCTCTGCTGGGAGTTGATCCACGTACATCATACATCTTAATTCTCTTTTCATCCCTTCTCTTCCCTCCATCTCTTGGTCCCCCTCCCATCATCAAAGATTGAATGCCTTCTTCCCTTTATCTGTCTTTCACTTTGCTCTTTACTGTGTTTACACTTTGGGTTTCTCATGGGAGAGAAACCCTGTGATAGGGAAGCTTGTGTGTCTGATTTAGCATTGTGATCTTGGGGTGCAGCCATCATGCTACAAACAGCAAGAACATAAGTTATTATTTCAGGAATTTTACATGATGAGATTCGCTTCTCTGCCCATTAGAGCATCTTAGCTGCTCCAAACCGAGTCAGTGTTTACCATGCTGAGTGCTGAGTACCGTCAGAAGCCAGGCCATCTGGGTGATTTCTTTGATGAGTTCCATGGGTCACCATCTGAAGACAGAGAAGCTGATGACATCCGTCCAAGTTGCCCCCATCCCCATTCCCTGGAGCATTTGGGATCTTGTTTCTTCCAGTCATTCACTAAAGAAAGTGCATGGCTATTCTGGCTAAGGAGTCAAACTTTGCTTTTTCTTGATGCTTTTCTGGTAGTGAGGTTGTGTTACATCTAGTTTCACTTATAATCTTTTAAAAACTCACAGGCCTCTCGGTCACCTGTGCAACACATTTGCTGTGACAGAGAAGATCCTGCTGGGTTGCCTCTGCAGGTGCTGGAGGCTCCAGTGGGTAAAAGTTGGGAGATGAAGCCTCGTGTAGCTCCTTTCTGCCACGCTAGCTGAAGACCGGAGGCCGGGGGAATTGTTGGCCCAGGGTTCTGGAGTCAGAGAAGTCGCAGAACCTGCTGCTGGCCTCTGACCTCTGACAGGGACTCCTGCACTGTGTCATCCATGACAGGAAGTGAAAGGGTAAAAGAGGTCACCAAGGGGCCACTATAATAAACCCAGCATCACAACAGCTAGTGCACTCCCAGGGTGAGGTTAGGTCGTCAACACTGGCACTGAGGTGTAAGTTTTGGAAAGCTCAGTGAGGGCAAAGATGTTTTTTAATCTTCCTTATCTCCATACTTGAATGTATGAGTTCAATTCCTAGGTGTTTTTGACTATGAAAATATAGATAATTTACCTAGGAGGCCCGAGCCTCAGAATTCCTGCCTTTAAAGTACAGATAAAAACCTTTTTTCTAACAAGTTTGTCATGCCGTTCTAAAAGATGACTTGTACAAAGAAAATTAAAACAACATAATAACGACAAGCACCGGCATTGATCAAGAGCTCATCAAGTCACGGCAATGGGTTCTTTCCAAGCAGCTCTGTGGAATGCAGAGGACTGGGGCGGAGCTCGGGGGTAGAGTTTTCGCCCAGTGTACACGAGGCCTTGAGTACAATCTCCAAGTTCTGCAAAAAAGAAACAAACATTTCTTTTGAAACTTTTGAAATCATTGTACAGGACATTGCAAAGGCAGTACAGCCAGATCCTGTGTAAGTTTCACTCAGATTTCCCCAGCAGTGACAGCTCACATAATTCTGGTCAGTATCCAAAGCAGGAACGCAGCAGCGGTACAATGGATAAGCAGCATTCTGCACCTTCGGCCGCTTGTTAAGGGTTGTGCAACCCCTGCCACAACCAAGATGCAGAATGGTCCTGTCCCCACCGAGTCCCCCTAGGCTAGTGCTTCTGGCCACTCCCAACCTCCTCCTCTCCACCACCCCTCACTCCCAGCAACCGTTAAATGCTTTCCATCTACACGGTTTTGTTGTTTCCGTAGGCTCTCTAACGAGAACGACTCAGGGCTTGACCTTCAAACTTAGTGCCCTAGAAAACCACTGCAGTCAGGTGTGGATGGTCCATTGCGGGGTTACCACCAGAAACGGTTCCATGGACATAGTCATCCCCACCCCCTTCTCCTGGCATTGCTGAGGCCTCCCACAGATAGCAAATCTGAGCATGCTCCATTTCCTTACCTACTATGACAGTACGCTGCAAGTCACCTGTATTTAAAAAATATTTTCAATACCAGCCACATTGAATCTTTGGCTAGGGACCCACTGGGTATGCTGTAGAGTCATCTCTGCCATCCACACACCGTGTCCAAACCATTGAAAGGCATCCGGGTTCTTTCTAAGTCTTGGCTATTACATAGAAAGTGGCCATAAACATTTGTGTGTACGATTTTATGTGAATATAAGCCTATATATTTCTGGGGGATAAATATCCAGAAAAGCCACTGTTGGGTTATATGGTGACTCTAGTTTTAGTTTTTTAAAAGTCAAACCATCTTCCAGAATGGCTGGACCATTTTACACATCCACCAGCAACATGTGAGTGGCTCTGTTTCTCCACATCTTTGCCGGTATCTGGTGTTGATGCCAGTTTGCATTTTAGCTGTTGTAATAACTGTATGCAACACTTCATGGTGGTCTTGCTTTCTGTTTCCCCAATGGCTGTGATGTTGAACATATTTTTTTACTGCCAACCATCTCTTCTCTTTGATAAATGTCTCTATGTATCATTTGCCAGTCTTCTATTGGAACAATTATTCGTGTTTTTCAGTGTGGTATTGAGGGTTCTCTATAGATGTCAGATATGAGTCCTTTGCCAGCTGTGAGGTTTGTCTAATTCACTTTTCTAATCCTCAGATCCATTAGGAAGATATTTAGGGCTATCTGAATTTAATGGCCGAGGAAGCTGAGGCACAGAGAGGCTTACACTGTGGTGACACACAATAGTCGTTCAGGAGAGAATCACAATCAGTTTTACGTAGCCTGAGCTCAGACCAAGGTCTCACAGAACTCAGGGAACCATAGGGAAATGCTGGAGGTGCTGGCGGTGAGGACAGGTGACAACACCCTGTCAAGGCCACCAGTACACACAAGGACCTGATCCCAGTGGCACCCTGCTGTCCTGGGAAGTACAGTGCCAGGAGTAGAAAAGCCAGGTGCTGGCCCCAGTATGGTAAGGAACAGTTGGGAAGCCGGTGCTTTACGTCCCTGGACTTGCCTTCTTCTCGTCTGTGAATTAGGAATAACAACTATCACTAATCGGCAGGGGCTGGGATAGATTTGATGGAAAGGCAGCTCTGCTAACTCATGTAGTCCCGCCCATTCTGGCTGCATCGCGTGCCACAAGGTGCCTCAGTTTCCGCCTCTGGGAAGTGGGGCCCAGCCATCTATCTCACAGGCCTGGAGCCTGGAGCCAGGACTCATTGAGATGAAGCACCTCCAGTGCTGGCACAGGCCCCTCTCGAGATGAGCCCAGTTAATAATGACTAGCACTTGCTGAGCTCCTACTTGCTGCCAGAGTCTGCTTGTCTCAGTTAAATTCACCCAAAAGATGAGACACCAAGCCTACGATGTGGGGGCTAGATGTTTATTTGGGAGAGTTTCCCAGAAGGCAACAGGAGACAGCAAGGGGGTGGTCAAGTGGGGCTCGATTCTGCTGCACCCCAACTGAGAGAACACAGCTGCAACGCTGAGCAGTGGGTGAGGGGCTGCAGTGTCCAAGGCCATTCTCCACTCTCCACAGGCGAAGGGTCACCTGGGGGCAGCCACTCCTCCATGGGTTTGCCTTGCCCTGAGCTCAGCTGGCACCTTCCCAGGTCCAGCGAGCATCCTCAGGGGAGACTCGGAAGGCCTTGGCAGGAACCTGGGCTATATGCAGGGACTCAGGGCTGGCTGAGATTGAAGTATCCACCACTATGCTGCTTTAAGTATTTTACAACATTAACTCTTACTCTGTGCAACCCAGTATGAGACAGATACATTTATTATACCCAGTTTCCAGATAAGAAAATCGAGGCACTAGGAATTCTTTTGTTTTTCACCACTTGACCAAGTTTCCATAACTAGTCAGGTTTCCAAATCTACATTTTTCTGTTTGGTTTTTGAGACAGGATCACATAGTGGCCTTGAACCCACTATATAGCCACATCTGACCTCAAACTCTTAGCAATTTTCGTGCCTCAGCCTCGAGTGCTGAGATTGCAGGTATGTGGCATTGCACCTCGTTAAACCTGCATTTTTAACCTGTGGCTTTCAAAAATTATTGTTACCATAGTCCTCCATAAAGACAACAATAACAGTGTAACAGCAGCAGAAAAACCCACATTGGCTAGCCCAATCCAGCTCTCAGATGCCCGTATGCATATACTGAAGAAATAAAACTGCACTCATACATTAAGGAACTTTCATAAAACTGTGTTCCTTCTTGCCGTTGACGATGCACCCTGAAATTGCCTCTTTTTGGAAACCATGTTACTTTTTACAGTGGGATTAGTCACCCACTCAACTGTTTGCATAACCCAGACATGGGCTGCAAGCCGCAGCATGGGTAGAGGCGGGTCTCCAGCGTCCCCCTTGGTGGGACAGTGCTGATGATGGTGACAGTGTCATGGGCCAGCATTGGGGCTGGTATCCAGCAGGTGCCTGGAGAAGGTTGAGCTCCTTGCTTGTCCTTCCTGGCGCCCTGGCGTCCCGAGAATCTGCCCCCTGGGCTCCCATGCTGACCCTGCAGTGCCTCGCAGGAGCTTCCGACTCTGCCCCTGATCTGCCCGCGGCACTTCCGCCTGCCTGCTCCTCCGGGGCCGCACCGTCTTGGCTGTGTCTTTCAAGTGGCCTGCTCCTCCTCGGGAGGCGAGGCTGTGCCCTGTCCTCCCATGCTGGCTCTTCCTCCCCCGGGTCTTTCTGTGTGAGGATTGTTCCTCTAATCAGGATGGAGACGCAGCTCATTACAAGCTGGTGAGGCAACGGCGCTGTGCTCCAGGCCGAGACAGGCTGTCTGGGAGCCTGGCCAGCCTCCCACTGCCCTGGACACCAGGGCGGCGGCCTCCAAGCGCAGCCAGCCTGCTGGGTTTTTTTGCCCCTTCCCAAGGGACACGGGCAGACAGATACTGTTTGCTGAGACTTCTATGGCTTTCCCTGTGACAAAAACTCACCCATGCCCAGACGGTGGGGCTCAACAAACCTCAGAGCGCCTCTCAGAGAGCAAGCAGCACCTGCACAGCAGAGAACCACAGCCAGCCCCTGAGGTGCTGCCCAGCGCACACAGTGTGCTCTGTGGTCTTTGCCACATACCCAGGAGGCGGGACTCAGTGGCCCCACAGCACAGATGCAGAAACCAAGGCTCAGAGTCATTCAGTAAAGTGACAAGCTACCAGACAGCTAGAAAGCAGGCACAGCCAGCCTGGCCCACTGATGCCACCGCCCGCCTCACGCATTCTGAGCCAAGCCAAGCAACCCGCCTCTGCAGCTCCTTGCTGAGGCTGTTAGGGAGCCTGAATGAAATCATGTGTGTGAATGCGTCTCCCAGGGTGCCTGACACCTAAGAGGTGCGCAGTAAATCCATTCAGAAAAGAGTCCAGTCAGCTCTTTTCTCACTGACTTGATGGTGTCCATGGCCATTTACCACCGTAAGACATCCACATCCAGAAGGGAGTGACCACCAATCTGGAAGCTTTTGCGTGCATCTGGGCTTCCCACACTTGTGCCTCCTGTGGCCCCGGTGCCCCATCACACTCACCTCGCTGAGCAGCAATCTCAGCTCTGCCCAGCGTCTCTCGGAGAAAGCAGCTTCTTTCCTTCAGCGCAGACCCTTCAGCCTGGACATGGGGAATAGTCGTGTGGCGGCTGCAGAGCCGGTGTACAAACCCTCGTTAGCTGCGGTTTAATTACTGCCTGCAGTAAGGGTCTTTAATAACAGTAAGTCCCAATTACTTGCTTGTTACTTCAGAAATAATTACTGATAGTGGCCCTTTGTCTGTGTGCTAATTCCTGCTGCATTCCCAAGCTACAGAAATCTACAGGCACAGGCATTTTTAGCTGAGGGAGCTGGGGTTCTGGGGAGTGGGGGGGCATGTATGCAGAGAGCTGAGGATTTCACTGGGGTGTATGTGTTGGCTTGAGGTGAGTGGGGGTGATAACGGCCATTCACACCCCTGAGGACACTTGTGCAAGAAAAGCTGAGGCCTCTGTCTTGAGCTGGGAGTGCAGACAGGTCAAGGGGCTGCTGGTCTCTAGCTGTGGATCACACTAGGCCCCAGTCACTGATCAGGGGAGAGACAGAGGCCACCACCCTATGCCAACAGCAGACAGCCACATGCAAGAGCTGCTTTGAAGAGGGAGAGATGGTGCAGCTTCCTCTGCCGAGGCTGAACCCCAGCCTCAACCATACTTCCAAACCAGCCTCCTGCGGACATGGATAGTCATCAGAGCTAGCGTGAGCCAGGTACTGACTGTGGACCTGGAGCGCTTCTATGTGATGTACCTGCACCCACTCATAGAACCCTGGAAGGCAGCTCTCTGAGTCCTGATTTGCACATGCAGAAATTGGGATACTCAGAAAGGTCTAGGAATTGGCTAAAGGCCACCCAGCCTGCAGGGGCAGACCTAGGAGAATTCTTTCCATAGCTGAGCCTTAGACCAAGAGGTTATCCTAGGGAGCAGGACCCATCACAATGCAATGTTTCCCCTTGCTTTTCCTTTAGTTGGCCATGAATGGTATATTCTTTGACAGCCAGTCTTTGTGGGGCTTGGGGGAAGGGATAGTTCTTGTGTTGAGTCTAGTTCCAACTGTGTTCTCAGAAAGCTTTTGCCCATGGTGCCCTCTGGGCAGTGTCAGCCAGATGCCTCTGTCCTTAGCATTTCTGCAACTCCTGGCAGGAAAACTTCAGAGCCTGACCCGGAGGCTGAGACCCAGGCCACCCTGGTTTGAAGGTGACAAAGCCCTCTTTGCCATCATGCTGGCCAGCTTTCCATCCTTTTATGTGTCCTGTCCTCCTTCCTTCATGACCAACTTGTCCAGGGTAGAAGCCACATTGATGAGTCAGTAATTTGCTTTCTTTTTCTTTTCTATTATGTTCTTTGGTCTCTTTCCCCCCAAGAATCCTTTCCAATGAAATTGCAAACCATTTGGCTGGAGGAACATGCTGAAAAGGCATCCTTTCTTGTATTTTTCTTCTTACCTCCTGTTCATTTCTTCCACTGGGCCAAACCATGATGGTGTCTTATTGTGAATAATCTGGGCTCTTCTGTGTTTGGAAGCTCATTTGGAAAATTGTGTCCACGAGGCAGAAATGCTCCACTTTATCCCAGAGACAAAGGGCTCCTTTGAAGGTGTAAAGGCTTTGGGATTAAGTAAGCAAGCAAACAAGCATGGCCTTAGAGAAGTCAGGAGGAGAGGGAGAAAGAGAAACCACCTCGTAAAACCAAGCCTCCGTTTATTTAGATGAGGGAGCTTATTTGCGTTCATTCTGCGCGCATGTCTGAGAGGGGAGAGGGATTCTCCTGTGATCCAGTCTAGAGGCATCAGGGCTTCTGCCAGGTCGCCGCACTGGCCAGTTGCCTAGAATTGTCAAGTGAAATGTGTGCTCCGGGGCTGTGCTGTTTGGGGAACCGTATGTGGATGGCCTGGTCTGCTTTTCCTAGGAATTCATCCTTTGGTCTAAGGCGGCTGGTATATGCCCCGCCTCTCCTGAGCTATTCCTCCAGAAGCATCTGTCCAGAAAATCTCAAGCCTCAGCAGGTCCATCCTCTCCTCCCCTCTGTCTGGCAGTGAAATGCCTCCCTGGCTCTCTTTGGGTTCTCTACACAAACCCAGAGGAGGGAAGAGGGACCGAGATGACGAGCGAGAAGCCAGTGGATGGTGTGTTAGTGGTGGGTACTCTGTGGACACCTAGGGCTCAAACCTGTGGGGGGCCATTTGAGGGACCATGTGGGACACACCACAGAATGTCCCACTGAAGAAGGGTAAGGAAACAGGAGTGGGTACTCCATCCCATCTGGCCTGTCCGCTTTGATGAACAAGCACCTTCTCCTTGAGAGGATATCAGTGACCATGTCTGGGGATAGGGACAATGTCACAGTCTGTGTGTGACCCCCCAGGCAAGCCCAGTGGGTGATACCAGGGTGTCAACATCATGTCTTAGACCAATCAATTGCTTTAAAATTGTGAGCATCAGACAAAATAGTGATCATCAATATTTATGCAGAACCTCTAACCAGTCATGTGTGTGTCGGCCTCATTGATTTCAAAATCTTTCTGTAGGGCAGCCACTGTCACCTACAGTGTAGCATCGTGGCTAAGAACATGGCCCCTGAAGCCAGAATCACCAGGTTGCTTGGGTAGCTGTGTGACCGGGCAGTTTCTCAGCCTCTCCAACCTGCAAAGTCGGGTTCAATAGGTCGCTTTGGAAGGTCCAACAAGGTAACACACAAAGGTACAATGGAAGCTGACATTGACAAGACGGTCAGGGCGCACTGGCTGTTACCACCCTGCAGACCAAGAAGCTAAACCTCAGGGAGGTTATTGGGTGCCAGAGGGTGCTGGTCTCCACAGAGGCAACCCTGAGCCTCGGCCTGTCTGCGGTATCACACCGCACCGCACATGACAACGTGCAGGAAAGCGCTTGCTCCAGAGTGCTCCACAAAGGCTTGGGTTATGTGCTGCCTATTTCCTGGCCCTCGTCACAGTCTTATTCACTCAGAGGCTTCAGTCTGGCCTTTTAGTTCTGCTGTCTGCTCTCTGCATAACTGGCCTTGGGCACAGTGCCTGGTGGGACGGGAGCTGAGTGGCAGAATTACTAACAGCCCCGACTGTCCCTTTGATGCCTCCCTCCAGAGCTGCCCTGTGGACCTTGCACTCTGGTCAGCCCCCATCTCTATCACAGCCCCCAGGGCTGCACCTTCCTCAGGCTGACCACCCACACGACCCTGCCTCATCCATCTGCCCTGCCCCATCCATCTGCCCTGCCCCCCCACCTACCATCCCCCTTGCCCAGCCCCCTGAAGCCCTCCGAGCACCCCTCCTGGGCTCGGGGCTGCCCTCCTCCTACTCCTTCTCAGCTGCTCTAGTCTGGGCTCCCTATCCCGAAGAGAGGTCCTCGCAGACCGAGCTGGATGGAATGTGTCTCTTCATTTGTTTGTTTATCCATTCATAAATACAGATACTATCCCCAGCATGTGGCTGGAGAGAGTGAACCAGGGGAAGAAATGTGGTCAGCAGCAGGACAGAGGTAGCAGGGCCACACTCCACAGGACTTCTGAGCCCTGGTAACCTTCGGCTTTACTCTAAGTGAAGCAGAGGGCCTTTGGGGGTTAAGCAGGCAATGATATTTTATCTGGTTTAAATGTTTTAAAGGATTAGTCTCGAGGTTATGTGTACAAAGCGGAATGGCAGGAGGCCACAGCTATACTCCGGGCAGAAATGGCCCTGGCTTGGCCCCGGGTGGTCACGTGGGGTGATCACTGTGGCCGGTTTCTGAATATACCTTAAAAGCAGAGTTAATGGGATTTGCTAATGGACTGCATGTGGAGCATGAAAAAGATATGTCAAAAATGCCTCTAAGATCTGCGGCTTGGGCAATGCAAGACTGGAGTTGCCGTTTACGGAGGTGGGGACCTGGGGAAGATTGTGGCCCGGAAGATTGAGTCTGGGGTCAGGCTAGCTATGGCGTTTGAAGCACATCACACTATGGAGCCTTGCTCTGTACCAGGAAATGCCCTGAACACCTCGCAGGTGTCACGCCCTCTGGAAGTCACAGTGGCCTGAGGAGATGGCCCTTACATTCCTTTATGTTACAGAGGAAGAGACCGAGATGTCGAAAACACCTCTCGATTAGTGAGTTACTCAGCTGGGATGGAGCCGCGGCAGCCTGTGTGGAGCTCCTGTCTCTAACAAAGCACAGAACTGCTGCCTGCTGTTGGGGAGCAGCAGGGGAGATGTGAAGAAAGAGATCTTCACCCAGGAAAAAGGAATCCACAGATTCTCCTGCCCTGCCTCTCCCTGGCTGCCCCTTAGACCCAACTCATCAGGTTCTTTTGGCCTTTAGGGGAAAGCACTTATCTTTTGGCCTTTAGGGAAAAGCCCAGCCCCATGTAATGTCCTCCCAAGAAAGGGTGAAGAGAGACCCCCCCACCTGATCCTAAGTGCATTTGCCACCTGTACCTCGTGTCTGCTGGGAAATGCGTGCTTTGGTTCTCACTAAAAAATATACCTGTTGCCAGAAAAAGATGACTTGGTGGAATGGTTGTTCCTAGCCCCCAATTTCTAAATGTTATTTTAAAATAAGAATAACTCACAGCAGCCTAGGCATTGCATAGCCCAGAGAAGGCCCACCAGCCCAAGGATGGGAGAGTAGGGGATGGGAACCCCCTCCTTGCCGAGATTAAGGGTTTGTGCTGGACTCTTTTACTGTTTGCCTAGAGAGGGTTAAGTCTGGAGGCTGTTTTTCCTAAGGGTTTCCCCCAGGACCCTGAAAATGGGTCGTTCTTTCCTTCATCCTCAAGGTTTGGGATTTGGAAAGTCGTGGGATTCCAGGCCCAGACAGAATGTAGGCACGGCTTGTGTGGTTTCCTTAGCATCCTGGCTACTCTAATCATGTGCAGCCTGGTATAACTGCTGCTCATCTTGGAGTCCAGTAAAGACAGAGAGCTGACAGGCTGTTCCGGAAAATTCAGATTTATCAGATTTAGTAAGAGGTCTGCTTTCAGGACCAATTCTGAATGCTATAATTTTATCTGTTTGAGTTCCATATGAGAACTCAGAATTACTCCAAGGCAAAATGAGGCAGAGATCCCTGAGGGGAGCTTGCTTTATTGCAAAGTTAGGGATCATTCATGACTGGCTTCCAAGCTCCTCTGTCTAGTTGACAAGATCCTGTGCAGGCTGAGTTTACCTATTGTTTTTATCTCTTTTTTTATTTCGGAGTATATTGGATATTAATTTTCTGGATGCTTTTGCATTTTCTGTTTTATTCATTCCCTGATCCCGAGGCTCAAATTTTACACAAATTGAGTGTTCATTATTGGAAATGCAGAGGACCAGAAGTGTTTCTGAGTTTGGAGTTCTTTTGGATTTGGAAATATTTGTATAGATTTTACTTGTTGAGCATCTCTACACATACAAAAATCAAAAATCAGAAGTGCTACAAAGTCTGATGCTTTTTGAGGTCCTTAAAGTTTGTTGCTTCCAATGTGCCAAAGTTTAAAGCTTTTTAAGAATCAGGCTGGTGCTCAGAATGTTTGAATTTTGGAGCATTTTGCATCTCAGACTCTCAGATCGGGGATGTTAACCAGTGCCACTCACTTAGAGACCAATAAACACAAAGGTCAGCCTGCCTTAGGGATTGGGGCTGACATAGGAAGAAGCCTCAATGTGGTGTCCTGTGCTCCTCTCTGATCCAACCATAATGACACCTCTCTTTTCCACTCTTCTGTCCCATAACTGCCTGTTATGGTTCACATCTACATGTCCCCCAGAGCATCCTGGGACCATGGGTGGGGCTTTTGGAAAGTGGTTGGATTATGGGGGCTTATAGCTGACTTTCTGTTAGAAAGTGGGGTCTGGTTGGTAGAGACAGGTCACTGGAGGAGTGGCCTGGAAGTGTTTATCTCCCTTCCTGGCTCCTCCTCATACTCTGCTTCCTGGATCCCATGAGGTGAGCAGCTTTCTTCCTCCAGAACCTTCCACCAAGTCACTTCTGCCAGGAGGAGTCTGACCATGCAAGGACTGAAATTTCTACAATGTGAGCCAAAATAATTCTCTCTTCTTTTAAGTTGCAGGTGTCCCAGTTTTAGCAAAGTGAATAAAACAGTGCTCTCTCCTAAGACACTCCTCCCAGTGGTTACTCTAAGCTCAGTTCACTCCCAGCTCCTAGGGTCACTCAAGCAGGCACTTAATGTTAGTCTCGTCCAAATCTCCAAGCTCCACTTGGCCTCCCTGTACTCTCCAGACCTGCAGAAAGGGCATGCCAAAGGCCATGAGGAATTAAGAGCACTCTAAATTACCTCTACTGAGACATATGGCACACAGAAAATTACGGAAATTGAAAGAAAAGCTTCCTGCAAGACTCTAGCCTCATTTCTGCATTATCCTTTATGTTTGTGCATTGTCGGGCTAAATGCAATTCTGGAGGCTGGCAGCAGCATGACCCTAACCCTGACCCTCACCCTACTGGAGATCTTTATAGCCATGCAGAACCCCAGCCCTATTGTAGGTCTGCTGACATGGAATGTGCATTTTAATAAGATCTGCAGCTCATTCATAGCACATGCCTTAAGGTCTGAAACGCACTGATTTAGCTGGTGTGCACACTTCATCCCTAGGCCAGGGGAGAGAGGCACATGCCCAATGCTGCTCAGCCTTCAGTCTCCTCTCCAGCCACACTGGGTACAGACCCTCTGTTCTTTCCTTGGGAGCTTGGCAAGGGCACATAGAACCAGTTCTCACCATTGATGCAGGCTAAGCTCTCAGTTTCTGCTCCAAGGGTCCCTAGAGGGTAACTACCCTCCACCACCAATCTTCTCTTCTGTCCTAGATTTCCACCTTATCCCCCCTGGCAACTTCGACTCCTCTCTGTACAGAACAGAGACACTCAGGATGACTTGTCTTTAGCTTCCCTGTCCCTACTTTGCCAGGCTGGGGATGGACTCTGTTCTCTTTGCCATCCTGAGCTCCTGGCAGCCCGACCTGGCAGGCAGAAGAGGCGATGCCTTTCTAAGTGGAGCAAGTGAGGACAGCTGTCACCTGAGGTTGCAGCTGGAAGATGACAATCCTCTCTAAGCCTATGCTACAGCTTCTACTCCAATTCACTGGCTGCCCTCCTTCCTCCAGAGAGAGATCCAAGCAGGGACTTCCAGCAGGTCCACCCCTCCACTCCTAACTTCGCATTTTTCCTTGGCCTTGGAGCTCCTGAGTAGGCCTGGATTGAGAACAAAGTATAAAGAAAATGGAGATGTGTACAGGTCCACTGAGAAGAAGTCAAGACAAGGACAGGTTACAGCCTTCTAATAACAGCTCAGAAAAGGAGCTACATGTGGAAAGAGACCAAGGGGAAATATTTCAAGCCCTCAGAATCCTTTCAGAAGATCCTTCCAACAAGGTAACTGGCCACAGAACCCTAGACTTGCTTCTTTATGATTCTTCACCCTTATGCTAGACCAAGAGGATAAATGCAGTTCCAATTGCATGGGCAGAGTGCTTCCCTTGGTTGAGGAGCCGTGCAGTACACATAAGTGCATTGTCCAGAGCTGCCCAATCTCCCATTTTACAGGCAAGGACTAACAGATCAAGCCCAGGCCCTTGGCCAGCAGGAGCCAGCTTCACATTCAGCTCTGTGCCACCATGTTCTGCTGTATTCCTGCACAGCAAATGGGCTGTCTGGGTCTCTTCCAAGCTCCATTTAGCAAATAACAGATACAGGTCTTCCGGGTAGGGCCGTGTTAGAGCTGCAAGCCATGCGTGTGTGTTTATCAATAGCAGGGTGCCAGGCAGGGCTCCTTTCCTTAGGCCTGGGCTCCCCCATCTCAGCCACCACCATGCCTTCTCTTGCACGGTGTCCAGGATGCCAGCTGAAGCCCAGCAGATGTCATGGTGAAAAGAAAATCCCAGCAGAGCGGAGCCAGCTGGCTTGCAGTGCTCATTATGCATCAACACAATGGTGCCCTTGATGCCCATCTCTGCCAAGGCCACCCTGCAAGTGAACTCACCTCCTCACAAAGGTTCCATAGAAACAAGAGCGTCCCTTCAGTTTGAGGAAACTTGTCCTGTGTCAGCCTCAATCTGGGGGACCGAAGATACCCATATGCCATGCGGGTGTGTCCCATCTCACACACTCACGTGCACGCACAGTCACTCACTCGGGGAGATGGTGGCACTGACTCTAGGAAATGTGCACTCTTCCCTAAGGAACGGCTTTGCCTCCCTTTCCTCCAGAAAGGCTGTGGCTGTGCTGGTTTCCACTGAAACAGTAGCAAATCGCCACCAACTCAGGCTTTGAACAATGCAAGCGCATTATGTTCTAGAGCTCAGGGTCTGAGGTCAAGGTGTCACAGGCTGCGTTCTGCCAGAATCTGTTCCTCCCCCTCATCCCCCCGCTGCTGGAGGAATTCCGTGTTCCCTAGCCAGAGATCCATGTCAGTTGCATGTTGGGACCTCTGTTTTCATGGCTGTGCGCTCTCTCCTTCTGTCTGTCTGCCTCCCTCCCTCTTCCATCTTTAAGAGTCTGTCTTAATCACTTTGCTGTCACTAGGACAGAATACCCAATACCCTCAATGTAGAGGAAGAAAGATTTATTTTGGTTCACAGTTTTTAGAGTTTTCAGTCTGTGATTGGCTGGCAGAAAGGGCATGAAGGAAGGAAGGGCCGTTCATTCCAAGGTAGCCAGGGAGCAGAGAGCAAAGGAAAGACCATGGCAAGAATACACCTTTCCAGATCACCCTGGGTGACCACCTCCCCACCACATGTGGATGGATGAGTCCACCAGGAAGTGTGGCGCTCCTGTGATCCATCGCCTTCCAAAAGCCCCACCGCTGGGCACACATCCTAGCTATCCGAGATCTGGACCATAACAGCCCGTGTGATTACACTGGGCCACCTGCACGGTCCACGACAATCTCCCTGTTTCAAGGTTCTGCCCACATGGGCTCCAGCACAGAGTTATAGATAACAAACCCACTCAGGAGACCAGCAAACCCTCACTGGTCACCTCATTCTCCCAAGGGGGCTGAGGCCTGGGACAATGAAATCCATACTTACAGTGACAGCACAGAGGCCAGGCTTTCCCCAGGAGATGCCTGGCAGGTGCTTCCCAAAGAGCTGCCATCCCTTGGGCAGAAAGAGGCACCCTTCACTGGCCATCAGCTGTGCCCCCAGGGATGCGGGCAGGGGTGACCCAAGGGAATCTTGAACATTATTTTGGAGACTTGGCTCTATTCCTGAAATAAATAAATCTCCTCCTGTTTTAGTCGCATTTAATCACTTTCCGTTTATAATTCAACTTTTTCCCAAAAAGGATGTAAGGAGGCTCAAGCTACGTGAGTTAATACAGAATGATAACCTAGATGTGGAAGAGAAAGAGTAAAAGAGCAGGCCATCTGATTATACCCAAGGCTGCACAGATCAGGCTACAGTTGTGGCTCTGGGAGGTCTGTCAAACAGAGTCCCAGAAGTCTCAGGAATTTCTTACAGCTTTAAATGCAGACATAACCTCAACAGGCTTAGGGGACAAAGCTGGAGGTCACTTCATTTAATAGCAGCAAAACGGGGCACTGCTCTTGGCATTGCAGCAAATGCTTGGAGGGATGGGGGGGGGGAGGAAGGCAGGAAGGGAGGTAGTGGTCAGAGCCCAGACACACGGCATCTCCTCATCTCCCTGCGGGCCCAGGCTCACCCCTTCCTGAGCTGGAGGGGCCCCCTGGAAAAGTTCCACAATTGCTTGTGTCCTCTGGGTGTCTGCACTGAGGATGTGGGTGAGATGGGAGGCAGCGGGAAGAAAGATCTTTACCTTGCCTTCTATTACTGCTCCGAATGTCTTCCCTTCGTCCTCCCTGCCACACCTCTGCAGCAGACAGGCCTTGGATGTGGATGGGTCTCCTGGGAGGTGCTGCCTTTGGTTTGTCCTTTGCTAGGTGGTTGAGAGCCAGCTGCAAGGAGTCCAGCAGTGGGCGGACTCTGCCAGGCTGTCGAAGGGATGTTTTGATGATATGGAAAGAGGCCTGAGCTTGGCTTGAAATCTGAACCCAACTACCTTCACTTACCTTCCCTGTGACCTGGAGTGGCCCCTGCAACTCTTCCAACCTAGGTCTCATCTCACGGGGTCTGAAAAGGAGCCCCATGGCTGTTCTCATCACAGGTGGGACCCCCCAGAGCTAGCAGTGACTTATGCCTTTTTTTTGGTTTTGTCTCCACTTTTTCTTTCTCTCTCTCTCTTTTTAAATTAATCAGCTTTTTCTTTCAGAGCACCATTTCTAGGTTCACAGCACACTGGAGCACAAAGTGCAATGGCCTCCCCCACCATCCTGTCCCAGAGTGGGACCGCGGTGGCAAAATCGCATCATTACCACCCCCCAGGCAGGATGCTGGGGTCCCCTCTTGGCCAGCCACTTTCTTTTCCACACATCCCAGTGGCGTGTTGGGTGCACATCTGGACGCAGGCCGGGCGGCCTTGTCATGCTGAGCCAGGTGTCGGCTCTGTAGCTGTGGCTTTCTACTCTTCTTGGAGCCTCTGTTGGGAATTTCCCCAGAAGTTTCTATACAATGGACGGCCAAGCCCTCCAGAGCAGTGACATTACAGCCAGGATTTCCCCTGTCTGCACGCACTCTTTTTCCTGGACCTTTTCCTTATGGACATCTCTGACAACCATAAAACTTTCTTTTGTGGGGGGGAGGGGTACCAGGAACTGAACGCAGGGCCTCACCCTTGCCAGGCAGGCACTGTGCTGCTGAATTATATCCCCGGCCCAATAATTCACTTTTAACATTCAACACAGTCCTCTTCTTGGGGGCTTTTGTAGCATCACCTCTAAGACCATTCCTGCAGGCTCAAATGCCGTCCAAGAAACTGAGTCAGAGTCAGCAGTAGGCTGTATGCTCAGGGCCAAAGAAGGCTCAGAGTGGAGCTTTGTGCTCACTGCCAAAGAGCTGGGCTCATGTATGCCCCTTCTGCTTCTCATCAAAACAGTGATAACACAAAATGCATATGCAGTAAGTGTGGGGAGTTTATAAATTTTGTATCTATGTAATAATTAGTTTTTTGGGACTTAAATCATTTGCATTAATATTCAAACTTCAACATTTACTAATTGTTTAACTTGGGGAAACTTGCCTAAGTCCTCTGTGCCTCTATTTCTTCATCTGTATATTGGTACAATGTGATAGAACCACCTTTGTGGTTGTGGGGAAAATCTAACAAGATATTATAAGCAAAGTAGTAACAGTGGCTAGCACTGAGTCTATATTCAGCTAGTGTTTGCTGCTGGTTTTGTGATTGCTGTGTTTAACAGGTGCATTTCATCTGTAAGATGCAATAGAAAAAAAAACTATGGAGAATGTTTACGTTTTTAAAAGTTTATTTTTATACTAGACGTAATGCCATTACCTCCCTCAACAACTTCCCCTCACTTCAAGTATACTTCTCCCATCTTTCTTGCCACTTTCTGCAGCAGTTCTGGAAGTCCTCTTTCATGAATGTCTAGCTGCAGTGTCTTGGCTGCCTCAATATCCTGCATGAGTTCAAAACATTTACCTTTTGTGGTCCTTTCGACTTTAGGGAAGAGCCAGGAGTTGCGTGGTACCAGGTCTGGTAAATGTTTTTGTACTGTAACATGTTCACAAGCCCGCCTTTCTGCTGGGTAGCACTTGGCAGGAGCACTCACCATATTTTTGATTAAACCTTGTAAAAACACCCATGGAAGAGGACTTCCAGAACTGCTGCAGAAAGTGGCAAGAGCAACAGCAGAAGTGTGCTCCAAGGAAGCGGGTATAATTGAGGGGATTCATGGCTCTGTATCTTTTCCTGTGATAAATTTCTGTGCATTTACCATATATTTGTGTTTTTTTCAATTTTATTTAAAGAGAAAAAAAACAAAACAGAAAAAAGGGAAGAAACAATACAGAATTTAAAAAAGAACAGTGAGAAATCACTAGCTGATAAATTACATATTGTCTTCTTAGATACAGTTGTTCAAGTTACAAAATTAAAGCACACAACGTAGACATTCAAACAGTGAGGCGGCAAACAGTTCTGCTCAATGATCCAATAATAACTTAGCAACATGGTTATCAATCCTACACACTTAAACATGCATGCAGTTATATCCTTTAGAGCACTTTCTGTTCCTCCTATTGCTTTTTAAAACCCATTATCTGTTTAGTTATATCATGTTTTAGCTTGCTCAGTTCCTTACTGATCTGTTTTATTGTTGTTTTTTACTTTTTATATTTATTTATTTATTTATTTTTAAAGTAGTAAAATACCACAGAACAAGACAGAGCAAAGACAATTGAGACAGTATAGTGAAACTGGTACAGAACTTCACAGCAGGTTAGCAGGATAACAGTAATAGGTACCATATTATATCTTGTTTTCTTCACAATAATTGTTCTTTCAAATAGGTATGGCAAAATCAAAGTAATTACAGAACATTATAGAACTCATCAAAACAGAATATTGAATAGAGCAATGCCATTAATCAGAACAAAGTAAAACAGTGATAAAAAATATTTGCCTTCAAAGATATGGTAGAAGGAAATCCCCCTTATTTGCTATATTGCATATGATCAACCTCCCAAGAGAAGTTCAGATCTCTGGCTCCTATTTGCTAACAGGGGAGAGGGCGATGGATGTTTGAATCTCAGCCCGCACACCGGTAGGCTCACAGCTGCTTACCAGGGCGGTGAGCTGGTTGGTTGCTTTCCCAGCGCCCTAACTTCCAGCATAATGCAGATCTCAGGAGACACTGTGGTTCTCGCCCTGCTGCGTTTACCTTATATTTGGATTACACCTCATCTGTTCATATACACACATATTATATTCTGTAAAATATTTCTGAGCTCTGAAAGGGGCGATGCTGAAGATGGCACCAGAGTGACACATACCACCTGTTGACTTGTGGTGCTGTGGGCCCCACTATGACAACTTCTGCCTACCAGGCACCCATCTGTGCTGCGCCTGGCCGCACCGCCCGGCACTGTGCTGCTTTTCATGGAACCAGGGCAAAGCAACCATGGAGGTTGGCATTGTTGGGTTTTTCAGGACGCTGAAGCCACAAGCCCATCCATAGCAGCCCCAGCTGCCTCTGACCAAGCTGTTGGTCAGGGTCCTGCACTGTACCCTATGCCTGGAATTGGGCGCTGCCTCCCCATTCCACCTCTGGACTGTTTGTTTTTATGGCCTCACTTTATCTGACAACCCACACACAGCCCCACAGCCCAGGGCCATTCCATTAGGTTGCAGGAGTTTTACAAGCAGCCCACAGTGGAAACATTGGCAGATTTGGTTTTGTTTTTTGCAGTTTTTCCAAAATACGTACAGCCCAGCAGACTGCGTGTATCCACATTTAAGCACATGTGTCCTGGTCAGGGTCCAGCAGCCCAGGGCCCATGGCACTGGAACACTTCTGTGTTATATTTCAGGGTACTCCCCTCTCTCCCCACGTTCATGGGTGTCTTTTCTGCTGTGGACACATGTGTTGGTGCTGTCTATGCCTCCACGGGCTGGTTTGTGTCACCCACAAATGCCCTAGGTCTGCTCCTCCCTGAGCCTATGCAAGCTGGGTGCATTCTGCCTCTCTCCAAAGTGTGTCCAGAGACACGCGTAAACGATCCTTCACTTCTGTCGTGGAGGCTCTCCCAGGACACTTTGCCCTGATGGAGCAAGGAAAGCAAGAGGGAATGTTTAGTCTGGAAAGCGGGCAGGCAGGCAGCCGGAGACTCCCCACAGAGTACCCAGGCGGCAAGCTGGAACCCAGGCTGTTCCCAGTGCCCTGGTGACAGAGAGGACGAGCCTGTCCCCACATGCCCTGGCTCCAAGCGCAGGAGGCTCCTGCATGGGCAGTGCAGGCTCAGGATGGCTTCTCTGGCACCAGTGTCCAGAGGGCTCCCAGCCAAGGCCCGGCCAAGAGAGCCAGGCTCCTTATTCTTGTTTTCCTTGTCTTGGTTCTTTTCAGTCCTCAGAGAGCTAAGTTTCTAAGCTGAATTGAGACTGCAGGGTTAACAGAGATGAAGAAAGAGGCCAGGGCTTTGGCCTCGGACAGACCAAAGACTGGTTTCTGGATTTGCGGTGTACCAAACATACGAAGCATAATAGGAAACTCTGGTGAATGTCTAAATTGTTAAAATTTTGTTACTCTAAAAGACACATTGCCCTTAATCTCACTCAAAATACTCGCCCTCACCTCAAACATAGTTACCCCACCATTCTTGCCACCTCCACAAGCAAGTCTAGAAGTCATCTTTACAAATGTCTAGTTGCATTGTCTTGGCTGCCTGGATGCCCTGTATCAATTCACAATATTTACTTTTCATTTCAACTTTGGGGAAAACTCAGGAGTTTCATGGTGCCAGATCCAGTGAATGAGGGGGCACACAGCATATGGTAACGTTTTCACAAGCTCGCGTTGCCTTTGGGTGGTATCTGGCAGCAGCATTCACCATATTTTTGATCATTCCTCATAAAGCCACTCTCAAAAGGTTACTTCCAAAGCTGCTTCTGAAAGTGGCGACAACGGTGACATAAATGTGTTGAAAGCGAGGGGAGAGTAGTCTGAGGGGATGCCTGGCAATGTCTTCTACTGGGATGGTTTTATTAAAAATTGAAACATTCACCATACATTTTGTTCATCACAAATTCTGTATGACATTGAAACAGGGACAAGTTATTTGACTTCTGAGTCCCCGTCTGTTCATCTATCGATCTGCTGAGTGACGTTACACTGCTGGCTTATTGGAGGACCCGAGGGATTTCTATCCTCTGTGGCTGCCTGGTAGCTCTCTCTGTCCCCTCGTTCTCTGCAGAGGTCACTGAGTTGCTCAGCTCTCTGCCGGCACCAGCAAGGCAATGCCATGAATTTCTAGGAAAACAGCTACTTATTTCAGATGCCCTAGTTGGGGTAGTGCCCTCGTTGGGGTACCCTAGTTGTGGTGGTGGAGCCAGCTTTGTAAATGTCTTCTTTAGCTTCCTTTAACTTGAATTAGAGTCCTCAACTGAAAAAAAAAAAAAGTGAAGCCACTGTGCCAGGGAAGGTGGCACTCCCGAGTCAGAGACTTGGGTCCAGTCTTAATCCCACTGGGCTGTCTTGGGTCAGTTCCTCAATCCAAGTCTGCTTCCTTGTCTGCCACAAAAGGGCAATGGTGACAGCTATCACTGACTGCCACAAGGAAGCCAAAATGGAACAGAGAGAGGTGGTGTGAAATGCCCTGCATGGGGCTGCCACCCAGCAAACTCCCTGAGCCACTCCGGGGAGCCCTCTTGTGTGGAGGGGCTGGTGCCAGAACCCTGTTTCTCCCTCCCACTCTGCCCTAGCTTGGGCTGCCTGGATGCATCTCTCCCATCAGGCAGGGCCTTACCGCCTAGGGTGGCTGGGGAGTTGGACCGGTCAGGCAGGAGAGGAGCCAGTGGACATGATGTTCCTTCCAGGAACAGCAGAGTGGAGACTTTCCTGGGCACGGACAGTCTCCAGGGCGGGGACGCCAGCACAGCCGCCCGCTTCATGGCCCCAAGCCTCAGCACTCAGGCCAGGCCCCATGGGGAGGAAGACCCTGGGTGGAGGGGGCAGGCCTGACTCAAGTCAGGACACTCAAGTCAGGTACACAGTGTCACACTCACAGATAGCCCTCTCACACACACAGTGACACAGACACTGATACACAGCTGTCCCCTCACTATGCTTCTCTCTGCACAGTTAACTCACAGGCCTGGAAGCTCCATCCATACACCCACACAAGTGTCAAACACTTGGGCATCCCTTACACTTCCCCATGTTCACACACACACACACACACTCACACACACAGAGTTACACTGACACATGCACACAACACATACCATACACAGGGATACACGTATCCTCACACATCGATACACACACCAAGTACACAGAGCATACCCCAGCACAGTCTTGTCTAGCCTGTTAGCTGCATCCATTATTATAATGTCCATCCAAGCAGCTCGAGCCCTCCCAGACACTGCCTCGGTGTGGGCCCCTACAGGCCGGCTGCTTCTCCTCTGGAGACACACATCTGCCCTGCATCCATCTCTCCTGCTTCCTTTTTCACTCCAAAATGCCCACTGACACACAGCTCCTGAGGCCACCTTTCGCTGAAATGCAGGAGAGGGCAGGACAATTGTGTTCCCAGAAATGTGGAGGCCCTGCTGGTGTCCACAGAAGTGGCCCTGCTGGTGTCCACAGAGTGCAGCTTCCTGCTCTGCTCAGGGCTTGTGTCCTCATCTTCCCCCAGACCCCTCTTCCTGCCACATCAGAGCCCTTGTCCCAACTCCACTCTCAACCTACCCCACCCAGGTCCAAGCAAAGCAATGGAGCCCTCTCTCTCCTTCCCCTTCCAGACCAGGGACCTGAGAGACTTGTCAAGACCTTTTCCTAGACTAAGAATAATAATTACTATGAAGCTGTGTTTAAATACACACACACACACATACATGCATACATACATATCAGTGCTGAACTATGCCTGTCCTGGAAGGTAGATGAGGCATCTGAAGATGTTTGAGATCAGTGATTTTTTTCTTACACACACACACACACACACACACACAAATCATTTCCTGTTTCCTGTTCTCTCCTATGGCCCCTCCCATCTTCAGGACAGTTACTGGAAAGCAAGAGTTAGAGCCTTCAGACAACTCCAGACAGGGGCAAGAGTGGAGAAGGGAAGACAGATTCTATCAGGAAAGATGATAAGGAAGGGACTGTTTAGAATTGTATTGGTTACTTTTCTCTTGTTGCTGAGACAAAATACCTGACTCCTAAGATTAAGGGAGGAAAGGTTTATTTAGCTCACAGTTTGTGGAGGTTTCAGTCTGGAATGTGGCATTCACACCACCTCCATGCTGCTCTCTTGCACAGTCTGAGGATGTTCACAGAATGAGGACCCTGGCCCCCTCCTGAGTCATTTAGTTAAACTTCTAAACTTCTCAAGCTAGCACAATCAATCAACCATTATAACATCCTGGAGTCTAAACCACCACCCTAGAGCATGTCCCTTACACCTTAGGATATAGAACAGCTGAGTTACTTAGTTAAACTTCTAAACTTCCCAAGTTGCCACACTGTATCAATCATTACAAGAATCCACCAGGGTCTTCCCAAAGCATGCCCTGCTCTGCCACCCTTTACCCCTCTCCTGTCCCCTTCTGAGTCCTCTCATCGCAAAACCTTAGCACCTGTCAGTCCAGAACACTCTCTCTCACCCTTATAATCCTTACAGGCTGTCACTGTCATAGGCAGCTCCACTAAAATCGTCTCCACCTTCTTGTTGGCAGGGTAGCCCCAGGGCTTCTGTCTGTCTCTCTAATGCTATTGGGAGCTTCCAGGGCAAGGGCAATTCTGTGTAATGAATGCTCCAAAATTTACATACCATCTTCATCTCTATATGTGAACATAGATCGTTTCCAGTTATAGATCATCTCTCTGGCGGGTGTATATGCTTAACCGTCAATATCTACCTACATCATGGTATAGAGCCATAAAAACTCTGTGGCCAGACCCAAATCTTCAAGCAAAACAATAGGAAGCATGATTTCTGGTTCTACCTCTATCACATATTGGTCTTTTGATATTGGATGAGTCGCTGAGTACTCCAGATCTTAGTTTTCTCAGATACAAGAGAAATAAAGCAAATAAGAACCGTGGTTCTCAGACTGGATTCTAAGGAACCCTAAGATCCCTGGAAGATGTGACGGTGGTAAATGCAAGGCAAGAGGAAAAGAGGGAACAGGCTGATAGGTGTAGTCCCACTTCTGTCTGAGGCAACTCCTTGCTGTTTCTTCTACTGTTTCTACACAAGATTGCATTCACACAAGGGCTTTGTTGCTTTAACAAAAGAAAGAAGGAGAAGGAGGAAAAGGAAAGGAAAAAGAAAGCAAGGTTGTTAAAACACAGGGCCTATTTGCTGTCTAAGGGTCTTTCCAGTTTTGCCAAGTAGGATTAGCCACTTGTTGCACCCCAAAAAATGCCATATAAGATGGAAAGCAAAAGTGATTCCTTCTTTATGGATTTGGGGCTCTTTTCTTCTTGTTTGTAGAGTCACCAACCACCGCCACCTTCTTCCCCAGATGAGACTGCTCAGATAGCCTCCCCTGACCTCTGCTTCCTCATCCAGCACTTGGGGACACTCATGACCCTGCACACTTGGGGTTCAGGGAGTGGCTTAACAGATGGCAAACACAAACCTCCAGCACAGTGTGGCACCTAGTGACTGTCGGCATCCCAGGAGACAGCTGTCTTGTTGGGCATCATGCCTGACTCGTGGCTGGGGTTTGCAACCCGAGGGTGGAGATGGCTCAGTGATTAGGAGCTATGTGCTATGAGACATCTAATTAACCTCCTATTCCCCAGGGATGGCGCAGTTGTGAAATTTTTATTTCCATATTTTGCACATCCTCCATCAGCAAGCAAGATCCAAGCCAACTTTTGCAGCCTTACTGTTTGCTTGCATTCCAGCTGTGCCAATGGCCCCTTCTCATCTTTCCACAATTCCCACCCACAGGGACCATGCCTGCTGGCGGGCAAAGCAGAGATGCAGGGAATCGTTGGTACATGTTGCTTCAAAGACCATGTCCAAGACCAGTGCACAGAGGCTGGGTATCTTAGTTGTATTTCCCGCCTGGTGGGAGGGACCGTGACCGTTCACCTTCCCCCTTTACCATCTGTTTACAGAAAAAGTGTGATATGGTACAAATAACGCTGGGTTTGACATCACACAGGATTCATTTTTTTCCAGCAGTTTAATTTACCTCTCGGAACCTTGGCGGCCTTATCAGTGAAATCGGGATCCTTACTATAGTGCCTCACATCCTGAAGCTGTCGCAAAGCTCTCTCCTTTGGCACATAGCTATCAGGTTTTCCCAGATGAAATAAAGTTGGAGGCATAGCTTTGCAAATTACAAGTGCTGCCCTGTTTAGAATTTACTCTTAACATTGCAGACTGTCCTTGGTTATTCAAGGAGCCTTTCTTTAATCAAGCTTAGATTACCCAGACTCATTATTTTGAGATTATTAGATTGGGCAGCTTCTTTAGGCTTGATGGTGTCTGTCCCGTGGTTTGCTCCTTAGCCAGATCAAAGAGGTGATTTTTTTTGGAGCAGCCCAGTAGGGAGAGAGGAACATCCTGAAGCTATTACTGATGGCCGCTGTTCCAATATCATCAAGATTTGCCTTCCACCTCTCTCCTACTTGGAAATGACTAAGTTCTCAGCAGTAGACAAAAAACCGTGGGTGAAATATAAGCCCGGAACCCTGACCTCTGCACACGCCGTCTGACTGGGAGGTCTGAGATCCACATAGCGTTAGCAACCAGCTTTTATGCACAAGGCACTTGGCTCAATACTTTTACCCACACACTTCTAAGTAGACACTGTTAGTCTCAATTCACAAGCCAGGAAACTAAATCCTGTGGAGGTTGTTATTTGCCCATAATCACAGTTAGTAATGGTGTTGAGGAAACTTCCTCCCTTGACACTGACTGTCCTGAGATTGTCAGCCTTGTGTCCACCTCCCCCTGTAGATTCTGGGCTTCCTGTGGGCTGGAGCTGTGTAGGCCCATCACAGTTCCTGGCCGAGTTCCCTCTTTAAGAAATAATCACTGAGACAGCTCATACCCCCCCACCCTCTCCCCATTACCTCTCCTCCGAGCCACGGCACAGGGGTTTTGCCTTCCTGATCTCCCTGCCAGCACTGCAGGGGCCTCTGCTCAGTTTCCAGGCTGTTGAGACAAGCAAAGGCTTGACCTGGGCCTGGGGCTGCTGGCCGAGCTCCTGCATCGGCCTCCCAGACGAGGGGGTGGTCCCTGGCACTCAGGACACTGGCCTAACCTGCCAGCAGGCCGCAGGGTGTTCAGTCGGCCAAGAGGCTGCGCCACTCACAGCTGCTGGTGGAGCCAGAGACTAAGAGGCCCAGAGCCCAGCGGGCCTGGTCAGCAGTTGCCTGCGGGTTGAGAAATGTGCTGGCTGCAGCCTGGCTCTATTCTCTGAGATCTCGCGGGAACCTGACCCAGCCGCCCTGTGTTTGTTCCTGCACGGACTGGGCCGTAGTGCAGGCCATGCTTGCCTGACTGACCAGGTTGGGACAAGCAGCTGCCCTCCCTCAGTGCACACTGGCGGGCCACTGCCAGCGGAAGCGTTCTGTGGGTTGGTGGGGACTGACACGTGAGCCGCATATCAGGGCGGGGTCTGGTGACTGGGTGTCACGGAGAAACAGGCGCATCAGGCTTGAGGGGCATCGGGAAGAGGCCCTGCTCAGAGGACAGGTGAGCGTGGGTCAGACTCCAGCCTCTGCCGCTCACCAGCTGGGTGTCCTTAGGCAAGTCACCTAACTTCTCAGCCGCATCTTTCTCTGCCCAATGGGGCTAGTCACAGCCAATCTAACAGGGCTGTCGTAAGCTTAGCCTTCTTTGTAGTGCTTTTTATTTTACTAGCATGCTGTAGTTAATTGTACATGCAAATGTATTCAGATGATACTTCAATACATACATATAGCATGGGCTGATGAACTCCACTCTCTCTTTATCCATCCTACCCCACTGCACCCCCTTCTCAACCTCTAGTAAACACTGTGTGTTCAGGTCTGCTTGTGTTTCTTCTGTGGATGAGGAAGAGCATGCATTGCTTGTGTCTTTCTGTGTCTTGTTTATTTCATTTTATATGATGCCCTCTAGTCCCCTTCATATTGCTGCAAATGACAGTGCAGATATAGTCTGGCTTCTGCAGATACATGTGAGATATATATATATATATATATATATATATATATATATATATTATATATATTGCATATATATTGATAAATATCACATTTTTATGCATTAATCTGTTGATGGGCACCTAAGCTAACTCTATTACCTAACCTATTATAAATAGTTCCCCACTACACAAAACATGCATTTGTCTCTTTGATATGCTGATTTCCTTTATCATATATTGTATTGGTCAGCTTTTCTGTCACTGACACAATTCCTGACACACACAACTTGTAGGAGAAAAGGTTTAATTTGACTTATGCTTTCAGAGGATTCAGTCTGTGGCCAGCTGACTCCTGAGCAGAAACATCACAGCAGAAAAAAGGATCCTTACTTTGTGTTAGCTAGGAAGGAACATCAGGAGAACTGTGCCAGGGAGGAGCCATATAGGAGGAACCTAACCAGGTCAGGGACCATATAGGATACCCAAGGCCATGCCTCCGTGATCCACCCAGACACATCCAGAAGTATGCTTTCTAATCCCTTGGGCATTTCTTAATTCAGTCAAACTAACATTATAATTAATGGTCACCTGTCACAATTAATGGGTATCCACATACCCAGAGGTTGTACGGATTCTGGGGCACTTCAGAGACGAGGCTCCTAAGTCAGCCTGGAAAACCAGAGGAGGCTTCCAGAAGAGGTGACTCAGGTGCTGAAGGACAGTTAGGAATTATCTAGACCCTAAATGAAGGGAAGAATGTTGTAGAGAGATGACATGCAGAGAGGTCTGTTGTCCACAAAATCGTGCCCACATATTTGTCCGAAAGTACTGACTACCTAACTACCGTGACAAACACCCCAAAGGGGCAGTGATTTCATCCAACAGAAGTTTGTTTCTGGTTCATGTGGGGGTTGAGTGCTGGTGTTCCTGGCTAGCAGGCTTTGGATGGCTCTCTTCTTCTCACAGGTACAAGGATGGCAGTGTCTTCTGTGCTTTAGAGCTTTGAACCCATCGCTTTTAGCTATGTCCCCAGGAGGAAAGGAAAGTGATTTGGGATGAGTGCTTGACACTACTTCCTAAACTGTGCGAAAAAGTTGCTAGGAATTGGAATAACTTGGACAGAAGTTTTGTAATGGAGAGTGACAGGAGTCACAGTTGTGCTGGCCAGACCAGAGCAAAATAAGCCAAGCTAGGGAGTTTCACTTTACTCTGAAAATAATGCAGAATCATCAGAAGGTTTTAAACAGAATAGTAACATAATCAAATTTGCTCTATGGCCCAATTATTCTGACAGCCTAGAGGATAAATTGAAAGTTGAGAGGAGGGGGAGGGAGGGAGAGACACAGAGAGAGTAGAACAAGTCAGAAAAGTGTTCTAGTCATCAGAGCCAGCCTCCCTTAAGCACCAGGTATTGGCAGGGAGAAGGAGGAGGAAGCTGAAATTGTCCTAGTAGGCAGTGTGGGTGATCGATTGGGGTCTGCATTGCACCAAAGCCTCCAATAGCTTTCATCTATTCTAGTTCAATGGCTAATTGAACCTCACGCTCATGCAATTACAACCAATACAGACCTGGGCAGCTGATTTGGAAGCTCTGTTTCTCTAAGTCTGACACTTACCTAGAGCCCTGGTCAACAGGCTTGGTCAGCACATTTGCTAGCATTTGGAGAAACCGTAGACATTTGTGTTGTTCTCTCGACATCTTGATGTCTGTGTCTTTTATCCTATGTCTCACTCTGCTCTGTGTCTGTTTTTCTATGCCCTTGATTCTGCCTATAGAAGCAATGACTTGAGTCTTAGCATGGGTGGGAAAAGAGTTATTTCCCTGCCCTTAAAAGTGGGCCATGGATTTGTAGCTCACCATCCTCTAGAAGCCCCCACATGACACGTTGTCCAGGAAGGGGCCCTGCAGGCCACAGGGAGGGAGCCTAGCAGGCCACTAACTTGCTTGATGCAGGGGGAGGGAAGGAAACTGAGTCCCTACAAGCAGTTCTTTATTTCACATTTAAAAGATGAGCTCTGAAATCTCTGTCTTCTTCCATTTACTCTGAAGGAAGCTGAAACTTTACTGCCTCCCGCCTTTCAGATTAATACACAAGATCTGACCGACTCAGAATTCACTTGGCATAAATTTGCACCTCATGAAATGCGATAATGAGGTTCTTCTAAAAATCAGGCAGCTTCAGTGCTGACAGCAGAAAACTGTCAAGTCAGCCAGATGTGATCCCAGTGTAACTCAGCAGTTCCAAGTTTAGGCTGCTGGAAAGTAGACAGTAGCAATACCTCTAGGCCTTTTTTTTTTCTGTTCCATTCAAGTTTGTCGTGGCCCCTGGGAACTTTGTTCTCTCCCATCTGCAGCTGGGACTTTGCTCTCTCCCATCTGCAGAGCCTGAGCTGGCAGCAGTTTGGGATCCTGGGACAGCCCCTCGGAGAAGAGCCGTTCCTGATGCACAGCCGCAGCCCTGTGCAGAATGCGGGCTGGCTCCCATGCTTGCCTGTGGGTCCTCCCACTGCCACCCTCCCTTACCTGCCCTGTGATACCAGTGACCCCCTCAATGACCGTTCGTGGGTGACTTGGGATACATGGACACTGTCTGTACTTGTCCAGGTTCCCTCCAAGAGACAAGGATTGTTCCTTTCCTTCTGACCTCCAGGGAGCAACATGCAATGGAACATGCAGGGAGGGACATGCAATGGAAATTAGGGAAAATATAGAGAAAGAGCCTGAACTTTGGGAATCCCCCCAACTTCCTCCCCTGAGAGTTTGGCTGCAGTTTATAAACATTCAGTTTCATCTAATATCTTGGTGGTGACCAGAGGAAAGCTCATTCAGAATCAGCATAGCTGAGGGGGTGCTAGGAAGCTGACTTATCTGGCCTCCTGCACATTCATTAGAGTCAGTTTGTGTATCCTAATGAAGCCAGCTCTGTAAGTACCAATAAAGGAAGAAGGAACCCACTAGATATAATTGAATTAAAAAACAGCCATTTAGGCTTGAAAACATTTGGCAAAGGAAGATTTGGGGCTTGAGCAACCCAAAGAGCAAATCTATTTCATAATTCAGCCATTTGAAATGGCATTTTCCAAAGGGGACTTTGGTGGGGACTTTGGTGCTTTGGTTGCTAAGGTAGGCAATGCACCATTGAATCCAGCAGCTGGTATCAATCCCACCTCCTCACAGGAAGTCTAATATAAACCTCCATAACCCAATCTCATTCCAGAAACCCCTCTTTAAGCCACTCCTATGAGATTCTCTTGTGCCTTGTGGAACTCCAAGAGAAGACTGCAGTACAATACAGTGCTGTATGCACATACACATGCATATATACACATATATAGATACACAATTCATAACTCTACACACTACAGTTTAATAGCACTGCCCAGTTTTGTGTACCAACAGATGCCTTTTCCTGTGCAGCATCTTGTAGGACTCTCATTTTAGGGGTAACTCTGGAAAACACACCTTTGCATGTGTTACCCATCCCCTTGGCCCAAGAGAATATTTTAGGACAAAAAGGTAGCTCTGGAAGGAGAGGGATGGGTTCAGCAATCAAGTTTAGCCAACCCAGTGTCCTGGGTTGTAGCCAAGGGATGCAAGTGTTCAGCTCAGGAGAGAGGACATCTGGCTTCTGGTCCTGTAGGGACTTTCTAGACCCAAATGTGTTGAAGTCCAAGACCCACAGCAGGCACAGTCTTTGTGAAGGGACACTGTGGCACTGACGTCAAGCTGAGGGTACTTCTTAGTCATTTGCTCATCACTGAGATACAATATCTGACAATCACAACTACAATAGGAAAGATTTATTTTGGCTCCCATTTCAGTCTGGTGTCTACTGATGCCAAGGCAGGACAACATGGTAGAGGGACATGGTGGAGAAGAACTGCTCACGGCATGGTGGACAGGAAGCAGAGAGCCTTGAGGGAGACCCATGAAGAGAGAGAAATTCTTCCGGGTCACACCCACAGTGACCTGTCTCTTCCAGCCAGGCCTTAGATCCTAATAGCAAATCAACTATAACCTTCCATAATCCAATCACCTTCCAAAGGTCCCTCCTGGGAGCACATAATGCTCTCAAGGGACCTCTAGATATAAACCATAACAGAAGGGCATCAAGTGATGATAGACACCATGAGTGTTTAGCCTGGAAAAAAAGATGACCTGGGATACATGGACACTGTCTGTACTTCTCCCAGATTCCCTCCGAGAGACAGGGGTTAGTTCCTTCCTTCTGACCTCCAGGGAGCAACATGAGGGCATCAAGAGATGAGTGTCTAGGATAGACAATTAGTGTCACCCAGGAAATCAGCTCTTTAGGAGCCATAGCTCACCAGCGTGCCACAGGCAGGCAGGCAGCCCCTGGGATGATCAGCTGTCTTTGCCAGGGAGGTGATCGTTCCATGTAACTTCTGGGGGATTTCGTGAGACTTCCGCCTGGAGACGAGGCCATGTCCTAAGTGTGAGGAGTGCTCAGCACTGTGGTAGGCCATCTTCCTCCCTGGAGGGCATTTGAAGTAGAGAGAGTCTCCTTTTTCTGGGGCTTCTTGGAGCAGACTTCCATCCGGATTTGGAGAGCTAGACAAGCCAAGGACTTAGACGACCTAAGCAACTCCTGCCTGATCCTGGCTGCTCCAGTCCTGTCAGATTTGGAATCCCACCCCGGGCTTCTCTCTGTCTGCTAAATGATCTGCTTTGCCTTCTGCCTCCACCTGGGCTCTCTGGATGTGTGTGCCAAGGCGCTGCACACGGAGTCGACGGCTTTGATTAAGCAGCTTTGATCTCTGTTGAGCATCTCGGAATAATATCTTTGCTCTCAGCATCTGTGCCAATTCCCGAAATAGTTTAACCCAGCTGAGCAGGAGGGGGCCGGATTGCAAAGTGTATTGGATGAGAGATTTAAAAAGAAAAGGCAGCTGCAAACAGTCAGAAGTGTGCGTGTGCGTGCATGTGCATGCGTGCGTGTGTGTGTGTGTGTGTGTGTGTGTGTGTTACTGTGGGCACCCGAGCCCCTGGGAAATGATTAGCACACTATCAGCCTGCACCAACCCTGCATTCACAGTGGCCACCTGCTGTGAGACAGGGGGCAGCCTGCAGTCGTCAAAGCCCCACTTCAGGTGGTAGTCCTGTTGGAGAACCAAAAATATCAAAGACCTTAGCTTCTATTTACTTGGCTTTTGCTTGTTTTTGCTAAGACATTTGGAGACTGAGTGCCAGCATGCATTCTCATGACTGTCCATCTGGTGTGGGTCTTGGGTGTGTGCATGGAAGGGGAATCGCTGTAGTTATGAGGTGTTGCTCACATGCACAATTCTATGTATGCCACAGGATGGATGTGTTTCTGCTTCCAAGCAAATGTGTTATAGCTGGGCACATGCATGCCATGAACTTGGTATTTAACCATGTCCATATAATTAGATGCATAAGTGCCTTGGGTCAGTAAGTAAATACCACTCTGTATATACAATGCTTCTATGTTCTCTGTCCTTGTGGGCTTGAACGTGAGTGTATGCATATAGCAATGGGTTGGCATGTCGGGGCAGTGCACACATGCATGTGTGCACAGACATATGCATAGACACATGTGCCCACAGTAGCCTTTCTGTGGGTTGGGTTGCCCTGGAGGGGGATGGTGTATGTGCACAACAGAAGGATGTAAGTTTATTTATGTTTGCATGGGGTGAATTCAGAAATAAATGCTGCAGAGAAGGTGTTTGATGTAGGACATTTTGAACTGTAAGTCATTATATGCTCCCCTTTGGTGTCCACCCCCTGGGAGTCTTGTCCTTGTCTGTAACTTCTCTGCATGCACAAGTAAAAGAAAAATGTCTCTATTTGAGACCCTTTGTTCCTCTGAAGGAAGCATTCCTTGGTGCCGCAAGAAGCCTTTGTTCCTCCGGTGGCCCCAGGCCGATGGATATGAATTTATGCATCTCCTGTAACCCCCTGTGGTGAAGGCCTTTTTTATTCAACTTGAAGGATGTGGGAGCTGGGAGGAAGACTGTGGTCTTATACTGCGTCTAATCCATCCATTTATGTGGGTTCCTTGGCTTGTGGGGTGCCTTAGCTGTGGGTCACGGGGCTGCCACAGGAGCCAGACCTTTGCTGAGACAGGGAGAGGAAAACACTGGGAAGGGGTGTCTGTCTTCTGGAGCCCTGAGGGGGTCTGAGCCTGCAGAGCAGATCCCAAATTGGCTGCAGTTGGGAATTCAGCTTGTTTGGCCTCAGGTGGAGCAAAACTCAATAACAGAGATGGTGCTTGCAAAGATTCGGGCTGGGGAGACACAGACCCCACCCCCACCCCTGGCCAGAGCAAAATGACCAGAGCACTGTGGTATGAACAAGTTTGTGTATTCTCTACTTGTGGCACCCATGGGCTGTGACTGCAGGTTGCACCTGGCATTTTGTAACAGTTGGTTGGTGTTAGCTGCCTGGAGTGTTGGACTGAGAAAAATTCTCAGGGTAAGTTTGTTTGGCAGTGGGGAATGTGAAAGTGGATATATTAGTGTCCCTATTGCTGCTGTAAATGATTGCAAAAATTGAATGGCTTAAAACCAGGACGGATTTATTTTCTTATAATTCCAGAGGTCAGAAGGCCAGCAAGGCTCTCACTGAACTAATGCCCATGGTCAGGAGGTCCATGTTCTTTCAGGTGGCTCAAGGACAGGCCATCTCCTTGTCTGCTGCAGACTAGAAGTGATAGTGTTCCTCGGCTTAGCGGCCGGCGATGGCCACGTAAGGCTCACGGGGTATCACTCTGAGGCTAACTGCTGTCTTCCCCTTTGCTTATAAGGACCCTTGTGATTACACTGGGTCCATGGAGATAATCCAAGATGACCTCCCTGTCTCGAAGTCCCTAAATTAATCATGTCTGCAAAATCTCTTTTGCTAGAGTAGACAACATATTGGTAGGTTTCAGGGATTAGGATGTGGCTGTCTGTGGGGGCCCTAATTTTACCCACAAGAGAAGTGATTGATTAGGAACCCTGGCATGGTCCTGGAGAGCATAAGAATGCTAACTGTTCAGCATGGGTAGTTTCTGATGAGCACATATATTGTTATTTAAAATGAGATCAGCTATCCGCAAGCCTGTACTCACTGGGTTGATGGTGGCACCTGACCCTGAGCTTATCTCTGGATTCACACCACCCCCCTTGCAGATTGTCCCCGTGGCTTTGCAAAGGCCATTGAGTGAGAGGCCAGGACTGGGGGCTTCGGTCCCATCAGCAGAAATGCTAATGCCTTCCCTAGCAAATGCCAGAAAATGCACAGCCAGCATCTCTGCCTAGGTCTTCATATGAAAGTGGTTTGCGTTCCAAATTCTCTCCTTAGTGACCTTGAGGGGCTGTGGGAAGCCCATTGAGGAGAAGGGAGGTGTGGGGCAGGCACTGTGTCTTTAAATATGAATATTTTTACCAGCATATCAGGCCTGTTTGAAACAGGGCAGGGGATACCTGGTCAGCTGACCCATCCTGTTCTTTATGTTTCTTGCAGGCAGGAATGGGGTGGTTGCATGTAGTGGGCAGCAGTGTGGATTTATGGTCATGGCTGAGCTGAAACTTGGCAGTGCTGTGTGCTTTGTACCCCAGACTGCCAGAGTCAGAGTGCAGGAGAGAGACTGAGCTCTGAAGAGTTAGCTCAGGGTCCAGGGAGCTGCCCAGGGCTGGGTCATGTTTGAGTCTATTTAGGGTGAGGGTGCTGGCCAGAGATAGGTACTCAGAGAAAGAGTTGAGAGGGAATCATATGATTTTCAAATAGTAACTATGGTCCTGGTGTTGTGCTAGGTGCTTTAAATATAAAACCTTTAATCTTATCAGCAACACTGTGAGGGATGTAGATTCAGAACAAAATCACATGGCTCCAGTGTGGCAACGCCAGGACATGAACTCAGTTCTGACTATTCTAGAGCCCACCTCTCCTCAGACTCTGCAGAAGGGCACCCCCAGGTAGGCAGATGGCACATCTGCCAGGAAATCCAGCCCCTCCTGCACCAAGCAGGGGCAGGGTGGGTGATTGCATTTGCCCTGTGGGTCACCTGCTGGAGCGGCAGTAGCTTGCCATCCTTGCCCAGGCAAACTTCCCTGTGGAGCTGCCCTCCACGCACAGAAGATGCAGTCCTGGCAGAGATCGGGCAGAGCACAAATGTGCCTGCACACAGTGTGTTCGCTGACACAGGATTCCTGGGGTCACAGGCTCCCACTGGACATGGAGAATCCGGTGCTGCACAGCAGTTGATGCCCCCGCAGGAGGCCGAGGAGCAAGCTCTAGGCATACCCAGGGTTCATGCTGCTTGCTCGTTGCTTCCTGCAGTGTTATGGTTTATATCTAGATGTGCCCCAAGGACTTCATGCATCCATAGGCAGGGCTTTTGGGAGGTGACTGGATATAGGGGTTTATGGTGGAAGCAAGGAGAAAGAATTGGGTCACTGGGGCTGTGCCCTGGCAGTGTCTATCTCCCTCATTGGCTCCTCCCTTCTCTCTCCACTTCCTGTCTGCCATGAGTTGAGCAGCTCTCCTCCGCCAAAGCCCTTCCACCATGCCGTTCTGCCTTGGAGCTAGCTGACCATGCAAAGAGTGAAATTTTTAAAATTTGAACTAAAATAAACTTATCTTCTTTTAATTTGTTGGTGTCAGATATTGAATCCCAGTGGCAAGGAAAGCCACTGAGATATACAGTGTCGCTGCCTCCCTCATCCTGCTAAGCCCAGAAATCTAAAACCTACCTGTGATACTAAATGACCACTTGCTGGGTGGGTGGTACCCACTCCATCCCCTCCAGTGCCTGCATCACCTCTCATCCTTAAACCTCTGTGAGGCACACAGCGTGGCCTCCATTTACACATGAGGAAACGGAGGCTCAGTAATGTGAGGCGTTTGCAGAAAGCAAGCAGTAGCAACAGTACTTGCATCAGGATCTTCTAGATCTTGAGCCTGGACTTGACACCCACACCTTGCAGGGGCTGTAGCCAGTCACCTGGGGGTAGGGGACCTGGCCACTGATGTGTGTAGCATGGAGGGAAGGAGCCAGGACTTCTGGTCCACCCCTTCCTGTGCTTGAAGGAGGAGAGGAGTTAGGAGCTCCAGCCCTTTCTTCCGGCTGTATCTGCTTCAGAGGTTTGGAAATTAAAGCTCATTGAACAGCTATTATTTGTCAGACACTGGACTGGGACTTTTACATTAATTCTCCCCAGTGCTGTGAACTAGAGAAAATCCATCTGGTATTAGAAATGACAACAGAGACCCAGATGGTTTAATAGCTTCCTGTGTGCATAGGGGTTGGGTCTCATGCACAGTGGTGTCCCGGGCTGGCTTGAACTGGGCTCAGAGTCAGCTGTACGTTTTTCAGGAAACGTACTTGTTAAAAAGTCAGTATTCAAAATTATAGCGTATAACCTGATAATTAGTGCTTTGTATTAAAATGAAGGCCATTAAATACCCAAAACTCATCCTTTCTTAATTACTGTACTACTCTCTGTACCGTTGAAGTTACTTAACCCTACTATTTGCTATGGTAGAAATACTATGTAATGGTTTGCTCTGAGTATTTCTTCTCAGTGCCATTACAGCACTATGGTTTATATCTAACTGTCCCCCAAGGGTCTCATGCACTAATAGACAGGGCTTGTGGAGGGTGATTGGATTATGGGGCCTTAGAGCTGACTTGCTGTTAGAAAGTGGGGTGGGGTCCCAGTGCACCTTGACCTGGAAGGGTTTTCCCCCTTCCCAGCTCCTCTCTTCTCTCTCTCTCTCTCTCTCTCCTTCCTGTTCATCATGCCATGAGCAGCTCTCCTCCACCATACCCCTCTTTCATGCCACCCTGCACTGGAGTCAACCAACTATGGCCTGAGCTAGATAAACCTCTCATTCCTTTAACTTTAGGTTTCAGGTATTTTGTCTCAGCAAGGAGAGGAAAGTAACTAAGATACACTCACTCAGAGCTGCTTAACATTCACCAGCACAACACTGTCTGATAGGATTTAAGTGGCTCAGACACTCACCTGGGCCAATACTTGCTGAAGGGAACCCCAAAGAGAGCACAAACATATACTTTTTCCATTCTTCCACAAAAGCCTTCAGGATAGCAAAAGTAAGGCCAAATGTTTATCCTTTGAAAATCACTTCCTGGCAGTAACCTAATTCAGTACTTGCATAATGATTACAGGTGACTTGAAGAGAAATCAATAATACAGATAATACAGATGTGGCTATCACCCAAGTGTTCACCACCTAGAAACAATTACTGCTAACATCTTGTTCCATTTCCTACCTGGTATCTTTCTATACTAATTATGAATATTTTTAAAGGCTACTGTTTCCCTGCATGTTGTATAACTTGCCTTTTGTTTTCAGTTAACCTTATACTGTAAGAGCATCTTTGTTTGTTAATTTTTATGGCATCTGGGTTAGGGACAGCTTAGTATTCCGTCATGTAGAGTTAGGCTTCTGTGTTAGGGCACTCAGCTTCATTCCAGTTTTTCTCTAGTATGAGGCACAGCCCTTCCTTGTATCTCTCCCAGGATAAGCTCAAGTTTGCTGTGCTCATGGATCCAGTCTGGACAGAGTGGATTATAAGGAACCCTGTCTTGGCCCAGCCAGGGTGCACTAGTGGAGGACCCTTGATGGGGCAGCTTATCAGGAACAAGCATTTAATTCTGATGAATCTGGAGGCTGGGAATAGCAGGATCAAAGGGTAGCCCATTCAGTGCCCAGGAGGACCTGCTTCCTGCGACCTAGAGAGTCACTTGTTCACTGTCCTGTGCGGTAGAAGAGATTAGGGCTCTTCCTGGCACCTTTTTTATAAGGGTTCTGATTCCATTCATACCCAAGCACCATAATAAATACCTCTGCACACCTATTAGAATGCAAAAATCAAACACAAATGACAAATACCAAGTGTTGGCAGCAATAGGAAACAATTGGAAATATCTTATATTACTGGTGGGAATGTAACAGTGCCACCAGCATTCTTGCAAAGATAAACATGTATTTACTCTTATCTAGTTCCATGGGTTTGATTGAGTCCCTAAAAAAGGTGTACAGAAATCCCCCAAGTTACAAATGAGTTCCATTCTGGCATTATTGTTCAAAAGTTGGATTTGCAAGCCAACAAAGTGTGTCATGCTGTACACTTCTGAAATTTCCCAACTCAAATATTCATAAATCAGGGGCTTATGATATTGAAGTCCTGACCTCTGATACCTGTGAATGTGACCTTATTTGGAATCAGGGTCTTTGCAAATGTAATTAAATTGCTAGGAGGCTGAGGCAGTAGAGTCTCAAATTTGAACCAGCCTGGGTAACTTAGTGACTTAGTAAGACTCTGTCTCAAAAATAAATTAATTAAAGTTAAAAGGACTGGTGGTATAGCTTGACTTGAAGACCCTGAGTTGGGGGAGGAAATCTGGATACAAATACACACACACACACACACACACACACACGGAGAAAATGTCATATGAAAGGCACAGAGAGGAACTTCTAGTGTCCAGACCCTAAGACAGTACATCTCTGTTGTTTTAAACATTCAGTTGCAAATGTATACTGTGTGTAACAACCTAGCAAAGGAACACACACACCGTGTGTCCCAGAACTTCCATGTGACCCAGAACTTACTTCCATACCAAAATATTTAAACAAGCGACCTGAAAACCTGCACTTACACAAAAGCTTTGTTTGCATGTCATCATGGGAACTTTATTCATCACTGATCCAGGACCCAAGCCAAATGTCCAGCAAGAAGTAAATGGATACGCAAATCGTGGTGCAACCATTCTGTGGAATACGACCCAGCAATTAAAAGGCACGAATCACTGATATCTGTTTCAATGCCGATAAATCTGAAAAGCGTTATGCTAAAGGATAGAAGCCAAAAAAAAAAAAAAAAAGCCAGACTGCATATAGAATGCAGCCATCTGTACAGAATTCTTGAAAAGGGAAATTTAAGCTCTTGAACTAAAAGCAAAGTGGTACTTTAGGGTAATGAGAAAAATCTCTATCTGGGTGGTGGTGACAGGAATTAGAAAAGTGTCACATTTACAAAATCTCTTTAAACTCAACACTTAGAGTAGATGCTTTGGAGTCTATGCAAATTCTTTCTGAATAAAGGTGGCCTAAAGAGAGAGATGCGTTTGCTCAGGGTCACAGTTCCGATGGCCTAGGCGGAAACTGAGCCCCATTGTTTGAGTCTTATTACAGGGTGCTGTGGGGAGGAAAGATCCCGCTGGGTTGGGTGTGCAGAGTCGGTGCAGCCTTGTCCTGGAAGCCACGCTCCACGCCAGTCTCCGAAGGGGACACCTCTACTCAAGGGTCCCCTCAGAGCAAAGATTAAGCGTGAGCCTAACTCAAGCATTTTCAACCTGCAAGGTCCCCTGGGAAGAAGGAGGGGGCCAGTGCGCTTCCTTGGGGAGCAGAGGCAGGGCATCCAGACAGGCGATGGGACCCACAGTGCACTGTTTCACTGCACTCCCCAGCAGGCCTTCATAGCTGCGGAGGTGCCCGGCTCAGTGAACTCTGCTTATAGGAGTGTGCCTTGGGGAGGTCAAGGGTCCCCATGCTTACTGAGCCTCAGTTTCCTCATCTGTAAAGGGAGCATAGGAGCCCACTTTGAAATATGACTGTGAGAAATAAGCGAGATAGCCAGGCATAGTGGTGCCTACCTCTAATCCCAACACTAGAGAGGCTGAGGCAGTAGGATCACCATGAATTCAAGGCCAGCCTGCGCTACATAGTGAGTTGAAGGCTGACCTGAACTACATAGCGAGTATTAAAAAAGGAAGAAAAAAAGAAAAAAAAGTAACATAATCTAGATAAAAAAACTTAGCAGCATCTGGCATGAGATAAGAGCCCAGTGCATGAGAACTTGTTTCATAACTCGAACTCTTACCAGTCCTCACACAAGGGCCCATGGAGAGTCCTCGTGGAACACCAAAGCCAAGGAGATCAGCCTGTCATCCACCTTGGCCCTTAGAGCAAAGGCAGCACAGACGGGAGCCTTGACAGATGGCATCTGTTTCTAAAAAAGCGTCTCTGAAAGGATGAGTCACGAAGTGTAACAGGATATGCTTTTTCTTCCAACCTAGAAATAAGAGTGTTAGATGGGAGTCTTTGAGGACAGGAGCGCCAGGGTAAGAAAGAAGGTCGTACAGCTTTCTCTGAGAAATGGTGGGCCCTGAGGATCACGGAGCAAGGAGCAACCCATTTGATGATAACTCTGATGCACAGGATGAATCTAGGCTGTTAACCACTTAAATGAAGCCAATCGGAAGAACTCACTCAGCGTCTTCCCCAGGCTCAGGGGCTGTAAGAAGGGAGTGACTGCTGGGGCCTGGGCTTCCCATCAGCATCATGGTTGAGACCAGCTTCCTTCTAAAGCTCTAAGATTGGTTCTGGCCAGGTTCTAGGTCAAGGTGGCCCTGCTTGCAACCTCTGTAGAGGTGCAGATTGGTAGAGTGGGGCTGTGTGTCTGGACATTTCTCTATGTAAATGGTGATGACAGTGAGAACCACACCTTCCTCAAGCCCAGTACCCTTGACTGGAGGAGTGTAGGTTTGCAGAAAGAGATCTATCACTTTTTCCTTCCTTCCTTCCTTCCTTCCTTCCTTCCTTCCTTCCTTCCTACCTTCCTCCATTCCTTTCATTTTTTCTCTTTTCTCTCCCCTTTATTTTCTTTCTCTAAGTAATACACATGGAAGCCATCAGGAGCATAGACACACAGGTGATAAAGAGTGAAAGTGTGCCTTTGCTCCAGGGCCTTCCCCAGCCCCTTCCCCCTGCCGGGGGAGCTCCCTGCAAGCTCTCAGATTGCAGTGGACATGCTCACATGCACTCCTATCCGTGAGTGAGATAGCGCCATCTCAGCATGAATGGACCCGTCCTGTACCCAGCAGTCTCCACCTTGCCTTTTCACTTGGCAGCTTCCCATGCGGCAGCACCTCCACTTCACTTCTTTCCTGCTAATGGGTGTGGAGAGTTCCATGGTGTGCATGGTCTGCAATACCCTCAGCCAGGTCCCTGTCGAGCAGTTAGTTTGTTTCCCCCTCTTCTGAGTCTACGAGGCATTGAGTTTTATTTCTGGAAGCCCTGGGGAAGCAGAAGACTGCCTGGAAGCAAACCCCAGCTCTGCACACTACTGCTGCTCAATCCTCCTTCCTTCTCCAGCCTCCCTGCGTCTCCGTGCTCAGCGTAGCCCCTCCTGCCCTCGGCCTTAATAGCATGTGACACTTGGTACAAGAACCGCTGAGCCACAGAGAAGCCTTGTTCTATCTCTGATGTGGCCACATCTAAGGGCTCTTGTTAAAGTCTTATCATGGATGCCAGAGAAACCTGGGAAATGTACCAGCCTGGATCCTTAAAGTATGTGCTCACACCAGCTTTATGTATTCATTTATTCAGTGTGACAGTAAAAGGAAGGAGGAGGGAAGTGCTGTGACTGTGTTGGTGAGCTTCAGAGGGAGCTAAAGGACAAGAGGAAGAGAAGGAAATTCATTAAGCCTCCACTGAGTACGAGGCGACTTACACTGATAAACACATGTGCCCAGCAGGTAGCTAGTAACGCTCCCACTTTGCAGATCAGAAAACTGAGGTGCACAAAGATAACCAGGCAGGTAGCGCTGAGACTCAAACCCAAATGCATCAGGTAGCAAAACTCCATGGTGTTTGCATCCAACTCTGCTGCCCTGGTTACTGTGAGAATGGATGTCACCAGAGGTGACGAGGCATTACAATAGGGCCTAGCACTTATTAGGCCCTTGCTGTGTGCGCAGAACCATTTTAAACTCGGTATGTATGCAACAGGCATATTTTCAGTCATGTGACATAGTGAATCACTATTATGTCCATGTTGCAGACCCGAACATGGGGCTTCAAGAGCTGAACTTTGTCCCCTCGAGTGACGGGAAAGCTGGGATCTGAACCTCAGGGTCAGTGGCAGCTTCTAGGCAGAGCCGCTCTATTGCCTGCCTCTGGCCTAGATGAACAAACAGGGTAGGATTTTAGGGGTGACTGCATAAGTCAGTCTGCAGCCCAGTGCTCCTCTAGGCCCCTGGCTGGGGGAGGAACAGAGCTGAGCCCTGGGTGGGCAGGGGTCATTGGTGGCATTGAGCTCACCCCGGGGCTTGGCGGTGTTAGTAACTCAGGGCTCCTGCTTTATTGGACTCGTCGGCACAGGGACCAGCACATGCAAAGACTCCGGGGCTGGAGGCAGCTTGGTGTCCGAGGAACGGAGAGAGGTCACAGTGGAGCACTACAGGGTGGAAATGCGGAGGGAGCAGAGCCGGGTCACCTGGGAGCTCCAGAGCAGAGGTGCAGCTGGATCTGATTTCTGTTTTTGTGCCGCCTCCCTGGCTCTGGTTGCTGATGAGTGGATAAAAGGTCAGCGTGGAGGGAGGAGGGCCTGTCAGGGATGAGCTGGGCACCCAGCTGCATCCACGCCAGCTGGGATCATGTTGGAAATGCTGACCCTCAGTTCCCCACCCTGACCACCGCTCAGCATCCATATGCTCGTACAGGTCCCACTGCCCTAGGGAGAGATTCAGCTGGCAGCCACGGAAGAGCTAGGTGCGGAGGTGATCATACTCGGGGTTCATTTCTCGGGTAGAGCTGACAGTGTTGTTGATGGCTTGGATGTGTGAAGGGGCGACAAATCAGGAAATCCACCAGGGCTTCCTGCCCAAGGGGGTGAATGGAAGTACCAGTGACTCAGGGCGAGACACAGGAGGAGGGGAGGGCTTGCAGGACCTGTGGGAGACCCGAAAATGCTCTCTGGCCTGTAATACTCTTGCCAGGCGCACCCAGATTCACAGCAACAGCAGAGGCTGAGATTGGGGTATGAGTCTGAGTATTAAAGTCCCTGGGGATTCCTAGAGAGTGTGGCTGAAGAATAGGAGTATCAAGGATCGACCTGGCCTCCAGTGTTTACATCTGAACAAAACAAGGGTGCCGAGGAAGGTTCAGAAGGTTACTGAGATTGCTACTCTATTCTGAGCATCTGGTCTGTGGCAGGTGCATATATATGTTTTGGTTTGTTTGCATCTCCTTAAAATAAAACCACCATCAGGGATTCGGAGACGGTAGATATGTATTTGTGGGTTTGAACTCAACTCAATGTTCACACCTTCATTCTTTCAGGGAGAGGCTTTGGGCTCTGAATGGATGTGGCTAGGGAACTGGCCTGTGCCTGAGTGGTGAGTGGCCCATCACCCTCTGTCTTTGAGCTGCCTGCTTCCTCCTGGACATGCTCCCTCCCCACATCCCAGGGGCACAGGAGCAGAGAAGTTAGTGGTCTGGGTCGCTGCCAGTGGCATGGGCTAGATAGGGGGCAGGGACTAGGGGCAAGTCTGTGCTGAGGTTCCCACCCCCCAAGGGAGGGCCAGCTGCTCCCTGGGTCTCCTAAAGAGGCCCAGGGAGGATGGAGAGGGGCTTGGTGCCTGCCAAAGATGGAACAAGCAGTGGGCCCGAGCAGGGAGCCCTGACAATGAGGAGAAGCCCAGCGACAGACTGATGGACACTTACCTGTTCAGGGACAGAGGCATGCATTAAAGTCCCCAGGATTATTGCTGAGAGACAGGTGGGGACTTAGGCTGGGGAACACAGTCCAAATCCAGTATCATTAATAATAAAAGCTACTGTTTAGCAGATACTTACTCTGTACCAGACACTGTGCTAAGGACTCTGCTAGATTCAATGTCCCTTTAATCTCAAACAACAGGTTAGATTGTGCTAGGAATCTATGTTCATGGACTTACTTAATTTTTTTTTGCAAAAGCTTTATGAGGCATGCACTACACATTCAATTCACAATGTAAACTGAAGCACAGAGAAGTTTTGTAACTGACCTAAGAATACACAGCTAAGAAGTGGCACAGTCAGAATTTGAACCCAGAACAAAGAGAGTTTAGGCTTTTATCCACCATTCTCTGTATGAGTTTGTACGTTTAAACTCACTCAACATAGACAACAGCCACACACATACCGTTATTATCTTCATTCTGTAGGCAAGAGGATATTTTATGTGTTCATGGTCACAGAGCTGGAAAGCACTGAAACCAGAACACTGCCTGGTACCTGCTGGAGACCAGTTTCCAAACCCTTAACCCTCAGCCAGATCCAGAATACACCCAAATATTCAGTGAATACATGCTTAGTGGCTCACGTATGTTCCTCCCTTCTATCAGGGGGTCCTGGAAATACTTTAGTGAATTAAATAGACATATCCCTGACTTTGTGAAGCTTCTAGCCCATTGGGGAAGGTAAATAATGAGAAAGAAGAAAAAATGGAAGTATATGATTTTAAATTGTGATCATAGGAAGGAAACAGGAGAATCTAGCTGTGGAATGGAATGAGGAAGGTGACTGGAAAGAGCTGGTATTTTCCCAGAGATCTCTGGGTTGAAGAAGAGTTAGCAAGACCCAGGTCAGTGGCAGAATGTGGGTGAAAGTCCAGGAGAGCGCAGTGGGCCCCCAGTGGAAGCCAGTACAGATGGGGCACATGGCGGGCCAGGGAGCCACAAGGAGTGCTCTGGCCCCTTGGGAAAGCCCTGTAGAAGGATTTTTTGTGGGCATATAGAGTGCGCTCTGATTTTGGACATAGAAACGTAACTTTAGCTCGTGGATAGGAAGTGAGCTGGGAGAAAAGTGGTCAGAGCGGAAGCAGGGAATTTGAGAAATTAGGGCAAAATTTGAAAGGTGACAGTAACCTAGACTATGGTGGGACACACTGGAGCTACATGTCAGAGGGAGAATTGACCGATGAGCTGATGGGCTGACACGGACATCAAGGCGAGACAGAGGACTCAAGCCTGATTTGCCAGCCTAGCTCTTAGGGTATTTGAGCCACTGAAGACCAGAGTCCCAAACCAGACTTCCCGAGTTCAAATCCTGACTTCAATGTTTACTAGCAGTGTTGACTTGGGGAAGTGACTTAGCACTGAGAACCTCAGTTTCCCCATCAGGAAAGTGGAAGTCACACAGTTTCTACTTCCTAATGTTGCAGTGAGGCTTCAGCGAGGTCCCCAGCGCAAAGGGCTTAGAATAATATCTGATACCGTGAGCACCATGCCAAAGAACTATTGCTGTTATTATAAATCTACTGATCATTTCTCTGCCTCCCATTAGGAGATGGAGCTTTGCTAGGCAAATAACCTTGTTTGGAAAGAAAATGTTCGGGAGGGGAGGCCCCAGGCCCCCTCCTTCCCCATGTTTGTGTTCCCTTCCCCGGCGTGAGCTTGGCAGGGGAGGCCGTGCAGAGTAAACACAGGTTAGTGCCCCAGAACGTAATCAGGTTCAGCAGCGCAGTGTCGGCCAGACAACGCTACTGCAGGGCTGGTGAGAACAGGCTGGCATGACGCTGACCTCATCGGGCCACCGTGCTCCCCGGGCGGGCCCCATCACCTGTGCTGTCTGGTCGTTTTTTCTGGTGTGGCTCGGGATGAGTCACCACTATCACTCACCACTTCCTGGCCTGGACACTGTGATTCACAGGGCCCTGAACTGGGCTGCAGGGTGGCGATGAGAGATGAAGGAGAGGGGACAGGGTCAGGGGCGTAAGAGGTCAGAGCTCGCTGGGCAGGAGAGGACAGCAGATCCTAATGCAGTCTTTCTGAGCCCGTGGGCCCCAGCTGTGGATGATTCTCACAGGATGCAGTATGACCGTAACAGGTAAATCTGCCTTCTTTTCAAATGTGAACTTACACTATGGAATCTGATGTCTAAACCACATGTCTTTGCTGCTCCAAGATTATGAACATGCAAGCCTGGAGAACTGCCTTACCAGTCAGAGCTGTCACAACCATCATGGAAGGCTGCCTATGAATATTCTAAAAATTGAAAGAAAATGGAGTTTTCATATCCTGTCACCCTTTTCACAAAATTGTGATTAAATATCCCTAATGTGAAATTTACCACTTTACCCATCTTTAAGTGGTGTTCACAATTCAGTGGTATTAATCACATTCACATTGTCACAGAACCATCATCACCATTCACCTGCAGAATGATTTCATCTTCCTAAATGGAAACTCTGTGTCCCTTAAATGGCCCACTCTGTCCTCTACCCCCAGTCTGACATCCATGACTCTGCTTTGTGTGCCCATGAATTTGACTTCTTCAGGCACCCATATAACTGGATTCGAGTGCTGTTTGTCCTTTCTATTGTCTTACTCCACTTGGTGCGATGCCTTTGAGGTCCATGCATACCATAGCATGTATCAAAATTTCCTTCTTTAAGGCCAACAAATAGCTTATTGTATGAACCTGCACATTTTGTTTAGCCATTCGTTTGTTGATAGACAGCTGGTTTGCTTGGATTTTTTTGGTTGTTGCTGCAATACTCTTGAGACTTAGTCAGATAAGATGATTTGAAGTAAGAAAATACCATAACAGTAAAAGACAGGGATAACTTCTGTTTTCCCAGGGTTTTAACATGTCAAAGGGCTTTGGAAACAAAGGTATAAAGTTCAGCATAGAAATTTGAAGACCAGACATATATGGGTTGTAATCCTAGCTTTACTATGTGCTTTGGACAAGATCTTTTATTGTCTTCTGTCTCAGTATCTTGAATATGTAAAATCGGGACATTATGACCAGTGTGGATAATTATTTTATGATATTAAATGAAAGGACAAGTGTGAAAATGTTGAGCAGAGTCTGATACTTAGTGCTTGATGGATTTAGTTGTTGATTGCATATTGTTTCATCATATCTATCCAGTTCAAATGAGAATCTGTGTGTAGGTGGAGCATTTGACATCTGTCTCATATAGTGGATAAGAAGATTAAGACACTGAATTAATGACAGGAGTCAGCTAGCAACTCCTAACTTTAAGGTGAGGGATGATCAGGAAACAAGTCACATTTAACATACATCAAGCCAATCAGTTGCCACTACCTGTCTGGAAAGTAGTGGGAAAGCATGCTGGGATTGATTAATAATGTCTGTCATGGATATGGGCCTGAGAAGTGGTACATGGCAGCCTTGTGTCTGCTACCTCTCACCTAAATAATAGTTTGTACTCTGTAACATTTTTTAAGTCATTAAAAGAACTTCTGAAAAAAAATACCATCTCCTGTTGGTGCTTTCAAACATGTTTATTAGAAAGATAATGGAAACAAATTAATCAATGAATGTTAGATTTCTCGTTTACCTACCATCAAAAACCAGAAGGTTCTTGTCCAAGTGGTTAAGATGAAGATTATGACTAGCATCTGATCCCACACTGGAAGGCTTCTTGCTGTGGTCAGAGTCACTCTCAAGCAGCAGCCTTTCCAATATGGCTCAGGTGCCATGTGGCAGCCCTGGGGAGGTCCAAAGCTCTCCCCCAGGTCAGTCACTCCCAGCTGGAGTGGTGGTAAGGGTAAGCCATTCGTCCAGGCATGGACATCCCACACTCTTCCTCTGTAGTTGATTCATCCTTTTCCGCCCTGCCACAGACTCTATCTCACATTTATTCAGTGTGAAACCTAGTCTCTCTCACACAAGACAATGTGTAAAGTGCAGTAAAGATTTGCTGGAGAGACAGAGAGTAGATATGTATTTCAGAAAGATCTGTACTTTCACATGAAATATTAGATATAGCCTGTGTGCAATAAATAAAATAACAAAAACCGATGTTAATGGGGTGCTCATTAGATCAGAGGCATTGTGCTAAGCATCTTACTACAATCATTATCTGATTAGGTTGTCCCCATAACCCTACGAATCAGACACTACTGTTTTGTCTAATTTATGAATACAGCTGAGGATTAGTGAGGACCAGAAACTCATCTGAGTTTACACAGCTGGGAAGTAGCAACATTAAAGAACTGAACTCAGGCTGTCTAGTTTCAGAGCCTGTAATCCCAGCCACTCCTCCAGTCCCCTGCCTCTAGCCCCCACCAGTTCTGTCTCTCCACAGCCTGCTGGGTGACCACGTAGCACCCCAGCCTCACACTAACCTACTAACATAGTCTCTTTTCTTCTCACTCTCAATACTTCATCTCCTTCCTTCTAGAAAGCATGGGAACCCAAACATTTGCTCTTTTTATCATTCAGAAAGTTCAAATCTCCCCACTGCTTTGCTCCCAACCTCCTCTTCCAGCTCAGAGCCCATCAAAGTTCTCAACAGAACAAAAGAACCTCGCGTATAATAACATCCGCACACCTTTGATGTTAGGTGTATGGACTCATCTTCTAAGACACATGTTTTCTGCTATAGGGCAGGGCAGGGACAGCTGTGTGGCATGTGGCTGCCACTCGCCACTCCCATAGCCATGGCTGACCTCACTAATTAATGACAGCAGTTCTTTCTGCTGAGCCAGACATAGCTTCAGAGAGCGCAGCAAAGAGCACCAGAAAGACACTACCAGCTAATCTGGTCCACTGCACGAAACGACACCTTCCTGCTTCCTTCAATAAGGTTTCTTGATTTTACAAGGAGGACCAGACCACCTAGGAGAGGGAAAGCAAACCCACTTCAGTCAGGAAGGAAGCCAGACTCCATCAGAGTCCTTAGACCAGCACTGATTCCTTCCATGGGACCTCCCTCTTTTTCAGCCTAGACAGTTTGGTGTTGAAGGCCCTTTGAATGAGAGGCAGAGGTTGACCTCATGGATTGAGGTCCCACAGCTGGTCCTGGAGACAACCATCAGGAACCAAACTGAAGATAAACCAGATTTTCTTGTTTCCTGGGACTGTGTCCCCAGACTACCCTGCGGCTTTTGCCATCATGTTTCATTCCCCTGCCTGGTAATGACTGGTCTGTGGGATACTAATAGATCATGAGTCCAGTCTTCTTCTGGAGTCATTCATGGGAGAAGCAGACCAAGGCCATGTGATTGTAACAATGTTGGCCCAGAAATGAGTCTCTCAGAGCAGGAGAGAAGTCTACTGTCCTTATGACTTCGGCCAAGCCTTTGAGAACAGGAGCTCGAGCTCTGAAAAGCATTAGAAGCTAAATCTCGGACACTGCCCAGCTGTTGGGCCCCAGCCTCACTGACTTTGACCCATTGGCTGCATCTTAGGAACCCCAAGATGCTAGGAAGCCCTTGCTGTGGAGGAGGATGTTGAGCCCTCCTCACTCAAGGAAGAGGGAGATGGATGGACATTTTATCAAGCACCTGCTGTGTGTTTGCAATGTGCTAGATATATGTATGGCCAGAGTTATGGTTTACATCTAAATGTTCCCCCAAAGTTGCATGTACTCATAGATGGGGCTTTTGCGAGGTTATTGGACCATGGGGGTGCTACAGCTGACTTGCTATTAAGAGAGGGATCTGATAGGAAGAGGGGATCACTGGGGATGAGACCTGAAAGGTTATATATCCTACCTTCTTTCCTCTCTCTCTCTCTCTCTCTCTCTCTCTCTCTCTCTCTCTCTCTCTCAGCTTCCTGACTGCCATGAGGTGAGCAACTGTTTTGCTTGTAGACCTTTCCATCATGCCACTGACCATGCAAGGACTGGAACTTCTGAAACATGAGGCAAAATAAACCTCATCTCCTTTAAGTTGCAGGTGTCAGGGATTTGGTGCCAGTGAGGAAGAAAGTGACTAAACCAGCTGCTCTCACGTTCCATCCTCTGAGCAGTGGTGCAACAGAGCTTTATCTCACTGAGCTCCACAGAAGGAAAAGGCAGGTCTCAGAGGAACACAGGGGCTTGCTCAAGGCACATAGTTAGTGAGTAAGCTGTAGAACTGGAATTCAGACCCAGGTATTGTGAGACTGAAAATCCAAGGAGCCTGTCACCTGTGTTGCACCTTCTGTGGGAGCTGGTCAGCGTGAGGCAGCTCCCTGTCCCCAGCCCTCCTCCAGGTCTGCAGAGCCTGTGCTGCTCCCCACGCAGCCAAGGCTGAGAAGCAGACGGCGCTGAGGGGGCAGCTGCCTGCCCTTCCTCCCGAGCTTCCGGACAGCCCTGGGCGTCTCCTCCTCCAAGCACAGGGACGGGGCCCTGCAGAAGGCTCAGCCTGGGAGAGCCTTGTGGCTCATATTTCTAAGAAACTAGCTCTTCTATACAGTAGGGATATTGATATCCATCTAGAAGCATTGCTGTCAGTATTAATCTCAATATATGGAAGAACAAGCTCTGAGAGTTTCAAGTTGCACAGTCAGACTTTACTATTATTATCTCTTGACTTCTGGTTCATAATCTATAGATTTGAGGACAAATATATCTAAACTTCTCACCACCCAAAGTATCGGTGTCTTCTAGAAGAACAGAAATGCCTGATTGGATCAATTTAATAATGAAATACTTGTCTACATGTTCTTGTTCCTCCTCTTATAAAGAATTTTTCTAATCAAGTGAACTGTGAAATCAGTTACAACCATAACTGCAAATTATTTCATTCCCAGATTATGAATCACAGTGTAATTTCAAAGAAGGAAATAAGATTAGCATCTGCTTCACCATCATTACCCACTATTATCCTGAGACTTTGCATCCCAGGCCCCCGGGCCCATCACACACGGAGTCTCAAATTCCTCCTGCAAATAAGTTAAGTTCAAAGAGCAAAGTGGCAGGGTCAGAATTTGCATCTCATTCTCTCTGACTTTAAAATCCATGCATTTGCCCTTTCGCTGCCGGCTTCTGATACCGCCCATGGTTGTTGCACTGTCTGATTCTCTTGGTCTGGGGCGGGCCTGATGCATATCATGGTTGCTAGATGCACATCTGTCAGTACCAACATGGTATAAAATGGCCACATTAAGCCTTCACAGGGACCAATCTCTATTCCTATGTGGCTGGGGGTTCTTCCCAGCTCTTAGTCCTGCAGTCCGTATGCAGCAGTAAAGAACCACACCACTCAGCACTGTCATCATCAAGAGAGACCGGGGTGATGGCCTGACGGTGCAACCCGAGTCCTGACTCTGTGCTTCTCCCCTGTAGCTGGACAGGCTCCATCAGACTTCAGAACCTGGGCTTGGTGGTCACTGAAGGCCGAGGCTGAGACCATGCCCTTTGGCCCCGCCTTCGTTCTGCCTCCCTGTGTTTTTAGCTCTTACTGTGCTGTGGAGCGTCACGCATGCTGGCTGGGAATGCCTTGCTCCACACCCCCCTCCCTGCCCCTCCACCTTCCTTCAGCCCAGCGAGACTCTGCATGGCCTCTCACAGCAGAACCAAAATGCTGATTGACGGTCAGGTCCTGCCCCAGAACAACACAGTCAGAATTTGGAGTGAGGCCTAACTGCAGTGTCTGGTTTGGGTTTGATTTTTAATCATCCTTCAGCTTATTATTATTATTATTGCATACAATCCATGTTGAAAGCTGCTGATTCTAACTAATCCCCTTGACTGAAATGTCACTTCCTCTAGAAGCGCTTTCCCAGCCTCCTCTCACCCCACCCCTAGACCAGACTCAGCCTCCCTGCCTGGCCTCATCAGTCATCAGCTTCTCCAGGAAGCTGCCAGCTCTGTGAGCAAAATGACTGTGCCCTTCTTGCCACTGCCTGGTCCTTAAAGCCTGGTGGTTTTTGTTTCCTGACAGAATGAGACTGAACAGGTCTCCAGAAGCTCAGCACTTGGGCACTGATGCCCACTCTGTGCCTTCTCTGTGCTGGGTTCCAATGAGTGACAGCTCGGTCACCCACAGTCCCTGACTTTGAGGCATCCAGAGTCAGGCAGGGAAGGCAGATGTGTGAGCAGATTGCTACACTGTGACCTCTCACCAGGTGGACACTTGGCAACTTCTCCAGGCCTTTGGATACCTCTTTGGTTGGCTAATACTTGTGACTGTGCTTTGCAGCTGCTGGGAAGAGGGAAAAGAGTGAAGACAAAGGAAACAACTCAGTGGGTGGTTTGGAGGGCCCACAGCTGGGATCCAAGGAGGGGTGGGCACTAGGATCCCTGGGTCCTGGACCATAGTAGGTGCTTATTCTGATTTGTTGAGTGAATAAACAAATGATACGATGTGGCAATTGATCCTCAGAGAACTCACAATGCAAGTGCCATGTAATTTAGGGTTTTCTTTGCCTTGATATTAGCTAAAGAAACACAGCTTGTGAAGCGGTTCATGGCCTATGAAGGCCTAGAACAGTCGCATGGTTAGAAGAACAAAGTCTAGAAGTCAAAACGAAGTTTAATGTAACACAAGTGCTTCATGTAAATCTTTCAAACATCATGAACAAGACTTACAGTCCACAGTTATGTGATTCAAAGAGGGTTTTTAAAGGTCATTTATCTACTGCTTTCTTTCTTTTTCTGATTGTTGGTGTCTGTTTGTTGAGATAAGGTCTTGCTACGTAGTTCAGACTGGCCTTGAATTTGCAGTGATCCTCCTGCCTCAGCCTCCTGAGTGCTGGGATTACAAGTGTACACCAACATCCCCAGAAACTGCCCATATTTTTCTAAATTCTCTCATCCCAGGCCTGAGCCAAATTCATCACTGAGGTCTATGAACCCAGCACTTCCCCTTTCTGCTCCTCCCAGACCAGGAGACAAGGATGGAAAAGCACCATCTTCCTAGGAGAGGACGAACTAGAGGAAAGCAGGGACCAGAGCCCCCAGAGCAGAAAGGGAAATGTTCTGGAAAGTATGAAACAACGCTTTGTGTGTCATCACATAAGATCTGAATTTCTCTTCTGGAATCTTATTTCCCGTCAGTAACCCAACAAAGTAAACTTGGTTTCCAACACCTAGTGATTAGAGCAGTGTTTTGAGCTTGACGATGGCTCTCGGGCATCATCTCAGCCAGGAGAGGTGCTCCTCTGGTCCATCCCTACCGGGCCTTTGACTCATCCCTGTTTTGAAGTTGAAGGCAGAGGTGGAGCCACCTTGCTCTGGTGACGGAGCAGTGGCCGCTGAGAACCCAGGCTCTTTCCCCAACCCTAACCCTATTCCCGAGACCCAGGCCAGCTTTCTCCTCCGTCCCCTTCTTCTCCTTCCTTTATTCATTCATTCCAAATGGCCCCACTGTGCACTTGCTGCCCAGCCTTGGGCAAGGTCTGCACCCTCCCTGCATCCCAATGATGGCATCGCTTACCGTTCAGATGGCAGCAGTGCCTCCCTCACAGGGCGGGGAACAATTAAATCAGATGGTCTGGATAAAGATGGCACCTTGGGCACAGTGAGCCCTGTGTACCTGCAAATCATAGATCACTTGCTAGGTGCCAGCTGTTGGGTCCCATGTGGCCCACGGTGCCCTCTTTCCTCCTCTGGTGACAGTTGCCTCACCTGAGCAGGGAGGCTCAGTCCTGTGGGCAGAGATGCCTGGCTCAGAGCCTTGAGTGTGGTTAGAGGTTCTCCACGGTCCACTTCCTTTTCTTAGAAAATTCCAGACCAGCCCACACCCTTCCATGGCCGGGTGTCTCTGAGGCTCTCCTTGCCCACTATGGTGGCTCTCAGTGGAATGGGGCTCCCTCAGTCAGACTTGGAATCCCACTTGGCTCCCAGATCTAAGGTGTTCTGAAACATTTTAATCTAATCACCTCGCTCCCCCGTAGGACAGCAGAGCATTCAGGACCAAGTCCCAGGGCTTCCTGCTGACCACGGTGCCCCATGGGATCCAGGTCTTGCCTTCCTGAACTTAGAGGCTACATCTCACCACATCCTCGTCCACCTCATGATCTAAGACCCAGCCTCCCTGGACCGGAACCAGGGTAACACGCTCACCTGGGGCACCTCCCATGGTCTCCTCTGGCCTCTGTGTGGGCCATGGCTCCTCTGCAAGACTGCATCTACTCACCGGGCCTGGGTCTTTCCACATCCCTGGTTACAGCCTAGCTGGGACCACTGGAGCCCCATGAGGACAGTGACAAGACCTCTTCTCCACATTGCGGCAGCCCCAGCCTCTCCCACTGCATATCCATACAGTACGAACTCCAGGCATGCTGTCCAAGGGACACCCCTTCCGCTGCAGTGCCTGGGAGCTGTGGAGAGGGGAAAGCACACTAAGCAGGCTGCAGCCACACTGCGGCTCCTGGCCTGAGGCCACACACATCCTGTCCCCAAGGGTGTCTGAAGGGCTCAGAGGCCAGCCCAGAGCAGGGGCTGCTGACTATGCAACTTTCTGACTCACTGAGCAGACGAGGGTGGAGGCGATGCTAATTGCCTGGTCCCTCAGCACCCAAGGGGAGGCCCAGGCTTTGAAGCTGCAGCTGGACCACAGAGGAGGCAGGAGTGGCCCACGGTGACGCCATAGCTTGTGGGCACCTCTGAGCCCACAGGAAATTATTAATAAAGAAATAACAGCCGAGGAGCACTTTGCGTAGATAAATAATGACTCCCTGTCTTCCCCAGCAGCCTGGACTCAGCACTTTTAGGCGCCATCCATTCATCCAGGCTCTTGAAGTGCCAGCATAGGTGACAGAGGAGCCCCAGAGGTCCTGCCAGCTCCTGGTCCCCCAGAGGAGCCCCCAGTGGCCCTCTTCAAACCCCCTACTGCACAAAGAAGCTGGGGCCTGCATCTAGCCAAGGGATGGCAAATCTTCTACATCGCCTGCTTGTATCCTAAAGAGGTGGCGGGGGGGGGGGTAAGGTTGAGTGACAGTTTTTTTGGTTTGGGTTTTTTTGGGGGGTGGGGGACTGTACTGGGGGTTGAACCCAGAATCCTCCCCCTGAATGGCATCCTCAGCTCCTTTCATATATTTTTTTATTTTGAGTGAGGTCTTGCTGAGCTGCTACGTTGGCCAGACTGGGCTTGAATTTGTGATCCTCCTACCTACACCTCCCAGAGTGCTGGGATTACAAATGTGCACCACCACACCTGGCTATTTGAGGGCATTTTAAAACTATGTGGGAGCCTGCCCTAAAAGAGGGTACTGGTCAGTTCGTGCTGTTGGCTGCATCTCTCTGACTGGTGCTTGTGATTTGACTTGTGACTGTCTGGTTTATTCTTGTCTCACCTCCAACTTGGCTCTCCCTACACCTGCAATCCCAAGCTCGCCCTCACTCACTCCTTTCTTTCTCCATAATTTATGGTCTTACGGGTACATACTTCTTCCTACAGAGCCCTGTGTTTCATTCGGCGCCCACACCCTGTCCTTAAGTGGGAATAACAGGCATTAGGATGGCCCCAGATATGCTGCTCTCCCTTGAATTCAGCTCTCTCCAGAAGCCTTACTCTAATTGTCCCTCACCTCAACTACAGGGTCACTGCTTCCCCTGCCCTGAAAGTTCCTGTGTCTCTCCTGTATCCAGATAGGCCTGTTGGCATCAGACTGAGCCCCAGCTTTTCCTCTGCTCTGCTTAGAGCAGGAATGGGCCATATTTTCCCATAAAGTGTGGGATACTAGTTTTTAGGCTTTGCAGGCTCACGCAGAGTCTCTGTCGCGTATTCCCACATGTGCTGTATTTGTTTACTACCTTTTACAAATATAAAACTCGTTCTTAGCTCAGGTTCATACTAAGATAGGCCAAGGGCTGGATCTGACCCAAGGGCCCAGTGGGCCGAGCCCTGGCTCAGGTAAGCCTGCAGGAGGTGCTGCAGAGCTCTGTTCTACATGGCTGCGTAAAGCATGATGCGTGCCCTGTCCAGAGGGAGCAAAGTCAAAAACAGGCCATTGCTGTGACAGGAGCATTGTGGGGCTGCAGACTGCCTGGGACTGATTTTTTTAGTTGAGTCCAAGCATCTAGAAATGATATGAGAAAGATAAAGGGACAGACAGAGGGAACAGCAAGCCAGGGACAGGAATAGAAGGGTGACCAGTACTGTGTGTCCTGGGTGATCTGAGGTGGTGGTGTGCTGAGCATGGTACCTGGCATACAGCAGGTGCTCAATTAAAGCACGGTGCATTGACTGGCCTCCTCTATAGTCCTCAGCCCAATGCCAGGTCCTGAGTTAGTGCTTGAGAGATCCCTGGGATTTGTGTGGTTGATTAATTCTATCTCTGTATTTTCTAGTCTCATAAAATCATGGAGCCTAAATCTGTGGACAGCCTTGCTAGAGTCTGAATCTCAAGTATCCTCTAAATCCATGTGGTGAAGGCTTGGTCCTCAGTGTGTTGCTTTTGGAAGGCAGCAGAACCTCCAAGGGGCGAGGCCTAGGGGGAGGTCTTTAGGTCATTGGTGTCGTCAGTCAGGGTCACTGGGAAGTGCTCTCTTGAAGGGGATTGTGAGACCCCAGCCCACCCACCCCCTCTTTTGTCCCCGACCATGGCATGCACATCTTTGCCTGCCACACAACTTCCTCCATGCTGCCTCCCCCAAGGGGCCAATCGATCATGGAGTGAAATCTCCAGAACTAGGAGCTACCAGTTCCTCTTCGGAGGTGGATTCTCTGGTGGCAGAGCATGACTAGCACAAATCTTTCCCAGTGAGATAGGCTCCCTCAGGAAACCCACCATGGTCAGTGGGCCATTGTGATCCTATCTTCTTCAACCTGGCACTATTTCTGTCTTGGCCACCAAACAAAGTTGTGGGAGCCAGTTTTTTTGCCTCTCCAGGTGTTAATTTCCACCTGTAAAGTAGGCATAATGACAGGCCTGCCTCTCAGGGCGACTCTGCACACAGTGTTCCCTTGGCAAAGGCCACCAGTGGTCACTAGTGAGATTGTTCCCAGCTGCTGGCCCAGGACAGCGAGGGCAGGAGGCTCAGGCTGGAGGTAGTTGGTGCAGACCCAGTAGCCTAGGAGAGCTTGGGGAAGGCGCCCCGGAGAAGTGGAGACCGGTACTTCCTGCACCAAGCAGCTCAGGCTCAGGATGGGTCCCTGGGTGGCCCGTGGACATCAGGGACCCAGCCAACCAGGCAGCTCCCAGCTGGCGGCTCCTGGCACCTTCTAAGCCATCACATTTAGGTCTCTGAGAGCCAGGCAGAGAGACAGGAAAGAGTTTCCGTGGCATGAAATATAGATTTGTGTTTATAGGTTTCTTCATGTGTATGTGCTTCTAGCCTTGGGAAAGGATGCAATAGGTCACAACAAATTACAGACATACAACGTGGCAGAGGCTGAAATGGCACAACCCGAGAGCTGGGCTCTGCAGCTCTGAGCACCGCAGATACACTTAGTGAAGGAAACAGACCAACATGAGCAAAGGCTAAGCACCATTATCATGGAAGGGAACTCCAAATGGCAGTCTTGTGATGGTGGATTGATTTCTCCATTTCCAAAACCAGAAACCTAGAGATACCACATTGTGCTTTATACTCATAGATGCTTGTGTTTATTGAGTACCTACGCATGGCGGACACTGTGCTTGGGGCCTTATGCATGCAGTTTTCATTCTGCCAATCCTAAGAGCTACCTCCTGTTACTGTACTCACTTGGCGATGACTATACCAACCAAGAGCAGAGAGGTGAGGAGATCTGTTTAATGTGCACAACGAGGAAGTGTCCAAGTAAGCATCCCGAACCAAGGAATTTATTTCCAAACTTCTCTTGCCGCTCTGTGAAACTTTCTGCTTCTGGAACAACTTTCTCACACTGGAGTCTTAACTGGATGTGAGAAAGGAGACACTGCCGGGCACAGTTGCCAGTCTTACAGGAATCCAGGATACAGACTGAAACAGAGATGCAGACCGTACTGCACTTTTTGTCTTCTGGTTTGATTTAAACAACGCAAGCACCAAATCCCTTGGTGGCATTGTCCTCCTCGGGGAATTGGGGGGCCCCTTGACTTTCCTTCCTTGATGGTGCAGCCATGGGTATAACTAGGGCTGAGGGGCAGAGCCCAGCTTTCTTGCAGGCCACGGTGGGCAGAGCTGTCAGCAGTAACCGCCAAGATGATTTGAATTCACCACCTTCCTCCCTTCCCCCTCTCCAGGCTGTGCTTTTATGACACTTCAGTTTGCAGCTTCTCAGCCAGGCTCTCCTCCACGCGGAGCCGGCCTTTTATGGCCATGGAGCTAATTAAGTAACAGCAACAGGGGCGAGGGCGCTTGGAGAGCAGCTCCCGTCCTCTCGCAGGGGAAGTGGAAAGAGCTAGCGGCTGAGCGTCTCGCTCTTCCTGGGTCCTCTCCCACGGCCCCAGCCCATCGCCATCACCACTGGACCAGGTCACGTCTTCCTGAGCTCCCTGGAAACCTGCTGAGTCCAGGATGAGGACCACTGGGCCCTCTGTTTTCATTTCCACTCAGGACGGAGGACAGTACAAGCATTGGAGGCTGTGCACGCCACTCCAAGTGCCCACTGGAGGCTGAGGGCTGCAGCTCCCAAATGGCAGTTTTTCTCAGTGGCAGGTGCCAAGCACGCAGCACCCCTCAAGGTTGAGTCCCCCGGGAGAGAGAGGATGAATTCCTCCCCCTTCCTGGGGAGCAGTTTGTTCTCAGTGTCCTCCTAGCCAGGCTTTTCTCCTCCAAGCAAAAGGTGCAGCCAGGCCTAAGAGAAAGCTCCTCAGGACAGTGACAGCTGGAGATTTTCTGTGACCAAGGTCACTGGAGAGCAGGTTTCCCCCACAGAGCTGGGCCTTCTAAGTCCACCCGCTGCCCACCATCCCCCTGCAGACCCTGTGCTTCTGTGCTGAGAACCTGTTCAGGGTTCTTACAGAGCAGCTGCTGTGTGGCCAACCTCCCCCCCGCCTGTGGACAGATTTGGTACCCAGTGCTGCTGAGCCTTTGTTTCCCCATCTGTCAGTGGGAGTTGACCAACCACTTTGTGGAGATTGGGGTGAGGATGAAAGCAGGGAATCCAGGCATGGAGCCTGGCAGGGGCCTGCAGAGCAAAAGCCGGATGCACTGATGAACAGGCCAGCCCTGCTGACCACGGCAGGGCCACTGCAGTCTCCCAGTCACACTCTCCAGGGACACAACAGCCAGCCCCTTGCATCAGCAGACAGAAACCCTGGGGTCCTCAGCACAGTGTGTAAGACCCTCCGTGCCTTGGCCTCGGCCCTTGCTCTGCCCCATCTCTTGGCTGCCCCATTAGTTCCCTTAACTCTGCACTGTGGCTGTGCTTCTGGCTCTACTCACAGCTTTGCAAAACACCAGGGCTGTCGTTGCTTCTCCCTCTCTGCCCCTACTCCATCTCTCACTTGCTAAACTCTTACTTAGCTGTTAAGGCATCATTTCGGGGTCCCTTGCAGAGACCCATGTGATGCACACTCATGCATGTGCACATACGCATGTGCTGCCAGTCTCTGCACACCACTGACTCATGTGTGCACCTTTCCTGCCTGCTGAACAGTCCGTGAGCTCCTGCAGAGCTGCACCTCTGGGCACAGGTCACAGCACAGGGCAGGGTTTCAGTAAGGACCCGTGGGTGGTGCAGGCCTCACGGCTGGACTGAGGGAAGTGGGGCAGTGAATTCCCTCCCATCCCCCAGTAATCTGGGCCACAGTGTGGCTGTGTGGATAGCACATAGTACCCGCCCTCCCTGGCTTGGGCATTCCCAGCTATTCTAGCTTCACTCCCTCACTGGGTTAGCCGGAAGTTGCCTGAGTCCTCCTCAAATACATTTGTGCAGAGATTCATAATTTGCAAGTCTGTTTTCATAAATAGAGTGATTGCAAGTGTTAACAGTAGCAAGAATCCCAACTGTCTGGCCATGACAGGAACTGTTTCCTTTAATCCTTTTCACACCCTCAGGAGGAGGGTAGGGGTCTCACCCACCTGACAGATGTACTGACAGTCTTGGTCTGGGAGTGTGGAAGGCCCTCTGCTGTCACATTCTGTGCCCTCTGCCCCTACACACAGTGGCCACTGGAGTCCTCACCCCTGGCACCTGACTTCTCTCATTAGGTGTCTTCCCTAACTTTTGCTCCTCTCTCCTGGCTCTGTTCCAGAGCCCAAATTCATCATAGGAATATTCCAGGCTGCAGGACCCCCTGGCCAGAAAAGTGAACAGGCCATGTGAAGTGGGAGGACCTTAGGTCACAGCTGGCTGCCCCACCTTCTGGCTGTGCATCTGGGAGTAGGTGTCTTAGCCTCTCTGAGCTTCCATATTTTCATTTGCAAAACGGCAACAGTGCTATCAGGGCTGCTCCGACTGTATGAACCTAATTCAGTGTTGAGCTTATAGTAAATACCGAAATCAGTGTTTCCTTCCCTACTTCTCCCTGGAGGCAGCAGGGAGAGACAGAAATTAAAAATAAAAAAATTTAGAGAGCAATTTCTAAGTCGTTACACTCAAGGAAACCATGGCAACCAGTTTCCTGCCGCTTGGCTTCCGGCCTTGCCCGGCTGTACATTGTGAGGGGATCAGCCTTTGTTATCTGGATGCCCCAGGGAGGGTGTGGACATCACAACTCTGCTCTGTGGGGTGGAGGCCTCTGACCAGCAGACTCACCCAGGTGGGTGGGGGAGACCTTGGTGTTGGCACCTCAGTCCTCTGGAGACCCAGCTGTCCCAGGTCTGTCTCTGGTGGTCAGGCCCAGGGCTGCTGGGGTTTTCCCTGTACTCATGCTGGAGAAGTCGATTCCTTTCCTGAGGGTAAAAGCAGCATGGTCTTGGGTTGGAAGAGCTTCCTGAGTCTCTTTAGATCTTTCAGACATTTCCTGGGATGCAAAGGCCACACGAGGCCCTGTAATCCTGTGTACAGCTCTGAAAAGCTGAAAGAAGAGTTCTGGTCACCAGCAGGCTATGGAGTAGAGCTCTCCTCATCTACACCAGGCTCCTTGTCCACACTGCACTCTGATCCAGCCTGGAATAGTGCTCAGCCCACCCTGCCCTGCCCTTGGCACAGTGCAGAAACAGCCAGCTGTGTGCTCCTGGTGTCAGCCCAGCTGACTGCTGCAGGCTGGCTGCAGAGCGATTCCCAGGAAGCCGCGGGTCAAGAGCAACCTGACCACATCACAGTGCGTGGCTGAATACTGGCCTTGCCTGGGGGACAGCTTTCAAGGCAGGAAAGGCCAGCACCTCCCATGGTGGATTCCCCAAGTCCCTAGGACTTAGGCAAGTGCAGGAGCCTCCCAAGCTCAGGGTTCCTACTGCACATGCAATCAGGGCTCAAGACTCAGTGTACTCCTATTTCTGCAGGCAAGAAACAGACCCAGGGAAGTGCAGGCTGAACCCAGCATCACACAGTGCCCCAGACACGGGATGATTATTGTTCAGACAGAAAGGCTCTTCAGAGTCACGTATCCCAGTCCCCTCAGTTGACACACAGTAAGCGTGAGCTTCAGGATAGGAACGGAGTTTGTCAGCATCACAGAACAGGGAAGAACACCGCAGCCCTGGCTCCCATGAGGTTGTAGTTGTACCACCTAGGGGCCAGCTCACTGCAGCTGGTGGGTCACATCTGGCTGACCAGATGCTGCAAACGCACTTTATTGGAACACAGCCATGATCGTTCATTGACACGTTGCCTGTGGCCACCTTTGCACTCTAAGGGCAGGGCTGAGTAGCTGCAGTAGAGACCATTTGACCTGCAGAGCTTAAAATAATCACTACCTGACCCTTTATAGAAAAAGTTTTCTGGCCCCTGGTCTAGCCCACTGAGCTTTTTCCGAAGGCCTGGAAACCGCTGGCCCCATTCCCAGTATCCTTCCTCTTTGAGGAGAAGAGAATCCATTTCCATTGTCAGCTGGAGGACTGGTCAGAGAAACCTGTCCCCAAGGAGATACTGTGTCCCCAGAATAGAAGTGGGGAGACTGACAAAGTAGGAAGCCTCCTTCATAGGTCAGCTAACTGCCACTCACCCTTGGAAGAAGCACAAGCCAACAGGATAACCAGGATAAACACAAGAGCTAACATGGTGACCATGTGCCAGGTTCTACTCTCATCTCTGAAAGTAAAGTTGAACCTTCAGGACAAGCTAGAAGATGGGACAATTAGCACCCCCATTTCATGCAAGGAAAATGGGGGTATGGGAAGATTAAGCAACTGGCCAAACTCAGGGGGGCAGCTTTCCATCACTATACCAAATACCTGAGATCACCAACATGCAAAAAGGAAAGGTTCGTCTGGGCTCATGGTTTAGGGGATTCAGTTCATGGTATATTGGCCCCACTGCTTTTGAACCTGGGATGAGGTAGGATGTCATGACGGAGAGTCTAGGAAAGAACAGAACTGTTCATCTCATGGCTAGAGAGTGAAAGAACAAGAGACAGAAACAGAGGCTTCACAAACTCTCACTAGCTCTCATATCTTAAAGCTTCCTCCACCTCCCAAAAGCACCAAGTTGAAGATAAATGGACCCTTGGGGAACACTTAAGATCCAAACTATAAACTGGGCATGGTGGCACACACCAGTAACCCCAGCACTCTGGAAGGCTGAGGCAACAGGACCATAACTTCAAGTCCAGCTTGAGCAACATAGCAAGACACTGTCTCAAAAAAAAAAAAAAAAAAAAAACCTTTAAAAGTGCTTCACCTCTGCATCAAATGTTTAGTGACCTCCTCTTGGGCCTGAGCCACTTTGGAGCTGTGCTAGGCTCTGAAATATTGGAAGAAAGGAGAGAGGAGGAGAGATGAAAGCATCAATGCGGAATGAGGATGTGAGGAGCCCTCAGGTGAGAGAAGCCAGCAGTGCGTGCTCCATCACTGTCTGTGCTGGGAACCAGCAGGTGCAAAGAGAGGCACAGTGAGACGCCACATAAATCAAGGTGCGTCGTGTTCTGGCATTGAGCTGTGGAAGGTTTGGGGTTCAAGGTGCTAATGCCTGGATCAGCCAGAGAAGCAGGTCTCATTCATGGAGGACAAAGCAAAGTGTGGCCTGGAGATGGCTGACTGAGCATCCTCCAGAACTCGGAGGAGGCTTATTCAGTTCCCCAGCTCCTCCCACTGCCCTGTCAGGCCAGATCAGCTCTAACCCTTGTACTATGCGACTAAAACTTATTGGCGTGGGGAGGTTCCATGATACACTGTTAAGTGTAAATAGCAGGTCACAAAACCATCAGATGAACATGGAACAACAACAGGAGTGGACATACACAGAGAAGGGGCTGGAAGGAATTATCCCCAATTTTTTTTTTAATTTTTGTTTTTGTTTTTTGGTACCCAGGATTGAACTTATGACCTCATGCTTGCCAGGCAGGCACTTACACTGCTTAGCTAAAACTCCAGCCCTATTCCAGATGTTTAACAGATTTTTGAAGCTATTATTTCATCCCTTCATTTATTCTTCATTTCCTGCCTTTTGTACGATAAATTTGTATTACCTGCCTACAGTTTTGTTTCGGCAAGTTTAGAAGGAGAAGTGATTATTCTGTATTCTTCACCTGCTCACCAACTCTTGATGAATTCCTGCTCTTCAAGATACAACTTAAACATTGCATGTGCCAGGGATGCCAGGCCACTGGGTCCCGGCCCCCGTAGGGTCCTGTGTTCACCTCAGCACATCCCTTTTGGGGTGGAGATTCTTTTTCTAATTAATTTTTTATTACATGTTTGTGCTACATAATGATTACAGTCCTTGTGGGGAGTAGACACGTGTATACAACACATCCTGATGCTTTTTCTTCCTCTTCCCTTCCCTTCCCCCTCTCTCCACCTCCAGATCTCCTTCCTTTTTACAAAAGATCGATCTTCTTGTTTCCTGTCTTTCTTTTCTTTTGCTCTTTCTATTAGGTATACTCTGGGTTTCTCATATTAAAGAAACTGTGCAGTATTTAAACTTGTGTGTCTAATGTATTTCACTTAACATTATGATCTCAAGGTATATCTGCTTTCCTACCAATGACCCAAATTTATCCTTCTTTGTGGCAGAGTAATGCTCCATTGTGTATAAATACCATACTTTCTTTACCTATGTGTCTGTTGATGGACATGGAGGCCACTCCCAAGATTTAGCTGTTACAGATTGTGCTGCTGTAAATGTGAGTGTGCCTGTATTGCTTAATTTGAGGTCTTTCATTCTTACAAAGATCTCTAAAACGGGACTAGCTGAGTCGAATAGAATTCTAGTTTTTTGAGGCATCTCTGTACTGATTTCCATGTGGTTGTCCTGGTTTACACTGTGGTGGAGATGCCTCTTAGTGCCCATGTTCCCTAGTGATGTGGGAAGGGGGTGTGAACTTCCACGGGTCCACACTGGGTTTAAACCATCTCCACCTAATGCAGAGCTTGGCCATAGGATGTGCTCCAGGCCTTGAGGACCGAGGGCTAAGTTTACAGCTGAAGGACAGGAGGGAAGCTCTTTACTCTGGATCCAAGGATGGGTGAGTTACCTGGAGCAAGGGCCAGGGACATTGCAGGTGGTGAGTCTGAGGAGCACTGTGGCCCACCCTCCTGGGCTGGAGCGTGGCTTGTTTGAGTGGAGACAGAGACGGTCAAGTTGGAGGGCAGAGGATGAATAAGTAGGGGCTGGAAGAGCAGACCTGGGAGCTTGGGTATCGTCCTGGGGACAGGACGAAGCTGGCTCCTCCTCGTTTACAGAGCGTGGCTCCCAGCCAGCTCCCCACTCCTTCCCTCCCTCTCCCTCCACGGAGCATTTCCCTGCCCTTTTGGCACTGAGTGGTGTTGGCTTCGGTCCTGAGCAGCGTGACCTGCTGCCTGTGAGTCAGGGGCTCTGCACTCCGAAGTGACTAAGGCTGTCGCTCCCCCCGTTTCCCGTAACCGCCCGAGTGAGGACTCAGTCTGAATCACTGTTTGTTATTTTTGGTTTGTTTTTTTTTTCTACCCTCTGGTTTGTAAAATATCAATCATTGTAGCCACCAGCAGAGTTGAGTAAATGCTAAGGAACTGCAAGACATACCTGGGAGCCAATGCAAAGGAGGGACACAGAGCCCCCTAGGCTGAGAGAGGGGAAGCAGACTGACTTTGGAGCCAGGCTGGATTAGAATCCTGCCTCTGGCCTACCTGCTGTGTTCCCTTGGGTAACTCACCTCACCTCTCTGAACCTGTATCCTTATTCTAAGATAGGAGCAGTAATGCCTACTATTGAAGGGTTGTTATGAGAATGGAAAATGAAGTCTCTTAAACCCACTTGTATGTGACAGGCATTGTATGGTGGTACTCACTATAAAACACAGCTCCCCTGATCAGGAACAGGCCTCCCGAAGTCCACACTTCAGGAATTTGCTTCCCAGCTGCTGCTAAGTCACTTACCTCTGTTACTAACAGCAACATTTACTGAGCACTTACTGTGTGCCAAGCATGGTCACAAGCGTTTTCTGTTAAATAATTAATCATTATCCCCACTTACCCACAAAGCAAGAAACTGAGGCATAGAGAGGTTAGCAAACTTACACAAAAGGTTCTGCACCAGCAGTGGGCTCCAGGGCCATCCCCTGGCCTGGCTGTCCTGCCTGTGTTTTGTCCTAATCAGATCACTATCAAGTAAGGACGATGTGCAGGTGCTGAAATACCAGCCCTTCCCAGCTGTTTTCACAGCAGTTCTAGGGGGGATTGATTGGCCCTGTCTTCTGAAGTCAGTGGTAGAATCAGCCTCTGAACCAAGGCCTCTTTCCAGACCTGGGGTTGTTCTGTTGTTCTGAGTGGCAGAACAGATTGGCTTTGTCTTTGGGAAGGTTGTTGTTTTGATCAGTGCCCCGCTGAGCTGCCTCTGAATCTCTGTCTCCCTTTGGGAAGGCCCCTGGGTCCTCCATGCCATGGTCTCCAGCCTGAGAGGCTCCAGCCAGCCTGCGCCATGGGTACCAGAGGCCTAAGAAGTCACTGTGCCCAGCAAGTGCCTGCAGAGCGCAGAGCTTCCCTTCAGTGCTCCAGACTGGGAAGCCAGGAAGCCACCTGGGAATCAGTGTGCGTCTCTAAATGGGGTTCCTGTGGGGACAGAACACTTCCACTTGGGCAGAAAAATAGATGTCCAGACTATTGAAAGAGTGACCCAGATTAGGCCACTTGGGAGGGCAAGCCTAGGGTGCACCTCACCTTGCCGACTCCAGGACTGCCGACCCCTACTGAGCCGCAGACAATGTGGGCTTGCCTCTTGGCAGTCCTCACCCACCTACCTAAGTCACCCAGTCCATCGGCCCAGCGCACCGCGCACTTACCTTGACTGAGTAGTGTGACTCTTATGGGAAACAAGGTAGACAGAAGCAAGGAGCTGATCATGGTAATAGGCTCACCCGGATCACGTCCGGGTGATTGCTGTGTTCTAATGACAGTGCTAAACCTTTCACATATGTGCACTATCTTCTCTTACCATCCAATATCCCCATATAACAGATGAGAACACCAAGTCCTAGGGAAATAAGTAAACCGCACAGACAGAAAACACATCCCGAGCTGCCCCATGGGTAGAGTGTTGGGCACAGTGTGCGGGGCTCTCTGTGCATGGCAGCCAGATCCCCGTGAGAATCGAGGAGGCTGGCATTTATGTTGCTTACTTTCCAGGGGAAAACCCTGAGGTTCAGAGAAATGCAGGCTTGCCTGGAGTGGCACCTCTGAGATGCAGGAGGACTTGGTTCAAACCAAGCGCATCTGTGGGCTGGCTGTGCTGCTCTGGCTCTGGCTAGAAGGGAGAAGCCTTAGGTTTGTGTGGTGGCTTTGCTTGATTGATATGAAGCAAGGATGTTGGGCTACAGGTTCCTTAGTGCTGACATTGTGCAAGTCTCTGAGGGAGGGCGAGACTCTTGAGTCTGGGAAATGACCAGTGGCCTTGATCTAGGAACCAGAGAAGCCTGCTGAACAGCAAAGGCCAGACAAAGAGCTCAGCACATTTCCTCTCACCAGGGTGGTGGAAAACCTGTGGGCAGCAGCTTGAGGAGGCAGAGTCTAGGATGTGTTTTCTGAAAGACAGAAGGCTGTGTTGGCCTGTCCTCCTCTAGCTTCATATATCTGGCAAGGGCTCACTGGCTCTGCACCAAAATTCGGTGCAGAGAAAGACATACATGCATCCTGTGCTCAGAGGAACCCTCTGTGCTGCTGTTACTGGGAGCTCTCTAGCCAGGTCATTGGGGAGAGAGAGATAAGGTCCCACGTGGCCTGGATGCACACTTGCGTGTCTTGGAGGACACCTAGGTGGCTCTGTGGGCCTGCACTGCCTCCGTCTCAGTGGAACCGATGTGCAGGGCACCAGGAAGGCCAGGTGTGGGGTAAGCTGGATCTGCCCCTCTCTGACTAGGTGGCCGTGGCCATGAACCTTCAGCCCCTGACATTCCAACCGCCACATGACAGCTTCCACACGAGTGCAAAGCCATGTCTCATCAGTCACCAGGGAAGTGGTGAATGTATAAATAGCAACTTGTAATTTTTAAGAATTTCCCTACTTGAGAATTTTAGATAAAAATGAGTAATCCATGCATGCATTCCCAATTCTCTTTAACTTAATCATTTGTGCAGTACAGAAACTGGAAATCCGAGGCATAACTCCCTTGCGTATGAGTCTGCTCATCTGTGAAGAGGGGATAATATCAGCTCTGCCTCCTTTGAAGGGTGCTGTGATGGGAAAGTAAGGTCATATGGAATCTGTTTGTCCCTGAACTCAATTTAAAATAGAATGAGAGGCCTTCCTTGGGGTCTGGTTTCAGAATTCCCTCCAAGTAACAAGACCTGTAGATGCCTAAATTCTTTACTAAAATGGTGTGTTTACCTACACACATATTCCTACATGATTTAATTCATCTCTGGATTACTTAGAATACCTAACACAATGTAAGCGCTATGTAAATTGTTGCACTGTATTTTTTTAGGGAATCATGACAAGGAAAAAAAAGTCTTGAAGTGTTCATTACAGAGTAAGATATTTTTTCCAAATATGCTTGGTTCTTTCTTGATTGAACTCAGGAATGCAGGATCCAGACACACAGAGGGACGGCTATCCGCTTCACACCAGCAATATGGCCTGGGTCTGTGTCTTGGACATTATCCTTGTCCCAAAGATCTCTACTCATTCCTGATGAATTTCTGAGGGTACTGATTTGCATGGCAATGCCCAGCGTGAGGTGGCTGCCCTGCTGACCCAGCTCTCCCCACCGCTGCTGCTGTCTCTGAGACCCCAGTGGTGAAGAACTGACCTTAACCCAAGCGTCGTCCTCTTGTTCTCATTTCTCAGAAGAGGGGCAACCACTCACATGTGACCCTAAGAGTCTGGAGCGCCTGCATAACTACCTGAAGGCTGACTGCCTCTGCTTGCTAGTGGCTTGGGGCAGGATACAGCTGAGCCTGAGTGCTGAGTCCAATCCTGACACGTGGAGGAGGCCCAGTCAGGATGCCCACCCTGGGCTTCCCTGGAAACCCTCCTGCCCAGGCTACTTCTCAGCTCACAGCATTTGCATGGCTCATCCAGTCCTCTGGGTTCAACAGCTCTGCCCTCTGCCTTTAAATCACTTCACTTCCAGCCCCTCATTTCAGAGGGCCTTTGATGTCAACCCTCCACAGGGACCAGTTGAGCAGGAAGCTTTGGGGATTTCCAGACCCAGCAGCAGAGATGAGGGAAAAAGGCTTGGAGCAGCCCGTGGTGAAATCGGGGCCTGTGTGGGCACCCCTTTCTTGAGTAGGTCTATTGGTATGGCTGGACTTTGGGAGGTGAGGTCAAGGCCCAAGATAGTGTTAAGCAGCAGGACAAGGAACCGAGCAGCTGATCCAGGATTCCCATCAAAGGTCATGCACTTAAATTCCTTCACTCTGCAATGATGCATTTAGTGACCATAGACATAAGACATTTCCTGCCCACTGGGGGCCTGGTGGTCCATTCGGGGTCAAAAGACACAAACTCTGAGATGGCGATCGATGCAAGGCATGATGCATGTGGGATGAACAGCTCCTGAGACTTGGGAACCAGAGCTAGCTCTGTCTCTAATGACACCAGGTAAGTCTTTCCTCCTCTCTGGTCTCTGGCTTCCATTTCATCAGCCTTCAAGGGCCCCTGCTGCTCTGGCCTGAACAGGGCAAAGCTGTCTGAGCCCCGCCGCCCCCAAAACCTGGCTGCACACACACACACACACACACACACACACACACACCACCAAGTGGAGCCTTTGCTCTAAGGCTGACTCTCAGGGCTGTAGGATTTTTAAAAAACCAAATCTCATTTTGCCTCTCAACTTTTAACCTGAAGCAAATTTCTTACATCCTTTTGGAAAAGAAGCCCACTGCTCCCAATGGTTCAGGAGGTCCTGTAGTCCCAGGGGTTGTCTTCTTTACTCTAGCAACACCAGCCCCTTACCCTTCCTCTTCACACGGACTCTTCTCTGCCTCGTTTCTCCACTTTAATGATTCCTACTCAACTTCTCAGCCTTGGTGTCACTGTCACTGCCTCTGGGGCCATGTCACTTGCTGGCACTCTAGATAAACTAGGCCGGCCACCTGTGCTGTGTTCCCATTGCTTCCTCTTTGAATCACCCCTGGACAGCTCTCAACCCAGCTGTCCCAGATGGGGAGCTATGGCAGGGCAGGGCCTTCTCTTCCCGCATTATCTCGGCACCTGCCCACAAAGCAGACATGCTGTGTCTACCAAGGCTTCACTTCCGGGGTGGCTTACAGCCCAGTGCTCCAAGTCTAGGTGGTCACCCTCTAGCCCTCATCTATCCGGGGATTCTTTCTAACATCACTGGCCTGGCCGAGGAAACCATGCTTCCTAGATGGCTGAGTATGGCATCCTGGCCTTTCCAGGGCCCCAGCACGGTGAATGAGCAGCAAGCCTTGTGGAAGACATTGTCTGAAGGCATCATGAGACCTAGTTTCTGGTCTTTGTCAACATCATATCCCGGTCTTTTGACCTTCAATAAAATACTCCTTCCTGTGGGTCTTAGTATCTTTCACATAAAGTGAGGGTGTTGGACTGGATTATAACAGTCTTTAATGGACACTTACATTTTTGCCAGGCCCTGGGCTGAACCATTTATGTGCACCATAGGTAATTCCCACAACCATACAGGGCAGGCACTATTATTAGCTCCATTTTACAGATCGGCAAACTGGCGATTAGGAAGTTTATATAACTTTCCCAAGGTCACATGGCTAGAAAACAGGAGAGCCTAGGTTTATCTTCACAGGTTAAGCTCCCTTCTACTTTGTTTCCCCTCCAAGGATCCCCTGCCTCTGTAATTCCAGAAGCACAAGTCTGCCCAGAGCTGCAGAAGGGGCAGCTTCCAGAGCAGCTTTCTTCTCTCTGCAACCCTGGGACTTTGGCAGCCCCAGCAGCCATACAGCGCCACTCTACATGAACCCTAAAAACCCAGAAAGAGCTGGAGGTGTTTTGTATGCAGAGAGCAGGTGTCTAGATCACAGCCTTCCTTGTTGGCTGTAATTAAGTCTTGGCCTTGATTTTAAATTTAAATTTCCACTGAAGTGTTACATACATTCGGAAGAGTATGCATGGACTCACCATTATCTCAAAGTGAGCCCACCTGGGTAAGCACCTCGGTGACCAAGACCCAGGACACTACCTGCAATCCAGAGTCCCTGTCCCACCCTCCTTTCCTCACTACCTCCCCTGTCCTGTGTGTTCCCATCTGAGAATAGTCCCTGGAGCTGGAGAGGAAGACAGGAGTAAGAAGTTAATTTTCAAATTATCTTTTTGTCTCCAGGGAAATTGTAAGTTAGCAGGAAGGAGGTGGAGGAGGGAGGAATTCACAGAACCTACTAAACCCTCTGGCTTGTCAAATAGCTGCAGGTTCCAGAGAAAAAGGAAATGTAACCTGATGTCCTTGGACCAAATTGTCATTGTATTGTGCACGTGTGCATGTGTGTTCATCTGTGTGTGTATGTGTGTGTGTGTGTGTGTGTGTGTCCAGTGTGAGCAGTGAAGGGCTTTGGCAGGTACAGGAAGCACAAGGAGACCATGGGGTCCCTGGCGTTGGTATCTTCCCCTCTCTGGTTAGATGAAGTCGCAGTGAGATGCGGGTCTTGCTCACCTGCCTAGCAGGCTTATCTAGAGCCTTGGCACCCCAGCCCTTCCTCCTCACCCTTCCTCAAGGTGAAGCTGCTGCAGACTCCTCTGCCTGCTGCAGGACCTACACCTCTGGTTTCTGCAGAAATCACTCCTTGGAAGAAAATGGGGGTGAAAAAAATCACACAGCACCTCCCACTTCAGGACAGTCTTCCCTGGCTTTGGTTCATTGTTAAGTGCAAGGTCTTCCACACGAGGAATTAAGTAGTTTAAAAAAAAATAGGCTAATTATTAAATAGAATGACCAAATCCTCATGCCTCTGACCATTTCAAATAAAGCTTGTGGTCAGGAGGATCTAGCTGGTCTCTGCACATTCCAGAGTCACCCAGGAATCACATCAGCTTTCCTCTGCTCTTGGGGGTACTTTTGTGGACCAGTCTAAATGATACTGAAGACAGAAGTAATGAAGGCGTATTACATGACGTAGGCATAGAGCTGTGATCAGGCTGTGTTATGACTTGTACTAGGTGTCTCCCAAAAGCCTCAGGATCTCATAGGTGGAACTCCGGGGAAGCGACTGAACTATGGCAGTTTATATCTGACTTGCTGTTAGGTGGTGGGGTCTGGTCAGCAGAGATGGCTCACTGTGGGCGTGGCCTGGACAGGTTTATCTCTCTCCCCAGCTCCTCCCCTGATCTCTCTTTATTTGCTTACTGTCCACAGTGCCATGAGCAGCTCCTCTATTATGCCCTTCTTTCAGGCTTCGGAACCAGTGGACCATGGACTGAAATGCGAGCCAAAATAAACCTCTCCTTTAAGCCATAGGTGTGGAGCTTTGTGTCTCAAGGATGAGACAGTGACAAGGACAGGCTGCATCACTGAGAAAAAGGAAGGGCAATGTCTGCCCAGTTAGCCTGGGACAGTCCAAGTTCCCACCTAGAGTCTCGCCATAGTTATTAATAGCATTTATTTCTATTGCCAAAAAAACCCAATTTGACTAAAAAATGATATGGTTATTCTAGTTATGGAAAAACAGATTTTTTTTTCTTATAAAGATTAGAGGAGGAGAGCTACAGGCACCTTCTGAGGCCAGAAAAACTGCAGAGGGACAGCCCTGCACCTCCCAACAAGGCACTCCAGGACACTCTGGGATCCGCGGGTGGGGACTCTCACAGAGCCATTCTTGGAGTTCCGTTCTTGGTCCTGGCCAAGGCAAACTTGCTCTTTTCAAAGACTTGTGACCATGCTGCCACAGAGTCCTGGGGACCACACTCACCCAAACCAGACTATGCAGAGCTACATTGCAAATTATAGTCAAGGAACTTGGCACACCAAAGTTAAAAAAAAAAAAATGTTGCCACCTCCAATGTTGTCAGAAAAAAGTCCCCAGACTCAAACTGTGGGAAGCATCATGCTCACCCTCTTCTACAGAAGCAAAATGCCTTGGTGAGATTTCTTGATGTCTAAGTGCTTCATTATCTGTACCCACAATTTGAGTCGGAGGACTTATTTCCAACAAAAGGGTAAGTGCAAAGTCATCGACAAGAGATGAGGTAAGAAACCTGGTACCAGGAATGGAAGGAAGATTTTGGGAAGAGGCGTGTGGGGGATGCAGGAATGGGGCTCAAGTCAAAGGCCAGGAGCATCATGGAGGCCTAGGACAGCTACAGGATGAGACAAGCCCGGTCAGGAAGAAGGCAGGGCCAGGCTGGATGAAACCTCCCAGGCCATCAGCAAAACTGCCTCATGTTTCTGACACTGAGAGCCCTGCTGCCATTTCTGCCCAAGCAGCTGATTTACAGAAAAATTTATGCACAAGAGAAGAGACTGATTGAAAACAAGAACGGGGCCTCTCTGAACTGCATTAACCCTTTTCAGATGACTTCATTTGGGACTGCATCCAAGTGAGCATTCTGCCCACTGGCGTCAGCCTTCTCAGTGAGTGTGTAAGGGCACCGATGGCAGTGCAGCATGTGGACAGGGTCTCTCGCACCAGTGGGGCTCTCCTCGTGCAGCTGTGGGTTAGAACATCGAAACTGTCCCGGTTGTCACATGCATGATATCGGCTGTCCTATGAAAATGCAGCAAGCACTGCAGGAAGAGCCCGCTGCATTGACTTGATTCACTTTAAGGTTTTCCTTACTTCATTTCTACATTTGTCACCTAACAGCCTCAGGCTGCCCTGCTGTCCTTGCCAATCATGACTGTAAGGTCAAGGGCTAGGGCCCCTGAGTGCTGACCATTCACCCACTGTACGATCTCCGGTGACTTGATGACCCTCTTTCGGCTTAATTTTCTCCTGTATAAAAACATTATCGTGAGTCCTCACTGTCAGACTCATTTTGAATATTCCATGAGAGTGTATGTGTCATAAAGCCTGTAGACTCAGTTCCAGCACACAAAGGGTGCATAATATGCTGTAACAAAGATGTTAAGTAATTAAAGTAAAGTTCATGGGACCCAAAGGAGGCAATGACAACTGGGACATAAGTATTGACTCCCTACTAGAGATGGGATCAATGCAAAAGTCAAAATGAAAGCAAAGTGAAACTGCCCAGGCTGGCTCTGGGAACCTTGGTAAAGGGACTAGTGCTGCTTGCATGAATGGCAGGGACTTTGAAAGCGTCTAATCCGGGTTCTTCATTTGTATAAGGTGGGGACTGGGCCCAAAGAAGGGTAGAGACTTAACCACGGCCACATAGAAATTTCCAGACAGACTCAGGAATAGAACCCAAACCCCCAACTTCCAAATTAAGCTCTGGCTGTAACGTTATGCAGACCAAAAGTTTTCTCTCTGGGGGTTTGAGTGAGCTGGCCAGAGATTCCCAAACTGTAATGTGTAAACAATCCCTCTGGGGCCCATACTACAGTGCTGACCTTTATAGGAGGGCTGGGGCAGCCTGGGAATCTGCATGTCTGACAAACTCCCAGGTGATACTGTTGCCCTGATGATCACAAGTAGATAAAGAAGATCTAGGTCAGCACTGTCCCGTAGAAATAAACTGCAGGGCCACGCGTGTCATTTTTAAATCTTCCTGTCACCACGTTAAAAAAGATAAACAGATGCCTGTCAGTTTGGCAATACATTCCATTTAACCCCAATTATCCAAACTATTTCCATTTTAACCTAATTTCAGTTTAAAAATTATCAGTAAGATACTTGACATGAAATGTCTCTAATTCAGTTGCATTTTAGGCTCAGAGCATATCACAGTCTGGACTCACACATTTCCAGTCTGCCTGCACACACACGGCCAGCGGCCAGCGCCACTGTGAGGGTCTGGGCTGCCTCGCAGCAGATCCCAGCCCGGGCCCCTCTCTCCCAGCCTGGTTCTTCCTGTGGCTCTTCCCACCTTGGCGTGCCCGCCTCACTCACCTCTGCATGCTTGTCTACCCCCGCAGTCGGCCATGGGAACAGCGGCCTTACACCTACCAGCTCCAGCCTCCCGTGAACCCAGCATCCTAGAGAGAGATCAGGACAAAGTGAACGAATGCCCACCTGCCCTCCCCCCTCTCCGGGATGCACTGGATTCTCTGCCCTAGACTGCTCCCTGGTCAGCAGGCCCTATGGTATCACACTATTCAACTCACTGCTCGGAGCCTGTGGCTTCTGCCCTCGCTTGGGAGAACAGGCTGAGACTGCTTCCCACATGGCTCAGGCCCGGACACTGTCTGGCCGGGTGACTGGAAGAGTTCTGCATGGGGTCAGCCATGACTTCCAGAGACACAGACTGTGATTACATGGCCAGGGGCCAGCGTGACATCTGTGGGTATTCTGTGACTTCAGGGGCAGCTGTTCTCCTGCCAAAGAGACATCAGTGGGATCCATCAGGCAGCTCTGGCTGTGCCTGCCGAGTTGCTGGAAGAAATCTTCACATCGGCCAAGGGCCTCACCGAGGGTGCCATGGGTCTTGCCTGAGCCAGAAAAAAAAAAAAAAAAAAAAAAAAGCCACAAACATCTTTCCTGATCTGTGACATTTATGTGACTCCCCCAGCATGTCTGTTCAAATGTACTCCCTAGAAACCTGCGTCCAGCAAGCCTGGCTGTTTGGCACACAAACCAGTGTTTGCTTTTGCTTGCTTTTGTCTGAGAGAGCTCCCGGTTTGGTGCTACCTAATGCTCACCATATGAATATCTGGAAACATCTAAGAACTCTGTGATCTATAGACAAAATAGCCACATCTATGGAGATGTTTTGATTGATGGTACTTTCTGGTAAAGCAAAACCCAGTTCTTTGTTTTGCTTCTTATTGGTACAAATCCTTCGAAACTAGGATTGAGTTCTTCCTACCTCAAAGTAGACTATAATAAGCAAAATCAAATCTTCTCTAAGGCCTCAGTAGTATTAGCTGTGTCTACACACATTTTTGCATATTGATCTGACGAGCAAACCTATTCGTTCCGTCGACAAATGTGTATTGAGCACCTGTCATGTGCCAGACATTGTGCTGGGCTCTGACAGTGTAGCATGAAAGAAATAAAGCTTGTTTTTGTGGTGCCTGTGCTGAGTGCCTGCGTGCGGGCTGAGGCAGGGTGGAGGGGCAGGGATGGGCCACAGTCGAGCAAACAGTGTATAACTCGCTCCAGATGGGGAGTGTTCTAAGAGCTGTTGTGCACCTGAGCGGCCGCAGACCGAGGTCACAGGGCAATGTGACTGGGAGACAGTGAGATGCTCCTCTAGCAGGACAGGTTTTGCTGCCTGCCCAGGCTCTGCAGGGGACCTGACCAAGACCAAGCTCCAAGCTCAGAAGCTCAGCTGAGACTTACCAATTAAGCAAGTCATTTGGTGCCCTCCTGCCCATTTATTCAGGCTCATTCTCTCTCTCTCTCTCTCTCTCTCTCTCTCTCTCTTTCTCTCTTTCTCTCTTTCTCTCTTATCTGGCACCAGCCTGGCCATTGCTTGGGCCTTCAGTTTTCCTCTGTGTTTGAAGCCAAACCTCCACTGACTCCCCACAGGGTCCCCTCATGATGGGAGGGAAGGGGATGTGGTGTTTTGGGTGAGATAGCTGATAGAGCGTCATGAGGTTGGAGCAGTGATAGCGAAAGGAAACATAAACAGCAATTTTCCGTGTGCTTTCATGCTCAGTCAGCCAGGAGTGCCACACTACATGCACACAGTACTCATTTTTCCTGTGCGTGGAGCCGAAATGTACCATAAATACACCACAGCCTTTCCAAGAGGAGGTTCACAGCAGGCTGCTTTAGGGGGCCACCAAAGTCATCTTTGGAGGAAAATGAAACAAAAATATATTTACAAAACATTGGCCTTAGGAGAAGCTGAAAACATGTTTCCTATTTATGATCAGTCCTTTTCCACTTGACAAGCACTGACTGCTCTCCCCACCCTCACCCCTGCCCTCTCTTCTGTTTTAGGTGGGGCCCAGATTCATATGTTTTCTGCTTAAATAACAGGTGTGTCAGTCCCAGGGCCAGCACACTAAGCCCGAATACCAGTGAGTTGGGTGGGGGGCGGCATTGGAGACCAGTGTTCTTGTAGGAAAGAGAATGAGGAAGGATACTGACTTGAGAGCTCAACAGCACACCAGGGTCATCCCTAGAAAGACCTCTTTGGTAGCTGGTGGGAATGTTGGGAGCCTACACCGTAACATGTTATTCGGAAATTACCATGTTTTGTTTTTAGTCGAAAGTAGTCATTATTGGCAATCTCATCTAGTTCCTTCTAAAAATAAACTGCTACCATTATGGATTACTACCTGCTTGCCAGGCATTGAGCTGAGCACTTTCCATGAATTATGCTATTTAACCTTCACAATAACCCAGCAAGGGGATATCTGGGCTGGATCTCCCCAGAAGTCAGCGCTAAGATGAGGATTTGGGGTTTCATGAAAAAGTGATCCCAGGAAAAACCATTGAGGAAGAGAGAGAACAGGAGACAGGGCCAGGGCCAGGGCCAGGGATGTGATATCAGGAAGCCTCAGGCACAGTCTCATCCTGTGGGGAATTCTGCAGCTTCACATATGCCCCAGAGTGTGTCCCACCCCAAGGCCAGTGAGTGGGCTTTCATACACCTGCAGTGTGTCATGCCCTCAGCTGCCCTGAGAGCAAACTCTCAGATACAGGCAGCTGTCTGTGTGAGAGCCTCAGGGACTCACAGGTAGCACTCAGAGGACACAGGGTAACAGGCGGTCCCCAGTATGAACAAAGAAGGAAAGAAACTCAGCTCTGACCACAGAGGTAGAACTAGAGAGAGCTCCATTATCCTGAACTGGTCACTCTGCTGGCCAATGTCATTTCCATGTACTTAGCCACAGGGTCAAGCTGGTGGTGCCCAGCTCCTCCTTTCCTTAGTGTGAGCCTTGAGGGCCAACTTGGTTCCTGCAGACAGAGAGGGTGGTGCTACCCCAGCAACCAACACCCATCGCTTGTCAAAGTCCATTAGCGCATACCAGGGCTCCTTGTCACTTTGTGTCATTTGCACCTTTCTAGGTTGGGAAGGGCACCTTCCTGAGGTCTGGCACTGTGGGGTTTGCAGATGTGTTCCTCCAGCGCCTTCCCTCTCGAGACAGCAGAGGCAGATGTGACCTGCTGTGCTCCACAGCAGCAATGTCCTAGTCAATGCCGCAGCCCAGAATAAAACAGAACTGTTCCTGCTAGGCTTGACTCAGTGTGCACACTCTAGGACATCTGTCCCAGGCATCCTAACACCTTGCAAAGAGACCACCTGCCACGCCTGCCACTACACTCACTCCCCTAACCAGATGTAGTCAGGTATCTGCCCTTATTTTGCATTCCACTGGAGAGCTGGGTCAGAGTTCTTGGGCCCAGAATGTGAACGAGTGTGGGCCAGTGGCAGCCCAGTTCAGCCACTTACTAGTGGAAGCAATTGCTTCATTTCTTTGTACAAACATCCAAACACTTGCTTACGGGGAACGGCAGCCCTCTAACCTGCAAAGACTGAGTGAGATGTTAACCGTCAGGCTCCTAGCACAGAGCGGACGCTGGCGAAATGTTCGCAGCCCGCCTTCTCTCTACATGTGGACTTTTCTGGCACTGCTTCCTGTAATGCTGCTTGTGCTAACTTCAGGCCACTATTTGCATTTTAATAACTTTGAGCTGCCCTGGTCTTGGTTGGGTATAAGCTGAAGATATGTGTCTTTTACTGGCAGGCATTTTGAAGAGTTTTCTCCTTTCTGGGTTACCATTTGAGTCCTATCAAAGAACATTGGGTGCCTTGCTTCTTTATTTTTCTTCCACTGATCTTGACCAATGCAAAACCAGCCCCCAGCCCTCTTTATTGAATTGCATCATACTCCATATGCTTATGGCTCTGTAGGAGAGGACTTGAGGACATCAGAGCCACAGAGAAAAGGCGAAATGTTGCACGTCACGGAGATGCAGGGTCATGCCCCCACCAACCTTTTCCCAGATACATAGAAATGCTGTCCTAGTTTTTGGCAGTCGAATTGAACATCAATCACAGAAGAAAGAAAAAAGCCAGGCTTACCACCCACGCCATTGTGCTAAGAATAATTTCTGTCCCAGCAGTACAGCTGGTCAGAATGCTTGGCAGCGCTTCCATCTGGAGCTAGGTGTGAAGACGCAGGACCCACGTTTGTCCATTTCGAGCTGGAACCTGGTGTGGGCTCTGAAACTTAGCTGAAAGCCTGCCCCGAAACCCCAGAATCCCAAGTAAATATCCAAACACCAGCTTACCCAAGAACCTGTCTCTTTTCAGAGCCCCTGGCCCCCACCCCGTGTGTTACTTGAATCTCATTCAGTCAATCATTTCCTGTTTGTCCAGGAGTCAGTTTTAAGTTTGGATTTAATTTACTCAGACAGAGCCCAGCTCAGCCTAACATCTCAGCCAGCATAACCCTCTAATGACCCGCTGTGGTCTGCTGGGCTTAGGTGGAAATTGGCTCTTGGTAGTAGTTGGATAGATGGCTTTGGAGAACCAATTGTTGGAGCATATTAGTTTTCCAAATAAATAGAATCATCCATTCAAGAACTATTTCCAGGTGCTGTGTTGGTGCTTGCTACCTAAGCACCAAGGGTTTGAAACACAGTAAGACAGTTTCTCCACCCTTTGGGGGATTGCAGTTTAACTCAGCGGCTCTTAACTTACCTGGGGAGTACCTATAGCAGTACTTTGCAGTCTGATGTGGGGGTGCACACCTATAGTCCTAGTGTTTCCGGAGGCTGAGGCAGAAGGATTGTAATTTTGAGCCCAATCTGGGCAAGTCTATGACTTAGCAAGAGATTTTAGTCTCAAAATTAAAAAATAAATAAATAAATAAATAAAAAGGGCTAGGAATGTAACTCACTGTGAAGGCCATGGGTTCATTTCCCAGTACTGGAAAAAAAGTATTTTTAACATATTATTTTCTTCTATAATCCTCAGTAATCCTACAGTGTAGACGCCACCATTGTACCCATCTCAAAGATGACGAAACTGAGGCAGAGGCTGTTTGGATCACTCGCCCAAGATTACACAGCATAGCAGAAACAGAATGGCACCACAGGAGGCCTGTCTGTGGTGAGCCATGCTAGCTTCCAATCCATCCTGCCTCTGTGCACATGGAGAGCTGAGACAAGGTGGCTGGAGCACAAAGCAAATGGATGAATAGGGAGAGGAAGCAGAAAGATGGCAGGGCAGGAAGGGCCTTGGAGACCCAGCCTGGAAGACTGGATTTTCTGCGGCAGATGATCCACCAGTGACAGCCAGAGTGAGGGGCATTCTCTGGAGGGCACATTTCTACAAAAACTAGGTCAGAGTCTCGGGATGGCAGCGCTGAAGGTGCAGACATGCGGTGATGGGGATTGGCCCTGACAGCAGCTCTGTGCTGAGAGCGGAGGAATGCGAAGGCCTCTGCCCCTTTCCTGCTGAACCCTTGCACCCGCACGCTGTCGGCATCTTCAGGGTCAGCCCCAGAGCAGCTGCGTCTGCACCTCCCTTCCCTGGAAGCTGCCCAGCCTCCCCAGCAACTGTGCCTGTCCTGTCCACCACGCCGGAGCACCTGCTCACCACAGAGCTCAGGACTAGGCCCCCGCGGGGTGACCACGGAAGCACTGGCAGTCCCAGCCCTGCTCGTTATGTAACCCAGAGGAGGCTGCTTTCTCAGAAGCACGGGGGTGTAATAGTTATCCCCATGAACTGGGTTTGAATCCTAGCTTTACATTTACTATGCTATTCGGGGCAAATCCTTTGGCCTCCACGAAGCTCAGCCTTCCCGTCTCTAAAGGGGATAGCAGACGTGCTCTAAGAAGTAGGGAAATTGTCCATAAGCCTCCTGCCAGATGCATTTGGGGCCATCAGTAAGTGGCAGCTGGCATCGTGCCTGGTTAACTCAAGCCATTATGAGATTCCAGAATTCTCTTCTGTCCAGAGAGCCCAGGTTGAGAGCCACTGAGCAACACCCTTATTTTGCAGATGAGAAAACTGAGCTCTGGTGGGGCTTGGTGGCTTTCCCAACCTCTGCCTGAGTTTGAGCAGTGAAACCAGGAGCAGGAGCTACCTGTGTGAGGCCTCATGGCTGTACCACCAAGCAGGGTTGAGAAGTTCAGCTCCAGCCTGGCTCAGCCACTCACGGCCTTTGCCCTGATTTCCTCCCTCTGCGAAGGCGCTGATGCAACCTTTCTGGAAGGGCTGTGTGGCTGGAAAAGCTGTCATTCCGGAGGGCCGAAAAGTGCTCCACAGGTGTCAAAGCATGACTCTCTGTGGATTTCAACACCTCGGCTGGCATGCCTCCCCACCAGAGGCAAGCAAGCTGCCCGCACACTGTGTGTGTGTGTGTGTGTGTGCGTGTGTGTATGTGTGTGTGTGGGTGCGTGTGTGTGCCTGCGCATGCATTTGTGTAGGAGGAGGAAAAGAAGGGGGGTAGAGATAGCACATGAAACACTCTCTTTCCACACCTGCACTCCAGCAGACGTGGCTTAGCTGCCTGCCCAGTGGGGATGAGAGAAGCACTCTCTCCCTTTCCAGGTCTTCTGGACAATCTTTCTACCCCCAGCTAAAGGAAGGCATGACCCAGGGTCCCTGTCCTGTGGCTCACAGCAAACCTAGCAGGAGCAATGATTTGCCCAACCTTTAGCAAACAAGAAACACAGTCAGGCAGTCAGCGCCAGCTCAGTGATGTCAAATGGAGGGAGCGTCATGGAAAAGGCATAGAAATCGGGAACCAGACAGCTGAAGTTTTGAATCCCAGCTCTTCTGCTTCCTAGCTGTATGACCTTGGGCAGATGACCTCTTTCGCTACAAGTGCCTCAGTTTCTTCATCTGTAAAACAAAGGAAAATCTCACTTCCAAGCTTCATTTTAAGAAATGAAATGAGATGAAGTTCTTGGCACATAATCGCTTTGGTTCTGCTCGAAACCCTACCATCAGTCTCTCTGGCTTCCTCTGCCTGGGTTACCATGGAACCTAGGCCAGTCTTAGTGTGATGATTTAGTTATGGAGTTGAAAGAATTAGAAAGACATCGGCATGAAGAGGCAGTCACTGAAAGCCAAGCCTTTTTCCCAAGAAATGGGAAATGGCCTTGGGCATCTTGGGTAATGGCCTTGGGCATCTTGGGGATATTGGATAGCAGCAGCCTTAGAGGGGAGCAGCAGCACTGGACACCCCATACCTTGAATAGATGTACTGAAGAAGCACAGGCCTCACAGCTTCCCCACACTCCTCCCTGGGAACCAAGTTAGGCAGGAGGCCAGGTGAGGAGTGGGCAGATGCTGTCTGGGGCTGCACTTAGGGCAGCGGAACCTTTGCTGTGTCTCCCGTGGCCCACAGGATCACAAGGAAAGTGTGGATAGAGAGGTTCCATCGCCTTTCTTGCCTAGTCCGTTCTGGATGCCCCACATCTAGGAATATAGATCATGTCCCCCCATACAGGATGGTACCGGTGACCCCTTTCAGAAAGGGAGGGAGCTCCACTGAGCTCATAGCTTCTGGTCCTTGGTCTTCACCTGGTGTCTCAGCAATGGGAATTTCTATGCAGCCAGACACACCCTGGGTTATGTGGTGACCCCTGGAGTAGATGCGAAAGGAACCGTGGCTTGATTACGTATTGTATGTCAAGAAATGTGATGCTCATAATGGTAGTGGTGATGATGTGTCAGTCACTGATTTACGGCTGAAGTATATTCCTTAATTTTTTTTTTTTTTTTGAACCGGGGATCGAACTCATGACCTCACACTTGCCAGGCAGGCGCTTAAGCCACTGAGCTAAATCCCCAGCCCTCTGAAGTATATTCCTTTGTTTAATCTTTCCAGAAACCCCCTGAGGGAGGTACTGTTACTATCCTCACTTGACACGATGCTCACAGATGAGAAATCTGGAACACAGAGAGGTAAAGTACCTTGTTCAAGGTTACAGTGCTCGTAAGTGGCAGAGCTCAAATCCAAGCCGTCAAACTCAGGCGGTGAAACTCGCAAGTCAGCCAGCCTCCCTTTAGCCGCTCTAGCCTGCTTTCCTGACTCTCTTGTATAATCTTCCCACCCCATATTCCAAGAAGAGGGTCTCAGGAATGACACGGGGGAGGAACTGAGACTTGGAGTATTTACAAACCTAGACCACACAGCCAGTGAAGCATCTCTGGGCATCTAGAGGCTCTTTCTACTTCACTAAATGGCTCCCAGGTGAGCAGCTGCAGCCCTGACCTTGTTGTCTACCCTCAGGGCAGAGGCAGAAGTGTGGGACAGGGGGTCCAGTTCTCTGCTTCTCACTGTCCAAGTCTGCATTCTAAGAGCAATCATTAGCAGGCAGCAAGGGAGGCCCCGTTTTTGCCTGGTCACCCTCTTTACCCTTCAGATCTTACTCCAAACATCACCTTTCCAGAGAAGTTTTGGCTCTATGTTCTTCATCTGCTAACGCTGCACTTGGCTCACGTAGTGATTATACCTTCAGTTTGTGATCGCGTAATTACGGCCTGTTTCCCTGATTATCTGCTCCCCAGGAAGGAACTTTGATTCTCGCTAACACTGCGCTGTCTGTGATTAGCATGTTGCCTGGTGCTTGGTAACACTAGAATATTATTTGAATTAATCAATGGATGAGTGAATTAAAGTATAGGGCCTGCAAGGCTGCAGCCTCACAGCTGGCCTTCCATCTCCATTATCTCAAAGCTTCACAATAACTCTGTGAAACAGTCAGCATTGTTTCCATTTTACTGATGAGGAAGCTGAAGATCCAGAAGTGAAGTGACCCTTGCTCAGCCACTAAGAGGTGAAGTCGGGATTCACACCCAGGCCTGCCAGACTCCAGCCTCAGGGTCTTCCCTCTTCACTCCATTCAGAGGGGAATCCCTAAGTGAAGGGCAGTGACAAGGGGCCTCTGCCAGAGTTCCACCTGGAGGAAGCACCGAGTTAAATGGGTCCATGGAGATCCAGACAGGACTGAAAGTCAAGGATAAAGGATCAAAGGCAAGGAAAGAGCTAAAGGCCATCTGGAAGGGGATTGGGGATTGCGAAGGCTGTTTCAGAAAACTCGTCAGGAAGCCAGCCTTCCTGACCAGCTGCCTTTGAAAACGGGACCTGCAGCCTCAAGTCCAGCCCCTCTTGGTCTCCTATTGGGAAGGATTAAAATCCCAACAGGCAGGAGATTCTGAATGGGAGTCCACTGGCCACCCCAGATGTGAAAAGATAGGCTTTGTAGAAACCAGAGTGATGATGCTTGCACAGCCGTGGCGAGGTTCGCATTGTGAAGTTCAGAGTGGAGGCATTTCCAGACTGCCTTGGGGAAAATATTTTAATAAATTAATCTGTGGATGTCTTAAATTCTTGTGTAACATGGACCTTCAAGAAATTTGCCAGGCAATTTTTTGGAAAACGTTGTAATAGTGTCTTGCCCCACTGTTTGTGAAACAGTCTGCATCCAAGCCAAAATGGAAAAGAGCATCTCTGTATATTTTGTTCTCCCCTCCTCCCTCTGCCCCATCAAGCTCTGGGGTTTTATTTGCCTTGGATTTAGAGGAAGCGGAAATCAAGGCAGCTGTTTATGATCACAAATCTTCACAGAGCTTCAGAGGATCTCAGGGTGCAGAACATCCTCCTGGTGTCTCTGCTGTCTTGACAGTTTTAGATGAGCCTGGAGAAGAGCCAAGGGGTGGGGTTAATCAGCATTCCCCTTTGCCCAGGCCCTGTGAGGCTCATTTCAGGCATCCTGGGGTCCTCGCCATCCACCTCTGTCTGCGGAGAGAGGGCTGTTGGGGCTGACTTCATGGACGATAGCGGCAGGTTGGGAGATCAGTGAGGAAAGAATGGATTTCCTAGTCCCTCTGCTCGGAGGTGGTCTCTGCTCTTGGGCAGAGAATGACTGTGTCAGGAGCCGCTTCCCAGGAGGAAGAAGGATAGGCAGGATCTCTGGGATAAGGGTTTCTCGCTGTCTTAGGCAGAACCTTGCTTGTCAGTGACTTTGATACATACACAGCCTGCCTTGAACTAAAACTGCACTGCAGCCTTTGACAGCTAACAGAGCTTCCGTTCGCTTGGAAAAGGAGCTCATCTCTCCTGCCTAAAAAAAAAGAAAAAAACATAGAGGCAGGGGTGAATCTAAGCTCCCAGCCTTTGCATGGGACTTGCTTCATAACAGGACAAAATAACAGTTTTTCGAATAAATGAATAGTTAAAACAAATAGAGTTACTGATTTGAAAAATACAGAGAATCCCAGATAAAAGTAAGCTCGAATCACTGTCCATTCCAACCCTGGAGGAGATTGATTTAGGGCTGGGATGTGGCTTGGTGACACAGAGCTGCCTAGAGACTGCGGGGCCTGGCTTTCAGTCACCAGCAGAGCCAAGAAATACATGAAGAAATAAGGTTCACCGGTAATTATATAAAATAAAAGATTCTATCCGGGCACGGTGGCACACAGCTGTCATCAGAGCCACTACAGAGATGGAGGCGGGAGGCTCACTGGAGCCTGGAGGGTGGAGAGTGGCCAGGGCAACACAGTCAGATGCTGGCTCTAAAAGAACAGTGACACACAGACAGACAGACAGACAGACAAAGAAATTACAATCCCTTAACTTATCCCTCAGACTTAACCACTGTTAACTGATATACTGCCTCCCTTTGTTTCCTTCTTTTTCATATGTAAACATAGCTAGATATTTTATGACACTCATTTTAACATTGTATCACACTATTAAAGTCAGGATAGACAGATAAATACTCCAGGATTTTAAATAAAGCAGGGGAAATCACAGAATGAGTCCCAAGGCTCTGCATTCTGTGATGTCATCCACACGGAGCGCTTCTGTGCCCTGTGTCGCTCTGTCAGCGCAGAGCTCTGCAGTGACTCGGCTCGTCTCCTCCCAGAGTCCTGTGCACTGAGCTCCCGCCTCTCCCGGGTGGATGTTGGCTGGGAGCCCCTGCAGTGGATGCTCCCCAGGCTCTGTGCCTGGGGCACAGTCAGAGGGTAGGCACGAAGCCTTCCAGGATGACAGCAGTAACCAAAAGAGGAAATGCCGAGGGAGCATTGTGAGGCATTATCGCTCAGAGCCTGGAGGCCCCAGGGCAGGCAGTAACCCAGTACCCTGCACCCTAAGGCTGCTGGATGCCAGCACAGTCTCTGGGCGGTTGAGCTGCCTGAGTGCTGCTGTCGAGAGGAGGACCTTGCTCAGAAAGTAAGAGAAAGCCTGGGATTTTCCAGATTGGCTGTTAACACTGATTAAAATTATCCAGATATGGCTTCAATAATCCCCTGCTGTAAAGTGTTATGAAAACAAAGCCTTTCCAACATTTCTTAAAACATCGCTTTCCAGTTTGTCTGCACTCAACTACCGCTGGCCAGGCCCACCGCAGAGAGTCTGCGTCACTGGTCCAGGGTGGGACCTGGGCAGCCTTGGCTTTTTAACCCCCTGGGGGACCCTAAGGCACAGCCAAAGCTACAGAGCCAAGCATGAGGACCAGCTGAATCCAAGCTCCCTGAGAGCTTGCTTAAAGTGCAGACTCACAGACCCAGGGTCTTCAGTCCGTCCGGGATGAGGCATAGGCATCTGTTCCTACAAGCAGAACCTCGGTGATTCTTAGGTTCCGGTTTAACAGTTGTTGTTTCAAGTTGTCCTCACTTGCAAGTTAGCAGCTCTGTCTCCAAGTCTGAGCATCAGAGGGGTCCCCATGATGGTTTCTCATGCCTTCCCTCACTGGGCTGCCATTCATGACCTAGGGGGTGACCAGCCTTACTCCCACCCCATTTTTTTCAACTGTGAAAGGGAGTAACTGGACCACCTTATAGAAGGGCTGTGGTTTCACAGGAGAACAGGGAGTTACAGTATTGCAGCTGCTGTCCTCTTATCGCGGGCCTTCTTCCATTGATAGCATATCACCTCCTATTCAGACTGCAGGCGTTGGTGAATTCAAATCCCGCTTCTCCACTTCCTCAGCAGCAGGATCTTAGCTAAGATACTGAACATCACTCTCTCAGTTCAGCTGTCCCTTCTGTCCAGTGAAAATGACAATAACCATCCAGCCCTTAGCAACTTTGTAAGAATTGGAGATAGTGCATGTACAATGCTTACCTTAGTCACTGGCATGTAGTAAGAATAATCCCCTAAATTCTAATTCTTATTACCACCATCATTATTATTGGGTCAACTCTAGTTTCTGATCTAATGTGTGGGAAGAAGAATGGATAGTGCCAAAAAAAGAGAGTAATTTGTGAAAAGATCAATTTGGAATGGAATTAGCTAGACTTCTGGGTTTATCATAAAATCTTTCTTCTGCAGAGTTTTAGTGAAAAAGCAAATTAAAAATAACAAAAAGCCTTGCAGGTAGAATCCAGCCTGGAGGCTCCATACTCTGACACAGTCGGTTCCATCTCTTAGGTATATTCCTAGATAGTACCCACTCCGAAACACCTCCACCTTAGTTGTAGGCAGCCGTGTGCACTGGAGAAACCAGATGCTTTTATGGTCCTCTTATTGTATTTCACCTCTTTGCTCATACACACAATTGATAAATTTTCCCTGATCCCAACTCCTTGTCAGGAGATGTTCAGATTGGCTTGATAATCTTGTCCCACATCAAAGCGGAGAGCTGATTCTAAGATTCTGCAGCTCCCAGAGTAGGGGCACAAGGCCAAAGGAGGGAAGGCATCGTTTTTCTTCCCCTGAACTGACTCTGACTTTCTGCTCTCTTCAAACTTCAGATCCCAACTCATGTCTGTCTCTTTTCCCTGTGCTTTGCCTTCTGCTCAAAACAAACCCAGCTTGAAAACTCAGCTCTTGTTTGTTTTTTAGTAATTCTCCCAGACCAAAAGAAAAACCTAGTCAAAGTTCTTGGTAGCGCAGCAAGCTTTATTGCTGTTTTGGGGGAAAGAAATGGATTTTCCTTGGCTGAGTTGTTCTGCTGCTTCTGACCTCCTCGGGCATCTGTGCACATTGCTGCAGCTCCCCTCTCTTGGTGCATGGTGGCGAGAGTGGGATAACTAGACCTCACTGGGTGACACTTGGGTGTCCCCAAGACCATGTATTCAGAGGCTCTCTGGAGTGGCCCAGAGATAGCCAAATAAGAAAGCCTTGATGTGCCCGCTTGCTAGGGCCTGGATTGGGAAGGAAGTGATCTGTAGTTTGTATTCCCACTGATCCACTTTGTTTACACGAGCTTCTCCCGCCTACAGGAGGCAAAAGTAGACACAGTCCAAGCTTGAAATAAGAATGTTTTCCACGATTACATTTATTCTCACTTATATTTAGCCACTGCTTTGTTGGGGAGAAACTTCCCTCAAGTCCTTTGTGGAATGAGGCAAGATGTAAACAAAGGACGGCTTGCAGAGAGGCAGGACAGTGGACCTCTCTCTCTTTTAGGGTTTCAGCACCTCGGGTGGGAATAAAAGGAGATTTCTCTTCCTTACTCTTCAGTGTTTGACTAGTCAGAAAGTTAATCAACAGAGCTGATAACCCTATGAATCGCTGACCTTCCTCTGGGTCTGGTTTATCCCAATATACTTTGCACTGTCTGTTTTTTATTTGTGAGAAAGGGCAATCATGAGGCCTAGGAACAGAAGCTCTGCAGTCCTTCCAACTTGGAGAGCAGAACTTACCAGCTCCCCATCCTACACCCTCAGTCTGGAACATAGATGGCACTCAGCTAAGTATTCTTTCATGGTCGAGCCATGGATTAACCAAGGGGTTTGCTCTGTGTAGATCTGATAGTTAGGGCCACTGCTTCAAGTGCCTATGAACACACATTCATTCACACACATACCTCAACCCCTACATCTGCAAGTGGGGGACTGTTGGTCCAGTTTTCAAAAACAACTCGGAGCTCACAGTTGTGCATATTCACTTGCATACAACCCCAATCTGGAGAAGGTTTGAGGCTGGAAGAGGGTGGAGCTGAGCAGACTTTCTGAAGACACACCCTGAGATTCTTACCTGCTTTTCTGCAGTACAGGATGGGTACACTCTCAACTCAGCCACTCTAAACAGTGAGCGAGCATTTGTGCCACCTCTCAGGTCATAAATTGCTATATTGCTGAAAATATGGACAAGTACATTTAAAAAAAAAAAAAAGCTAGTGTGATTTTTTTTGTTGTTGTTTCTATGCCCAAACAGATTCACGAATGTTTCTCTTTTTCTATCATTCCAGAGAGTTGCAACATTTCCCCCTCATCATTTATGATCAAGGGTCTCCAGAGGCTGCTGGCTTATTCCCCAGATTCCTGCACTTTTTGCTGACAGGCTGGGGTTTCCATGCTCTGGCTCTTCACAGGACTGTCTGCTTGGGAGGTCAGGCAGATGGAGTCTTTAACTCGGATAAAAGATGGGTTGATGGTGCTGGTCACTGGCAGGCCAGTCCTGAAGCCCAGTTCACTAGAACTAATCACAGGTGATCCAAGGGGACAGCAGCTGGTGCTTCCCCATCTGAGGATGGCTCTTGTGGGACCGGGGTGCTGTCTAAACACTTAAGATAGATTCAATGGTCCTGAGAGCTTTGGCAGTCAGTTTAAAGTCACCCTTTCGCTGACATTTAGGTGACTTTGAAAGTTTAGAGTCAAAAGAGAAAGAAGAGGTGTCAGGGTTGAGTTTTAAGTGGTGGGCTGTTTCAACTTTGCATCTATGTCCATGGTACATATAATTAAAAATATTAATAAAGGTTTTTTTAAACCTGAATAATATGCCTTTCCAGAGCAGCCTATTCTTTGAACCAGTGACTAGCTAACCACGCTTGCCAAGTGTACTCATTGAAAAAGGAGTTCTGTCATGGTAACGGAACATCCGTGTGGAAGGAGTACATTTTATAGGGCATATTTATAATATGAGATGCCTCTACTTAAGGAGGAATTTTGTACTTATCTCATTTGTCTCACGTTTTTTATTTTCCCTGGTCAGGTTTGGATGATACACTATTTTGTTTTAAATAAGAAAAAGGAAGTTTTATAGGAAAGATAAAAGGGAGATGAAAATTGTTCCAGGAAAGAGTATATAAAATTCTTAACAGGATAAAGAGGCAAAAAAGAAATTTGGAAACCAAAGATACATTTGTCTTCAATCAGGAATGATGAGAAATTATCAGACTTTAGTTGAATGAATTACAGAGGGTTAATGTTCATATGTTTACTAAATCCCAGAATGTTAGAAAGAAGTACTTTTAATACAGAGGAAAGAATGCACTGTTTTTCATATTTGTACATATCTGTACATTTCATAACTCAAAAAAAAAGACCTTGATGGCAGTTCTGATTTAACTGGAAAAAAAATTTTTTTGGTCTTGAGACAGGATCTCACTAATGCAGTTCAGGCTGGACTTGAGCTCACTTTGGAGCCCAGGATAGTCTCGAACTTGCAATGATCCTCCTGCCTCAGCCTCCTGAGTGCAGGGATTACAGGTGTGCAGCACCGTGCCTGGCTTTAACCGTGAAATTTAAAAAGTGCTAAATGTATAGTACATACATCACCAGCTCTATTTCTGTACTCAAGGTAGACACTACCAATTTATCGGGCTGCTTCCAATGAGATAGATGCACTTTTAGAATGCTTTTTAGAGCACAGTGACCTACAGTCATCTGACTACAGATGGTCCTAGCACTGGGAACCTTATGCTTTCTGTGGTTTAACTATTCATGGTGTGATCTGTAGACCACCAACATGGGCATCACCAGGAGCCCATTTGGAAAACAGAATCACAGCCCTATTCTAGAGTTATTGAATCGGAATCTGTGTTTTAGCAAGATCACTGGTAAGTCTTACATATATTAAGCTTTAAGAAGTCCTAAAGGTAAACAGAATGACTGATACATTCACTAGGGCAGGTGTTCTTGAACTTTAGTATGCATCAAAATCACTGAAGTAAGGGCCAGGGGTGTTGTTCCGTGGTACAGAGCTTGTCTAGCTTGGGAGGCCCTGGATTCAATCTCTAGTACCTCAAAAAAAAAATATTGAGTTAAACATCTGTTAAAACACAGTTCGTTGGGCCCCACCCTGAGAGTTTTTGATTCAGTAAGGGTGGAATGTGGTTTCTCAAACAAATTCCCTGTTCATGTAGCTGTTGCTGCCCCTGGGGCCACAGTTTGATAACCACTGCATTAGAACCATAGGAATGCTTTGGAATAGCTCCATGATCTTTTAGAAGTTGAGGGCCACAACTGTCTTTCTTTCCACAACCCTTGATACATCTGTGAGCACTACCATTCGAGTGTGTCAGAATCAGAGTTCAAGGTTTACTATAGCAAAACATTTATCCTGCCTTTATGTTTCCAGGTCTAATAGGCAATGCTTGCTCCTAGAGAATTGATGCTAACATTCCATTCATTCATTCAGTAACCATTTGGACAGCTGTTTAGTCCACAACTTCATGCTTGATACTGTGAGAATCTCATGAAACTTAAAGCACAGTCCTAACTTCAAAGGGCTTGTTCCCTTAGCAGAGAATAAATGCATGAAGCGAAAAATAACAAGTTAAATAAAGCAAGACAATAGCATAGACAGTGGCATCAGATGTCAAAGGGCAGAGTGTTAAGGAAATGTCACTGAGCACATGTGATTTAACTCCAGAAATTGAGAGAACTGCAGCCAGCTTATTATATGCCAGGGCTGTGTGCATTCCATCCTGGCTAGAGTAGAAAGTCTGTGCATATAGAATGGATGGAAAATATGGTAGAAGGGGTACAGGTTACAGTAAGAAGGCCCTTTCTTATTTCTCAATACTGCAGAAGTAGTTTAAAACTTGAGATTGCCTTTGGTCAGGTGTCTTGTTCAGTTCAAACTGCGCTATCAAAAACAACAGTCATTTTTCATAGGCCTGGAAGCTAGAAGTCTGAGACCAGGCTGCAGACACAGGTTCCTGTGAGGGTTTCCTAGTTTTCGCGAAGGTTCTGGCTGTATCCTCACAGACAAAAAGAACTCACGTCTACCCTGCATTCTGTCTCTTCTGACATAGGCATTAACCCCAACACAGGTAGGGGTCCACAGTCATGAACTGATGACCTCTTAATACCATCCCGTGGAAGATTGGGGTTTTAACTCACTCATTCAGAGGGACACCAATATTCCATGCGTAGCATCTGCACAATCACAAACCAAAGCCATCAGCTTCGCAGAGCAGGGTATTGAGTGGGCAGAAAGTGGCAATCTGTACAACAGCGAGGAAGACTGAGAGACAAAGACCAGATGGAGATGATGGACGGGGCAAGGAAAATAACCACAGTACTAGGGGCACAACTTACAGGGTCCCCTCCACATTGCCAGATATTTGTGCTACCGACTGTCACGCTCCGTCTCAGTCCAGGCCATGGCGCATTCCGACGCGCAGTCAAACCTCTGCTTTACTACACCGGGAAACACGCGTGTAGAAGAATGCACGTAAGGCGGAAGAACTGCCAGTTCCAACCCAGGCTGTTCTGCGCGGAGGGGACCCCTCCTCTTGCCTCACCAAGGGAGGGCGCTCTGGCCCACCTGGGTCGTCTCTGCTCCCGTCCACCTCTTTGAGTTAAGAGAGGAACAACAACAACAACAAAAACAACCGAGAGGAGGCCAGGAACCCTGGGAATTAAAGTCGAGGAACCTGTGGGGCCAGTGCGTCCTGAGACCTGGGCGGGGCGGAGCTGCTACAGGAAACACTGAAAGGCTTGGCCGGAGCCTGCCAGGGTCACGCAGCTTCTCCCTGCGGCCTCGGCCACTCTAATTACCGAGTGTGTGGTAAGTTTCAAGGAGGGGCTGGACTGCGGCGCGAAGCTTCCCTGAGCATCGCATTTGCCTATAAATACTTCGAATAGTTCAGTGAAACGTGCAACCTTTGAAAACTGGAAAGGAAGCTGTTGGGAGGCCCGGGGCCCTCCTGGAAGAGCAGGCGGGGAAGAGGCTTGGCGGGTCCTTAACGCGGGAGTCGCGGATCCGCCCCGACGCCGAGCAGCCGGGGGGCCGCGGGGTGCGGGCGCGCCTCCGGAAGGCGCGGACCGTTAAGGTGACCCGAGGAATTTGAAAAGCAAACGAACTTCCCCGAACCGTGCTCGCGGGCCCCCGAGGCGGGCGTTCTCGTTCGAAAGGGCATTTTTCAAAAGGCGGCTTCCGCGCTGCGCCGCGCGGGAGGTCGGACCGCCGGGGGGCGCGCGCCGAGCACCGCCCGCGTCCGTCCGCTTTGTACCCGCGGCCAGCGCGCCCCAGAGTTTCCGCGGCGGCCCGGCGTAGAGACCACGCCCCCTTTGCAGGGAGAGCCGCGGCCGCGGATTGGCGCGCTGCGCGCCAATGGGCTCGCGCGGGGCGGTCCCCGCTGTCAGCGCGCGCCGCAGCCGCCGCGCCGGCCGCAGCCCGTTCTCTCCCGCGCCGAGCCCCGCAGCCCTCACCGCCTCCCCGGAACGCAGCGCGGCGGCCGCTCGCGAGCGCACCCCTGCCCAGCCTGCTGTCCAGCCCGCTGCCACGGCCCTGCTGCACTAGAGCGCACGGAGCATGTGCAGGCCCGCAGGCGCTGCGGTGCTACGAGGAGCTCCGCGGCAGCGGTGACGGACTGTCACGCCGAGAGAGACCTTTCGGGGGCTCTCGCCGCGCGCCTCTGCGGCGTAGCAGGTGACACTGCGGTCCTCGCGACCCTGCTAGGTCGGTGGAGACGTCTCGGCCCCGTGCGCCCTCCCTCTCTGTCTCTCCTCGCTCGCTCTTGGCCTTTCTGGCTCACACCCGCGGCTGCTGGAGCGCGACGCGCGCGTCCCTGCGCCTCTGCCTGTTCCAAGCCCGCCTCCCCACTTCAGAGATGCAGTGACTAGTTATAGTACTATGGGCGTCCGAAGCTCTGCTCCACAGGAGGAAAATTACCAGAGGCAGCGCTCCCTGAACACCCAGAGCTCCTAAGCAAGCCGGCTGCAGCATCCGTCCAGGTGGGACCTGTCGAGCGCAGCGCCGGGTCGCCTGCGCACCCTAGCACGCCAGATCACTCCGACCTCCCCGCTCCGGGGTTCTCTTTTTCCTCCCCCGGTGGTGGGCGCATCGCGGGCCGAAGCCCGGCGCCTGCTCTGCTGCCCGCGCTGCCTTTAGCGGTTGCCCCCGCCGCCGCTGCCAGGGACGTGCTGGGAAAACCGAAGCCCCGGGAGAAGATGCCGGCCATCCTGGTAGCCTCCAAGATGAAGTCGGGACTGCCCAAACCCGTGCACAGCGCCGCGCCCATTCTCCACGTGCCCCCGGCCCGGGCTGGCCCCCAACCCTGCTACCTTAAGTTGGGGAGCAAGGTGGAGGTGAGCAAGACCGCCTACCCTAGCCAGATCCCCTTGAAATCGCAGGGTCTCCAGGAGCCGGCAGGGGAGGTGTTCCCGCTACGGAAGAGCAGCTCGATCGAAAACGGGTTCGATACCCAGGTGAGAGGGGCGGTGGGCTATTGCTTTTCGCGGGGGGGCACGGGTAGATGGGGGAAGGGGCTTCCGTGTGAGTAGAGAGGGCAACACGTCCCCCTAGGCTGGCAGGTTGGTGCAGCAAGAGGAGAGTGGGCCGGCAGTGGGTGTGGCCCGGGCTCCCAGGCTGCCTACAGAGCTCTGGGAGACCCAGGGTGCGGGCTTGGCTGCAGCGTCGCCTGGGATGGGAGGGGGCGCACAGCCCGAGCGACCTCCAAAAAGGCATGTGCAGCCCTGAAAACGTCAGGTTATGCCTGCGGAGGGCTTGGGTTAGGGCTGCCGCAACCGTGTGTGTGTGTCGCCTGCGGGTTGCGCACAGGTTCCGTCCTTGCCAAGTAATGATTTGACGTCTCATTGAGTCCGACACCTCCCGGCCTGGCTGGAGGATCCGCAAGGCGGCGGGGGGGGCAATGGTGGTGGTGGTGATGACAGCGAACCTGCTCTCTTCTTGGCTTGAAGATGGCCTGGTCCTACCCCATGAGTAGAGGAATCCGGCAAGGTGCAGCGACTGCGGGTGGCTGGAGACTCCTAGCGTTGGGCGGCACTGGGGTGGCCGCTGGCAATGGCGGCCCCTGGCTAAGCCCCTCCTTCCCGGGAAGTGGAGCCTGGCGTGAGCCTGGGTGGACGGGGCCGGGTGGGGATGGGAGCTCGGATGGGGTGGGAGAACTGCTGGAAGAGAAATAGTGACATCTACCTTTCCCGAAAGAGCCCGCATCGCCCAATTCGGCTGGGTGACAGCCCCGGGCCAGGCAATCTCTTTTAAGGAAATGCACATGGACCAATCAGGTTCTCTTGGCCTCCTGCCCTCTCTGCTGCATTTTCTCCCCCTTTTCTGGTAGGAGGGAGCAGGGGCACGCTGTGTTTTCTTGGCAGCTAGTCAGCAGGGACTTTTGGGGACAGGCAGACCTGACGGATGTGACTGTACTGGTCAGGAGAGGTGGCAAGTCAGAGAACCAGAGAACGGAAGGTGGTTTAGGGCCAGGGGTGGGGGAAATGGCAACGGACCAGCTGACCTTTTTGGCACAAGCTTCTTGCTGACACTGTCCCCACTTTCTCCTGGAGCTTTCTCTGATCAGAGGCAAGTGCTCCACACTTTCCCACAATGCAGAACCGAACCCGGGAGCGGAAAGCTAGCCGTAAGCAGACTTTTGGACGGCAGAGCCAGAGCGGACCCTCCAGGCAGCTGAGGCTCCCCACCAGGCTGACAAGCCTGCCCCTTGCCGCTGCACTTGGTGAACATTTTTGGAAGCTGACAGCTTTGAGTGATGGCCCGTGGGAGGAAGGCAGATTTCCTCAGGTGCTCTTGGGCTGTCTCTGCTGGAATTGGGAGCCGTGTTCCTTTTCTGTGTTGATCCTAGGTTTTGTCCAGGGGGAAATGCAGATGGGCACCATGGTGACCCTGTGAGGGTTTCCCCTTGGCCTGGGGACTGGGTCTCCTGAGGTGTGGTGGGTGGTATGCGAGGGCCAGCACCGTCAGTTGGAGTGTGACACACACCCTGATGAGAAGGACCTGAGGAATGAGTGGGAAGGAGGGGAGATGCTGGGATTGTTCGCAGCTGGGCTGCTGCACCGCCTTTGCCCATTTGGCCTTCCATTCAGCATTGTCAGAGGACTAGCAGTGGGCAGGCTCGGGAAAGGTGATTCATTACCCTGTACCCTGAAAAATGTTCTCCAGCTGCTCCCTGAGGGGCCACCTCCTGTGCCCTGGAGACCTGGCTTCCCCTGGCCACTGGCCCATGCTCCCCGCCTCCCCACCCCCTCCCTTCTCCTCAGCAGGCCCTTGCACTGACCACAGCGTGGCTTAGGTGGGCTGCTGAGGGAGCGGGATGCTCCCCAGTGGATTCTCCTGGGTACACCACTTGCCCTGTCCTTGTTGGGGCCCATAGTTGCTGGGAGCTCTTCTTTGTCACAGGTGGCAAAGCCTGGTTCTCAAAGCCTCCCTCTGACATCAAAATGACTTTGGCAAAAAGTTCTTTTGCCTTCTTTGGACCATGTCCCCACTCTCCAATAGACATGGTAATCATTCACCTGCTAGGAAGGACCCTTGCTTATGGCTTTAGGACAGTGTCCGACGTGTGCTCTGCTGGTTCACTGTTGCAGAGCCTATTGTTTCTCATTAGAAGACATTCAATGGCAAGTGGATTTCAATTGGGAGCAGACCTCAGGGTCTCTACCTTAATTCAGGAAATTTTTGGCAGGAGGCTGGGTTGTGCAATGGCTGTAGCCACAGGTTTTAAAGTCTTATAGATATCACAGGTGTCTCTTGCGTCACTGGCTGGATGACCTAGTCCATTAATCTCCCTGGGCCTCAGTGTTCCCATCTGTAAAAATGGGTACAAACAACCACAAAAATGTTTGTGAACATTAAAAATAAAATGTGTGTCGTGCAGTATAAGGCAAATAAGGAACAAGTAATCAAATTATTTATACTGCTGACCCAAGAGACAGAGCATGTTGAAGTTAGTTCCCATAGCCTCTAAGTGAGAAAAGACATGACTTATTCTCTCAAGTCCACCAGAAAGTGTCAGTCTATTTCTCAAGGACTCCAGAGCATGTGTCTCATGCCTCTTATGATCCCAGGTGCAGTGAAGACATGAGGTAGGGGAGCGACTACCTGCCAAGAGCCTGATGCGCCAGGCTTTTTATACACGATCTCACTCATCTTCACGGGTCCCTGCAGCCCAGGTGTGACACGCCTACTGTCAGTGACAATAGCCACACAGTCACAATAATGACAGCTCCTAACATGGCACTGCTACATGCCAGGAATTGCTCTAAGGGCTTTACGTAAAATTACTTGTTCTCACAACAATCCAATGAGATAAGTGTGATTGACCCCCTTTTACCCTCGAGGAAGTTGCAGCAGGCTGGTGTAGTGACCTTGTGAGCGGCAGAGGTAGCATTAGAAGAATTAGAACTTGGACAGTCTGGCTCTGGACGCCACCCCCTTAGCCATGATGCTATGCAGAGATAGCACAGAGACTGCCCGATAACCTGTGGGTCTTGATGCATAGGAACACAGTGGTAAATACCAACTTCAGTGGGTGTGGCGAGCAACATACAGCAGCTTTCTCCAGGTGGTCTTCGGTGGCAGAGCAGGGAACCCAGCCCAGGTGGCGCCAAGCCTGGGATCTGCCTTCTTGTCCGACATTGCCTTCCTTCATAATATGCTGGCAGATCTGTGGACAAACAAGACGTGGCCTGGACTTCAGGGATGTCACCATCTGGTTGGGGAGGCATAATTTATGAGGTGCCCAGTATAGAACAACACAAAGAGGGCTCAGGGGTATCCTTGGAGGTGGGAACTCAATGTGCTGGGGCTGGAAGGAAGGGAAGGGTCTCTTAGAGGAGGCGGGCTTTGGGGATGGGCTTTGGAGATGGACACGAGTGGTTAGTGGGAGAGGGGGACGATTATGAGCAGGGTCCTGCAGTGGTTCCCGGCGGGAGTGGAAGTCGCTTCATGCAACAAGTGTTTGCTCCTGATCTCACATCTCTTTGTTCAGAGACAAAGAAGAGAAAGAACAAAGGCTTTGCAGTTGAAGGGTAGGATGTGCTGGCTTCCTAGGGGATGGAGGGGAATTCTGGACATGCAGGGAAAGGGTCCTCATAGCTCATTTTCTTAGCCAGCAGCTCTCCTTAGCCCGAGACTTCTTTCCATTTCCCCCCAAACCTGCTCCCCATCTCCATCAAGTGTGAAAAGACTTAACTTAGCCAACAAAGAGTTGTTGGGTGCAGCTCCAGTTGCTGGCCCCTCAGCCCCCTCCTTTGGAGGCCCTCGCAAACCTGCAGCTGTTTCTCAGCCTCTTGCCGAGGAGAGGAAACTGTGTTCGACAGCCACACATTCCTCCTGAGCCCATTTCCGGGTGTTGAGGTGTCCTGGGCCTTTCCAACACCCACTGTGCATAGTGTCTGCTCTGTGCAGTGTGTATGAATCATGGCTAAGAACTGTCATGGAGAAGAACTCTGGTAGTTCAGAACCCTCCACTGGCCAAATTCAGGTAAAGGACACCCCTGAGCTGTTTGAGGAGAGAGCTGGGCCTATTTTTAAGAAGCGGTTGCAGGGGAGAAAATTATACATGTAATCCTTTGATATTTCCCCCTTGGAGGAGCTAGTGTTCGGCTTGCAAGTTTTTCCTTTAAAGAAGTAATTAGAAGTGCTTGAAATGCTCTGCTAGTGTCTGGGAGTGTTTCAGATGTTTAAAAAGAGAAGCGGGGTGAGGCCCCTGGGAAGAGAGTGCATGCCTACAACCTGTTACAACTTTGCCCCATTGCGTTTTGATTAGAATCCTCGCTCTGTCGTGGAAGTTGACTATGGATTTGATTAGTGGATTTTTCTGCTATTGTGTTTTTCGCCTTTTTCTCTTTCTCGGTTCGCAGAGGGGCATGTGTAGTGTGGTTATCTGCCAACATGCCAGAATGTTTATAGTTCACATATTATTGCTTATGCCATGGGTTAATTTTCTAAAGACACTTTAAGGGGCAGTACTGGCGGCTTATGCGGGGTATCGTTATGTGTGTATAAGTCAGCGTATAAATACATCTACTTCTGGGTATGTCTGTATGCACGTTTCTACACACATACACAAACATATCCACATGGAACAGTTTAAAGTATTGAGCACATGTAAGCATATGCACACATCAAAGGCCAGGCTGGGTGAGCTACAGCCCAAATTCTAGCTCTCAGAATAGCTGCATCTGCTTTCCACTTCTCATACGCTCTTCCTGTGTTACCAAGTCTAAAAGCGCCCACTCTGTGTCCACTTTATTTACTTACAAGACAGAGGGCTGCAGCCCTGAAGAGAGGTGTTTCCGTTCAGCCTCAGCGAATCTCCTGAAACCAGCCTGGGAAAGCCAAACCACCCAGCAAGATGCCGGCTGGCGGTCAGAAATTCTTATTTTTTAGAACCCGCCTCAGCAGTGGGGAAGGGAACACTTATAAAGCATCTGTTATGTGCCAGGTCATCTGCAGTGCTTTTTATATGTTTATTGTTTAAGACACAAGAAACAGAGTAAGATGTGAAATGGTTGATGCATTTTATGTGAGGAGACTGAAGCCAAGGGAAATTATCACTTGGAGGCAGTTCTGTGCAGTAAATTAGGTTTTCCTGAGAGACGATCTGCATTCGAATCCAGCCTTTGGACAAATTTCTGTCTCTAAACTTCAGGTTTTTCATGTGTGACCCAGAATTGCTGACATTTATAGATTTGCTCTATAAGGATTCAGTGAGATATTACAGGTAGATTGCTGAGCCCAGACAGCCCATACAAAGCAAGGAATATGTGCTATTGCCTATTTTTATTACCTAAGGTCAGAGCCAAGCTTGCTTGGCATATGTGTCCCTCATTCCAAGCCCAAGTTCTTTCCATCCTACCTCTCTGCCTCGGAAATGCATGGCTGATTCCATGGAGAGACAGATGACCCGTGCTGTGAAAGGAGAGAGGATAGCAGGGCTTTGGTAAAATGCACGGGGACCAGAGTAAATGAAGAGCAATGTCATCCAAAGAAGTCATATCTAATCTGGGCGTAGTGGCTCATGTCTGTAATCCCAGCACTTGGGAGGCTGAGGCAGGAGATCATTGTGAGTTCAAGACCAGCCTGGGCTACAAAGTGAACTTAAGGCCAACCTGAACTGCATAGTGAGAGACTGTCTCAAAAAAAAAAAAAAAAGTCATATCTAGAGTTGTTCACTGGGGTCTCTGGGTTTTGGTTCCTGTGAGACCACCTCTCTAACACTAACCAAGCTGAGTGATCTGCTGCAAACCCCGTGTGCAGGAGGCCGCCTCTGTGTACTCACTTGAGCTGGTTGAGGGCAGCTGCCCAATCCAATGGCCCAGACCAAAAATGGACCAGTCCTGCTGCTTGGGCTTTCTAATGGCTTCTTGCTGTTCCCAGAGCAGAAGGAAAGCTCTTTTCCCTCTCAGCTGCTGTGCTTGTCATGGGAGCTGGATCTTGTGACCAGTTTGGACGTTCAGGTACCCCAAGGCCTGGCCAGCTGCCCAGGGGTGTTTTACCAATAGCCACAGGGCCCATGTCAATGGCTGCTCTGTCTTGTGATCACACCGGTCAAGGAAATGGACAGTGTGTTCTTAGAATGTCTTGAGTAGAATGGGCCCACGTGATTATGGGAACAAAACCTGGTCGGGCTTTTGTGCTCCAAGTCTGTATGCCAGACAATGGTGAGTGACTCAAAGGTTTTCACAGGAACCCCAAGACACCCACGCAAAACCTCCCGAATGACTCATGACTCAGTGCCCCCTTTCTTGAGGAAAACAGACCCTCCCTTGTGTTTTGCAAACAGTGACCCCACAGCCTCAGAATATTTCGTTTCTCCTTCCCTGTGAAATCTTAACACCACCAATGAATTTGGAATTATTCCCCCCTCCCTACCCCACCTTACTGGAAGATAGGGTGGAAGTGGGGGGTTGGTCAAGATAATTATGAGGCTACTTTTTGGCCTTTGAACAAATTCAATTACTCATGGCAGAGTGGCACTATACACATAATTATAGTAATAGTCATTGACACTGATTGAACACAGCAGTCTACTGCATAGCACCAGACCTGTGTCATTTCACTTAATCTGCACAATGTCCCATGAGGTAGGTGCTACTTCCTGTAAAGAACTAGAAATGACAGCTCTGGGAGTCAGAAACTTTGTTTCTAGTTTGATCTCTTGGGACCCTTTGCTGTATGACCTTAAACAAGTCACATTGTATTTCTCAGCTTCTGGTTACTTCACTTATAAAACAGAGATGATGTTGCCTGCTTTATCCTCTTTGAAGAATTAACGTGAAGATTAATAGAGGCAATTATCATGGACAAGACACTGGCTTAAGCATTTTACTCTTCATATGCCCTTTACGAAAATAAGGCTCAGAGAGATTAAACTATCTTAAGTAGCACAGCTGGTAAGTATGCTGCCCAGAATTGGAATCCTTGTCTGTTTGATTGCCTGAATAGACGTTCTTAAATAGCTAGTGTGAAAGCACTTTGAAAATAATGCCTGAAGATGCATTGTTAATACTGAAAGTAAATTTCTCTAAAATTTCTTTTGGCTTCTTATGTCACTTGACTCCTTCCAAACTCCTTCCCCCAGCGTTTGGAAATGTTGAAAATATTCCTTCAATATTAATAATATTAGTTGCTTAAGAATGATTAAATCCTTCTAGTCCAAGTCTTCTGAGGCTGCAAGGCACATTAAGGGGTATCACTGAATGTAATTGGCAAGGGTAGTTCTTGACAGGGGTCAGGAAAAATGGGGAATTTGATTCTAATCGTTTGTGCGGAAGCAATAGATGTCTGAGCTTTGATTGTGGATAGTTCTTTAGACCATCAGCCTGGGATCTTCACACCTGTCACTATCATGAAACACACGCACACACACACACACACACACACACACACGCACACACTAAAAGATAGCTAAAGGATTCTTCTAGAAAAGAGACCAGAGAGCTATGATAGTCACACCTATATTACATCCTGGATGAGCAAAAATAAAAATGTTAGGAAGGCCATTTTGGAGATGATTGGAGATTTCTGCATATGGAGGGTTGCATATTAGATAGCCTTGGGGGCTGGGGATTTAGCTCAGTGGCATAAGCACCTGCCTTGCAAGTGTTTAGTCGTGAGTTCGATCCCTGGTACAAAAAAAAAAAAATCCTATGAGCCGGGGATTTAGCTCAGTGGCATAAGTGCCTGCCTGGCAAGCATGTGGTCATAAGTTCGATCCCTGGTACAAAAAAAAAAAAAAAGATAGCTTTGCTGGAGCAGTGTTAATGAGGTTGAGATTATATAAGAAAATAGCTCCTTCTTTGGAGAGATTCATGCAGGAATATTTAGAAGTGAAGTGTCTTGATGTCTGTAACTAAGTCCAGATAGTTTAGGTGAAAATAAGGTGAGACTACCTGCAGAGCTAAAGAGAAATCAAAAGCCACAAAATGTTAAAAACTGGTGAATGTAGGCAAGGATACACATGTACAATCTTTTGCTTTTTCTGAGTCTTGAAAATTTTCAAAATAAACCATTGGGAAACGAAACAAAGCCTGGCTAAATGGTAATTCTTACCAAAGTCCTTGGTATGGTGTACCCATGGGGACATAAATGAAATAGTGTGTGTGTGTGTGTGTGTGTGTGTGTGTGTGTGTGTCTGAACTCACAGTAGCCTGGCCAGGTCTGTTTCACTAGGTTTCAGGTTTTTTTCATTCCTTATTCTTCCATGAGAATGACTGTAGACATTCTGGGTAATCACCAGACCCAGTATCATTTAGTGATCTTTTATAAATATCTAAGCTTTTTCCAAGGTGATAAGTGTAAAAGAAACCCCTGCAGAGCTCTATGAGGCCAGATACTGAAAGGGTAGGGAATATGAGTGACAGGGAACTTTTCTCCATTTTGGCCTTTTCCCTCTCCTTTCTTCTTTGGTCACTTTTGCCTGGTTAAATCCTCTTACTCTTTACCTATTCAAAGTTAGGTTTCCATCACCATCTTCAGGAAGCCTTCAACTATTGCCATGATCTGGATACAGCATCTTCCTGTGGCTCCCCAGCTTGGACTATGATTGCTTAGATGACTGACCCATGACTTCTGAGGGGTGCAGGATGTGTTTCTCTTGATCTCTGCTAATACAGGATCTGTGCAGGGTAGAATTTTTTGTTAATATACACAGAGGGAAAGAAGAGTGGAGGGAGAGAGAAAAGAAAGGCTTGGAAAGCAGGAGTACAGAACTAGAGATTGAGCATTAACTGTGCTATAATTTGGTCTCAGAGGACCATATATTAAAGATGTAGCCCCCAGCAAGGCTGGGGACCACTGCAGTCTTAGAGGTGAGATGCAATACAAGGTCTTCAAGATATTGAGGGTGTGTCCTTGAAGGGCACCATGGAGTCCTGGCTCCTTCTTCTTTCCCTCATTGTGTGTCCTGCCCATAAGGTGAATGGCTTTGTTCTACCATACACTGTCACTGTGATGCACCCACGAAGCTCTAAAAGCAACAAGACCAACTCTTCATGGTCAAGAACCTTTAAAACTGTGAGGCCAAAGAAACCTTCTGTCTTTATAAGTTGGTTATCTTGCAACTAATAATGTCACAGTGATGGAGAGCTCAGTAATGCAAGCTGTGGTCATAAAGCCATGGCTAAACTGGGTGGATCCTGCAAATCTCCCCTGGGAATGTGAACTGAGGAGGTTGCATGACAGTGGTGACACAGAGTTGGCAACCTGCATGCTGGTGGAGGCCACTGTCTGAGCTCTCAGCACCAGGTCTTCAGGACACTCCCCTGTCCCACTGGGTGGAAGGGGGGAGGCTGTTCCCTTCCCCAAACCTGGCAACCATGTCCAAACCATCTGATTGCTGCAGGGGCGTCCGGCTATCAGGGGGTAATGATAGAGGGCAGTAGCCTGGAGGAGTTTGGGAAGGATCCCCCAGCCTCACCTTAGAAGGAGGGCCTGACATGGGTTCTGTGGTTGCTTAGGAAATGCTAAGGACAAAACTTCCAGGAACAATGATCACAACCACCATTCACCACTCATGTGCCTTTTCCATTTTGCATTCCTATCATGAAAGACCCGATTCAGGCTACTTATGAAGTAAAGAGATTTCTTGAGCTCAGTTTCGGAAGCTAAACAGCCAAACAGCCTGGCGCAGGTTCCTCAAGGGCCCCACCTTGGCTGTGTCACCTCGAGGCAGATGGCAATGGTGGGGACATGTGCAGGAGTAAGTGATCCCATTCCCATGCCCTGCTCCCAGATCTCAGAACAGGATTCCAGGGTCTGGCTCGGGCTGTTATAACACTTTGCTCTCCAGAGTGAGTGGACTTCAGGAGACCAGCACCCATTCTGAGGCTACACCCAGAAGCCTCTGAGGTCCTCCGTGACCTAAGGGACTTCTAGCTAGGGCCCAGCTCTTAAAGCCCCTGTTCTCACCACTTGGGGACCAGGCCTCTGACACAAGAAACTCTGTGGGGACACAAGCCATCTCCAAACTGCAGCGCATGCATGATCGCACGTCATCTTCACACTGACCTTCAGAGGCAAGGCTAGTGGTCCTGTCTTACCAACAAGGAGAAAAACAGATAGGGGGTTCTGTTTGGATCATGCATCATGTGGAGGTCAGGATTTGAATTCCAGGCTCTCCAATTCTAGATCTATGCTCTTCACCACCTCCAGCCCCGCTCTCCGTGGAGCCTGCCCCTCGTTTCCTGGGCCTTGGCCCTGTGTACTCTTTGTCTCTTAGCAGATCTGATCCTGCCTGTTGCCGGAACCTTGCACGTACAGGGCAATCGGTCTCATTTGGCTTGTGGCCACCTCGTGCTGCTCTCTGGATGCTCTCTCTGCCCATTGCTGGGACTGCTGTCCCCCAGGTCACCTCTGTGCTGCTGGCCATGCAGCTGACAGGACCCCTTTCCATCGCTCTGCTGCAGCTCAGCACACAGCTCCCATCTCATGCTGATTTGCTTTGATTGTTTTCAGAGCTTGGAGTGACACATGGTGGCCCGAGACCTTCCAGTGTGTGACCTTTGCTCCTTAGCTGTCAGTGGACCATGGAAGGCAAACCATAGAGGGGAGAAAAAAGTCAGGTGACAAAACCAGATATGGAATAGGCAGGTTTACTTGGGATGTCTGCTCCAGGATCTGTGCCTCGAAGGACCAAGACTCTGAACACCTGAGCCAGAGGATGCCTTTGACGCTATCTGTTCCGTTGGCTCCAGTGTGCAGATGGGGCTCCATGGCTCAGGATGGCACATGATTGCCCCTGAACTCCCAGCCCTGAGGAGCAACCGAAGCCCAGGATGACACCTTTTCCACCTCATTTAAACATCAGAGGTTCTCTGAAGGCCCTGATGGATCGAAAAAGTATTAGAATCAGCCCTAGATTGCATTCTTTCCCCTCCTACCCGGTACTCAGAGTGAGTATTCTTAATTCCTTCATACTAGGAAGCATCTGCATTAGGCTCAAAGGATCAGAAAGCTAGGACCTCTGTGTCAGTGGCATAACTGTGACAACTGGTCATCAGTGAACACCTCCTGTGAGCCAGATATCATCTCTTTAAACCCTACACCGGAAAAAGACGGGGGCATTTCACTCAGCTCATCTCTAGGATCCAGAGGGACCTTGTGGATTGCAGGGCCACACTTTTTATCCCCAGCCCTTGGACACCCCACCTGCTCACTCCAAAGCCAGAAGACCTGGCTTAACACCCTCTCCCCTTTCATTTACTGGGTGTCCAGCTTCCCCGGTGCTAGTGAGGACTGAGATGTCCAGGGCACTCAATAAATAGTTGCTAAACTTCAGCTATGCTTCAGCCAACTCTGCCTGGTCTCGATTTCCCCAGGGAAAGTAGGACATTTCAGTGGGCCATGCACACAGGAAAGCGGTTGGTGTATGTAAAGGTGCCTGGACTGGGGTAGGTCAGATTGTGGGTTCGTGAACAACAATCTAGGAATCCAGGCAGCCAAACTGACAAATTTGGAATTTAATTAACTGAGCTCAGGACCACTCATATACAGACCCCCCGGTTCAGGGTCCAAACAAGTGGCCCCGAACTGGAAAGTTACAGAGTTTTTAAAAGAGAGACTCACAAAAGACATCCTGTTGCAAAGAATTTAGCTCGAATCTTTCATTAATTTTCAGCTGACACCTGTATCCTGCTTCTTTTGTTGAGCAGGTTAATTTTTCTCCTGTAGGAACAGCTCATTCTGCTTTTCTCATGGGACTTATACCCTAAGCAATTTTCCATTTTTCTGAGTCAAATACAGGGCACTAATTAAATGCAGGGCTCAAGATGGCGTCAGGTACGACAAGCTACAGCATTATTAAGTATTTTGTATGGATTTTCCCCTGTGATCCTTACAAAAGAAATAATCTCTAGGGTCAGGATTCTTGTGATAGTCTCCATTTGCCAAGTAAACTGAGGCAAGGAGGCCCTAAGCAACATGCCTACATTTCCCACATCCCCCGAGGAAGGAGTCAGACCAGAAGCTGGATCCCTACCCACCGCCTAGCACTCCCTCTGCACCGCTGCCATGAGACCCATGCCTGGTCGCTGAGGGGGAAGAGGTGCACAGAGAGGATGAACAACTTGCCTGAGGTCCTGCAGGGAACCCCAGCTAAGACTTGCTTTCTACAGAGACCCAGAGCTCTGCCTTTATGGGGTGCTGTCTCTGCACCAGGAGAGGCATGGTTAAGTCCCAGGAAGAGCTCCTCAAGAGCCTGCAGGACTCCTTGACTCCCCCTTTGGCCTTGGCTTCTCCCTCCTTTGGAATCAGTTCTTGTCTGGATCGTAGAGCAGAAACCAATAGAAATTTGCCTTACTCCCCAGAGCTGTTTACCTGGCTAAAAATATGCCAGCTTTGCGATATTTTTAGCTGCATTTAGATGTGATGTATGCGAATTGCCCACACCCATGTGTGAGGCATGAACTGTTGGTACATTTTGTAACAGGAAGCTGCTGGTTTTCCATTCCAAAGAACTGGAATTCAGTCAGAAATTTGTCATTCCCAAACACCGACTCTCACCACATTCCACTGCTGTTTTTAAGGGCATCTCATCACCTGGGTTCGGAGGAAGCAGGCCATGGGCGAGGAGGCCAGGCTGGCCCAGCTGCCCTGCTGCATTCTCCAGGTCTGGTGGCTTCCAGGTGACCTCTGCTTGGCTGTCCCCAAGCCTCTGTCTTTCCACAGTGTGTGTTGCCTTTGGATTAGCCTAAGGGCAGACAAGGTGCTTATTTTAGAACTGGAAAGAGAGGAGACGTATCAATAAAAAACCAGGGAAGGAAAAAATCCATTCAGTGGTTTTAAAATATCTCTCCCTTAACAGGATGGATTATTTTTGTTTCTTAAAAACAACTGGTAGTTTTCTCCTCGAAACAGTTGGAAAGAGAGGCAGAAAGATTGTTCTAAAAAAAAGTGGAGGCTGTGATGGTGGCCCGTAGGTTTCCCCACCTGCCCTGTTCACATAGTACCAGTTCTTTCCCTCAAATTTCCAAAGTAACCTCACCCCTAACTTGCAGACATGGACCTTAGAACTAAACCACAGAGACCCTGGCTTCTTGCCCCTGTGTTTTAAAGTCAAGGATGCTAGCCTCAGGGTCTTTGCACTTGCTGTTCTTGCTACTTAGAATGTCTGCCCCAGATTTTAACACTATTCACTATTTCACTTCCAGTCTCTGCTCAGATATTACCTGACCAAAGGTGCCTTTTGGGCCATCCTATGTAAAATAGTGATATCCACCTTTTTTTTTTTTTTTTTTTTTGTACTGGTGATTGAACCAAGGGAGCACTGACCTGTATCTTATCCTTCCCTTTTAGATAGTCTTGCTGAGTTGCCCAGGCTGATCTCAGACTTGCAGTCCTCCTGCCTCAGCATCCCCTATATGCCACTGATCACACCCATCCTTTTTTTTTCTCCTCCCTTTGTTTTATTTCTGCCAGACCTGAGCAGGTCCCCTGCGCATATTTGTCGCCTGTATATCTTCCTTTTCTGGATTGCCGGTTCCTTAAGAGCGTGTGCTTTGCCCGTCTGGGTCAGAGCTGTGCCCCCGTACCCAGCACAGTGCCTGGTATGCAGTGAGTAGTTACTGGATATTCCTCGTGAACAACATGGGTGTGTGTAAAGCTGGGCCTAGCGTGCAGGTCTAGCTCCTGTCCAAGGCTCCCTCAAATGCTGCCTTAGAACCTATAAGAAATGCACAAAGCATCTCTTAAGATGCCTATGGGCCCAGAATGTGGCCCACAGACATTTTGTTTATTTAGTGGACTGCAGTCCTTAGCCATGAGCAGATTCTTATTGAAATCCAGGCTGGCTTGACATGCTTGCGGTGCAGTGTGGAGATGAGTATTAGCTTGGCCGTCAGACCCTGGTTCCACATTGTCTTCAGGGTTCCATCTTTCTGTCCACTCTTTGGGATGCAAGCACTTGCCCATGAAAGCGTGGCCTGTGAACCAGCCCCAGTGGCTTCCTGTGTCCTGTCTGAAATGCAGGCTCTCAAGCCTCACCCCACATCTCTCGAATCTGGGTTTGCATTTTTAGTAAGACCCCTGCATACAAGGACTTCAGTGCCCTGCTCTGCCAGGTGCCTGAGGCTGGTCCAGGTGGCCTCTCTCAAGAGCCGGAGCCAATTCCATGGCAACCACCTCTCACCCTTCCCCAAAGGCAGGACAGCCACTCCCACAGTCTGAATGGAGCCCAGCTCCCACAGCCCTCTGTAATATGGAAATCTCCTTTGGATTCTCCTTGGGTCCCCAAAATCCAGTTGTTTGCGGTTGTGAAGGAAGCAGGATGCACCCAGCATACTGAGGGGAGGAGCTCAGTGACTCCCCATCTACTGCCCAGGAAGCTCTCTTGAAGGGACAGGTGCTCTGCAAATGTAATCTATCTGCCTGCTGAGATGTTCCTTTCCCTCATGCTGTGGTTGGGTATTGATTTGGGGAAAGCCCACTGATGAGAGCAGGGCAGATTAACTGAGTGGCTGAACCAGGCTATTTGGTGAAATTGTTATCTGCTGCAGCGCTTTTTGCCTTGTTTTGTGCAAAGCAGGTTATTTAAAAACTGCTCACATGGTCACTGGTACCATAGAAACTGCCTCTTTTTGTGCATAGCCCTGTCTCAGTCAGGCATGGGCTGCCACAGGTGCAGAAGGAGGGTGTGTTGCACTGAGGCATCTCCAGGAGGAAGGAGAGCAGTGGAGAAAGCTTGGGAGTGATTTTGTCACGTCCCTCCAGATGCCCTGAAATGTCTCATTGCAGAGATCCTTCCAAACTACCTAGTGGAGGGATCACTCCTGCCTCCCCCAAGTACAAACCTGACCCTGAGTGAGGACAATGACACTGTCCTGGGACTGAAACCAAGAGGGGGTTTGTGTGTGTGTGATGTATTTGTGTATGCATGCATGTGTACACACGTTTATGCACATATGTACATATCTTTGCATAAGCATGTGTGCATGTTTGTACCTGTGGTCATGTGTATATATATGCAGATGTTTGTGTATCTGTGTGTGTGTGTGTGTGTGTGTGTGCATTGTGTGTATGGATTTGGGTATGCATGCCCGTGTTTGCATGTTCTTGCACATGCATGGGTTTGCATGCATGTTTGTGCATGCATGTGTATGTGCAAGTATTTGTGTATGTGTGCATGTGTGTTTGCAAATGCTTCTGTGTGCATGTGTGTGCATGTAGGTGTTTATGTATGCATATGTGTGCTCATGTTTGCATGCATGTGTGTGCATGTTTATGCTTACATGTGGTGTGGGTGGGTATTTATGCTTTCATGTGTGCTTGTGAGTGTGTGTGTGTGTGCGCATGTGCACATGTGTGTTCAGACGCCCCTTAAGAGGTTGCTGAAATCCCCTGGTAGCCCCATAGCACTCGGGGCTACTATTCTTAGTGTCAGAAACCTTACGTTCTCTTTCTAGAGGCCTCTTTGACTGGGGCCCTTGTCCACGGCTCTTCACCAGCAGCTTGTGACATTGTACAAATGATACTCAAGTCCAGATGACTCCCTAGAGAGCTGGGCCTGGAGTGGGGCTTCCACATCCATCTCTCGAGGGCCCGCAGGGGATGCTGAAGCACTCACTGTGTTGCTTGCTGAATGTGAGAGCAGCCCCCTCACAGGACCCAGGACACAGCAGCCAGGTAAACGGCAGTCTCACAGACCAGGACTGGGCTCGCCTGGCTTACAGGGGCGCGTCCCCAGGCGAGTAGCTAGGCTGCCCCTGCCTTCTTGTCCTCCCTGCGGGCCTCACAGGGCGGTGCTGCACCTGAAACACCGTCGCATGCACAAGGCCTGCGGCGGGGCCTGGCATGGATCGAGGGCTCCATTAATGTCAGACCCCCAGGTGTGTGTCCCTGCGGTGCCTAACTGTGTGCATAGAAACTGTCAAGAAAATTCCAGGGCAGAGCATGGTCAAGAAATGAGACAGCAGCGCTCAATGACACTAGTGTGATTTGGCAAAAAAGAAGTGATTAATTCATTTTTTCAAATCCGTCTTACCAAGGAAGGACAAGTGCAGAGAAAGGTCCCAGGGGGCCAGAGAGAGCAACAGCGAAAAGGCGGCTCCTCTTCCTGCCAGGACTCCCTGAGCTCCAGCACGCTTCCTCTTACCTGGGGGGCCCGGTGGAGTGTGTACACAGCATCCTGAGCCCGCCTCCCAGACTCTGATTTTGCAGATCTGGGATGAGGCCCCCAAATTCATCTTTTTGACAGCGATGATCAGGTGGCTGTGCAGAAGGCAGTCAGAAGCCCCGGCTGTGATGGAGCTTATGCCAGGGGGGACGATCACATGGGGAGACTGAGGGTAGATGTGGCTGGGTGACTCTGGGCCTGCAGGGAAAGGGTTCTGCCCGAAGCAGGAGGGGCTGGGTTTGCCTGTGTGCAGCAGCCAGAGGAAACTGGGCAGCACATTTTGGATCTGGGCTGAGGAACAGATGGTAGAAAGGCTTGGTGACAGGAAGCACTGGCTCTCCCTCCTGCCCCTGCTAGCTGGGTTGCCAGATAGGGTGGACATGACACAGATACCAGCCACGAGGCAGGACTCACTGTGACTCCACATGAAGGGTGAGGAGCCCAGTGTGTGTCCCGGTGAAAGCCCGAACTAGCCGGCTTGAGTTTGCCTAGCAGTGCAGCTGGAGTTTAGCATCTCTTTCTTTGTTCATTGAGACACCATTATGTGTAGAATATTGTCCACATACTCCACTGAAAAGAAGGAGGAAGAGAAGAAGCAGAGGAAGAAGAAAGGAGCTGGAATGCGGTACACGCCTGCAAACCTAGCACTCGGGCAACTGAGGTAGGAGGATCCCTGTGAGTTGCCTAGTGAGACCCTATGTCAAAAAATGAGCAAATGAACAAACAACAAAAAGAAGGAGAGAGAAAAAGGAAGAAAAGAAGAAAGGGTGGAAGGATTTAGGAGCAATCTGGGACTAGAGACCACGGAAAAAGAACGAGGGATGGGGATGCACTTCTGTATTTGAGTGCCCCCCCTGAGCTCACAGGGCCACAGCTGGCATCTTGAGTGTGCAGGGGGCCTTCGTCCCTGGATAAAGGGACACAAGTCGCAGTGGCCTTCAGTCTGTGGCCTGTGCCACAGGAGAGCTAGTTTTGCGAGGTCTTTGAGGGTCTGGTAGAGTTACATGAAGGGAGGTGGGACAGGAACCCCGTTCAGACCTCTGGTGCACAGGCTTCAGGCTTAGGTGTGCTGGTGCCTCTTGTCTGGTCTTGCTTCTTGGGCTGAGGCCATGGTCTGTTTTCCAGATGAAGAACAAGAAGCCCAGAGCGGTGAGGTGACTTGCGCCTTCCCATGCAGCCAGGCTCTGGCCGAGCTAGGCTCAGGCTCCCTGCAGATCAGCCTCAGATGGCGACTTTGCTTCTCCATCAGGGCTGTGGGCACCGTGCCCTGGAGCCCGGGACTTGAGGGGCATTTCAGTGCCCTCTGTTGACAATCCAGCCTTCAGTGTCGTTGCTCTGGCTGCCAGCTGCTGTCCCCACAGCCAGACCCCCACCCACACAGGCGAAGGCTTCGGCCCAGGGCGTGCTGGGGTGGGAGGAGGAAGCGCCCCCTGGAGGGGTTTGTCCTGGTGTCCTCAATGGCCCCATTGAGGTGGCCTGGGCCTGGTGACAATGAGCCTGTTGGAGCCCTCACTCCACTGAGGCCAGAGAGCCAGGGCTGGGCAGTCAGTGCTGGCTCAGAGGGCAGACGCTGACTTCCAGGGCAGGCTGCCAGCACCTCTGACGCGTTCTGAAATGCCAACTCTGCCTAATGGGATGCGGCCAGGCGGGCTCTGCATTCCTGCCTATACCAGGAGGGCAGAGGGGACCCAGTACCCCAGGACCCAGTGCCTCAGGCCTCACTTGCTGCTGTCCCTCTTCCCTACTGGGCCTGCTCACCTCTATGAGTGCACCCTTCTTGCTGGACACTGACAACAATGCTCACTCCTTCCTGGTGTCCCCTGGTCCCCAAGGACATCCTTTTCAGGCTTTTTGGAGACACAACATCCCCTCCCCAGTAGTTTAGGACACCTATAGAGGGGGACATCAGATAGAACCCAAGGTGCCTGATTCCATTTGAAAGTCAGATATGTGATGAATAATTTTTAAATTATGTTTACGTCTGTGACGAATATTGCTAAATGTCAAAGCTGGAACCGAGATGTGGGTTCATTGATCCAAGCACATTTGCACTAAAAATTATTTATAGTTTATCAGGAATTCATACTGCACTGGGCACCCTCGATTCTTATTTGCTAAATCTGTCACCCATGTTGGATGCCCAGGGTGGGACACTCGGGTGCCATGTGTTTTCCTGAAGCCACTGAGTTACTGTGGAACATGGGGAGGAGGGGGCCTTGCCTGTGTCTTCTCTCCACCCTTGGCTGCCTATTACATAAAATGATGGGGTGCTGCCCTTAGGGGGAGCTTCCTAAGAGGCTCTCACCATAGAAGCAGAGGGAGGGTCTTGGAGTCAGGGGATGCATCAGGAAACCCTGGGCTGGCCGTGTCACTGAGCTGTCCGCATGTGTGGTCCCAGGCAAGACCTTGAATTTATAGCTTTGCTTTTCCTCCTGTAAAGTGGGAGTGATATTTCCTGCCCCTAGGGACCAGGGTGAGATGCTAAGTACTTGTGTCCATCATGTATTACCAGCTGTAGGGTTCTAAATGCAATGAGTATGTGTGTGTGTGTGTGTGTGTGTGTGTGTGTGTGTGTGTGTAGGCACACATGTATGCACACACATAGAAGAGGGTAGGAGTTGAAGGGGAAAGAACCATGGCCCTGGACCTGTGGGGCCCCATCCCATATAACCTTTTCCTGTTTGCAAGTGATAATGTTAGGTTCAAGCCCTGTCTTCCCTGTGTGACTTCGAGTAAGACCTAATCTCTTCTGCCTGTTTCCTTCTCCGTGAAATGGGACCTCGTGGGTGTGACTGAGAAAATGAACAGAGACCCTGTGTGCATGTACCAAGTGCTTGGCGTGGAGCCTGGCACATGACAATGCCCGGAAGTGGGTAGCTTCTCAGAGGGTCTTGGCGAGCCTCCTAACAGGCTCGTGAGGTGCTAATTATCAGGTGGAGTGCCAAGTTCAGAGAGATTAAGGAACTGTCCCACACAGGGGCAGCAGAAGAGAGGATAGCCTTTCTCAGGGTGCCTTTGGTCCCCTGTCTTCAGGGAACTCTGCCTCTGGATTTCAACTGAACACCTCTGGGGGACACCTGGGCTCAGGGGTGCAGCTGTGTTTTGGTGCAGATGCCTGGTGTCCTAGAGACCTTGGCTTCCCTGTCTATGCCACACCCACTCCATCCCCACCCATCCTCCGGGTCAGGGAAAAGGACCTTCTTTTGGAATCTAAGGCTCACCCGCCTCATCCAGCTGCTGGGTTTGAGGTCCGAGGTTTTTATTGCCCTCTTAAACCTTTTTGTTAATGATGCCTGCGTGATTGGGCTGTTAGCATGGATGCTGGTTTTATTGCCTTGAACACAAAAGCAGCTTTGAGAGAAGGGGTGTATTTCTGGGGAGAGGCTAGGGTGGGCCAGCGCAGCCACCCTGTGGGAGTACCTTACTCACCTGTTCCTCAGGGGGTGGGTGGGGTGCTGGCCCATACTGACCATGCTGGGTGCTTGTATCAGAAAGAAAGTCAAGGGCCCTCCTCCCACTGCTCTCTGGGCTTAGGCCTTAAACCTATTTGGCAGACAAGTAAAATGAGACAGAGGCTGGGTGGTTTTACCTGGGTCCTATGGCTAGTACATAGCACCAGTTTTTTTTTTTGGGGGGGGGTTGGTTTACAGTACACATTGGGTGTAATATCCTCTCCCTACTTGAATGATGGAACTGTCCCATGCCACCTAATAGGAGATGCATGCATGTACCACCGGTGGTTCACAAGCACCGGGCAATGAGACATAAGACTCACAGCCCCATCGTGAATGTGTTAAAGTTGGGATCCTCCCGCCTCAGCCTCCCTGAGTGCTATGATTATAGGCATGTGCCACAGTGCCCGGCTACAGCACTGGACTTTGAGTGCAAGTCTCTCTGGCTTTGCTGTCTCTCAGGTACCTGGGTTTGCATGTTTTAGAGGAAACCGAAGCCATGGATGGCACATGCTTGCCTTCAAGGTTCCCGGGGAAGACATAAGCCACTACCTGCCACCTGCTGAGGCTTCCTTGGGAGATCAGGCCTTCAGAGCTTCCCTCTTTCCTTAAAAGGAAGAAAGGGCTTTAGATACACAGGGGAGATAGAGGGTTTTCCATGGCCGGGAAGCACTGGTCCAGAGGTGGTCAGCGGGACTAAACTTGGCCGTGGTGTGGGGAAGGACAACTGTGAGGAGTCTCGCTCGCTCCGGAGACGCACAGGAAGGTGACGCTGCATGCGCAAGGCTGGAGGAGGAGGGCCTGGAAGGCCAGGCAGGGACATTTGGTCTCCATCCCAGAGAGTGGGGAGCCATGATGGAATTTGGAGCAGGGGAGGGCAAGCCGAAAATAGTGCCCATGAGATTCTCAAGAAACTCGAAAGCACAGGGCCTGGAGGACTCCCTGGGGGTTGCTGGTGGTGATGGGAGAGCCCTGCAGATCTCGGCCAGCGTGCACGGGGTGATTACTGTGTACCAGCACTATGCTGAAGATTGTACGCTTATCAACTTGTTTAAAACTCGCAACAATCTTGTAGGGAAAGTAACGTTATAAACTCTGTTTTACACATGGGGAGGCTGAGTCTCCAGGTAGTAATAGGACCTGAAATAGGGGTGGGCATTGAGACTGAATGGGAGGAAACAGGTCTGAGGGTCACTGAAGGGGTTGGCAGTGTAGTTCAGCAGAGCGCTCATGGGCAGGGCCCTGAGTTCCACTATCAAAAAACAAAAACAACAGCAACAAAAACAAATGTCTTTGGAGGAGGGAGGAGGGCTGGGCCAGGGCTTGGCTGGGAAGAGGAGGAAGGGGTGGGAGGGTCTCCAGTAACTCCAAAGTGGGAGCAAGTTTCCCAGTGGTGAGAGTTGATGAAATTATGACCCAGCCACCAGAGGTGTTCCCTGAATCCCTCGTGATTCCCTGAATGCCGCCTTAAGATGGACCTGTGATATTGGTGGAAGGTGGAATCCCTGAGCCCTGGCCAGCCATGGGCTCCTCACCACCAGCCCTGGATGGAGACGATGCCGGCCTGCAGGCTCAGCTTGGCAAAGGCATGGGCCTGCGGGCCCAGCCGTCACCGTGTGCCCCCTGCCTCTGTCCTAAGTCGATGTGAAGCAGCCCATGTTCCACCACGAGTCCCACTTGGGTGTTTTAACAGAGATTTCCAGAAGCTTGGCTGAGGAAGTTTGGATTAGGGTGGTGGACAGGGATATGAATAGTCCCCGCCCCGCCCCATAGACCTCGTACCCCAATGCCTGGAGTCTGCAGTTGGTGACACACACGATGACACACCAGCTCTCCGGCAGTTGGCCAAGCCAGAGCTCAATCCTGACCTCAGACCACTTTGCAGCGTGACCTTGGATGAGTCTTTCCTCTTCCCCATCCTTCCCTGTCTCATTTGCAAGCTGGGGATGCTGAGAGTGCCCTCCTCGACTTGTCCAGGGGAATGAATCAAGAGAAGGCCTCTGATGTGCTTAATGCAGGGTCCGATACCTAGTAGGTGCACATTCGGTGTGAGCTGCATTTGCTGCCCCCATCCCACTCGGGTCCACTGTAGAACTCTCAGGCTTCCACAGGGGCATTGGACCAAGCCTGGGACTGGACAGCCCAGTGCTGCTTCTTCCAGGCTGCACGTGAGCTTAGCCTGGGCTCTTGCTCTCTCTCTCTCTCTCTCTGTGTCACTCTTGGCCAAATGCACGGGAAGGAAAAGGGCCAGCCCAGCCTTAGAGCACACCACCCCCGCCGGCATCATAGAGGACACTTCAAGCAATTCCTTCCCCCTCCCCAGGGTTCTGCTTCGGAGGCATGAAGCACTCTGGCCAATACTCATGGAGAACCCACCATGTGCCAGGCACTGGACTAGTGAATGCAGTCCTCACAGCCATTACATGAAAAGCTCTGTCATGAGCCCCTCTTATACAGGATGAAATGCAGCCCCAGGAGGCTAAGTCTCTTCTTTGAAATTCTATAGTGATAGCTGATCCGGGGCTCGAACTCCTAACCTGTGTGCCATTCTGAACAAAGGAGATGGAAGCCATTCCTCCTGCATGAGGCATGCATTTTGATAACCTGCCGACAGCCCGGGAGGTTTGCTGCTTCTGAGTACGAGCGACCAGAGCCATCTGTCGGGTGCTTTTTTGAGGGAGCTGGTGTAACTGTTTCAGGGTAAAATGCAGAGAAATAGCATCACTTTTTTTTTCTCTGTCGTGGTAAAAATAACCTGCAGGGATGGGAAGAACAAATGGCAGTTGGGAGGCTGGCATAGTAGGGGAGAAGGAGCTGGCGTGCTGGGGCTGCCCCCTGGGTGCCCTGTGCTGCCATCTGCTAGGCAGGGTGCCACAGCAGCACGACCTGCGTGGCCACCGCCATTGGCCTGCAGAAATGCAGGGTCTCCCCCAGAGGACTTGGGGCCCAGGGAAGCTCAAGGGGTAGAGGAGACCCCTAGAGGATGGCGACAGTTCAGCACATGTCCCCACACAGGATGTGGCTGTGCCCGGGTGTGCCACCTCCTGTGTCAGCCACCTCCAGACAGAAACCGGACAGGGCCTTGGATCATGAGATGTTTTTTTTAAAAGATTAAAAAAAAAAAAACCTGAAAGTAGTTGGTGAAGTTGAGATTATGTTAATTTATGCAGTTTCCACTGCTGCTAGGATTAAAATAGCTCCCTTTCCAGAAAACCAGAGATGCTGACTATCCGTCTGCCTGCCTGTTGGGTTCCAGGACTGGGGGACGGATGGACAGGTCATAGATGATGAGGACTGCGGTACCAGACCCAGAACCGGGCTGTGTTCAGGTGGCAGGCGAAGGGACCCAAGCAAAGTCTTCCCCAGCTGGTGTCATAGAACTTGGTCCTCTGAGCCCCTGTGACTCAGCCAGCTCGTCTCTGGATGTTACCCTTCAGTCCTGGCCTCCTGTGTCCTCTTGGCTCTGTGCTGGGATGTGCTAAGCAGACACACTGATTATTCAGAGGTCAGTTTCAGGTTTAATAGCCATGCTTTGCTGATAGCCTGGTGAGGGCTAGGACCTTCAGGGTGAGACTCCTCGCAATACTCTGAGAGTAAGATTACAGGGAAATGACGTTTATGTGATCCATTGTACAGAAGGGATTGCTGGGGGCTCCTGGGTAGAACTGACTTGCTAAGAATCAGAGAGCTAAGTGGCAGCAGGGCTGGGACTCAGGACAGATGTCTACACTCGTCATCATTTTGTCAGCCTGCCTTCTCTAGCCATCTGGAGTCAGAATTCAAAATGTGAGTAGTTAGGGAAGATCTGGGGCCTTCGAAAAGCTGTCATGGCTCTCCTGTCCTGTAGTGCTCACGCTTCCCAGGGGACAGGAAAGGAACTTGTCAAATGTCACCTGCCTGGTATAAGGCAGAGCCAGGATTCAAACTCAGATCCCTACCCTGCAAAGTCTAGACCCTCGTTTCCTCCGAGCTGTGCTGTTGGTTACAGCTGTTCTTGGTATGCATTCTAATCAGACATCATGACCATAATATTACCTTTAGGGGTAGCGTAGGCAGGGGACCCCCACCCCAACATAGAGGGAGCATCTGGAAAATACTTTTTAAGGTGCGCCTATCTAAATATAAAACACTTCTTGCCAAACATCAAGGAGCCAGCACCGTGTCAGTGAACCGAGCTGACAGTCCACGGGAGAGCTACCAGGAGACTGTTCTCCTGCCCCCTACAATCAGGACCCCGCCAGGGAGCCCAAGATAACACCTTGGGGTCATTCCCAGAGCAACTCGAAGTATCTGGTTGCCACCACGAATGGGCAGAAGTTCAGACAGTGCCTTGAAGGAGAGCTGAGGACAGGGATGCCATGGGTGTGGGTCAGAGTTGGGGACATCTGGGAATGTCCCAGGCCTGGGAAGAAGATTTAGAAGAAGTTGAAAAAGACTCAATTTCAAGGACAAAAGTGACCATGGAAATAAGAAAAAATAAAGGAAGAAGAGAGGGCAGCTAGATGTATACCAGGCTGTGGGTGGGGGCAGGGTGAATAAGGTGAGAATCACAGCTTTTAGGGATCTTACAGCCTACAGGGGGAAGCCAGGGATTAACCACATCATTACAGGGAGGAGGAAGGGCCAGGGAAGCAGGGAGGGGCCTGGCTGTTTATAGACACCTGCATGGCAGGGAAACAGGGTCAGAAGCCATATAAGCCGGTGATCATGGACTTCAGGGTCACAGAGTGGATTTCAGGACCATTCTCGTTTCTTAGCTCCACGACCGTGCCAAGACCTTACACTCTGACTTCAGTTTCCTCATCTCAGAAGCCCCAACAAACCTGCCCGCCTGGTTGGGGCTGGGGCTGGAGAGGGTTAAATAAAATCCAGCGCAGGAGGCTGTTAGCCCAACTCTGCCCAGTACATTATGACATTGCAAGTTATCACCTGACTTCCTAGACCTGAGCAGATCTGAAGGAGCCAGTGGGGATGCTGAGGTGAGCAGGCGCTGTGGATGCCTGATGGTGGCACCTCTGACTATCAGACAGCTAGGAAGAGGGGCCTGAGCACTGGTGCCCTGGCAGCCCTAGGAGCAGTTGGCGCTGGTTGGGTTGCAAGTGCCTCTGGATGTCAGGAGATGCGAAGATAGAAAATAGAGCTCTGTAGATCAAAAGGCTAAAACAGAAGTTGGGACGCTTCATGCAGGGAGCTTTGGTTTTCTGGAAACTTTGGTGGGGAGGAAGAGCTCCCTTGGGCTTGAGAATCCTCCGGCCTCCTCTGCTCCTTCCGTGCCAGTCAGGGCACTTTCCACGCATTGTGGCACAGCCCAGGCAGGGCAGGGCTGCCGGACACCCATCTGCTCAGGAACCTGGGAGCCCGTCCGACTCGCTGGGCTGGATTTCCAGTTTGTGAGTAGATTTTTAATGTGGGTGACAGATGAGGGAGAAGCACATCTGGCTGATGAAAGATAGCTCCATCTGCGTGGGTCTGGAGAAAAGATGGAGACCAGAGAGCGATGCTGATGGCTCTTCCTAAAGTGGAACTCGTGGGTGGGTTTTCAAGGGAGAAAGCGGCATTGACAGTGAACACAGGTTCCCAGACTGGTACCTGAGAGCGGACCCTGGAGGGAAGTTGGCAGAGGTGGCTTGTTCCTGACGGAGATGAGGGAGGGCAGTTCCTGGCCACTCTGAGGGAGCTTGGTCCTGTCCTTAGGGGAAGCCACTCAGGTTTCAGCACACAGGGTCTTACAAGGTGCTGCCCTGCAGCAGACACAAGAGGGGACTCTTCTGCTACGTGGAGCTCCTCCCAAGCCCCTGTGACAGGGCAGGGTGTCTCCTGGCAGCTGGTACTGCAGGACCTGTCATTGGGCCACCCATCCCATTGGTTTCTGTCAGGAGAGGGGGAGGCAGCTAGGGGGAACATACAGCTCATGTCAGAAGGAACCATTCAGGTGCAGGTGAATGTAAATAAATCTCACCCTCTTCCTTGGGGCCTGCCTCCCTGATTTACAATGTCTGAAATCATTTTTTGACCATTCAGAGGTACCAGATTCTCTGTTAGACTCTTTGCATGCTCATTTACTCTTCTTGGCAATTTCAGTGTGCTCATTTTATTCCTGTTTTGAGACAGAAGTGAGTACACAGGAAAAAGTGCAGGGGATTCAAACTCAGATCTGTTCCCCCTTAATTTCTGCTTCAGAAGTCATACTAGGATCCTAAATCCCTCTGTTTTTGTTTGTTTTGAGGCATGGTCTCACTATGCAGTTCAGGCTGGCCTTGAACTTACTTATGTAGCCCAGGCTGGCCTTGACCTCTCAGTAATCCTCCTGCCTCAGCCTCCCAAGTGCTGGGATTACAAGTATGCACCACCTCACTTTGTGTTCAGCAATGCTACGTTTGCCACTGTCCTCACCACCCCAAGTTGTTTGGCCCCTGGCCAGCAGCTTGGCCCCTCAAGGAATGTAAGTTTCGCTTGTCAGTGAGAGAGGAGGGTGGGATGGGTTTGGGGATACCTGAGAAAACACTTCTGCCCTTTGGTCCCTCCTGAAGGGGGCAGAAGAAGATGGCAGTTACAGATGCAGCCGAACTGAGCCAAGTAACCAGTACCAGGGTCCTGGAAAGACCTAAGCTTTGGGCTTAGAATCAGTACTCAGGAATTGAGTTTCATGCAGTTCCTGAAGGGGACTTGGAAGAGGAAAATGTATTGGTCCTGGCTGGTGGCCCAGGAGTGGAGAAAGGTCCGGTGCTCATCAGGGCTGCAAGCAGGTACCCGCTGGGGGGCAGCAGTGAGGCTGGAGGGCCTTGCTGGCACTGTGCCATCTGGGATCACCTACTACAAACTGAGCATGAAGCGAGATGACAGGAGAGACAAGTGCCTGCGGGAGTCTCGGGGCAGGAAAATGTCCACGGAGGTTGAATCCATGGCAGACTACTAATTTGCAGCAGGTCTTGAAGTTTGAGGGGTTTGTTCCAAAGAAGTAGGCAAATAGCATTCTAGGCCGAAGGAACCACTGTAGGGGAAGAAACAGAGTTCAGAAAACACAGTAAACACCTTCAGGAAGGAGATTTATTCCTGTGCTGGAGACCGCAGCGGGGAAGAGTGTGGTAACAGAACAGAACCACAGAAAGTGTTTGATTTGGTGCCCAGTTAGTAACCGTAGCAAGCATTTATTGAGCACTTGCTACACATCTCCATGCTTTGAGCATGTCGCACGTATTGTCTCCTGCAGTTCTCATGAAAAGCCTCTAAGCCAGACACCTTTAGTAATGCAGAAACTGGTGCCGAGCGTTCACTGGCACATTCCAGGTTGCTCAACTGGCAACTGAGGCATCCTGGCCCTAGAGCCCATCTCCTAACCTCGTGTCTGTGTTGTTTCCAGCAGCAGCCAGCAGTCTGGTGACCTCAGTTGGGGGGAGGTGAGACCCGGCAGCTTCTGTTGGCTCCTCTGTGAAACTGGCTGACAGTCTCCTCACTGGGGAATAAAGGCAGTGTCTGCAGAGTACACAGTCAGTGCCCAGTAAATGGCCAGACTGAGAGCAGAATTCGCTTCACGGTGCTCATTACCAGAGTCCAGGATTGGGGACGTCTGGCACCCTCGCTGTGGTGCTCCTGGGAGGATGCTGCGGCTAGCATGCAAGCCCCCTGGCTGCACCTCCAGGTGGTTCCCTCCACCGAGGCCTGGCCTGGTTTCCAGCCTGCCCGTCACTAGACAGTGAGAGAGTCACCCTTCACCCCCGCTGCCGAAGACAGCAGAGAATCAAAAAGACTCCTCACTTGCCCATCCAGGCCAATCCACACATGAGTGAGAAGCCACGGACAAACAGGTTCCCCTCCCGGTCTCCCGCTGGCCGCCTCTCTGGAAGCAGCAGCTGCTAGTGCCACCTGGTGGCGTTTCGCAGCGATGCATGCACGGAGGCTGCTGCAGTGTTTCGTTTAAGGAACTCAGCATCCCGAGAATCCAGTGTTCAATTCAGTTAAACGCAAAAGTGAGATCAGAGAGAGGGAATAGCAAGGTTTGGAAGGGAAAGCACCATGAGAAGAGTGCTGTGGCCTCGGCTCAAATCCTGCCACCCATCTGGGACGGCGAACGCATGACAGAACTTCTGTGAGCCAGTTTCTTACCTAAAATATGACAATTGTCCACGTCTTCCCAGCAATGTGAGGCTCCCGTGAATGGCTTTGTAAAGTGCAACCCCTGATGCAGGAGGTGGAGTTTACGGTGATTGCAAGAGTGAGTGAGGTCAGTACTTCTGAGCCTTCTAGTCCAGTTCTGGCCTGGTGTAACCCCCACTGCCCAAGCCCATCAAGGAGCAGGGACAGGTGCGGATTTGGTTTCTCCCTCTTCACTGGTCCTGTACATCTTCCATGTGGGTAAAATGCTGGGGTCTCAATCCTGATGGTCCTCCCAGGCCACAGCCTCCTTGTACAAGGTACCTTCCGGTGACACTGCCCTGTGCCTGCCACGATCGTTTCTTAGCCTGTGCCTGTGTTTCCTCAAAGGGCAGAAGTCTAGGTCTCACTAAGGGACAGGATGCTATACTGCCAGGTGAAGCTTCACCTCAGGGCTGGACATGGCCCAGGGCTGAGTCTGCAGGCCCAGGAATGTGCTGGCGTCTGCACCTGGACACACAGCATTTGCTCCTCCCTTGTGCTGCTGGACACAGAGCCCACTGTTTGCACCGGGCAGTTTTCCTAGTGGCTTCTCACCATCCTGCTCTGGTAGCATCTGGACTGGTCCAGCCCAAACAGCCCCGAGGGTCTGTTGCCACAAATCGGCTGTGGCCAATTTGGGTCCAGCTGGGGTCCTCCCAGCCTCAGGTCCTAACACCATGCACATCCCACAGGTCCCCAGGGGCTGCCTGATTTCGAGGAGCACCTACATGCTACGTGAGGTGTCAGATATCCTTATGGGTCCCATCTCATTTCTTCCTCCAGGCAGCCCCGGCAGGGTGCTGTGACGGTCTGGTCACTTGGGGAGCTGCAGGCTTGGTTTCAAACCCCAACTTCTGCCTCCAGGGCTGGTGTCTGCTGAGTGTCAGAGACACCACCCCAGAGACCCAGGCAGGTGCTCACTCCCCAGAGCCCGCTACTGGCTCCCACATCATCACCTCCCTGCCCCAAATTCTTCCAACGTGCCGAGTTTGACACCCTTCCTGTGGGGGCCCCATGGAGACAGAGAGAGAGAGCAGGCCCTGAGCGGCCTTTAGCGGTTCTCTTCGCCCTCAGGATTTCCATTAGTAATCTTAATTTAAAATGTAATAGACACAAAAAACTTTTTCGAAAGATTTATAACCAGGGTATAAAATGGGTGAGGAAACCTCATTTTCCCTCCTTCCCATTGTCTCAACAGCTCACCTCTACGAACAGTTGTTTTGCATCATTCCAGGAACTTTTGTACAAAAACAAGCGTATTGAGGTCCTCCCCTGGGCGGGTATCTCTCATTGTCCCCCGGGGCCTCTTTCCTGCCTCTGCATCTCTCAGGCATCCCTGTGTGGAGGTCAGGTGTGCGTCTCACAGCCTCCTGGACAGGTGTGAGGACCGCACGGTTCCCAGTGCCGTCGCCCTCCCGGAGGACGTTCCATTGGCTCTGGGCCTTTGCCATCGTGCACGGTACCCTCGTGACTTCTGTATCTTTGCATAGTTGCACACGACAGACCATGTGATGAAAGGACTTCTGGAAACCAACTTATTGGGTTAAAGCATGTGCTTTTAGATTTGGCTTAAATACTGCAGAATGGCTCTCCGGAAGCTGTGGGCCAGCTAGACTCCCACTGGCCGGGGGAGGAGAAATGATCTCCACCTGAAGATGGGAACAGTGGTCAGCAGGCTGACGGTGATTCCGAGGCATCCAGGAACTGCTTAGGACTCCTGTCCGGCTTCAGCCCGCACGGTGTCTGGAATTCTCACCTGCTCCTTGGGCAGGGGCATTGATTCTCCAGGGCTCAGATGTACGGGGCAGCCGTCAGTCCCCGGAGCCCCAACTCTGAACCCCGGAAGGGTGACAAGGAAAGTCCGCTTGTACTTATTAATGGTGGACTAAGGGAAAGTGGCATTAGGACTTTCCTGGGCCATCAGCACCTTTGCCTTCATGCATTCTCTTCTTCATTTAAAAAAAATAGTACATTAAAAAGTATGCTTTGTGACCGCCTTGGCATAAGATCAAGATAATCCAGGATGGACTGTATTCACTGTTTTCTTCTGATTTCAAAAAATTAAAATGATGTCACCAGCCCCTAAAAGCGCTGTGCACCCTGAATGTCATCTTTACTGTTCCTGGTGTTGGCCTTGGCCTTGGCCCCCAGGATACCCCCCACACTTCCTCACTACCTGTTGTCTCCAGTGCTCACCTTGACTTTGGACACTGAAAGGCCAATACTGGGGACAAACAGTCCTGACTTAAAGTACCAGGCAGCCTCTGGGTGGGGTTTAGGGCTCATGCCCATTACCAAGGCAGCAGCTTCTGTAGTTTTCAGAGTGTTTTGACCAACATTATTTTACTGGCCATCTGCCCATTTTACAGATTACAAAATCAAGGCACTGAGAAAAGAGTGTCATCCTGGACATACAGTGAATAGGAAATAAGATTGTAGAATCAAACACAGTGTCAGCCCTTTTCACAGCCTCCTGCAAGGCCAGCACTGCCAGCTGGGTTCAGCCGGATCTTCTGATCCAGATTTGCTCTCTGGACTTCCTCCTAGAGGTGTGGCTTTAGGGAGGACAGCACTTGACAGTGCTACAGCCTGCAGGTTGCACGGTCCCCACATTTGGGTGACAGGTGGAAGTCATTGCAGCCATGGTTCCTGAATGTCTCCCCAAGTGACTGGCTTCGGGATGTGTGTGTGTGTGCATGTGTGTTGCGTGCAAACATGTGCATTTGTACATGTGTGGGCGTGTGCAAGTGTATGTGTGTGTATGCGTGCGTGCATGCGTGTGTGTGTGTGTGTGTGCTTTTTAAACTACAGTAAAATTGATTGTTACACCTGCCTGGGACCCTATTTTAATGTAAGTAGAGCGTCATTAGGAATTCAGAATTAGGTAGCTCAGCCTTAATTACTTTTTGTTTGTGGAGTGCGTCTACTGCCGTTAACAAGGCAGATGCTTGAAGGGCAGGGAAGGAGGATTCATCAGGAGCAAGTGGATTTAAGAAGTAGTGGTAGGTGGTAACATCGGAAATGGCCTGTTTCTTTTTTGATTTGTACTCTGTCTGATTCCTGCGTTCTGATTCTCCTCACCCCTTTCCATAGGCTCTGTGTCCCTCCTGGGAATCCTGATCCTGTTGCTTCCTATTGTGCTATCTATGGTGTCAAACATCCAGGCCTGCCTTCTGGGGTGCACACACCCCCAGATCTCTGCTCCTGATGGAAAGGGGCCATGAGATGAAGCTTTATAAAGCTAGGCTTTTATCATGTCCCTCCCTTCTTAAAAAATTTATGCCTATTGCCAGGAGTGGTGGCACATGCCTGTATTGTCAGCAGTGGGGAGGCTGAGGCAGGAGGATTGCTGCATAGCCCAGCCTGCATAGCCGGGACTTTATAGTGAGTTCAAGGCCAGTTTAAACTACATAGTGAGACCTTGTCTCAGAACAACACCACAAAATTACAGTTATTAATTATCTGCATTTTACTGAACATTATTATACCCCTGGTACTTCTGCAGCACACATGTTATTTATTGCCTAATAATTTTGGGGGGTAAGGAATAATTACATGGGGTTTATAGATGCGAAACTTGAGACTCAGTGAGGTTGAGTCAGTAGCTTGAGATCACAGAGAAAAAAAGACTCAGATTTGACACCCTCTACCATCACTCACACAGGACAGTCAGAAAGGGCCAGACAGAGCACACTCGCCACACAGCCGGGCTGGACGGGGCCTAGGACAGGAGCTGAGCCTTGGCACTGGGAGCCATCAGGGTTCAAGCAGCCCCACAGGGAGGCCAAGGGGCTTTTGTCCCATTCCAGCCTCTCTGCTCTTCTGTGCATGTCTTCCCACAGCGGTCTTGATCTGGCTGTGGGTTGTTTGTTTTCTAAAGCTAAAAATTAAACTGGGGTTGTGGCACAGCACTCGGGAGGCTGAGGCAGGAGGATCACAGAGTTCAAGGCCAGCCTGGGCTACATCGTGAGTTTTAGGTCAGCATGAATACACAGTGAGATCCTGTGTCAAATCAAAAAAGAACACACACACACACACACACAAACCCAAACAAACAAACAAACAAAACTAAAAATGAAACCAAGAAGGGAAGAGCCAGGGCTTCTGGGAAACAAGACCTGGAAGCGCCTGGAAGCCTTGGTTGGGCTGCCATGGCCCCCTGTCCCCAGTGGGTGGCATGGAGATGGTGCACAGCCCAACAAACCTGAGTGCTTGGTCCACTGAACGTGGCCCTGGTAGTTGGTGGCTGGCATGGGTAAGCCCTGCTCTGCGCTGCACCGGGACCTCTGGTGTGATGGGGCAGGCAGAACCAGGGAGGCTGGATCTCCCCCTCACGTTTGGTTCTCTCACTTGTCTTGAAGCCCTTATAGACGCTGTGAGTGTCTGGGGATCATCATGTGAGCCCCAGGCGACAGTGAGGTGCACCTGTTTACGTGCATTCTACACCTTCTCAGGGTAGCAGAGGTTGTGGACTTACTTACTGAGCATCTATGACAGGAAAGCCTAGGAGGTCTGGGGACAGCGGGGAGTGTCACAGCCTAGGCTGAGTTTCAGTTCTTCCCCCTCTGCCTTCTGCTGTTTATCTTTTGGGGATCTCGCTCCTCCGGGAAGGAGTGGGACCGCCTTATTCTCCACCTACCAAGAAGCCTGGCACAGTGTACATGCTGAATGACACTGCTGAGAGAATTCAATGTGACAATGGGGACAAACTGCTTAATTGGGTCAGGGGTCATGTGTCATTCATATAATGGGGAAGGGGAAGCACCAGTTCTGCAGGGCCTTGTGGGCCAAGGAGGAGCAGGCTGGGAGGAGAAAGCATCTCTGAGACCCGGATGGAGAAGACATGTCAACTTGATCAAGGACATTGATGGGCAGGGGTAGAGAGGAAATGGACCGAGCCACCAGGGTGGCGAGTGATGAAATCTAGGGTTGGAGCCCAGAGCTTCTTACCCCAGCTCGTGTGGCTTGTGGGCCATGCCGAGGTCTCCCTCTCTTCTGTTCGCTTTTACCACGGATTGGGTACACGTCTCCTGTGAGATGCCGTTGAATTACAAGCAGACTCCACTTCTGAGAAGCAGCATTGCACGGAGCATTGGGCAGTGATCGGTTATCTCTCAGTTTCCTTCTGCAGGAGCATACAGGCTACTGTTGATAGTCACGGCCCATCAGTGCAGCACTTACAGTGCCCTTCTAGGCCTGGCACTCACCATGCCGTGGAAGTGCAAAACCAAGGCTGAGGAGCAGGTGGGGACCCCTCCTTCCAGCTCTGTCCCCGCTCTGTACGGCTCTAGCTCACCACCAAACCCTGGCTGCTGAGACTTAGTTTCCAGTTTGAACAAAATGTCATTATCCTTAATATGACTGTATTCTTTCCATCAGAGGCGGGAAGATTAGAGGCTTGGAGGCAGCCAGTAATTAAACTCACCTGTCAGAGCTGAGCTCGTGTCAGAGTGAAGAGCATCCTCTAACCTCCCTTGCATTTCTCTGCATGTCAAGGCGGCTGGATTAAGCTCCTTATGGGGACAATGATTGACCCCAAAATGTTAGAACAAGGATTACCAAGATGGAATTTGGCTCAGTTACCTGCTTGTCCTGGCTTAGGAGAGCTGGAGATTCTTGAGCTGCTTAAGGAAAGTGCTCACTGCTGAGGAAAGCCGGGTTCCTAGCTATGAACAGCTGGTGGAAACGGTTTCTAGGATCGCAGCGTTCAAACTTGATATTTGTCTGTACCCCAGAGATGAACTTCATTCAGGCTAGTCCGGGGACGAAGTGCAAAGTCCACAGAATCTTTCCAGTGCCGTTTGTCATCCATGGCTTTGAGGGAGTTGTGTCACACACTTTGTTCCTGATGATGGGCCATGTGAGCCAGAGGCTGGATGGGGCTTTGTTCTCCACTCTGGAAAATTACAGTCTGGTGTACTTCAGAGGGATTCTAATGAGACCATCGGAGGCACCGACTCCAGCTGTGCACATTCAGGTTTCAACTCCACGGAGTTTAACGCGGCTCAATTTCTGTAGTGATTGTTCGGTCTCTTCCTTGCTCAGGTCCGGGTAGTGTTGTCATGGAGACACTCCATCATTTTCATTGTCACCCTTGCTTGTCCCCACTTGCTTCTGCTGTCCCCACTCTGTCCAGCTTTGACTCGGCGACTTCTAGCCAGCTCCACCCCATTCTCATGCTGCCTCAATTGCTCTCCACCACTGTTTTTTTGCTGTTTCCAGAACATTCCCCAGTGTAGGAAACTGGAGATAGTCAGTCAGGAAGGGGCTTTCTAAATAGCTATTGTTCAATCCTCAGTTCAGATAGAGTAACTGAAGCCCAGAGAGGGAAAGCAACTTGCCAAAAAAGTCACGTAAGACAGAGTCAGGCTAGGGCTCCAGCATAGGAGCTGCAGACAACCCCAGCGCTGCCACAGGAGAGCTTCACTGACAAGGCATGAACCGTCTGTCTGCTGGGCTCTGCCCTGGTGCTTTTTGTGTATACCACATGCAGTTCTCACCTAGTACTCTAGGGTAGGAAATCTGGTTTACAGGTGGAGAAACTGAGGCAGCTTTCTACTCATGCTGGATGCTGCCAGCTCTTGAATCAGTTGTGTGTGTCTTTCCCCAACTCCACATTCAGGACAGCAGCTTGCTGGTTCAACTTGGCCACAGTGAGGCTATTTACACTACAGAAACTGGCAAATGCTATAAATCAGGGCTTTCTCTCTCCATCCTCTTCACCACTAGCAGATACGGTTTACCAGGACTCCATGGAAAATGAGGTAACCTGCTACTGGGGAGGAAGTGGGTCTCTGACTTTAAAGCCTGAGCTCTTTTCCAATACCCTATGGTGCTAATCAGCACTTTCTGTTCGTCTGTCTTTCTGTCTTCAGCTGTGCTGGAGTTTGAACCAGGACCTCCTGCATGCCAGCTGAGCCATACCCCAGCCCTAACTGGCCAGATTTGCAATGCCTCATTCCCTCTTGGGCTGAAGGTGATGCAGGGGAAGCTGGGTACCTAGGATGGTGGCAGAGTGCAAGGGATCTTGTGTGGCCACCGGGAGAGGAAGTTTTCCCCAACCACTCTGCTGTAACCACTGGCCACTGCCTCTTGTGTTCTCCCTGTGCTTTGAATTTCCAATCTGGCTTTCAGCTCAGGCCCTTCTTGTCCTTGTTCCCGCTGCCTCACAGGCTCTTCCCCCTAGAAGCACAGCTTGCTACCCACTTCCTTGTTGTCTAGATGGGTTGGTTCCTTGACCAATCCATCTAGATTAGCATCACCCTGTTCGTTTCCTTGTTGATTCTCATAACTTGGTCACCATCTGTTTTCACCACACGCAAGTGTTTGCTTTTGGTCTTTCTCTCACTGTGGAATGCAAGGTCCACATGGGCAGGACCTGTGTTGTGCTCACCATTAGCTTCAGAGTGCAGAGTGGGGAGGGACTGGATGGATGAATGGTGGGTGATATTGGACCCTGTGTGCTTCCCTTCCTAGACTTGATTTAGGCAGACAAGCACCAGCTCAGATACTTAACTTGGAAGGCAAAGGCTTTCTCCTTAACGCCCTGATGTCACGAGGTCTTCCATGTCTATAAGCCATCTTCTCTCAATCCCTGGAGCTTTTTCTTTCATGTTCCTGTGTTCCCTCCCAAAAAAGAGGCCAACTGTTACATCAGCCTGTGCTGATTTGCTGACAAACAATCCATCAAACATTTTGCAAAGGAACCTTTGACCCTGAGAACTAATTACATTTCCATCTTGGAAGGTGAACGTGTTTGTGTCATTTAAACTGACTTGAGAGGGTGTTTGGGGCTGATTGACTGTGACCTTTGGAGAAACAAATAAAAGGGTGCTCAGGTGACAGCCAGTCATGGGAAGCTGTGGCGATCCCAGGTGAGGTGCCCGTACTCTCATCGTGACCAGAAGGGCCACACCAATATTGTTTTGCACACTTCCTAGGCCACGCCTGCCGGTAAATGCAGAACCATATGTGTTGTGTATGTCTCTCCCACACCTACGCCCAGCTGCCTTTTTCACTTATTTTATAGATTACAGAAAATTACAACCATGTAGACAAGGGAAAAGGATAATTAGAAATCTGTGATCTTACCCCAGAGATAACAATTGTGAATATTTTGATAAGTTCCCCTTCCGGTCTTTCTTCCCTACCGATGTACAGTTAGTGTATTGTAACCCATGTTTTGAAAGACTTAACATATCAGCGCATGTCCTTAAATATTTCTGCACACAGTCTCTTAGACCAGTGGGAAAGTATTTTGCTGGATGAAGGCATCATAATTTAACTCACAGCTGGCCGTTGGACATGTGTGCTGCTTGCAGCTGTCATGAACGATGTGGTCACGGAGCTACTGTTAGTGAGTTTTAGCTAAGCGGTTACACTCTCATGGCCATGAACTTCAGTACCTGCGAAGGAACTGTGCCTCCTCCACTATGCACCGAACCCCTCATCCCCGACGCAATGGTGTTTGGAGATGGAGCCCTGGGGGCAGTCAGGTTTAGATGAAGTCGTGAGGTAGCATGAGAGCCCCATGGTACCATTGCTGCTGAAAAGAGGATGGAAGGCATCAGAGCTCTGTGCTCTCCATGGTGTGAGGGGGGCCATTGTCAAGAACCTGTGTGCTGACACCCTCATTTTGAATTTCCCGTTTCCGGGACTATGAAGAGTGTTTGTTGTTTAAGCCCCCTCACTTGTGCTATTCTGTAGTAGCTGTCCAAGCTGACCCAGACACCCCAAACTCACTGAATCCTTCCCCTATACTTGCCAATATTATGACCATGATTTGACCACAGGGCCTTTGCATATTCTGTTCTCTCTGTTTGATGGCCCTTTCGCCTCAAATTTCTTCACCTATTATAGATTTCTTCTCCACCTCCCCTCCAGTCATACATTTCTTTGTATTTTAATATTTCTGAAGTGAGAATGAATCTAAAAGTTAGTGTGCATTTTTGGATGGTAGTGACCCATGGGCTTGAGAAAGACCACAACCCCCTTCCTTCCCTGAAGTCAGCTCAGGCAGTGCCTCCAGTGTTTGGGTTCCCTCCTGGACCCTCAAAACTTCCTCCTCTGGTTAGCTAATCACCCTGTACTGTGCTCGCACCCTGTACTGTGCTCTTTCGGTCCTTGGCCTGCCCTGGTACCAGCCCTTCCTTGAAAACATGAAGCTGTCTTTGTTCCCTTATCTGCCTGGTAGCCAGGCTCCAGGAAAGGTGGGGAGGCCGGACAGGATGGGGCGGAGCCACCGCCTCCCCCTGGAGAGCGCCTTTGCAGAACCCCTGGTGGGCAGGACAGAGCCTCTCACCTCTGCCAGCTGTGAGCTGTCCCCACTTCAGGCCCGGGCTGTGTGTGTTGGCTTAGAGGGGGGCAGGAGGGAGGCGGGTGGGTGGAGGTTTGGGTCCTTCGCGCCGCCCACATGGCTATGCGGAGCTTCCAGGAAGCTGCTCACCAGCGCAGTGATTGTGTTCCTTGTGCCTCAGAATGACACTCCTGAGTCACAAGTGCTTGGATTTCAGCTTTACAAAAGGGCCTGCTAGAGAGATCGCCTTTCCTGCTGCCCCTCTGGCCCAGCCCAGTATACAATGACCACGGCACAAACTGGCCATTTGAGCCACCTTTCGGTGCTTCCTCCTCCCAGGTTCTCTGCTTTCTCTCCCTGCTCCGGGCCTTTCTCTTTGTTCTGAGTTCGCCTCCCTTTATCTGCCCTGCATGACTTTTACTTCGTTTTTTGCTGCTTCGCTCCAGTTCTGGAAAGAATATAGTACCTGTGAGCCGGGTAGTGTCTGCACAGAGCTGGGAGGATGCAAGATCATCCTCTCTGGTTGGGAAGGTGAATGGGCAGCTGCTGATTTGAGAAAGACAGGAAGGATTCTAACAGGTGACCCCATAGGGGAGGAAAGGGAAAACCCAGCACAAGCACAGGCAAGAGCAGGACGGGAGGACTCAGGACAGGCGAAGCAAGTACTTAGAAGATCCAGAGATGACCTGCAATGTGCTGGCACTGTTTGGGTGGGTGACTCAGGTATCACACCGGCCCCTGTTTCTGGTAGCCAATGGAGTCTTTCTCTTCTTGTGTATTTATTTGCACACTCGAGCCCCACAACAGCCCTTCTGTTGTCGCCATTTTACACATTGGGCCATTGAAAACAAGGGCCATGAAGCCGTCTGCTCATAGTCACAGCGCAGCTAGATGAGAAGTGAGAGCTGGACTCTGCCCTCCTCTGTCTTTCCAGTGTGTTTGAGCTCCTCCATCCAGGGCATGCGGCAGGGTGATTTGATGCCATTGAAAGATTCCATGCACCAGGTAGCTTCACCCAGTGCTGGTGTCTTCTCTTGAAGTCCTGGAGGCCACACATCCCAAAATCAAGGCGTTGGCAGGCATGGCTCCTTGTGGAAGTGCTCTGGAAGAATCTGTCCCCTGTGTCCCCTTGGCTTGTGGTGGTGGCCAGCAATTCTTGGTGTATTCCTTGGCTTAGACCTGTGTCCTTCCGATCTGTGTTTTCGTCTTCACCTGGCCTTGTTATAAAGACATCAGTCATTGGATTTATGACTCACCCTCATTAAGGGGGAACACATTATAACAAGTCACATCTGCAGAGACCTCATTTCCAAATTAGGTCACTTCTGAGATTCCAGAAGACATGAATTTAAGGAAAAACATTCAGTGCAGCTTAGGCCCAGCTCATGAAGAGCCTACAGGACCATGCAGAGGATTTGCACCATGGGCAAGGGAAATCGGGGAGGGGTTTTAAAGGGGGAGATTGACATGTCTATAATCCCACACTGGGTGCCTGAGGCAGGAGGCTGTTAAGTCTGAGCCCAGCCTGGGCAGTTTACAAATTCATGGGGACTCGTTTCAAGATAAAACAGGCTAGGGATACAGCTTAGTATAAAAGTCCTGGGCTCAATCCCCAGGACCCCTGAAAAAGAGAGGGCAGGATTGGACCTAAATCCCCCCTTCTCCCAGTCTGACTGCTTCCGTGTTCTTTCTTTCTCACCATGCCCGCTTCTGCCTTGTTGCTCTCCTAAGGACCTTAGCAGGGTGGGCTTCCAGAAGCCTTTTCCTCTGCTCAGAAGCTCTGCCCTCTTGAGAGCTCTGCCTTTGCTGCTGTTGTGCTCAGGCTGATCAGAATGTGGAGCAAACTCTTCCAAGCCTGACGCATTAGTCACAACAAATCTGTTCCCCCTGTGAGCTCAAAAGACCAATCAGGGCCACTTCTCTGTTTGTTTTCCCGGTCCCTCATTTGCATCCAGCCCCCTGGGTCCCTGGGACTTCATCACAGAGTCCTTTCCTGCGGTCTCCCTGGGACAGGAAGCGTGGGCAGCAGCTGCCCAGGGCAGACTGGGATGGGCTGCTGAGTCCAGCAGGGCCTGGGAAAGTTGAGGGAGTGGCCTGTGCCAGGTGGACACAGATGAACAGCCCTACAGCCCATGCAGCTCATGAACAGCCCATGCAGCTCATGAACCCTACATTTACCTGCCCCCTGCAAATGTGGGACAGGAAAGCACAGGGGAGCCTCAGCCCTGCTCTGGTGGTGGAAACCACAGGTCCCCTCTGCTCTGGGCCTTGCCAAAGCCTTGACTGGGCTGTAAAGGAGCAGGGTCAGGGGTGGCACAGTTGGCCTCAGCAGGTGCCTGCAGGCCTCGGGCTTCTGTGTATTTTTAGCAAAAATCCCCAAGTACATGGCAGAATTTCTTCAGATCCCAGGGCTGGAGCTTAAGCGAGGCAGCAGGCAAAGAGAGCTTGAACACCTGAATTAAAAGTATATGCTCGTCGAGGGGCCCGTGACCTAAGATAAATTGTGTGATCTCTCTGAGTACCAGTTTATGGGCTCTGAATGAGAGTGGGTAATTCCTGCCCCTCATAAATTTTCAGAAATTTAAGGCATGGTGTGTGATGGGAGGTGTAAGGAACATGCCCAGCCTCTTTGCGGCATACAGGGACAGCTGACCTGGTGGCAGGTATGCAGCATGCTACACTTTGTTCTGAAGATGCTTCATGGAGTGTCTTCTTTGGTCTGCATCACAGCTACAGAAGTTAGTCCTACAATGACCTCTGTTGTTGCACAGGGAGGAGACTGTGACTTGGAGAAGTTAGGTCATTTGCTGAAGGCCAAACAGCCAGGGAAGTGTGAAGGCCAGATGTAGACCCCAGAGCCTGCGCCTGCAGTTTATCCACCTGCCTGTGGATGCAATCCTTGTCATCAACTCCCAGGCCTGGGGACCAGCCTTCCCCGCCTCGAAACTCCGTGTCACTCAGCCTCACGGCAGCTCTGCAGCTTGATGGTGTCACCGCCGCTGTACAGAGAGAGATCTGAGGACAGAAGGCTTTGCCTGCTCCATTCATTGAGCACCGATTCCCTGATCCCAGCTGCCAGGAGGGGACTGAGCAGGACAAGAGTTCTCCTGCTTCATCCAACTTGTGTTTTGGTACCAGAATACACGATGAAATCAGTGAGATAATTCCCAGCAGTGGGGAGGGGGTGGAGAAAAGAAAACTTCGTGACACAGTGACAGTCGGGGAAGGCCCCAGGGATGTCGGAATGGCCCAGAAAAGGCAGTGGATGAATGGTACCAGGATCATCTCTCAGATGGGGTCACATAGACTTGGAGGAGTTGGGGGGGAGCCGGTGAAAGTGGGGTGGTGTCATCAGGAGCAGTGGCATGGGCTGGGAATGCATTCCTGAGACTGTCCAGTCCTTAGTGATTATGTCCAGCCAGAGATGATGGCTAAGAAAGGGGCCAGGCCTGATCAGGGCAGGGGGCTGAGCAGGGCATTGGGTTCTGGCTGGGAGCCCAGTGGAGCCCTCTATTCTCCTAAGGGGTTGTGGGTCCCCCATACCCAGGCAGCTGGTGGGCCCAGTCTCATGCATGGGAATGACAGTATTGAAAATTGCCCTGTGCCAGCCGCAGCCAGCAGCAAAGAGGATCCCAGACCTCATCAGGGAAGCCGTGGTTACCACCCATTGCCCGACACCTCTGAGCCTTCTGATGGGATTAGGACCCCCTCCAAGGATTTCTCAGGAGCAGAACTGCCCACAGAGAACTGTGGGTAGATGCCATAAGACTGATAAAATTCCCCTCCGCCTGGAGAGGAGCAAGGTACTGTGTGGAGTTGGTCAGAATGAAATTATGCAACGCTGGTCCCGGATGGCACTTTAATGATAGTTGGTGAAAGCTGGAGTGGGGGGAGAAATAGCAAGCAGATCTCTGTCTGACTGGGAGGAAACAGAGCAAGCTGACCTTTTGGCTTGAAAGAAGGGTCAGCATCAGCGTGGCTTGTACTTCTGAGGTCAGACCAAGCTGGGGCTGCTTCCAAAGTTGCACTTACATCCTGACCCTGTGTTCTTGGGCAAATAACTTAACATCTCTAGTGCCCCAGTTTCCTCATTTGTATAAATATTGATGTAACAGTGATGTCCGTCCTCGTGGGTTTCCTTTACATGGACTGAATAATATATATAAAGTGCTCACACAGCCTGAGTCACTGTGCCTTGATAAATGCTTGCTGCTGCTCCCACCTGGGGTGCTGCGTGGGAGGCATTGGTGGTTGTGATGGGGAGCTTGTGACAATAGCAGGGACAGGGACATCATCTCCGTGAGCTCGGTTCTCCAGAACATCCTACCAACGTGATTTCTTTTTGGTTCCCAGATAAGCGCTATTTATCTTATAACTCACCTGTATTTCCTAGAGGGCAGTTTTGAAGAGGAGACCAGACTCCTGTCAGTGAGGATTTCTGGACACACTGGGGTTTAAAGCCAGCCTTTGTCTTTGTCTCATTTCATGAACTGAGGGTGGTGAGCCCTGGTCTGCATGTGGGACTCCTGGAGAAAGGTGTTCCATGTAACTCAGTGGTTCTAGGTTCTGTCCCTGTCCCTGGCCCAGTCCTGGCCCAGCTCCAGGTTTGTAAGCCCATGGTTCCTCTAATGTCACCAGAAATACATTATGAGAGCTGACCCTGATATGTCCCTTTGGTGGGCCCTTTGGGACCAGGCAGGGGTTAACTATGCCTTCCAGTACTTCATGGCCAAGGTTTTAGCACTGAGCTATGTGCTCAGCCCTTTTTTATTTTTTTATTTTGAGACATGGACTTGCTAATTTGCTAAGTTTCCCAGGTTGGATTTGAACTTGCATTCCTCCCGTCTCAGCCTCCCTGTATGCTGGGATCATGGGCGTGTACCACCATGCTCAGCTGAACCCATTTCTTTCCCCTATACAGAATGCACTCCCCATCTTCATTTCACACTACATAAGCACCCCTTCAAAACAGAATCTGAAGAGTAAGAGAGAAGGACTGAGTGTCCTTTCCGAGAAGGAATTTAGCTGCAAGAACCAGATTCTGCCCAATAGCCGAGGTTAAGAAGAAGCAGTTAGGAGCAACACATGCTGTTGACTTAGGCCCTGAGATCTGTAGGGAAAACCGGGGAGGAAGACAGTACCGACTCAGCAGCACAAGCAGTATTTGCTCGTGAGCTCTTCTTGTCATGGGCGTGGATAATTCTGCCCTAGGATTCTATCAGGTTTGCTTTGTGCCCCGCGGTGTGGAGTTTGGAAAAATACCAGTGCTGGTGGTTCTTCTGTGTTGAGGAGGAAGGAAAGGTGACTCCTGTGGGATTGCTGGTTCTTGGAAAATCATTACTCACCTGATCCTGGGTGGAGATGGAGGCAGAGCAATTGGGGGTGCCTTAGGGAAACCTGACACAGGGCCCCTCACACCATGCCAGGTTCAGGGTCCAGGCTGGCCTGGGCATCTACATTGCCCAAGGAGAAGCCAGTCTGGAGCCTCTTGGACTTCTGGGAGTTGTCACTCATTTTCTTTTTATTGTGCACCTACTATGTGCTTGGCACTGTGGCACAGAATGGCCACACCTCTCTATGATTCCTTCATCATGGACTTTACAGGGACAAAGCAACAAAATGAATGAATAAAGAAGTCCAGTTCAGCAGGTGGCAGGTTCCCTGGAGAAAGCGGTGATGTGCTGGGGTATGCTGTGCCAATTTAGATGAGGGGCAGCATTAGGACTGGGAAACCCACCATGCAAACCAGGGAGTGGCCCAGGCTCTGCGAGGACAGTCTTGGGTCTCTCCTTGCAGCTTTATGCCCAGCCTGGCTGCTGTCACCCCAGGAGGGTCCCTCCTGCCATAGCCCTTTCCTGGGGATGGAAGTTTAGCATTGCTTTGGGGTGGCAGAAGTTGCTGGCTAGAGGACTCACTTTCGACCTTCCTCGTGTCCACATCGAGCCCACCGAGGAGCTCTGTATGGCCAGCTCCCTACTTTCTCTCAAGAGAGTCCCTCACCTCACCTGTCCACCTGCTTAGTCCTGGTGCAGCCACCAGCATCTCCCTGCAGGCCTCCCACAGACTGCCTCTCTGGGTTCCTCCAACACCCATGGGACCTCCCCTCCTGGCATCCCTTCTTCCCGCTGGGGTCAGCATGATCTTTTAAAGCATCTATCATGTCACGCATGTCCAGGCCCACCTCCCGGGTACTCTCTATCATGCTAGAGTAATGACTGAAGTCCCTGTGGTGATGCAGAAAGCCCACTTGGTGCAGGACCCCAGTTTCTTCTCCAGTCTTGTCTCTAGACATTGGCAGCTAAGGTTTGCATGCTTTAGCAACACGATCTTTCTACCTGTTCCTCCAATACGTGCTCCAGCCTCTGCCTCAGGGTCTTTGCACAAGCCTGCAGGGCTCCTTATCTGTTCTCCTCCATGTGTATCCACCTCAGTAACTTAGCTGTTCCTTCAGTGGGAAGACTTCTTTATTCCTCAACAACAACACAGACACAGCAGAGGATGTCTTGGTTACGTGTTCTGAATAGTGCTCACGTGTCTAGCACACTCGTGTTTGTGTGGGAGGTCTCCTTCCTGTGCTTCTCCACAGTGAAGAGAGGCACGCTCACGAAGACCTTGGCTCTTAAATATTCCACCTGGCTGTGCTACTTGCTTTAAAAACATGGCACAACACGAGGCTGTCTGTATTTTCTGTTCCAAGCTCTACCCCACAGAGACGGTGATTGATACCAAAGTTCAAGTAGAAGCCCAGCAATCAGGAGCTCTGGAGGATGAGTGACCTGCTCAGGAAGTCTGTTCTTGCCTCCAGCTATCAGAACAGTGCTATTTTCTTTGGCACAGAGGGCTTGAAGACTGTGGGTACTCAGGGAAACGGTGTAGACCCATGGTGTGGAGTCCAGGCCAGGGGTCAGGCTCAAAAAATAATCAAGTGAAAGAGGGTTGTGTGAAGCCTGGTGCGGGGACACCGCCGCTGAGGAATGGGACCCTTCTCCCTTGAGTCAGTGTGGAAGTGAATGAATCAAGCTCCGTTTTATGCTGTGCCTGGAAAAATACCAGGACTGGACTTGCATGGTTTTGGAAAGCAAAGCCCAGATGCCAGTCAGTCTCCACTCTCGGAGAGCGTGGGCAGGAGGAGAGCCAGCGGTCCCGGGCTGTGGGGATTTCACTGCAGTGCAGAGAGCCCGAAGCTGTGGATTTTCCCCGCCCCTTGAGGTTACAGATCCAGCGATCGTGTGGTGAAAATGTGGCGAAAGTAAGGAACCCTCTGCCCCTCTACTGGACTACCCTCTGCATAACCTGTGCCTGAGTGAAACACCCATGGGTAGGGGTCCCTGCAGGGCCACCGGCAATGTTGAAAATCCCAGCGATTGGAGCAGAAAGAAGTTAATAAAGAAGAGCAAGGGTGCACTGTTAAGCGATGTGAGGATTAAAGAAAAGAATAAAAGCAATGCTCTCGGACTAGATTTCCCCCTGCACCTTCCATTCTGAGAACACGTGTATTGGCACAGGGTGGACGTCTGTCACAATGGGGCAAGGCACATCCCTGGGCCTGGCAGGAGCCTCGGGGGCAGAGCCAGCTCTCAGGCCACTCTGAGCAGCTCCCCAGTCACGGCCCTCCACGGCGACCCAGCCACAGGAAGGCAGGCAGCGCGGGACTGCGGTTTTCGGCTGTCTTACTTGCTCATGGCCCACTGTGTACCTGGCGTGGTGCTTGGCACTTGATAGATGCCCAGTCAGTGTTCGTTGACCACATGAATGAGTCATTCCTGGGTTGCCAGCGTTCACTCCGTCTTCTCTTTCATTTTGTCCTAACTTCATCAGATCCCGGAGTTGTGATTTGCTGGCTCTAGAAGTCTGTATAGACATTTCCTATCCTTCTAGTGGATCATCATTGGTCTCTAGGCATAGAATATGCTGGCTGAAATATCCTGCTCAGGGTCCACTATGCCTGGATTAAAAATCTCAGTTCTTACATTGCAAAACACTAAGAAAAAATTAAAAATTGTAAAATCTTAGTTTTGCAGTTTGAAAGTGATAGATATCTCAGTTTTCTGAACTGAGGATGTGAAGTTGGGTATGAGAACTAAACAAAGTCATACAGTCAAAGCACTCAGTGTAATTCTTGACCCAGAGATGCATGTTGTTTTAATAAATGTCAGCTGTAGTCGGATGTGGTGGTGCAGGCCTGTAATCCCAGCACACTGGGAGGCTGAGGCAGAAAGATCTCAAACTCCAGCCTAGCTTGGGCAACTTGATGACACCCTGTCTGAAAAATAAAGGAAATGGCTGAGGAAATAGCTCACTCCGGAGGCCTGGGCTCAAGTGCCAGTACCAAAAAAATAGAAAGAAAATTTAAAAATACTCAGTCTTTTTTATTATTGTCTGGCTCCTCTATAGGTTACTGGTTCTCTTGGAGTCATCATTCATTTCTAGGACCACAGTTCTGAACCCCAGAAATTAATCATTGCTATGAATACAGTAGGTACTTGTCTGCTTCAGACGGTCTTAGAATGTTCAACCATAGTTAGGAGGCTCAGGAGCATACACATGTCCCCTTCATTCTATTTTTGTTCCACATTTTAGTATCAATTAATAAGCATGCATTATTTTTATAATTTAATGAGTACTATAGAAGAGAAATATTGTCATAAAAACTTGTTTAACCAAATTTATTAAATCCAGTGGTGGGAAATAAGAATCTTTATTGTGTCTGGTCTGCAGAAATGATTCCAGGAAAGTTTGTCCTCTCTGTCCCCAAATCGAAGTGCCCAGCCCAAGGCCCCAAGAAAGGAAGGGACTATTGCTAAGGGACAGGGATGTGCTGCACAGGCCTGTAGATCCAGGGTTAAGAAGCCTGGGCTCAGGGCCTCGTGTCCCTACTAATCACTGTCCAACTCCATTCAAAACTTTAGGAAAACTGCTTACTTTTTTAAGCCTCAACTGTCTCATCAGGAAAATGGGAGGAACAACTTGGAAAAATTTTTCCTTAGGGATCGTTGTGGAAATCAATATTAAATCCGTCACCTTCAAGACGACACCTTCCATACACTGTTTTCCCCTTCCTTTACTCAAATAGCATCTGCAGCATCGTCCTCATCCTTTACACGATACACCTGTGCATTTTGCATGCGTAGTTATCTGAATATCTCCATTTGGCATCTAATAATCATCGCAAAAGGATCCAGCGGTACCAACACCTCCTGCCCTCACACGGACCCTGGCAGTGCCTTCTTCACAGTGTAGCCAGTGTCAGCATGGACAGGTGTATGTCAGGATATCCCACCAGCTCGCTGGGACCTTCCGGGAACTTTCTGTAACAATGGGAAACAACCCAGATGCTCACTGTCTTTACGTCTCCATGGGCAAGGAGAAGCAAACTTTCCCGGCGACAGGCCAGATAGGCAGTACCTCAGGTTTTGTGGGCTAATAATGGTGGACTCTATCACAAAGTCATCCTCTTCTCCTTTTTCTCCATCTCCATCTCTCTTTCTCCTTCCAACCTTTTAAAAGTGGGAAAACAGTTCTTAGCTCATGAGATGAGACACCCAGGGCTGGACCTGGTGACCGACTCCAACTCTGTCACAGCTGGCCCCTTCCTGTCTACCATCTGTCACCTCTCTCTGTCACCTTGCTTGCTCCCCAGCCTCAATGGCTTGCTTGTGGCCTTCCAGTCATGTCCTGCTCAGGGTCCGAGGCCTCCTGCCTCCTCTGTCCATGGGTCTTTGGTGTGGCTTGCTTCCTGCTTTTGTTCACCTCTTTGCTTCTAGGAGCCCTCCTGGGGGCCACCTCCCTAGTGCCCCCCACCCTTCCCCAGGGGCCCTGGCGCTCAGCTAGCTGGCTGTACTTGTCATAAGACTTCCCAAGCTTTCACTGCCCTCTCCTTACACCTCCAGCCCTGTGGAGTCTACAAATGCAAAGAGGCACTGGATGAAGGTACTGGGTTCTAAGAGGCGCCCAGCTTCCCATGCTGTGGGATCCAAAGATGAATCCTTGTGTGCACAGGGGTGGGGTAGTGAACCGGACTTTGAAGTAAAGGAACTGTCCAGTTCACAGGAAGCTGATGTCATTGGAACATCTTAGATGATAAATGCTGAGAGGAGCCAGAGCTGATGTCTCAGGAGGGGGCAGTGAAGCAGCTCCTGGAGCCAGGGAAGCCCTGAGATAAACACCCTTCCCAGCCTATGCAGCCAAGCCAGCCTGCAAACCCATGAGTACAGACATCGCTGAGTTGGTGCTTATCTGGCCTCCATGGTCATGGTGGAAAAAGCGGGTAGTTCTGGAAGCCACTTCAAGGAGCATGGTGCCTCCTAGCTATAAGCACGAAATCCTGGGAATCTCCTTCTAGGGAGTTGTTGATTGGCAAACTGGAAGGACACATTTGGAATGACCAGATGACCCCTTCTCTCACCCCACACTTCCACTCTCCTTGCTGCAGGCCAGAAGCCTTGGGAGAAATGTCTTTGGATCAGGGTCACTGCAAAAAAGAGCCTGAATCCCTTCCTTCTTGTGGTCACTGTAGGAGGTGTCTGGGGGTGGGATACAGGGAGTGCCCGTGAGGACCTGACACCTTCCACCCTCACGTTCTGGCTCAGGGATGGACACTAAGCCTTGGCTGAACCTGATGTCCTGGGATATGATGCACGGGGCTGTGAGCCAGGTACAAACAGGCTTGTGCACCAGGCAGGGACTGGACCAGTCTTGGCTCAGGAGCCAGATTTAGGGAGTGAAAAGATATAGTAATCTCTTCCTTGGATACAAACTGAAGGGGGAGAGAGTGCTGGACAGGAGAACTGTATACTGTCCAGATTTGGGGTTTCCAGGTCCAGCCCATGAGTCTAGCTCTGGATTTTAATAAATTCTATAGCCATGGAATAGGAAGGAAAATGTAACAATAGCTCAGAGCAAACTTCAGCTCAGCTGTGCTTCCGAAGGGAGGTCAGACACTCTGTGACCTACTCTGAGTCTGCACTGTGACTGGGACCAGTTACTTGACCTTCCTGGGCTTTGATGTTTTTACCTGCACCACTATAATGGTAAATCTTGATGTCCTTGTATCATGCATTATTAGGGTCAAGTGAGAGGATAATGGAAGTCTTCGCAAAGTTAAAAAATGCTCAAGCGCCCATGTAACTTGATCTCTAGTCTAGCTGTGCAAAGCAGTGCCACCAATCAGAGTGATCTGATTGACACTGTGCCCGTAAGCATATGCGTGCTTACGGGTCCTCAGGGCAGTCTAGTGAAGGGCATCATTATCATCCCCAGGCACAGGTGAAGCAGCAAGGCACAAAGAAGTTAAATAACTCGGCCTGGGTCACACGACCGGCAGGAAGGACTAGAACTTGGATTCTGCGGCAAGTCACTAAAGGATGCACTTGGACCTCCGGTGCCTGCGGCACAATTCTTCCAGGCTCCCTGCCCAGTCCTGGGCTTCCTTGGAAAGATAGCCAGGAGCCTGTCCAGCGCAAGCAAACTCATCCCTATCTCTTCCCTGCAGAACAGCTCAGTCACTGCCAACTGCAGAGTCTGGTGTTTACCAACTCCAGGAGCTAAAGCTTCCAATGGGAACTGCGATCCCCACCGATCCTGGGAAACAGGGAGCGATGCCAGGCAGCAGAGGTGTCTCTGGGTTCTGGAGGGCAGGCACTTGTGGCTGGAACTTCCTGGTCACAGGCAGCAAACCTCCCCACCTCCACTGTGTGCTGAGTAGGTCTCAAACCATTTCCTTGAGAAAGCAGAGGCCAGGAGCAGCCTCTGAAGAGCAGGCCGTCCTTTCCATGTTCTTGAGAGGAAGGGAAGAAATGTAGTCAGCACTTCCTCTGCACAGCCTCTCCTGCAGGAGGAGGTTCTTTACCCTCCTTCCACAGTGGGCTGTTGCACTGCTAGGATTAGGTGTAGTTTGGTGAGTTCCACCAGCAGAGAAAGGCGGATAAGGGCTTCTGTGTCCCTCTCTCTGAGAAGCCTGCAGGGGTCTTCTCAAAGATGCACTGGGGTAGCAACAATGAGGAGCACTAGGAGAGAATTTGCTGCAAGAGCCATGTCTTTGTCCTGGATAAGAGAAGAGCCAGAGAGCACTGCTTGGGTATCAAGGGCTGTCCTGATGCAGCCTGGTTCCAAATGGCCTCCATGGGGTGGGGGGAGAAGGATTGGGAGAGGAGCATCTAAAAATATGCAGAAATCTCACAGACAAAAATGCATCCCAAAGGGCAAAGAACCACTTTGGGGACCTAAGACATTCACCCCATCACTGCAGGGCTTCAGACTGAGGCAGGAGAATCTGCTATACCCCGGCAGGAAAGGGACTCAGGATCTTCAGATCTGAGAGCCCACGGTCTTGCAACAAGGAGGGTGGAGAAATGGGATGCAGTTCTGGAATGTCGTGGAAATAGTGCAGCAAGGTCAAGGCCAGACGTGCCCTGTGCTGGCCTTCCCCAGCCCCCCATGATGGACCTCCTTGTTCCATCTTGACCCTCACGCCAGCACCAGCCTCAGCCTCTGTAACTCTTGGAGGCTGCACGTTGACTGTTGCTCTACTTTCCCACTAGAACTGCTGGCTTCTCCATCTCCCTTGCCCTCCTCCTGCCTATCTTTGTCCTGCTGGTTGCTTGGTGACACTGCTGGGTAAGGGGCAGGTGACTCACTGGAGCTGGTCCTGTTACCTCTCTCAGGGAATCAGGACTCAAAGCTGAGGCCTCAGAGCAGGGTTCTCAGCTGTAGTGGGCACCAAGTCAGCTGCAGCCACAGGTCATGGGGGATGTAGGGGCACGTAACCCACAGGTTCCTGGGTGGTGCTGCTGGTGAGGAGGTCATATCCTGGGAACCATTGCTCTAGAAGGCAGGAATATCCCAGGGCTGTCCAGAGCAGGCTGATTCTGTGTGGCCTTCATGGGATGGGAAAAGCGTGGCAGGAAACCATCAAAGGAAATGGGCAGAAAGGCTGAGGGCTCAGAAAAGGCCCTGCTGGAACTTGAGCTGCACTGTTTCTGAGTTGTGTGTCGACTGGTGATTTGTTGAACACTCCATTTTCATAACTTGCACTGTGAAATGTTAATGGCACCATTTTCAAAATGTGAGGAAGGAAGATGGAGATTTATAAAGCGCTTAGACAGTGTCTGGGACATAGACATAAATACTCTGCGAGTGTTAGCAGTTGGGATGATCGGAAAGACGTGGTAGAAATTTGGGACACTCCAGGCTGACCTGCAGAGGGTAGAGAAGTCAGGGCAGGAACAGGTACAAGTTCTTCATTCCTGGATGTGAGGCCAGTGCCATTGTGTCCCTTCCCATCTCTCCTTGCAGGAAGAGTGAGGACTCTTCATCATCCATCAAACTTCAGCTTGATGTCAGGGCCCAGCCACACACCGAGTGACCAGCTTTCAGTGTGCTCTGCAGGGGCCTTCCGATAGGGACCGGATTGTGTATGGAACACAAGGACTGGTGAGGGGTCATCGAAGGTCTGTTGTCACAGTACCAGTGGAGCCCTGTAGCCCCTGGATCAGTATTTGTGATGGTATCGGTGCAGGCTGGAGGCCCCTGCTGCAGTCACCAAAGGAAGTGGAAATTCTAGGGGCGATTTTAGCTGGCCTTTAACAGCTGCTCAGAAGTGGGGAGCCCCTAGGAAAACACAGAACAGATTTCCCCTTGTGGGGGACACAGACTGAAGTGGGCTCCCCAGTAGGATCTTGAGAAATTCTCCATCTAAAGAGTTGCGTTTGAGATATATTTGAGGTGCACAGTGATTCCCCATCATCTGCAGTTTCAGTTTCCAGTGTGTTATGCACCATCAACTGTGGTCTGAAAATATTACATGGAGGGTTGGGAATATATCTCAGTGGCATAAGTGCCTGCCTGGCAAGCACAAGGTCCTGAGTTCAATTCCTGGTACCAAAAAAAAAAAAAATTTACAAGGAAACTTCTATATTTTGAGAGTGAGGAAGAGAGTTTGTGTGAGAGCACATTCAAATAAAGTAGTGTTTGTTTCAGTAAATTATAATTGTTCTAATGTATTATTAGTTATTGTTTTGAAGCTACTACTGGCCTAATTTATAAGTTAACTTTATCATGGGTGTATATTATAGGAAAAACAGGACATGTGGGTTCAGTATGATCTGCAGTTTCTGATGTCTCTGCTGAGTCTTGGGGTGCATCCCTGTGAATAAGGAAGGCTAATGCATTTCACTTCCTTTTACCCCATGCAGTCAGGCAGCTCATGTACCTGTTCAAGCCTCCCAGACATTCTGCAGTTAAAGCACACACACAAGGCTGTTGGCTATGCTGACCATTGTTTCTACTAACTGAATTTGGGAAACAAGTTCTGGGAGCTTACAGTTTTCTGAGTGCCTTCACACATGATAAGTACCTCACCTGGTTTTCAAAACAACCCTGAGAAATAAGTATATTCCTGCCTATCTTACTGAAGAGGCTGAGATACAGAGAGGTTTGTAACTTGCCCCAGGTCACCCGGGCATTTAAAACAATAGTTCAGCAGCATGCCTACATGAGGTTGTGAGTTTGATGCCTGGTACCAAAAACAATTAAAATAAAGTAAAATAAAATAAAATAAAATAAGACAAAACTCTATACAGGACTGCTTGGCCTGAGAGAAGAGTTGTGTGCATTTGATGGAATTTTACTAGTAGTAATACCTCACTGAAAACAACAAAACTAAACAAAAATTACAAAACCTCACCAAGCAGGCACGGCACCTATTATTTATCAACACCCTTTCAGCTCAGACTACACTTACAATATTAACTATTTATGGATGGCTCTTAGGCTGACATTTGGATAATGATGTTACCACAGAGAGACAAAACTGCACAGATTCAGAGGATGGATTCTGTAGCCAAATGGGGTTTAAATCCAAGCTGTATCTTTTGCAGCTATATGATTTTGGACAAGTAACTTCACTTTTGTTGTGCTCATGTTCCCCTCTGTACAACAGATTCTCACAACTGTATCGTCAGGTTACGCTGACGAGCCAGTGAGATATTCCACACAGGTGTCTCAGAATGGTATGGGACACAAAGGAGCTTTATGAAGGTTAATAGCCACCCTGGCTGCCTTTGTCATTGATAATGGTACTATGTCAAGGCCATTTGCCTTGAGGCCTGCCTGGATCAGAGCCAAGAGGTCTGAGGCCTGGCTTGGGCCTTTCTAAAGCAACTGTGCATCTTTGGGAAGCTCACTTAACTGCTCTGTGCCTGGTGTCCTTGGGGAAGGGGGACGGGATCAGCATAGCCATCCAGCCTCATTCATAGAGTGATGCCAAGCATAGCCAATGGGGTGACTGATGTGACACTGCGTGACACACATAAATCCAGGTTGTGATGAATTCTTAATGTCCACCTTTGGCCATAGCATGAACAGGAGAAACCTGTGGAAAGGGGTTGGGTCAGCTCTGGGGAACCTCTCTGCTAGCTGGACACTAGGAGCCGGGAAATGCCCAGAGCTTCTGAGGCCAATCCAGGGACAGTAATGATGAGCGGTGACATGTCATGGGGTGACCTGGAGGCTGAGAGCAAGTCCCCAGCTGCGCTCAGACTCCTGCTTTGTGGAACAAGGGCGCCCTCTCCCTGGGATTTCCCCAGTTGCCCTTTGTTGGAGGTGAGATAGAAAGTGCCTATATGTACACTGTCTTAGCTGCTGTGTCTTGGACATCTGGTTCTCCCCTGTACCCTCATGCAGGGCCAGCTGCAGCACCCCCCATGGTGCTCAGAGAAGGCCCTTTCTCCTGGGCTGGCCAAGGAGCGGCTTCTGGGAGCAGATAGCAGTGAGTGTGTGTGTGTGTGTGTGTGTGTGTGTCCACTTCCTGGGAGGATTAGGATGCTCCCAAATGGAATTGGTTTACTGACTGCTTTGTACCAAGGCAAAGGTCTCCCATGCCTCCATGGTGGAATAGTCCTCTAACCCCTTCTGAGGGCCTTTGCTCAATTGCTCAATCGCATAACTTTTCCATGAAAAGGGGCTCCATTTGCTCCAGCAGAAAGTTCTCAGGCACTTCTCAGGAAGGGTGGCCTGCAGCTCCTTGGGAAAGACACTGCCTTTTCAATCACTAACCTTAATCCCCAGTGACTAGAACTGGCCAAGAATGAAAGGGCTGATCCTACGGGGAAAGTAAAATCAACAAAACCACACCAACCCTCTCCTCCCCCAAAACCACAGCAGTGGAAAACAAAAGCAAACCAAACCCAACGACCCTGAGCAACCCAGTGAGACCGAGGACAACTCCTTCCAGAACTGTTTCTCTGAATCACCCAGTTATAAAACCAGAGCACAGGACGACAGTTGGAACCAGAAAACTTTCAATGCGTCAACCGTAGCTTTCCAGGTTTCGGTGCCCACAGTTCTGTGGCAGGGATTTTTGTTTCGTTGTTTCCTCAGAACAGTTTTCTTTGTCCTTGCATGAACCCCTGGCCCACTTGGTGGTCTGGGTAAGCCTAAAATGAGTCCCTAAACCAGTTTCTAAAGGGTCTGCAGGTCACCAGACCCTGGGTCAGTCAGAACACAGGCGCAGCACCTAGGAATGGGGGAGGCAGTTCTGGCCGCAGGGAGGCCCTTCATGGGGGGTCAGAGGTCACTCAAGATTGCACAGTTTCAGCCTTTATCTGCCTCATGGAGGTGATGGGGGAGGGGCTGGAGGAGGAGCCCAGGCTGGAGATGTTGAATTGAACAAATAAATACCAGGGACACCTGGCAACTCTCAGACTCACAGGAAGAGGGTGCCTGCTCTTTGGAGATGGGGCTCCCTTGAAAAAACCAACGGCCACCTTTTCTGGAGCTTTCAAGTTAGTCTGCAATGGTCCATCCCTTTATCCTGAAACTTTCCCCCACCATGCCATGTTTGGTGGTGCCTTGAGAGTGATACAGGGAAATATGACCTGAAACCTCTCCTAGTGATATTTAGAAGGAAATGTCAGGGTCTTTCGGATCTCTTGCTGAAGACCTGTTGAAGATGCCGTCATGCCCAGGAGTTCTAGCCTCCCGGTTCACTTGGGTTCCTTTCAATTATATTTTGCATAGACTCTGAATCGGGAACCCAGAAATTAGGGAATAGATTGAGGTGACCTAAACCTCCTAAATCCTGCCCTTCTGGATTTGTTGATTCTGCTTAGTGATACCAGTGGTGAGCCAAGTAGTATTCCGAGCAGAAGGAGCAAGCTAGAATGCTTGCTCCTAAGCACTTTATAATCAAGTGGCAATCGCAGTGGCATCCATGCTCATCACCCCACAAGTGAAATACGCCCACCCCATTTACAAGGCAGATGGACCATGCCAAAGGCCATAGAGAGAAAGCCGGTACTGAGGACCCAGAGGGGGAGGAAAGGGTCACCAACAAAGGTCAACAGGGTGGCATTTGATGGGAATGGAAGGAAAAGCATTCATCCCAAGGTACAGCAGAGCAAAGGGGTAGTGAGGTGAGCCACGTAGCCTAGGCCAGATGATTCGGTGGCCCACTGAGATACTGGGAGGGGCAGTGGGGAACATGACCCCATCCGGAAATTCTTTACCTCTACCTGACCCCCACCAGTGACACTCACATTTTACAAGGAGCCAGGAAGCAACAAATTACAGTCGAGAAGCACAGCGAAGGCAGGGGTGTTCAGTATGTACACTGGGGAGAGGCCTTTCCATAACTCATCTCAGGAGAAAAGGGTGAGCAGAGGGAGCGAAAGCCTTTGCTAGTCCAGCCCAGACCTTTGCAGGGCTGGAATCACTCATTTGTGGTCTTGTCAGTGTGACACTGTGTCTGGCCCCTCTGAAAGCCATACATCTTACTTCCAAGCCCTCCAATGGCCTTTGACCCCTAGGAGACCCCAGTGTTCTCAGGATGACCTTTGGCAGGGAGCTCTCTCCCCTCCAAGGCTGGTGGAGGGGATGTGGCACCTCCTGAGCTCCTGCCCTCCTTGTTCCCAGCTTGCACGCAAGAGTCTTTTCTTTTCCAGGAAGGATTAGTGCATTTGACTCTCAAGTTCTGAAAAGCCAATCAGCTGGGAACTTCCAGGAACCTTTTATTTTAATTTTTATATGTCTTCCTTTACATCTAAGACCTCAGGGTCCTCTCAGAGTGACAAAGAGCTTTCAAGTCTTTAAGCCGCCACCTGTGCACAGTCATCCTCATTATCTCAGGGATGGCGCTTCTGGGACTTCATCTCCTGCCTGTAACATGACAATAACACGTCCACTGTCCGGCTAGGGCCTCAGGCAGGCAGGCCTGCAGTGCAGTCCTTTTTAGTGGCTTCCAACTTGGTTGAATTGGGCCAATCCCTCTGCCTCTCTGAGCCGTGATCTGCAACATGATCCATTTTAGCATTGCCGTGGCGAGCAGGTACCACTCTTAACCGACAGCCATAACCTGGTGAGGAATTTCATTGGTAGATTATGTAAAACTTTTAGGAACTATTTTACTGTTGAGGCCCAGCTATCTGGAGGAAAACCAGGGAGTCCCTATGTCAAGATATCTAGCCATACGCTCTCTGGCACATAGCTTCTGACCCTTCCTTTGTTGTTCCAGATCATATAAAAGTTGGCATCGCCCCAGCAGCCTCCTGCGTGGGTGGAGAGGCATCTGAGCCCACAGGTGCACTGGGAACAGCCCAGAGAGAGGCCACTGCATCTTAAGTTCCCCTGGCTGCCCCCATTGTGTCTGGTCTTCTCCCCATTAGTCACTGCTTTGGCTGAATGCGTGGAAGACCCCTGTTAAACCGAAGTAGTGTCTGGGAAACACATTAAGGCCTTAACAGCTGGATACAAATTAGTTTATCAGACAGGGCCTGGGCATGCAGAAGTTAGGAGAGAGGCAGTGCCTCACTGCAGAGAAAGTGGGTCCAGGCACGGGCAGCCCCTGCCCAATGAGGCAGCCGTGGTACCACTGGGGATGCCAGGCCCAGGCTTTGCTGTCAATCTGATCTCCTGCCCTCTTCATTGCACCTCCAGAAGCTAGTGTGGCAAGCAGCCTGGCTGTTCTTCAGGAGTTCGTGTCATGTGTCTACCATGACTGGTAGGTGCTTTTAAAAAAATCCAGAGAAGTGTATAGAAGGAAGAGAGGGAATAAGTGAGTACCGGATACCAGGGGAAGGTCTCCTGGATGCTAGGGGATCGAAGGACCTGGAGTGCGGGGCAGCAGGTGAAAGGCACATGCAGCCTCTGTGGTCAGCCCCAGCAAGCGGTCCACAATACTGGGACCCTGCACCTCCCTCCCTTTAGAAGAACAAGAGAGACCACGTTCAAGAGGTGAGCCAGGCTGTGTGTGTGTGTGAGGTGTCTCTGACTGTGATGGTCAGCACGGAACTCTCAGGTCCTGGCCTGGGGCAGAAGACTGGGAGCTGAAGGAGAGGCCAGCAGCTGGGAGGAACCACACTTTCAGGCAGAGCTACAGGTGGACAACACAGGTTGACGTCCTTCCTCTAATTCACATCAAAGGCCCTGATGGTAGGTGACAGAAGCAGGAGGAAGAAAGGCTTTGGGAAAGATAGTCCGGGGGATATTCAATAACTCTCCAAGGCATAAGGTTTTAAAAGGCAACTTCTGCCTCTGCAGATCTACGGGGTCCTGACACCTGCTTAGAAGAGCTCAGAGCTGTCACCCTTTGGAGCCTCCTGTGGTCCTTATTCCTTTTTCCCTCTAGAGGCTTCCACAGCCATCTCCTTCTCTCCAGCCTCCCCTTCCAAAGCTGTTCTGTCCTGCCACCACTGGAGGTCTTCCTCAAGTGGGATCTTGGATATCACTTTCCTGATTTATAAGAGTTAAGGGTAGAACCCCTTTACAGGGTCTGAGTTGGCCTCAACCTACCAAAAAGCTTTTGATTGGGAGCCAAGTGCTCATTCAATGACTTTCAGGAGGTGGGTAGTTTTTAATGTGGCGATCCCAGAAAGTACAACAGATCTATAGCTGCTAACCCAGAAAATGCATCCCCCCCCCTCCAAGTCTTGTAGCGTTTTCCACATGACCAGAGCCATTGTACTCACACCTTCCCAGTTCCAAGCGCCTTCTGGCAAAAACAAACAAACAAACCCTACAAAACAAAACAGAAAGAAAGAAAGAAAGAAAGAAAGAAAGAAAGAAAGAAAGAAAGAAAGAAAGAAAAAAGCAAAGAAAAGAAACCAGCAATAGACAGCGAGTGTTCCAGCGAGTGAGCCTGCCAGGTACCTAGAGCCTGAGGTGGGAAGGATTTTGATGTGTCTGAGAACAAGGAAGAGGCCACTCACTGTTACCGGGGCACCGTCCACAGTGGGCAGAGGGAGCAAGAGTGGTTGTAAGCGTAGAAAACCCTAAGAAATGCTAAGATGTTTTAACTACAAGGGGAAATCAAACCCTGAAAGATGCAGGTAAAGTGGCAAAGTTTTGATTGCATTGGGATATTTATTTTTGTACCTAGAATCAAATTCAGGGCCTTGCATTTGCTGGGCGGGACCTGCACTGCTGAGCCACATCCTCAGCCCTAGTTGGCCTGTTTTAAAGACCGCTTTTAAAAAAGATTAGGATCCACTCATCCCTTCTCTCACTTTGAACACTTTGAACTACTGAAAAGGATGTGTAGCAAGCTAATGCCACGAGTTCCCATCCTGACGGCGCTGGCAGGGAGAGTCCGGGTTGGCATTCTTAGTGCCTCTGCTGCCCCTGCCAGAGCTAAGTGCGGAGGTGAGCGGGGCAGGTGACAGAGCCGCCTTGCTGTGGGAGCCTGAAAGAGCCTTTTCAGGTTACTGAAAGTCGTTAGGGGTCCCGAAGGGCCAACCATTACTGTCAGATTAGAGGGTGCTGAGCCCTCGTCCCGGACCGGGCAGGAAAGTGACTGAGCCACCAGTGTCCCTGGAAGGTCTGCAGCAGGTGGAGGCGGCTGGAGAACAAACAAAGGCGGCCTTCCCCGGTCCCGGCCTGGCCTGTCCCCTCCTCCCGCCAGGGCCACAGATGTCCTTTCTCTGGTAGCGGCCAGGTGTGTTTGAAAACACCCCAGCCGGGTCCTTCAGGAAATAAACTTTGCTGGGGAGCGGCGTGTGGGTGTGCACGCAGGGGTGCGGTGTGGAAAGCGTGCACCCATTCTGCAGCCCCAATCGAACGGCGCCCGGGGCCGCTGTGGGACAACCTGGGTGAGCGCGGTGCAGGTAGAAGACGGGGATGGCGCCGACCACGCGTGGGGAGAGGCTCTGGCTGGCGGCGCGGGCACGGACCGGGCAGCCGCCGCCTGCGCGTCCGGAGCCCCCTCTCGGGATCGCACCCTCCCTCCTGCCCCCGGCTGTCCCGCCCACCCGCGCCCTCCTCCAAAGAGTTAAGTACCTCCTCGCTCCGATCCTCTCCTCCCGCTTTCTCCACCCGGGCCGGCGGCTGGCGGCCGCGCGGAGGCACTGGGGGCCACGCGGGCAGCGGGGCCGGCGGGAGCACGGGGAGCTGAGCGCCCGGCCCCTGCGCCCCCAAATCCCTAGCGCACCGGCTCCCCTGCGCCCCGCGCGCGGCCTCGGGAGCAGCGCAGCGCAGAGCTGAGTGGTCGGCGCGGGGGAGGCCGGACCGCGCCAGGGCTCGGGCCCGGGATGCCCCAGGGACGAGCGCGGGACCCGGGCCGCGGCGGGACCTGGCGGGCGCGCAGGCAGGTGCCTCGCCGCCGCCGCCTCCTCCTTTCCTGCTCTTCTTCTTCCGCTCTCCCAGAAGTAAGATGAGCGTGATGCTGTGGCGCTGGGAACAGAATAACACCACCATGAAGCTGGTAAGGGGGCAGCCCGGCGCTGCGCCACTTCTCCCCGCCCCGCCCCCGTCCCCCAGGGCCCCTGGAGGAATTGCGTCCTTTGGTGGAAAGCCCCGGCCACCTTCGGTATTTCCCTTGTTGTGAAGATTTCAGGGCGCGCGCGCGCTCGTGTGTGTGTGTGTGTGTGTGTGTGTGTGTGCATGCGCGCGCGCGCGCTCAAAGGGGTGGGGCTGCACCAGTCCCTTCGTCCTAGGAATTCCTGTGGCTCCTGGGCTGCATGGTGGCCTCCGGCAGGTCAGAGTCAGCATGTTCTCAGCTGCCCGCCCGGGCCACATTGTGTCCAGATGCCTTGGGCCGAGCCTCTCTATCACCATCAGAGTGGGCGATGTGAGCCCCCGCATGAGGGGGCAGCTCACCCCGTGCTCCTCGCCCGCCTCTTCGTGGGTCTTCCTTCCCACGCAGGGTGTAAAGAACCACCCAGGTTTTCAGGTCCCCTTTCCTCCTCTGTTTTCAGAAATCACTGTTCCTCCTTCCCTCCTGCATTTGCTGCGCTGCCTCGCGAAGCCTGAGGTCTTGCCCCATCACAAGCAGGAGACAGGATCATAGCTCTTCTCTGGGTTTTGCTTTTGTGGTTTGTTTTTGTTTGTTGGTTTCCCCATCAGATAGTTTTAGCTGGCAGGGTCCGTAACTCTCCCCCACTCCAGTCAGCCAGGGAAGTCAATTGTAACCACCTTGGATGTTTCTTTCTGAGCAAAAGCAGCAGATGCTCACCTTGTAGAGCTGGTGCCAGGATAAGAAACCACGTTTGTGGACCAGACAGGTCCTAAGGACTCAAGAAAGAGTAGGTTTTGGTTTTTTATCTTTCTATCTTTTTTTGGTGGTACTGGGAGTCGACCCCTGGGTGTCTCGCCTGCTAAACAAACACTCTAATGCTGACCTACAGCCCTTTTTAAAATTTTAAGACGGGGTCTCCCTATGTTGTCCAGGGTAGCCTCCACCTGCTTCTAGAGTAGTTGGGATTACAACGTACACAGCCCCGCCCAGCAAGAGTAGGTGTTAATAAACTGGAATCCACACTGATTGGGGTAAGCTTTTGAAAGATGCTACCAAAAAAATCACAGCAGTTGTGTTGGCTACCAACACACTAAATCAACATAAATCCCATTCGTTCACGTAGTGAACTTAGGTGTTGGAAAAAGTGGCACCTTGCTTTTCATACTGCTTGTGTTATGTTTGGCCAGTCTGACTTTAAGCTACTATTTTACAGCTCTGTTTAATGTGTTGTAACGTTAGCAGACGTTATGCACCTTCACTTGCTGGACTATGTCATGATTCCAACTCTAATCCTTTCCTGGAATCCTTCTCCTCCCAGGCTGCTCTGGGAGAGCTCAGAGTTTCATTCAGTTCTCTCCAAGCTGTACCTAAAATGCCACTGTGATATGCATCACAGCAAAGTTGGGTCCTGGCCTCGCCAGACAGGTCGCTAGACGTCAAGACTTTTAAGAAAAAAATGAAACAGAGCAGTCATTTGCCAGGCAGGGAGCCATGGAGCATCCCCAGGGATGGCTTTTGGAGCATGGGACAGGTGGCCACCATTAGGTCTGAGATGTCTTCTGCGCTTCAGTACCACAGCCCTTCGTGCAAGGAGGAGAGCTTTCTTCTTTGTGGGTCAGAGGTCAGCCTTTATTGGGTCTGTCTGGGCCTTTAGATCTGTCCCACTTTTCAAATTAACTATGAGAACCATCCAAGGTAGTTGTGGTCCAGTGAAGCACCTTCTCCCTGTCAGGCAGGGGAGGGGTTGGAAGGGTTGTGATGACCTAGAAGTAAGTGGGAGACAACAGTTACTGTCTCAGCTCATCTGCAGAATCCTAGGCGCCATGGCTGCATCACGAGCTGATGCATCCTGAGTTTGCTTTTTGTTCATTGTTATGGACAGATTGATTTTACCAGTTGTCTGCTGTGTGTGTGCCCCAAGCAGAACAGTTTGGCTGGAGAACCAAATTATGTTCATCGTAAAGGGCTTAGCTGGCAAATGGTTATTGGTTTGAATTCCAGTCTTGCCACTTACGAGTCCCTGAATCTATTTTTCTCATTCGTAAAATAATTTTACAGTACTTTTTCCCAAGTAGTGAAAGAAGAAATGAGATAATCTCATAACAGGACCCAGCACGGAGTTCTCAAACATGGGTGTCTATTAAATGGGAACAACTATTACTGCATTATTATTTTCTTCAAGGATAAGTGATCACAGTGTTGGTTCCCACCCTGAGCTGTGCTGTTGGTTGAATGATTTGTTCTCATGGATGGGGAGAAAACAAACTTTTCTTACCTTTGGATCATTAGTGGACCTCAGTAGGAAGGAGCACCCTGGGAACATCTTAGAAATCAATTGTGCGTGGAGACAGCCCCAGAATGAGGCCCGGGGATGGAGGTGGGTGCCGGAACTTTTATCACTGATGTAGTTCAATAAACATAAAGTCAGTTAACCCACAGCTTGAACATTCACTATTCTGGTTGAACAGTGGAGCTAAAAGTTCTGCTTTATGTTTTATTTTAAAGTTCATTGGATTTTAAAAAAATAGTAAATAAAGCCAAGAGTAATTAGAAGCAGAACTTGCATCTGGGTGTGCTATCTCTGCAGGAGAATGTCAAAAATGCACCTGCCCACCTGGGATAGAAGGCCAGGAACTGTACCTCCTACTTCCAATGTGACAGGGTCACAGGACTTTGATGAAAGAAAGTGAGAGGAGGGGACCACTCAGGCCTGAAGCTCCTGCTGGGAGGGGACAACCCTGGACACCCTACGTGGGTGGTTCTGACATCCTTATCACAACCCCCCACCCCCCTTGTGTTAGATTCTCTGGGCTTAGACAGGGCAAGGAGAAACCGATGAGGAGACTCCTGGAGCAGCGGGTGCTCTGAGAAGTGAGAGAGCCAAAGGATGGTGAGACAGAAGCCCCAGGGAAGCCACCGTCACAGGCCGGTTGCATAGCTTCTTCCAGCCTTGGTCTCCCCTACTGTGCATGGGAATCCCAGCACCTTGTGGAAACCAGCATGTTGGGCTTTGAGCTCAGTGTCCAGCCATGAGTGATTGCTGTTAGGATTACAGCTAGTCCATGAAGGGGTCCTGTCTTGCTGTCCTGAGCAGACTCAACTGCAGTGCAGTACTCCCAGAGCCTAACTGCACACAGGAGGGGTGGGGAGGCTACGAGGATTTGGGAAGGGGGGTGTTTTATCTTATAGTCCCAATTTTGGATAAAAATAGTGCTAAAGTAATCATATTAATAGCCAGCACCTTGTGTTGCACCTTGACATGCGTGATTCATTTCATCTTCTCTTTAACCTCTGAACTAGAGCTCCTATCATCCCATTCTCCAGACGAGGCCTTTAAGGCTTGGAGAGTTCTGTTATTTCTCTCAGCTCCAGCATAGCTGAGTGTGCAAGCAGGGCCATTGCTCCTCCCTGGGGACCACTCTGTGACCTGCCTGCTACCCACTCTGGTCCAGGAGATACTGGGATCAAAGGGAGGAAAGCTGGGGCAGGATGGGTCACCACCCTTCACTGTCCAGAAAAAACACTTAGGGGGCCCTTCCTCCAAAGAAAGGAGAAAGTAACCCTGAATGAAGAATAATTGAGAGTAATGAGGATGAGGGAATGTGCCTCTGACCCTTGACCTTCCTGGAGAGGCAGGGACCCCCTGGCTTGTCTGCAGCCAGGCTAACAAGTAGGTCAAAAGAGGTCTGTGGGTTAAAGGGCCCTGCCTTTCTGCAGTCGCATTGCTCTCTCCCAAAGGCCAGGCTGCTCTTTAAAATACTAATGTTTAATGTTCCTACAGAAGTGATGGCAAGCCTTTTAGAGCTTTCAAAGATATAAAAAGCTCACTGTAACATGCAATTTTCCCTGTTTCTCTTTTTCTCTCTGTCTCTGCCTCTCTTCCTCTCTCCCTTCCTGCCGGCTGTGATAACTTACAAATTCAAATGAAAATGGTATATATTTAAAGCATTCAATGCAATGACTTTTGATAGATGATGCACTGTGAAATGATTGCCCCCAGCTGGCTGTGATAGTGCATACCTGTAATCCCAGCACTCGGGAAGGCTGAGCTATGAGGATTACAAATTTTGAGTATAGTTTAGGCAATTTAGTAATTTATTGAGACTTTGCCTCGAAAACAAAAAATAACAAAAGAGATGGTGATGTGGCTCAGTGCAAAGGCCATGGATTCAATTTCTAGTATTTTCTCCCCTCCCCCCAAAAAAGTAAAGATTATCACCATAATTAACATTTCCAACACTTCACTTCGGGTGTTACTCCTTTTTGTATCCATAGACAGTCTCATCTCAATATCTGCTTTTCTTCTCTATAAAGTTCATTGACACTCACTGAAAATATCAGTAATTTCACTTTCAAGAACTTTCCTCTGTTTTCCACTAACTGTATTTGGCATAGATTTTGCTGTCTCTCAGATATTTAAATCATATTCATTTTCTATGAAGTCTCCAAATCTCAAGGGCAAGAAATTCCATCCTTTCCTCAAGGAACCAAGTTGAAATACACAGGAATGTTTCTGTCTGACTTTCTGCTGTAGGTCATGAGCCTGCAGAAAAATGTGCTTTCAGAATTGAAACCACAGCATGAAAGACAGGCTCTGACTTTGCTTAATTTCTCGGAGAATGAAGGGACCGCTGAAGGGAAGAGAGCAGAACCCTGAAATTAGCAGGTGGCTTCCTTTGGACCATGTGAGGCAATACATTTTCCTTCATTTTTGTGTTAATAGAGACGTAGACATTTACAGTTGGTCCCTCTGGTGACCCAGCAGTGCTTCCATCACTTATGTAGTTGTTTTTGAGTGGAAATAGCAAAAAAAATAATTTTTAAAAATTTTAATCTGGCTTCTGTCATATAATGCCACCCACTCAGAAGACATGGCTAAGCTTTTCTTTGGGGTCTTTAATGTCTGCAAGACATGAACTACAAGGTATGATCAAAATCTACGGTGAGTGTTTAAATTTTTAAAAATCTATTATGGTAAAAGACACAGTGCCATTAATCCCACTCAGAATACATCTCTCCCTTGGAACATGTGTATCCCATCATTCTTGCCATGTTCTGAAGCAGCTCTGGAAGTCCTCTCTCATGAGTGTCTTTAGTTGCATTGCCATGGCTGCCTCGATGTACTGAATAAATTCAAAAGCTCTACCTTCCGTGGTCGTGTTGACTCTGGGGAAGAGCCAGAAGTTGCATAGTGCCAGATCTGGTGACTAAGGTGGATGAGGACACAGTTTTTATGAGTCTGCCTTTCCACTGGCTGGTGCTGGGCAGCAGCATTCACTCTGTTATGTATCACAGCTCACAAAGACAGCCCTGAAACAGGACTTCCAGAACTGCTTCAGAAAGTGGCAGGAACCAGGGGATAAGTGTGTCCCAAGCAAGGTGGGGAGCACTTTGAGGGAAATTAATGCTGTGTGTACTGTAACAAATTTTAAAAATTTAAACATTCACTGTGTGTTGTGATCACACCTTGTTGACTGCCATCATCCACCCAGGGCTTGTTCCAAGGGCTCGTCCTACTCCGGGGCTCTTTCCAAAGGTTGTTCTGATCCAGATGTCACTGTAGCTGTGCTGGCTTTAGTATGATAAGAGTCATAGCCACAGAGGTTGAGAATCAACAAAGATGTCTGACTTGCCACTGAGAATAGGATATGAAACAGAAGGTCAGAACTAGTTGGTTGATGTTATCTAAACAGCATAACAAAAAGTTATGATCGGGATATTTGGGAAGGCTGAGAAGTAGGAGAGGATTTTCCTGCCACCAAAAATAATGCTGAAGACCTCTGGTCATAATACCATAGGGTGTGACAAGCATGAGCACCTGCATTATACATTGTGTGTGTCACTGTGAAAAATGAGCTGTGTGTTTACCAGTTACCTGGTAGGACCCAAAGCACAACCAAATCCATAAGGAAGCCAGGTGCTTAACACGGGCATGTGGTGTTCAAGCATGTGGTTAAGAGAATGGTTGTCTGCAGAGGTTTCCAGGACAGGACTTATTCCACAGTTACAGCTCCTGCCCCGTTCTCTGGCCTTGTCATTGATAGGAAGCTTCAGGATTCAGGACTCACAGGCTATGTGTCACTTCCAGGCAGAGACCATTCATGGGATCCTGCTTATGAGTCCATGAATTCCTGCCCCTCCATGCATTCAAGGCCCATTGAGTGATGGCCGCGTTTTAGACCTTCCTCTGCGCGGCCTCTGGGTGTGAGGTTCCTTCCGGCATGTATGGTCAGCTGGTGGTTTCCACTTTCACTGCTCCTTCCACCTGCCCACGCACTGCCCCATCTTCCAAAGCTCAGCCAAGCTGCTTTTCTTCTAGGAAGCCCTTCCGGGCTATTCCGTACCCCAGAAACCCTGACAGGCAGTGGTGCAGGCTACCCTAAATCCTTGAGAGCTGTGTGTGCCATACCTCTGACACTTCCAGTAGTGGCTGGACACAGGGACAGCTGACCTCTGTTTCTTCCCAATTCTGCTACCAATCAGTGTCCCCTTAGGAGGACAGTCTCTGTATCAGTCTCCCCACCTGTGACGGGAAGATAATATTACCCAACTTGGGGGTGTAGGGGGTCATTTGTTTTTAGAATAGCATTGAATATGTAAATAAATGTCAGCTATTATTCTGATGCTGCTCAACAAATGTTTATGAAATACATGCTACAGATGGGGAGCTCTTCTCATAAATTAAAAAATTTCCCTCTGTTTATATTTTAGTGGAGAAACAAATGATAAGCAGGATGCATATATTTTTATGGTGCTGAACACTATGGAGAAAATTGTAGGCGCGTAGGACAGGGAGAATGGAAGTGGTCAGTCCCTAAGGGAGGACAGGGAAAGGGCTTTATTGTCAAAGTGGCGTGGCTATGAGATAATAATCATTATCACTCCTCAGGGAGGCATTATAGGGAGGTAAGTGTGATTTATTATCCAGGCCAGGATGCTTCTGAGACTGAAAGGGAATGGTTTTACTAACTGCAGTGAGATATGATTGTAAATTGGTTCTGTCTTGAGCAAAACAAGATGCATGCAGTGCTACCCTTGGTCACTGCAAAGCCTGAGAGACAGGATGGTGTCCGATCTAGATTCAAATCCTGAGTTCTCCCCCTTTCAGCTGAGAGATTGTGGGCAAATCATTTCACCTCTTTGCACCTCAGTTTCCCTGTCTCTTATATAGACCTAATCGGGTTTTTTTAAAAGGAATTAAAGCACTCTGTACAGAACCTGACGCTTCATAAGCAACCAGTAAAAATTCATTACCACCATCATCGTCAGATCAAAATGAAGAGCTTGCTTTTTCCCTAGCTCTCACAGGGTCTGGGAGGGGTCCAGGGCCTGCAAGGTGGATCATTAGAGCTGGAAATGTAGCTGAGCAGTGGACTGGGAGATGACTAGTTGCCTCCTTCCATTCCTGAAGAACATAAGAATGACAGGTGTCTGGGCTGGACCCAGAGGCCAGTTGGGGAATGTTGTGGTCAGACAGCCACAAGAGGAGTTTTTTAATAGAGTCCAGCACTCAGGGTCTCATTCCTGGGATGTGAGTTCAGCAAAAGGCCCATGACCAGAGGCTCTTCACCTTCCACTGCACCACAGAGGAAGGAGGGACCTAGAGAACGAAGTGAGCCACCCACGGCCTCTTGGCCCATGACCCATTTCAATGCACCTGCCATCACCCATCCTACAGGATAATAAAGAATGAGCAGAGATAGCGTTTACAATTCCACCTGGAAAAGCTGTGTTTCTTTGGAAATGGGCCGCAGATGACGTAACCCTAACAGATCCCATTACCTGACACTTGGCTAATCTTTGTATGAAACTCGTTTTGGTGAAATGCAAACCTGGAGAAGCCAACGAAAGTATATTACTTTCTGGTTATTGAGTGCCTCCTAGACTTGGGATAGCATTTAATCGAAAGCGTAAGGTGATACTTCCTGAGATAGCAATGAGTTCATGTTTGGAAATGAAATGAAGTGAGTTTATTGGGTTGGTTGACTTTTTTTAAAGGCCTAACCGTGGTAGTAAATGTTCTCTCCACACAGAAATGTCTGGCTGCTGAGTGGGGAGGAATGGGGAAGCTATAGAGGTTGTAGTTTTCAGTCCTGAGAAGCTGTTTGGCTCCTCTCTTGTTAGGTACTGTTCCAGGTTGAGCCATATTTAAGCTGAACCTTTGTTTTTTTTCTGTTAGGAGTTGAACCTGGGCTTTTGCACTGAACTGTATTCCCAGCCCGCTTTTTGTTTTTTATTTTGAGACAGGGTTTCACTGAGTCACTAAGTCTCTCAAGTTGGTTTTGATCTTACAGTTGTCTTGCCTCAGCCTCCCAATATGCCACCACGCCTGGATAAGGGGACCCACATTTGAATAAAAGTTGAATACCAAATAGGTTTGTTTTCGGTTGTGTTTCCTCAATACATACCACATGCTGTCCACCCTTTTCCTTCACAGGGTGTTAACGCTCAGTAAAGGTTGACTGCACACCCACCTTGTACCAGTGGACCTTCTTGGACAGTAAATTGGTTCTAGGTCTCCTGGCCCTGGCTGTGGTTGGGTTCCTGCCAGCAGAGATCCACTACAGAGTCCATGTTGGTTGAGTGTTTCTGGTTCTGTAGCCCAGCTGCTTGGCATGTCCTAGATGGTGGCAGGTATTCCAGGAATATTTTAAATACTTGCTTCTAGGTGAGTCCCCAGACAGAGTGGGCCTAGGGAGTACAAGAATGCAGAGATCCACCTAGTACCCGCCATTTGCCTGCCTCCTCCACTCTCTGTCCCCTTTACCCTCCTTTCTCTCACATCTCTTCTCAGAAGAGAAGACCCGCTCCCTTACCTCCCATGTCTGACCACTTGCACTCCCAGGTAGAGAGGCCAAGCAGAGAGAAAGGGCACCAGAGGGGCCTGCCCCAACGTAAAAGAGACCATGTAGCACCAGATACCTGCCTTTACACACATTCAGGTGAGCTGGGCTCCATCAATATCTGAGTGGGTGTTTTGCTGAGACTCCTGCAGATTACAAAGCCTGTGATGCTCTAGTCCTTATAGAAAAAGATCATATTTGCATCAAACCTATCCACATCTTCTTGTATGCTATAAATCTCTTTAAATTACAATTACTTGTACTACCAAACACAACCTAAATGCTGTGTAAATAGTTGTTATACTGTATTATTTAGAGAATTATAACAAGAAAATATCTGCACATGTCCATTATAAATGCGGTTGTATCTGGAATATTTCTACGCACTGCTGGTTGAATCTTTAGATGTAAAGAACCAATCATGCTGCCCTTTGCCTGACTTGGCCTGGCCCTGCATCTAGAAAAGAATGACTTGGGTTTGAGGAGAAGGCTAGAAAGCTAACAGAGCACTTTTCTCCTGGAAACCTAAATGGGAACTTGGGACAGAGGGAAGAGGCAAGAAGTCCCATTCCTCCCCAGCATGGTTCCCTGCTGCCAGGGTCTCCGCACATTAGCTGGGGCAGCCAGACTGGCACAGAGGGAACACACTGCTGCAGATGACACCACATGACCTGGGAGGCAGCTGCTGAGTCCTGCACAGGACACAGGCATCACCCCGAGGTCGTAGCTAAAGCATGTCAGGTATGAGAGGGAGGTGGCCTGACTGAAGCATTGATTTTAGCAACAAAAAGAGCTCAGTCCAAATCACTGCAAGCTCAGAGAGATTGCTTATCTGTGCTTCAGTGTTTCTATTGGGAAGATCAGTATAATTCCTTTCCCACAAGGAAGCTGAAGTCTTAAAGAGATACTTGAGGGACAGCAAATGACATCCCTGGAAAGGTTCTGGAAAGTGCAGAAGCTGAACTCAGACTCAGCCAGAATGGGGTGTTTTCAGGGAAGCCTCCCAAGTCCTAGGACTCGAAGCAGGGCAGAATTTGCAGTGGGAAAAAGGAAAGCTTGCAAGTGGGGTGAATAGAAAGTGTGAAGATTTATGTTTTCTTGGTTTTAAGACGTTCCTTTCATAATGCTACTAGCAGGAAAGTGGCTCCTGAGTCCTAGGTTTTCCTGGCTCAGAGGAAAAAGAGTCACTCCTCCTCTCCTCTGTGCCAGGCCTGCTTCTAAGTCCATTCCAAGTAGTGTGGTTCCGAGGACAATTTAACGTGAATACTTCAGATTTAATATGTCCCAGATGCAGTGCACATAAGCTCTCATCCTATGCCCCATCCCTGTTCTTCCCTTCTTGCAAAATAGGGCTTCTTAGCGTTGGTGCTGAGTGACATTTAGGGCCAGGTACTCTTTTACTGTGGGAAGCCATCCTGTGCATTGTAGGATGTTCAGCAGTATCCCTGGTCTCTACTCACTGGGACTTGCTGCTGATAGTGCCCATGAAAAATGTTTCCAGAACTTTCTGTATGTCTCATGGTTGAAATTTGCTGTAGTGAATAATCCCACCTACTGAGCTTGAGTCTTTGTCTTTGATTTCGCCTTACCCACCTTCTTTTGTTCCAAGAGGAAATGCTTTTGTTTGAACCTCCCCAGTAGACCTGAGCCCTGATACCAATATCTGTCACCCAGGGGACTGCAGAAATCTCCCTGCTGGTCTCCATGGTTTCACCGATGTGGCTTCCTGCCTATTGTTCAAATGGCACCAGATCCAGGCATCAGATAGGTGCTCGGTAAATGTCTATTGACTAAATAGATACCCTGACATAGAGAGGTATCATTTCTCTTGTGTAAAACCAGCGGCATTCTGAACTTAGCCTTCCAAGAAAGTCAGTAATATGCCAGTCTTCTCCACTGAGCTTCTCTAGACCATTAGCACCCTTCCTACTGAACACAAGAGGCCCAAGAAATCATTGCTGAGTGGACAAATGACTCATGCTTACAGAAAATATTTGGGGCATGCTAACTGATTAAAATGAACAGCATTTAAGCAAATAGTAGAAGTATCAAGATCCATTCTCTGACCTTTTCAAACCTTTGGCATAGAAGCTTTGGTCTCATGCTTCCAACTCTGAGGTTAAGACACTGATGCTTCATTATTTTAGTTTTTAGAAGTAACTGGAACACACAGAGGGCGGCACATAGTCTGGGCCATTGGTCACCATGTAGTAAGTGTTGACCTACGAAAAAGAGAAGAGAATCCAGTACTCAAGTCTCATCTTGGGAATGTTCAGTCAACAGGTCTTGATTCGAGACAGACAAATTTCATATCCTCCGAGGATTTACTATCGGGGGGAGATATAAAGACTTCCTTGATTAGGATAGCATATAATCATGCTAAACAGCACGGTACTGTTTTGAATATGTTTTTGAGTTGCTTTGAAATAGTATGGAGGCCTTTTTGCCCCTTTCTGGACCAGACTGAGCTGTAGAGAACATGGAGAAGTAATGAAGATTCTTTACATTCTCAGACTACTTTCTGGGAATCCCGCGAAGCCCCCACTTCTCTGGTTACCCTTCTCGTGGCTCAGTTCAAGAGCATTTTGCAAACCCGGACTTTGAATCTGGGAAAATGCTTTATGACCATTTTTATGACCTCAGAGCAACTCACTAAGGCAAGTTATTTCCTCGTCTTTGCCAAAGGGAAAAAACTTAAGGGCCTGGTCAGTTGCCCAGGATCTCCCGGGCTGTGATGCTCACTTGTGGTGGCTCTTGTGAGCCTGGCACATGCTCACAATAGATGTGCTCTGGCTGCTTGGGGAGGGGGCCGTCAGCAGCCACAGCCCACATTGTTACGGACTCCATTGTCTTCTTCAGGAAGGAGGAAAGCCCAGTTCAGAGAACCATGCACCATTGTCAGAGCTGCAAGCTTTCAATGCTGAGTTCTGGTCCCAACCAACCCCTTTAAACTTGGGCCAACTGACATCCAGAGAGGGAAAGTGATTTGCTTAAGGTCACAGCCCTGTCTCTGATTTCAAGCCCAGTACATTTTTTTTTTTATTCCAGCACTGTTGTCTCTTATTAGAAAATAGCCTCAGTACCCATGAGTGCTTATTCTCAGAGGCAGAACAGAATACTGAACTGGGCAAAGGCTTTTTAAAATGTGAAGATAGCTTTTTGAAGATAACTATGCAAAATAACTGCCTTTGTTAAGTTCCTTCCACCTTGTTTTGAAAGCCTGTATTTTTATTGTTTGGAGGTTTTTTGTTATTATTACTTATTTGTCTCTTTTGTTTCTTGTTTTATTTTGTTTCTTCCCTCTTTAAAATAAAAAATACTAATAAAAAATGTGAGGTACTTGGGGTAATGGTTAGAACCAGGCCTCCGGAGCTAGCCTGCCTCAGTTTCCATTCCAGCCCAGCTCTTCTTCACGGTGTCCCTTTGCTTAACCATTGGGGGTGTCAGTTTTCCTCATCTGTGAAGTGGGGATAATCTGAGTTCCCCCAGCCCTTACAGGGAGGATCAATCAGCTAGCATGTGGCAAGGGCTCAGAACTCTACCCATCACAGCACCAGGACCACAGAAATGTCACTCACGGTATCTTTGAGTCCCAAGTGTTGTTCGCTGGCTCTGTGACCCTGGAAAAGCTGCTTGACAACCCTGAACCTGGCTTCCTTCTCTGTAGGAATAATCCTAGCTTAGGTGAGAGAGCAGATAAGCAATCTTGTGTCCCAGGAACCTTCTTGTCTTTAATCATCCCTGTGTCAATGGTCGCATTTTCTCCTGCCTCCCGAAATGTGCGAGTGCTGTGCTAGCGAGGCAGCAGCATAGGCCTGACAGGGGCCCAGGAGAGGACTCTGAGGGCTGGGCCTGCTCCCTGGTCTAGGGAAGACCTGCAGCTTTGTTCGCTTCCGAAGAATATTTCCTGTGCTTTTTATTTGTTCACACTGATTAGGCACTTGCTGAGTGGCACATACTCTTCTGGGTTTTTGCATTGCATTTACCTTGTTTATCTGTACAATGAATACGCCTGCAGCGGAAGGACTGTCATCGGCCCTGCTTGATAAATGAGGCAGCTGAGTCTCAGAAGGTAATAACTTACCCTAAGTTGCACTGTTAGTGGGAAGGAATGCCACGTCCTTGGACCCAGATCAGTCTGCCTTAGTGCCTTGCTGCTAGGAACTGTGCCAGGCCCTGGTTGTACCCGAGTCCTGTCCGCCTTGGGATCACTCACATGAACAACAGCAAGGGAGGTCGGGGCATCTTTCTGGGTTAACCATTACCACCTCACTAGCTGCCAACTGACAAGGGGCAAGGCCAAGGAAGTGCGTGATGCGGGCCCTGCCCCGCCCCACCCCGCCCCTCTGGCCAGCAAGCCACACCATCCACTGGAGCCTGTGAGTGCGCCAGGTTTGCCACATTCCTTTCCCTGGGTGGCCCACTACTGGAGCCCATGAGAGGCACACTTGGGGGGACAGCAGGAGGACGCTGTGCCTGGGAGCTGTTCAAAGGGGACCCCAATCTACAAAGAAGCCCTGGCCCTTCACTGCTGGTGAAAGCACACAGCAGGAGAGTTGGGTAATGCAGACATCTTTCCACCCCACAAAGTGTTCCCAAGGGAGGACATCAGTGGCTGTCAGTTTTCTTAAACCAGGTGAGACTGTAGGGCACTCTGGGGTCAGGCTGGAAGCCTGGATCATAGCCATCCTGAGAGTGGGCACTCGGTCTCCCTAGAGGAGCCTGGCACGAGTGAGAGGTGTGGGAAAGCGTGGGACTTGGAATGGACCCAGACTCCAGCTTTGCTCATCCTGTTACATGATTTGGGGCCTGAGCCCACTCCTGTTTGCACGTGGTCATTCCTCCTGCCCAGGACAATGTTAGCAGGGGTGTATGTTGAATGTGGGAGCAGAGGTGCTAATGGGGTGCCTGGCCCAGGAGAGGCTTGGCAGACATCCTTCCTTTGCCCTCCATGCACAGCAGCAGTGCTTGAGGGGTGGACTGAGCATGGGCATGCTTGTTCTGCACATGTAGGGGGATGGGCTGATATACCCAGTGGTCTAGGGAGATCCCAGCTCACATATGTTAGGTGTAGGTCCCAGGCTTGAGGAGCTCCTGAGCCAGTGTCATTCTTACCTGCCGTAAGTCCTCAGCTTCCTCCTGTCCCCTGTAAGTTCTACCGGAAGTTCAGGGGGCCTTGGATCCGAGCACTGGGGCATGGCCCTCTCTGCCTGCCCTTCACAGGCTTCCCCAGCCCCTGGGACCTTTGTGCCCAGCTTGACCCCTGGTCCATGGCAGGCATGCATACTGCCTGCAGTGAGAGAGAAAAACTGCTCCCCTCTCTCTGTTGCCACCACTCGGCTGCTCTGGTTCATTTCTGTCTGTCTGTCTGTGGGGCATTTCTTCCGCTTTAGTTGGACTCCAGCTGCATTAATCGGTCCCCTTAACACTCTTATCTTGACACACTTTCTGGGCTTACTGAAGCATAATGCCCATGTGTCTTCTTCCTGGAAAGTTAACTTTAGTTCTGGAGAGATTCTGGGTGCTTAACTTTGCAACTGCAAAGTAAGGGTAGGCTGGATTTGTGAAGGAGTGGGGAGTCAGGGAGAAGCAGGCAGTGCACCAGGGCTTGGTTTTGGATGAGTCATTTTTCTGTGGTAAAGTTGGAGATGCTGCTTTGCATTTATCTCAGTATGTACGTAACATCACAGCGATTGATTGGTGTTAAATTTGAAGTTGTCTTTTGTTGTTCATCTTACGTCTAGAGCTATTGGCGGGTACAGTGTTTCACTTTTGTTATAATTCCTTAGAAGAGTCAGCCAAGTGAGCGGAAGTTCCAGCCACATTGTAATGCCTTCACTCTTCTCCCTTCTTCCTATCTGCTCCACCACCCCCTGGCCCCAGCCTCCTGCCAGTGGCCTATTCCAGTGACCTGAGCTCCTTATTTCCCTCTGGACCCTACCTCTTCTTCAACCTGGTTTCCCTACAGGTGACCAGAGTGACTGATGGAAAACTTCAAGGAGGTTGTTTTACACCCACTGCACACAGAATAAGCTCCATCCCCACTGTCATGGCCAGGAAAGCCATCGGGACCATGCCTGCCTCCTGGCGCCTTCGTGATGCCCTTGTATTCTCACCCGTGGGCATCTGGGACTACTTCCTGTTCTTAGGCAATTTCAGGTCCATCCCACCTCGGGCCCTTTTGTCTTAGCTGCTCCTCTTGTCCAGGATATTCATGCCTGGCTCCTGGGCATGCTTTCCCATGATGCTTCTTTCTCCTTTCCCACTGAGTACCTCCCTCAGCTGGGGCCTCATGTAGGATCTTTTTATTTCACACAGTGAAAATGTCTACTTTTAAGTGGGCTTAGTTATTACCCTTTGCATCCATGACTAGAGATCCATCTGCCTGAACTTTTACTGAATGCCTGGTTCCTGGTTCAGCATCAAACACTGGGACCCCTAGATATTTGCCAAATGAGGGGATGACATGGTTCTTGAGCAGGATCTTCTGAAAAGAAACGAAGTTATTCAGAGGCTTCCTTCCCATCCACCTAAGCCAGCAATGGCTGCTCTCTCCCTCTGACTGTCAGGACACCATGCCAAGGACGCTGTGGTTACACCTGTTATGTTATAGGGTGCTGTGTTCCTCACATCCTCTATGTGAGCCCGGTCTGGTTGACAAGAGCTCTAACCATAGGCCCCACCGTGGCTGTGGAAGAACAAAAGTCATTTGCCTGGCATAGCAGGCACGACCCCAACTTTAGTAAGCACTGGAAGCCAGTGTGTTGACAGTGACTATAATTTTTCCCAGAAGACTTTTTCCTTACCCAGGATGTTCTAGGATATAGGTTGTCACATCTCTGCTAAAAATGACCATGGCAGGTCTACAGGGGCATTGGTTCACGCTGCCCTGTCTACCATGAGACAGTTCTTTTGCTGTGCTTCTAATTGTCCTCTTGTGTCCCGTTAGGATGAGTAACTGGGGAAAAGGTACCAAGTGCATAGTTATGGAATAGCTGGAGAGAAAATGCCAGCCTGTTTTCTTTTCTCATGTAACTGGGAACTTGTCTTTTGGAATTTCTTAGCTCTGTGACCATAGCTCTGTAGGTTTTTCCAGTTAACTTTCACTTGTTTGATAATTTGATGCAAATTTCTCTCTTATCTCAACTGAAAGGCTCAGTGTACTGAAAACTGCATTCAGAGACAACAGCTTAAAGACATCATTGAAATGCATGTGTTAAGGGAAAAGACACAACTTCGTCTTGTTGACCTACTCAGTGTCCTATAGACCAGGCTTGGTCACTAACTTAAGGCCCTGGGCCACTGCCACATCTGTCACTGGACATTCCTGACATAAGCTGATTTCCCTGCAAGACTAAGTTATTCCCAAGAACTGGAGAAGCAGGACAGAATGTCCTTTAAAGTGGATTGTGAGCCTTCTTAGAGCCATCTCCCACTATTTTGATAAGCTAAATAGATTAGATATTTGAAATTCCCCTGTGTGTATGTTCATAAGAGTTGATGTAGCTTAGTCATTCTTAGACTATAATCAAGGCTTTTCCCATATTTCTCTGCCACTTGTGTTGCTTTTTTATGTACATGTTTTCTTCAACTTAACTACTTACTTCAATTAAGTTTATATAAAGAAGACACTGTATTTTAACTGTAGAATGTAAAGGTAGCATTATTGGACATAATACAGGGTAATCATGAAAACATATAGTTATGAAAATACAATGTCCACAAAGGTAGAGTCCAAAATCTTATAGAATGTGCCACCGGTGGTTCATCTGTCATGCTTTGTGAAATATAGATTTTAAAGTAAAAGTAAGATTTTTTTTTTCTTTTTTTGCAATGCTGGATTTTGAATCCAGGCCCTCAAATATGCTAAGGACATTGTTAACCACTGGACTATATCCTCAGCTCATAAATATAACTCTTATTGACCAGAAAAAGAGAAAAGACAAAAGGATGGGCTGGGGATTTAGCTCTGTAGCATAAGCACCTGCTTGGCAAGCGTGAGGCTGTGAGTTCGATCCCCAGAACCAAGAAAAAAAGAAAAAAGAAAGGAAAAAGGGAATGGGGAGGGATTACTGAAGTTGTCAGGGTTGTCAGAAAGTTTTAATCTAACACTCAGAGGTGAATTCGCCTCTTCAGGTTGGTTGGAAAGTGTGATGAGAATTATCTCATGTGATGAGAATTATCTCGTCTGCTTTTGTCTTCTCATCTTGCCATCAAATGTGTGTTGACAGATATTTCTTTTCTGAGCATAAGACTTGGTAAGTGCTGTCGCCCCCCTTGGTTCTGGGCATGGTTAGGTAATGTGCTCTGATTGGTCAGTTCCACAGACTGTAGTGGCTGGAAGACATGTTCTAAGCAGGTGCTATTTAGGTCAAATTGGCCCCAAAGATAAAAATAAATCTGGACCCTTGATATACCGGCATGTTGGGCAGTTCCTAAGACCAGAGCTAAGCACTAAAGTGCTATAGTTTAGGTGATACATTCTTGCTGAGTTTAAAGAACTAAAGGGCAAATTGGGGATTCATCAGTAGGGGTCAGTCAAGGAACTAGGAACTCAAGCAGAAAGGAATTCAGTAGGGGGATGGGATACTTAGAGAATTTCTGGAAGAACAGAAATTAAGAGGGTGCAGTTAGACTCTTCGCTTCAAGGCCAAACCGCCATAGCTGAACACCTCTAGGTCTCAGTTATAGTGTTCGTGGAGTTAAGGCCAAGATCTACCCAGCATAAGGCCCAAGTACATGGTAACAAGGAAGCTGTGAGTACCATGAGATCACGGGAAGGAGGGAAAAGTAGTGGCTTGACCTGGGCCACGCCGAATTCTGGAAGAGGATGGTCCAGGAAGGTTGGAAATGGAGCTGGTAATGCTACCCACCATGCTAGCCCATGAGGGCTTGAAAGTCTCCAGCTTCCTCTTTCTCAAAAATTTGCTCGGTGCCTGGCATTGTACTGACAACATGTTACATGGAGCATTTCAGTTCTTCTTTGAATGTTACTTCCCTCCATCGTAGTCTCAGCGAGTCTAAATAACCCACCCATTGATATTAGGCAGCTGAGCCATGGGGGGAAACCTAGGAAAGGCCGACCCAGAATCTAGCATGCTGCATTGAGAAGCTACACTGCCCCTCCATGGTGGGAAGGGGAGGTGGAGGTGAGACTGAGGCACAGATACAGTGAGTCCCAAATGCCAGGACGAGGGTTTGAGTTTGACTTCAAATGAGAAGGTGGGGGTAGTCACGGGAGGTTTGAGGGCAAGAGAGTGATGTGACGGAGATGCACCTGCCAGTAGATCTAGCGGGAGGATGCGGGCTTGAGGGGTACAAGAAAAGGGCAGAGGCAAGAGGGCAGCCAAGAGACAAGAGCAGTCATCGAGCATTTTCTTCATGCAAGTTTTTCCCCTCCTTCTCCAGTGGTTTTTCAGAGCATGAACTTTTTCCCAACCGTGCCTGAATCTCAGGCGGCTTTAGGTTTTCAATTTGGCCAGCGAAGCAGGTTTATTCTGAAAAGTGTTTCTCCTTTACTCACTAGTAGCTTTGATCACTAATAGCCCAGGGTCAACATTCAACCATCATTTGTTCTCCTTGGTTCTTTTCTGTATGAATGCCTTGACAGTGGCGTGGCTGACCTGTCTTTCTACTTGGTCCACTCTGCTCACGGTAGTGACTGGAATGGTCCAGCCCATGTGGACACAGACAATGAGAGGTGGTGCTTCGGACTGAAAGGAGCCCGTTCTAGGTCAGCACATGACTTTTTGAATTCAGAAACTTGTGAATTGAATCTTTGCTCTGCCCCTTTGTGTGTGTATGTGGAGGTGCTTGTAGGTCTTGGGCAGCTGGCTTAATTTCCCTGAACATCAGTCTTGCTTTTGTATTGTTGAGACCATAATACTCTTCATAGGCTGTCATGGGAACTCAATGAAGTCACAAGTGCAGTGTCTGTCATGGTGGACGTCCATATTGGGAGAAGTGCTGGAAACGTGTTTCACCTTCCCTCTGTGGCCCTTTAGGGTCTGTGGGAGGTGGTTCTGACCAGCAGAAGTCCGTTGTTGTGAGCCTCACCCTACTGACTTAGCCCCAGGGCTAACTTCTAGTAGTCCTGGTCTTACCCACTTCTTCTGGTGCCTGGCCAGGGTCTCAGCAGAGACTGACGCACCTTTGACCCAGGAGAAGGACCAGTGAGCCAGCTCCATCTCAGTTGTCTCCCAGTGAATCAAAGTCCATGCCAAACACCAGCTGATAGTTCATCTGGCCAATACAGTGGACTTGCTAAATCCTCCTTGTTCAAATGTCTGTGTTCTTTTCTGTAATTGGTTCAAGTGTGTCCTCTACCGACCCCAAGCAGCACCTGAACACGAACTCCTCCCCAGCTCCGACATCTCTGCCACTGCAAAGAGCTTGAAGCTTTTTCAGGTCTCCAAGCATCTGGCCCATCTGATCCCGTGATGTTTGGGAATTTTAATCTTCTGGTTATGGGTTTCCCTAAACCTGGTTTGAAATTGTCACCGCCAGCCTCCTCTGCTGTGGGAAAATGGCTTTGAAAAGATGTGGAGGGAGTGGTTTGGGACGAGTGTGAATGACAAGAGGGGGTGCTGCTGGGTCGCTGGAAGGGAGCCCTCGCACTTCTTTCCGCCTGTGACCGAAGCACCGCTTTAGTATAACTAACTCTGCTTCAGAAGCCAACGTTGGGGTTTGGGGGGGGGCTCAGAACTAACGCTGTGCTGAACTTTATGCTGAGTGTTTACCCAGGTTGTCTCATAACTCCCTCCACATGATGCCCACTTTCCAGACACATAACAACCAAGGGTCAGCTATGGTAGACAGTTTGTCTCACATTCCAAAGTGATTGATTGGTGGAGGGCATTTTTAAATCTAGGTTGAACTGACTTCAAATCTTCAGTTTTCCTACCTTATTGGACTCTATCCTATTAATCTGTGGATTCTTGAGTGCAAAATCCTCCAGTTCATGTCTCTGCAGTGCTAGAACTAAACTGGCTGGTGGTCTTTTAACCCAGGAGGAGGAATGACAGCCAGTGGGGGCATCAGACACTGGGTTCTGCAGGACCTTGTCAAGGTCTCAGCCAGTGCGACCTCATCCTGAGGGAAAGTGGATGAGAGGTGAAGTTTCAGCAGGGCAGTGGTGGGAAGCCACGCCAGCAGTTGAAGGCTGGCAACTGTGACCAAATGTGCCAGTCACTTGGTTGACCAAAACATTCTTCTGCCTGTGTGAATTCTTGGAAGACCCTCATGTTTCATCCGCAGGGATTCCAGGGATCCCCTCCCTCATAGATCATTCTCATGGTATGTAGGATGGTAAGGAAGGGTGAAAGGGGATTCCAGATTCCAGTCACTGAGTTCATCCTACAAATATTGAGAAGATCGTCTTCCTGTTGTCAAAACTCTGCTAAGAAGCGAGGGCCCCAGGTGAGCAGCGTGAATGACCTAGTAGGTCTTGTGGGCAAGTAGCTGCTATTTGCAACCAGTTATCAGGTACAAGGACTCTGGGTATACCTGGGTGTCAGGCCGCAGCTGGTCAGGCTGCCTGCCGCAGCTGGAGAAGCCTGCTGCTTCAGGGACTCCTGGGAGAGTACAAGCTGGGAACCCCTCCCTCATCCCAGCTAGAGAAATTCTGTCTCCTGCCTCTGCCAGTACAGACCAGCATTGGTGCATTTTTCCTGCTGCGCTTATGCAAATTGTTAAGAGACTTGAGTCAATGTGTTAAAAAGAAGGTAAGTTTTCCTCGCTTCTCAAACCTTGGGGACCTGCTTAGACTGTTTGAAAGCCTACAGATGCACCTACGAGGGGTCAGCCTTGTCTGGGCTCCTGGGTGCAACTGGGGTCCTCTCTTTCCTATGTTGAGGCTATGGATACTTCCCCAAATGCTGGAATGTCCAGAGGAACCCACAAAACAGGCACAGCGCTCTGCCCCATAACTGAATACACACTTCGCTGAGGTAGGTCTAAGATGCAGCGGGTATGGACAGTGGTGTTGGGGGGAAGATGTCTGAAGCCATCTCTAAGGAAACCCCTGAGTTTCCTTTCTTGGTCTCCCTGTTTCCTTACTCCGTATATATCAGCAGGCCTACCAGCGCCCTGAGAAGCCCTACTTTGTATACTAGAGGGACTTTCAGCAGTTGTCAGTAGGGGGCTAAAACATGTGATGTTTCACACGAGTAATTTTTTTTTTTTTTTTTTTTTTAGATAAGGTCTTACTTTGTGTAATCCAGCTTGGCCTTGAATTCAGTGTGTAGCCCAGGCTGATCTCCAACTCATGATCCTCCTGCCTCAGCCTCCCAAGTGCTGGGATTGCAGGCATACGCCACCATGCCCAGCTCACATGAGTGATTTGATGGAGAAAAATCTTTTAACTGCCCTGAGTTTCAGCCCAGGACCTCAAACTTAGACAGAAAAGTACAGCTTGGCAGCTTCCAGTTGCCCGAGGGAGCCCCTCTGCTTTCACTTAATATACAAACTTTAGATAATGCAGGTGTGACCTTAGAGATGGCTTCAGACATCTTCCCCCCAACACCACTGTCCATACCCGCTGCATCTTGGACCTACCTCAGCGAAGTGTGTATTCAGTTATGGGGCAGAACTCTGTGCCTGCTTCCAACCTATCTGGGTTTTGTGGGTTCCTCTGGACATTCCAGCATTTGCGGAAGTATCCATAGCCTCAACATAGGAAAGAGAGGACCCCAGTTGCACCCAGGAGCCCAGACAAGGCTGACCCCTCGTGGGTGCATCTGTAGGCTTTCAGACAGTCTAAGCAGGTCCCCAAGGTTTGAGAAGTGAGGAAAACTTACCTTCTTTTTAACACATTGAGTGTGAATTAATTCTGTTTCTCATTTCTAGGTAAAACCCCTGGGTCCTGCACAGAAAATTCTGCTCTTGACTAAATTGCTTTACTCTGAAAATTCAGGCCCTGAACTGATCTTAAACTAAATTATCCTAAAATGTAGGCTGAGATTGTTTGCTAGCTTGGTTGGTAATTCTTTGTCTTTCTAAAGAGAGAGAGAAAAGAAAAGAAAATAGACATGCCTGTATGTCTGTAGGAGTGTGTGTGTGTGTCTCTGTGTGTCTGTGTGTGCACATGTGTGTTCTTCTTGCACCAGGATGGCAGAGTAAGGGTGCATGGGACGGAGCCAGGTCCCTGGTGCCTGTGCTCCCAGGCTGGTCTCTAGTCTTGGGTGATTTATTTATGCTCCCAGATTTGGAAGATTTCCACACAGGGAGACAGAGATGAACCCTGGGGTCTTACCTCGGGACCCAAATGTGCACTTTAATTCGTGTCTGCTAAGTTTCCCCCTGGGCTTGGGGATTGGGACTTTCAGAAGCACAAAGGATAACTTTATTTCTGCAGGGAGGTTTTGTTTTTAACCCCTGAAGAAACCATACAGTTTACTTTTCCTTGTCCCGTTGCCATCTCCCTAGCTGCTGACAGTCGGCCTTTGAAATGAGTCGGCTTTGATCAGGGATGTGGCAGCCAGACAGGTCATTTTTACTGTCTGTGACTTAGTCCAACCAGTTTGGCAAGAGGAAGGCCGAATCCCAAGGTGGGGAGTGGAAATCACGGTTAGGCTTTGTTAGCAAAGCCCCGCCCGCTGGCGGTATCCGGGTTGATCCCTCCCTCCCCTGCCCCCAGGGGTCCTTCTTCAGCCAGCCTATTCTCTGGGGCCTGGAGGTGAGCTTGCTGCGCTCCCTTCCCTCTCCCCTCGCTTTGCAGGCCGTGTTCCTCCAGACTTCCCAATGGTAAAGCTTTGTCTTCTCTTGTCCTGCTCCCTTTCCAGGGCTTGCCTGCCCCAGGATAGTTCAGGATCTTTGTCTTCTCCATCAGGTAGGGCAGCCTATGGCTCTGCCAGTGGGAATACGGGTCAGACATGTGGTCCTTGGTGGCCCTTCAGGTCATGAGCCAGGGTGACCGCACTGGGGACTGTTAGCAGGATGTGGCTGAGCTGGAATATGCCGGTCTTCCTGAGGCATGGTGACAAAGGACAGCTTCCGGAGGAGCAAGACTGGCCAAGTTCTAACCCTAGCACCATCCTTAGCAGCTCGGTGATCTTGGGCAAATTATGCTGCGTGAGCGTAACATGTAAAACGAACGAGGTAGCAGCCCAGACCCCTCCAGGGTTGTGAGGATTTGATTAGCAGTGCGTGTAAAGCCCCAGTGTGGTGTATGACATGTAGCGTGTCTTAAATAAGCACCGAAATCACTGTGTTTATCCCCTTTATTGTCGTTGGTACCCTTCCCCAGTGTCACCTTCCGTTCAGAGGATGGAGCCGAAAACTTGCCCTCTGAGGGTATTAGTAGGAATTCAAAGTACTTCCAGGGTACAAACACTCCCAGAAGAGGCTGTCTTTAAAGGGGTGGCAGGATTCATCTCGGAGGTTCTCCTCACCAGAGCAGGCCCAGCAGAAGGAAGACTTTGCCTGGTAGCATGTCAAATGGCTTTCTTAGGGGCCAGGCATGGTCTTCAGATGTGAGAGCCAGGACAGGAAACCCAACAGGGGATTTGTGCCTAGAAAAAGATGTGGAATAGGCCTGAGGGCCTGGGAGACCTCCCCTATTCCCAGGGCTCTGGGATTCAGGTAGGCTCTGTGCTGTTTGTCATTCAACAAGGCTGAAGGTGCCACATGGGCACAGGCACTGTATGATTGGGAGGCCTCCCCTGGCCACCGTCTTCTGTGGCCTGGCTTCTGGTGATTGCATCTTTTAAATGAGATAAGGTCCGTGCTCTTCCTTTTGGCTTAGTGGAATGGTTAACTGAGGTTGCTTCAGTGTGCAGACTTGATTAAGAACACTGTGACAAGTATTTACTCCTCCTAGTAAATGGTGTTTGAAGACCTGAGAGACTCAGCCAGGACAGGCAATTTGCAGAATCTTGGTGACCCCACACAAATCAGCTTCTTCACAGCCACATGTGGTAGCACACTCCTACAGTCCCAGCACACGAGAGGCTGAGACAGAAGGGTCATGAGTTTGAGGCATATTCGGTTACACAGCAAGTTCAAGGCCAGCCTGGACTACATAGTGAAATCCTAGCTCACAAACCAAAACAAAAAAGCAAACAGAAAGAATGAAAAACAAATCAGGCTTCTAGGAAAGCCTCAGATTCCCAAATTTAGCATGTTTTCTTTCCCGAGAAGCCGTTAACCCTTCCGACAGGGCACAGAGAACTGGGCTGTGGCTCCTTCTCCACTGGTTATAAACCGCCCTTTTGATCACAGAGACAGGCCTCCTGGCTCATCCCTTCCAACTTTGTCACGGCTTTGTGCAGAGACAGTTGTGCATTCCAAACCGAGGTTTATTTTTACCAGAGATACAGATGTTTCTGCTCTTGTGCAAGATTTCATTAAAGCTCAGCCAGTGGTGTACCGTGGCGGGAGACTGCCAAGGTTAATATTTCTGCAGCACATTCCCTTCTGTTCCTTTTTGGCACCCAGATAGCCCCAGGTGGGCATATTGTGCTGGTGCCATAGATCAAGACTATGCAGCAAAATCGCCAGCACATCTGTTTAACACAGAGGGAGCCTCTGATCGCAGAGTGTCGGCTTTGCCTTGGGGCTGCAGGCAGAGCCTATGTCCTCCGGTGAGTACCAGGTCACTCTCTGCTGGCCCCTCTGGCCACACAGAACTCCGATGACACTGCAGAGGCTGCCACCTTAGCTGCTCAGGCTGGGCACTGGGAAGTCCAGAGGCCAAGGGAACCTTGAGCAGTGTGAAATGCTCTGGAGGAGCAGAGCTTTGGAAAGAGACAGGTGTGGGTGTGAACGGGCATGTGCATTGGGCAAGTCCAGCGTATCAGGAACTAGGAAACAGTTAAACAAACAGGGCCCCTGTCCAGGATTGTTCAGCAAGGGGAAAGGAAAGCTTGGGGGTGGGCGGGGATTCAGGGGGTGACAAAAGTGATGTGCTGTTACCTGAGGCCAGTTTGCCAGTGGCATTTTACCAGGGAATTTCTAAAGTCAGGTCAGTAAGGTGGTGTATACCTGTAATCCCAGCACTCGGGGAGGCTTAGGCAGGAGGATCGTTGTGAGTTCAAAAGGCCAGCCTGAACTGCATAGCGAGAACCTGTCTCAGAAAGACAGAAAAGAAAAAAAAAAAAAAAATTCAGGTCAGCGTGGGAAGTGTCTGATTTCATACATTTTGGGTATTTCATGTTTCCTTTATGTTTCCAGGTTTGTGAAGGTGCATGCTCCTACTAGCTTCGTAAGATTTCAGTGGAGAAGGGAACACGGAAAGGTTACTCATTTTACAATTGTGATTTCACCCAACCTCTGTCTGGTGTCCGGAGTCCTCTTCATCATGGCCCGGCAAGCTGCCCCTCTTAGGTGCCACAGCCACAGTTACGGTTCCCAATCCCGAGTCGTGCAAGACATCCAAGTGCTAAGTGAGTCTCTAACAAAAGGCAGCCTTGATTTATCCAACTGAAAGGCAGGGTAGTTTTTATTCCAGCCTTCGGGTCAGTTACTGGTGGTCCAAATCTGTGGATGGGGTGGTAGAAAAAACTATTAATCAGGATATTGTGATAACCAGGACAGACTACTTATTTCCTGACTGTGTTGCATGACAAATGACAAAGTGGATAATGTGTCCCCTGACTGATTTCTTTGTAATCTGTCAAATCCATACATTCTTCCTCTTCCCTTTTAATCTGTCCATCCATCTATCCCTCCATCCACCTGTCAGCCCATCCATCCATCTGTCTATTCACTCATCCAATATATTGACACTGAGGTGAGACCATACTCAGGTTTAGGGAATATGGAAATCATAATCATGAATCCTGTCCTTAGAGGCTGTAATAGGTAAAGTAGGTAACAAGACATTCAAGTAAATGGACAAAAAAAAAAAAAAAAAAATCCAGGGAAAAAATTGGGAGATGGGAGTTAGACTTGCATTTGAACCCAGGGCTTTCTGAGAAACCCACGGACCCCAGTTTGTGAAGACTGCATTCCAACCACAGGAGGACAGGCCTAGAGCCTGGAAGCGATGACTCTCTTTAGGAAATCACCGATGGTCGTTGCACTGGGCTGATGTCAAAGAGTGGGAAGTGGTGTGGCCAGTGGGAGAGCTTCTGGCTCTGACTCGATCCTGGATGCACACTGACAGATGCTGACAGGACTCCCCCTTTTAAAGGTTCTGAGGTGGCTGGGGCTGTCTCCAGGATGGGTGTCAGCCAATTCTGCACAGCCAGGCATATGTAGTTGCAATCCATGTTTTCTCCTCTTGTGGCTTTGCTTTAACCTATCCTCTTCAGCTTTTCTTACTTTCATTAAGTCTTTCCACTGTCTTGGGCATCTCCATGAGATCTGCTTTCCAAAAGCCTCACCTCTCCGTCCTCTAGGAATATGGAGTGTACCATGGGTTCAGGCTCCATGGCCTCTTCTATCTTTGGAATCTGTCCCTTGACTATAAATAAGGCTGTTGCCTAGTGCCAGTATTGATGGTGTTTGCAGCTGTCCTCTGGGAGATGGACTCAGCCGAACAACCCATTTTCCAGAGGACATAGCCATTAGGTGACAGCTATTTATGGTTTCTATTGACCAGGGCCAAACCTGAACTGTCATCGACATTAAAATTTCATGTGCTGGGAGCTGCCTTTCCTTATCAGGCTGTCTCTTCCTATTTATTCAAAACATCTAACCATGTTTACCTAGGTTCTTCAAAGAGAAGAGCCACTAAATCTTGAGGCTCTCTGCTGATCCAGCTGCTGAGATTTTTTTTACCTAGCATCCCTGAGAGGCTCCGTGCATGTATTTCCATTTCACAGAGGCGAACACTGAGGGTCAGAAGGTGAAACAGCTCCCCCAGAGTCACTGGGTTAGTTTGTAAGTGGCAGAGCCAGAATTCAGGCTGACTTCTTCCTGGAATCAAAGCCTGGATAATGTCCATGAAACCATGCGTGTCTGATTTCTTGACCTGGAATGTCACTGTGGAGGTTTTTATTTATTTATTTTGTCCCCTGACAGTTCGGTCACTTGGAGCTAAGTAGTCGATTGAACATGCACTTTTTAAAAAGCTCATTCATGCTGAATTTGCTTTGGTAGACACAGTGTTCTATCTTTACAGAATTTCTTTCCCATTCCCTTATACAAAAATAAATAAAATGTCAGGCGAGATTCCTTCTGGCTTTATAATCTCATGCACTTTATAGATGGCTGAATTCTCCAGTGAAGTTCTCAGTGGAAAAGATTGCTTTCTTGATTCTGTTTCTCCATCAGAGGGCTGTTACACTGTAAGCAGTAACTGTTTCTCAGTGGTCTGGATATGGATGTTCTGTGTAGGACATTGTCCTGTGTCAGTCACCTCCACTGTCATCGAGCGCTTTCATCTCAAGTACCTGCACTTCTTCAACTTAAACTTGCAGTATGATCAGGCCCGGGGGGCCGGGGAGACAGAACTTCTTGATCTCTCACATTAATATTGCTTCTTAGAAAAAGGAATGTGTAATAATTAATAATCTGGTCTTTGAGAGCAGAACTTGAACTTGGTTGAGTATTGGCCTTGTTTCTTGTTAACCTCTGGACTTTGGGCACATTTCATCTGCATCTCAGTGTTCATTCATTTCCTTCTCCCCTACGCTCTCCTCCATTCTCTGTCTCCCTCCCTGTCTGTCTATCTGCCTCTCTGTGTGTCTTTGCCTCTCTGTCTGTCTGTCTCTGTCTCTGTCTGTCTCTGTCTGTCTTGTCTGTCTCTCTTCGTCTCTTTGTGACTCTCTCTGCCTGTCTCTCTGTCTTGTCATTTCTCTGTGTCTCTGTCTGTCTCTCTGTCTCTCTGCCTATCTCTCTGTCTGTCTCTCTTTCTGTCTCTGTGTCTGTCTGTGTCTCTGTGTCTGTCTGTTTTTCTCTCTCTGTCTCTGTGTATTCTGTCTCTTTCTCTCCCCTGTCTCTGTGTCTCTGTCTGTTTTTGCCTCTCTCTGTCTCTGTCTGTATGTCTCTCTGTCTCTGTTTCTTTCTGTCCCCATCTGTTTCTCTACTACTCTGTCTGGCTCTCTGGCTCTCTAGCTCTCTCTCTACCTCTGTCTGTTTCTCTGTCTTGGTGTCTATCTGTCTGTCTCTGTGTGTGTCTGTCCGTCTTTCTCTCTCCTTCTCTCTCTCTGCAGTACTGGGCCTCCTGCATGCTAGGTAAGTGTTCTACCACTAATCTACATCCCCAGCCTTCAATTCTCTTACTTTAAAGTAGAGATTTATTTTGGAGAAAACAGTAGAGAATTTATTTTAGTATCCTTACATCTTTTTATATGCTACTGTATTTTTATATGCTACTGTATGTGGATACTAATTTTTTTTTTTGTACAGAAAATCAAACTCAGAGCCCTCTACCTTTGATCTACATTCCTAACCCTATATTTTTTAAATTTTTATTTCAAGACAGGGTCTTGCTGAGTTGTCTAGTTGAAGTCAAATTTTCAGTCCTCCCACCTCAACCTCCCAAGTGGCTGGGATTATAGGTGTGTGATACCCACTACCGGCCCATATCCTGATACTTCTGGCCCGTATCCTGATACTTGGAAGGATGAGAAAAAGCAGTACTTTAGATCTGCCTTAGCGGGGCACCATTGAACCAGGCTACCCCAGTCACCCTGTTTCTCAATATTACAAAGTAGCTTGCGTGCCACCGAAATGCTTCTCTGTCCTCCTTTCAGAGTCAATTATCCATCGATGTGAGTAGAGTGCGATTTGATAGCTAACGCTGCCTGGGTATCAGAATCCTCTAGAGAATTTTGGAAAGAAGAGAAAGGCAGATGGCTGGGTCATCCAAACATACGGACTCACACTGTTCTATGTGGGCCTGGGCATCTGCGTTTTCTAAAAGCTGCTCAGGAACTCTGATGTGCAGCTGGAATAGGGACCACTGTGTTATCAGTCCAGTGGGCAGATTGGGTGTGTGGATTGTGGACAAACTTCCATGAAAACTCTGGGCCTGGGATGAAGGATCTCCCCCACTTCATGAAACTCCCCATGGTCCTTGTAATTTACAGAGATGACCTCAAATGCAAACTTAGCATTTCCTTCTCAATTCAAATCAAAGCTCCACACTGAAATTCTGCAGAGAGGGTGGGGGCAGTGAGAAGAACTTCCCTCTCTACCCTGGGAGCTGCCTTCTTTGGGTGGTTTCCTGAACTATTGCAAACTGGGTCTTTTCTTTTGTGGAGTGCTTTGAGTGCCCTTTTGCATGATTCAAGATGCACCTCTGTGTGTTCATCTCTCTGTCAGGAGCTGGCCCACAGAGCACAGCAACCCTAACTATAGGCTTCTGGTGACCCCACTGAAGTCCCCATGCACCACTGGTTTGAATGACTGAGTTGAGAATGTGATGATAGGACGGTGATCGCCCACAGTGATAACCTCCTCTCACAACCAGAAGCCCTCTGCGTTTTACATCCTCCTCTGACAATGCAGAATGGTCGCTCCTGCCTGCCTTTGAAATTCTACATTTTGTGTATTTGTCCCACACCTACTTGGGTAAGTGATATTGTCCCTCAAGTTTAGGCCACCACTTCGAAGCAGCCTCTCTGTCCATCTGAACTACCTGCATGGTGGCAGATGGCTGGTGGCTCAGAGAAGTGTGGTATTCATGCTGAGCCCTTAAATAGTCATCTCTCTGAACCTCATACTCCCCCTGAGTAAATCGGGACCAGTCCTACAAATGCACTCGAATATTGTGAGAAGTATAAAGTACTCAGAGCTAGGCACATCGCAAGCGCTCAGTGGTATTGTCTAATTCTGTTCAGTCAAAACTCTAGCCATCTTGGCCACCCTCCCTCAAACTCCCTTCAGAGATAGCCAGCCAGCTGGAGAGGGCCTGCGTCACCACTCCAAGGGCACACACCCCTGTGACCCAGCCAGCTCCTTGTCCAGAAGCCACCAGGGGGAAGGTCCCACTGAGAATGCCACACAAAAGCAGGGTCGGAACAGCTAACTGAATTAAGCAAGTTATCAGCCAGTAGAAAATGTGCTTAAATTTGCATCCCTAAAGCAGATGGTCAGCATGGAGATGATTCAATTAGTTTTATTATGTTTGGGGAGATTAATTTGTCACTTTATTATTTTTCTTTTGTGTATATACAAAAAGGAGATGTGATTTTATCATCTCTGGCAAACGTGATTTGTAGAAGGAGGCTGACCCTTCGTGAAAAACAAGGCTATGGAAGGACGTTTGAAAACAATTGCTTTCTAATTGTTCATGAGTAACCAGTGCAATTATGTAGAATGTGGCCCAGAGAACAGAAATGCTGCCACCTACTGCTGGCAACAAGCTGGCTTGTGTTTCCAGCTATTTTTTTTTCCCCTGCTTAAAAATATTCAGATTATGAAACTTTTAGTATTTAATCGATGTTTATGATACTGAAATTCTTAGCATCTTGTGTTTCGTCGTTTACATTATTAATGCCAATATCTCACATCAACTTATCATAATCTGGCAAAGTTGAAACCTGAGGCATTTTGATTTCTTCGTTTCGAGGTGAGGAAAAGCAAGATGCAGCACCTTTAAGATCAAATGGAATCTGTTAGAGCTCAGAGTTGCTAACTGGAAGAGTCTCAGGATTATTCTTTGGGCACAAACAGTTCTTTCATGGCCCTTTTGAATGGATCAAAGCAAAACCTGAAGTTTTGAATGGCTTCTTTTTTATTAAGTCCTTTTATCCTTAACAGTTACTAATAAGCATTCTGGGAAATTCACTCACGCGGGAAGTTTATTGTTTGTAATAACTGGGGTATAAGCATTATATAATATGCTTGTGTGCATTGTCTGTGTTTGCATGTACACATGCATGTGAGCATTTCTGAGGTTCGGTGATCTCCAAATTAAGCATCAGGCTAGTGTCCTGACCCTGAAATGGCTAACTACTTGCTCACAAAAGAGAAAGAATTAGGTTTTCAAGCTGGATGGCATACTACCCTCAACGCACAGCTTTGTGTTTGTCCTTCTCTTAAACAAACCTTTAATTTAAAAAGTTTTAACTTTACAGAAGATAGAAGGTTGCGGTATATCCCCGTACTTATATTAATACAACCCATTTGCCACAACTGATAGACTAATACTGAAACATTATCAGGTTCATTCAGCTGTCTTTGGTTTTTATCTCATACCCTTTGTTCCAGGATCTCACCTGAGATACTATGTCATGAGGCCTTCTTAGTCTCCTCTGGGCTTTGACTTTGTTTCTGATGCCCTTGACAGTTTTGAGGAGTATTAGATGTTTTGTGGAGTGTTAACCCCTCACACACACCTTTGCTCCCCAATTGGAACAGTTAGACTGGGGTTGAGGGCTTTGGAGACCACAGAGTTAAAGTCCGCTCATTGTATCTGGGGATGTGCAATGGATGTGGTTTGGTGGCTGTGTTAACCTTGATCACCTGGACAGGGTGGTGTTCGTGTCAGCTTTATGCACCCTAACATTGCTCTTTCCTTCCTTTGCATTCTGCACTCCCTGTGTAGCCCGCACTTCACCTTGAGAGCAGAATAACTGCCTGATTTGATTTGGAATTCTTTAGGCCTGGAGCATTCTCTAGTGTCATGCATTTATGCATTCAGTCGTTTCTTTACATCAATGTGAACTCATATTTGCTGCATACTTGGGGTTATGATCTAATATTGTTTTATTTTGTTGTTCAAATTGCTTTGAGCATGGCAAGCTTTAACTATTGGGAGCTCTTTTGGTTGGCTCTGTGCCCCTTTTACATAGCTCCTCATTGTGTTTGGGGCTGTATCCTTTCTGAGATTTCTTTTGTTTGTTTTGGGGGGGTTGGTTTTTTTTTTCCACAGTCCTGGGGAATCAAACTCAGGGTGCTCTACTGCTGAGCTATATCCCCAACCCCTTTTCAAACTTTTTAAAAATTTTAAAACAGGGTCCTACTAAGTTGCCAGAGTTGGCCTTGGAAATCTTCATACCTTCAACCCCAAGTGGCTGGGATTCAGGTGTGCCCCGCCACACAGGCTGTATCCTTACCTCTCTCTCTCTCTCTCTCTCTCTCTCTCTCTCTCTCTATATATATATATATATATATATATATATATATATATATGCTGTACATCTTTACTTTTTGACATCATAATATGCTCCAGACTTATCCTGAGTGGTTTCTACCCTGGAATGATAATCAGTCATTTCCCAAGAAACCCTGATTCCTTTTATTAGAGAATGGAATTAGGGACCAATATCAGGCTGTGAGGCATGCTCATTGCTATTGGGGTGTCATTGTTCCTAGAGCCTTTTAGCTAGCAGAACAAAGAAGTAGGAATATACAGTAAACTTTCTATTTATACATGTTTACAAACATTGTTTCTAGATTCAATGAACATTCATTTATTGTGGTATACTATCTAGATGAGTATACATTTCATACTATGGTTAATTTGTAAATGGAAGTTAGTGTATAGTTTCTGTAGTATCTAGTGCCAATCTGTTATGATGTAGACCCTTCTACCCTTCCTTTCTTTTTCTGTAACCTCCCACTTTAGCAGTGATAATCACCTGTGACGGTAAATACACCTGCTCCCTGAGGGTTGACGTGGACACCCAGCTAGGGCCTGGGGGATCTGAATTTTATTAAATTCTGGACAGGTTGAATTCTCCCATTATACATCATATAATTATATATAACTCTAACGGTGCCAGGTAGCTTATCACTATTGCCCTTTGACATCTTTTTATAATATCTTCATCTGACATCCTTGTGTGATTCATATCTGTCTCTCCCTCAAGACAAGAAGCTTCTTGTCAATTTTGCATATCATTCTGTCCCCGGTACTGGTGCACATTAGGTACTTAATAGATGTTTGTTGAATGAATGGGTAGAGTAACACAGAGCAATAATGAAGAGGAGGAGAAATTGTTTGTAATTTATGGAACTCTTCCTATGCTCTAAATGCCTTTCTTCTTGCTTGAAAAATGTCATCCAGTTCAGGATTTTGGATCAACACCATTGTCAGAATCCAACACCTTTGTTGTTGAGTTCCTGCTGTAGGAAGCTCCCTGTGTGCTGCTCCATTGTCCCTGGAATTCCTATTGGCCAGAATAGAGCTGTGTGGGTGGCCCTGGGGGTAGGCAGAGAATGGCAGCACCCATTTAGAGTGTCACCCAGGTCCCATTAGGAGATTGACTCCAATTCGGTCTGGGGAGAAGGGTTGTTTTTTTCCTGCCTTTTCAGGATCACAATGAAGGTGACATTGATTTACAAGTCAGTGGGTTGGAGCAAAGAAGGGAGGCTTCTATGGGTAGAAGAGATCAATTAAATGATTATCCCAGCTGCCACCCACTAATGCCTTTCTTACTGAGTTTCAGAAGCAGGAAGCAGAAGGCTACGCATTTGGCCTTCTACAGGAAATCTAATTACCAACTTTGAGATGCCAGGTTTCATTAGATTGTGAAGAGCCTATCTCTGTGGCTGGCAGTTTCTGACACTACAGAAAGCATTTGACTGGCCACCTGGAATTCTCAGTGATCTTCTTCTCCTCCTTTTTTGGGTGTTTTTCCTAAAATGTTACACATATAACACTTCTGTGATTTTTATCTGCTGGTGTTTTATTTATCTGGGTTCTAGAGGGTAGGATTTAATACTTGGCAAGCTGTCAAAAAAAGATCTATTGAGTTCCTACTATGTGCTTGGAACCTGGGCTAGTGGCCAGAGATTGTAGTGGTCAGCAGAATAGGCTGGTGTTGTCCGTAGAAGTCTCCAGCCCATCTGCTCTTTCCATGGCTTCTGCCCTTAAACTGTAGGGTGCGTGAGAATCGCAGAGCTCTGCCCAGCACGCATGGCCCTGTTCCCCAGGATCTTTGATTCTGTGGGTCAGGCAGGGCCTGAGAATCTGCATTTCCAGCAAGTCCCCAGTGATGCTGGTGTCACCGAGCCAGGAGAAATGCTGTAAACCTCCCTGCCTCTTTGCCTGGCTGTCTGCTTCTTACTCATGAGATCTCTCGTCAGGCGTCACCTCCTTGGAGAGGCCCTTGCCAGTCTCTGTACCCTAGCTCTCCCCTCATCACCATTTGCTCTCACTCCTTTTTTCATAGCATTTGGTCTGTGGTATGAGTTTGTGTGTTTGTTCATGGCCATCTTATCTCTCCTGCACATCATCCTCAATAGAAGAGAGCCTGTTGAAGGCACTTTGGTGTTCACTGCCAACTCGCTGATAGAAGAGTAACTGTCACAGAGTATGTGCTCAGTAAATATCTAAATGATGAAATAATTCATGGGTATCCTGAGGCTTTTTGTTTGTTTGAGACAAGGTCTCACTATGCAGTTTGGATTGGCCTTGAACTCACTAGTCTCAAACTTGTACCAGTCCTCCTGCTTTAGCCTCCTGTGTGCTGGGATTTCAGGTGTGTACTACCACACCTGGCTCTGAATCTTTTTTTTTTTTTTTTAATTAGTACATGTTTGGCAGGATGCAGGACCTAAACCAGGCTACTTCTGATGACATTCCTCCTGCAGGCGGCATGCATCCTCTTATTAGATCTGCAATTCAGCACCCTTGCCAGTGCCTTAGTGGCCTTTTCAAAATCCCTCCCAAACTGAAGGCACACACTCTCTTCCTTTGCAAAAGTGAGACCTCGGATGAAACAGAATAGAGACAGGCACTGTCCTCTCCCTTTGACAGGGGGTTAGGCACAGACGAGGCACACTGGTTCCCATGTGCCTGACAGCGCTGTGGAAGGGTGCCCAAACCCTGCTGTACAGTAGAAGGTGGAAGTGCACAGGCCTTTTACTCTAGTGTGGACACTGCCCAGCTAACGTGAAGTCTGAACAGCCTACAGCCTCCTTGCCCAGCCTTTGCCAAGCGTGGACCCAGGGGAGCAACTTCCCAGGTTTGTTGGCCTGGGACAGCCAAAGAAACAGCGATATATTGGCCCCAAGTATGTCAGGAAAATGTAAGCACGGAAAGCCAGATTCTTTTGCAGGACGAAGAGAATCTGGTAGGGGTGATGGGAGATACCGGAGTCGCAGCAGTCTGGAGTCAGGGCAGGGGGCCAGAGGGCTGCCCCAGGGGGTTGGGGTAACATAAGCTGTCGCTATTCAGGAGGTGGCCTGTGTAAGAAAATCTGACCACAGCGGGTGCATGACTTCAGCTAAAATTAACCTTGGAGGACTCACCCGCCTCCGCAGCGCTTTGAACTGGACACCCCGAGAGGGCACAGGCCACCAGCTGCGGAGCCTCCCTGCTTGCTGCACTGTGGCGGGGATCTAGTCATGCCTGTGAGCATCAACCTATGGGTTCCTGCACGGGGTCAAAGTTGGGATTCCTGTGACCATTATAAAGTGGTAAGCAACCGCCAGGGATCCTGGCAGGGTCTCTGGGGAGAGCTGGAGAAGTTTATTTGAACTGGGCTCGTGCTTAGAGATGGTTCCAATTTCTTTCTGTGCCGGGTGGGACCCTGAGCCCTGTAGGTGGGTGGGCCTTGCATCTGTGGAGTACTCTTCGGAGCAAACGGCCACCTCTGCTGCTCTGAGTAACCTCGTGGGGTGAGGGCTGAGTGATGTATTTTTAGAGCAGGTGGAGAAGGATCCGTCTGGAAATGGTTGGTGGCCTGAGAAAATACAGTTGCACAAACCCAAGGCGGGGCTGACCGGGCCGGATCGGAAGGTCATGGATGACAACAGGTGTGGCCCGTCTGTTTTCCTCCGTGGGCTTCGGCAGGTGCAGGCAGGAGGGAGCTGGGCTGTTGCCGGAGATTGGAGAAGTCAGGGAATGCTCCGGAGGGCTTCGCTGCAGGAAGGCCGCGTCTGGGGCAACTGGAAGTGATTTCCTGCCTGGTGAGACGCGGAGATGTTCCAAGAAGGCCCCCGCAGCCCTCTCGTCCTCCTGGCCAGGGAAGCCTGGGTGGGATCTCTCCGGCTGGAAGGCAGGCACCCTCGTGGCTTCCCGCTTGCAGTGGAGAGCTCGCATGCGCACAGCAAAAAGGCAAGGTGTACCTTTCTTCCTGTATACCTCCTTGACGTCTAGGTGATTCGTGCCGCCAGAATTAATAGTGTTCTTGGGGCTTAGGCGCGTGGCATTCTGGGCTTACCGTAAACGGTCACTTTGATGTGGTCTGCATGGTTAGAGGCCGTAGCTTTATAGCAGGAAAACCTCTTTAGTTTATGGTTCTTGCAAAAGCAATGCTACGTTTCTTCTCTCCCTAAGCTTATCCCCATTCTCTGCTAGCATATGTATGTTCAACCCGCTTCCCAGGCAGGCTTGGCTGAGCCTCCTTCTCTAGGGAGGACTGTGCTTCCTTCATTTGCTGAGTGAGTACTGTGTCTAACTGACCTTGCAGTGACTAAGTGTAAAATATTTAAATCTCCAAAGCATTTGCTTAGCGAGTAGCTATTCTGTATCGATCTAGGAAAGGGTACAGATGATGCAGCGGGGAAATCCCTGCAGGAAGAGACCTTCCACTGGGTTTTGAAGTCATTTGTCATGTGGGCTGCTCTGCTGAGTCCTCTAAATGTTTTACATCCTCTTCCTGCCCCTGTCCTCCCACTGCATTGGCTCATTAAAGGTACAAGCCTACTGGGCTATTAGACACAGGTCCCTCTCGCTTGAGCTGTCTAATACTACCCAGCCATTAATAGGAATGTCTTGGGGTTATAATTTTCACTATTGGGGTCTAGGCTGAGTGCACTTGGAGGGGGTTTATTTTGAGGGAGGCTGTTAAAAATAGACTTCTCAGTAGGAGGAGGCTATGGTGTGTGATTTGGAGCTTTGAGGAACACATTGTGGATGCCTGCCTGGGGATTTCCATGTCCTGATGAACCTGGTTGGAGAGACAGAGGTTTCAAATTCCCCCTTGCATAGTGATACAGGGGAAATATCATAACTTCCAAGCTGCTAGATGGCAGATACTCTGAGTTCATGTTCCCCCAAATCGAAGAATGAATTCACCAAGGACCAGCAGAGTGCAAAGCAGGAAAACTTTTTTTGAAAGCTAGCTCCTGACACAGGAAGAGACCCGAACCTCACTTCACAGAGGAAGTTTGTGAGAGGAAAATCATGAGGTGGGTACAAAATCATGAGCTGGGGTACAACATGGGTCAAAACTATGATCAACCAATAAGATCACAAGTATAGCCGCTTAAGTAATATTGATTGGGTGGGGAAGCAGGTTCTGTAGCAAGTGTACATGAGAAGAACAAAGACCTTTTTAGAAGGACTGGATAGGAGGTCCTGGTCACCCACTTGGGTGACTGATGCCTATCTGGACTTGATTGGACCAGGTGATACCAGTCCCAGTATACTCCTGAGTTGTTATTTTTCCCTTGGGCAGGCTGATAGGCCTGGTCATTCTGTCTTTTTTCTTGAGGCCTGGCCTTTGACACATGTTCCTCAGCCACAGCTGTGATGTGTCTCGTTTTTTGCACTGACTCCTTCCAGGCCTTAGTCCTGTCTGACTGCCTATTAATTTCTACCTAACTTAGCTGTCTATAGTAGTAGGAACTAGAGACCCTCAGCCTCAGTTTTGCCCGAGACTGCCCCCTATAGGGGTGAGCTGGACTGATTTCTGTAACTGCCTTGTGATGTGAAGGTCACTGATGAGTTGAAGCACCTGGCAGGCAGTATTAGCGCCGATCTCAGTTCTGCTGAGCTCTCAGTCAAGTGGGGAAACTGCCAGCCATCCCCCGTTTCCTGGGATGGTAAAGAGGCTCAGATTGGGTTCTGTTTAGGAAAGCGCTTTCTGATTGTGAGCCCTGCAGATGAGAGGAGGCTGAAGCAGCTTTGTTCTGTACAAGATGAATCAATCAGGGGCCTCCTTCCAGAACTTTGTAGAATAAATATTATCTTTGTGCAAATCGTTATTTTGTGCTCCTGGCCAGGTTGTCTCATGGGTAGGGGAGGCACCCCTACCTTCCTGGGTGCCAGTGTGGGAGCTGGTAGTCTTCTTGGTAGAAGCCTCTTATAAATATAAAACACTAAAAACCCAAGATACCCCCAGGGCGTGGGAGCTCTGACATCCTGGCTGGAGAAGGGCTTGGGGCACAACAGTCACTGTCACTGTGGCCAAGTCTTTTGGCCATGGAGAGGCTGAGAAGGAATAAGGCTCCCAAAGCGGGAAGGAGGGGAAAGCGTTCCTGGGCAGGGCCGAGCCAGCAGCTACGGCTGGGAATCGCCCCTGGCCCAGTGGTGCAAAGCTTCCTCCATGGGGCTTTCCTACCAGTGGCACAGCAGCGTTTCTGCAAGTCCCGGACCCTCTGCAGACGGGATCGGGCCCTCTGGCCACTCTTGAGGCTGGTAGAACCCCCCAGGTCCCACAGCTTCCTTAGTAAGTGTCCTCATTCTGCGCTGGTCCTTCTGCACGGGTCACCGGGGCTCCCCTTGTTGTGTCCTCTTTCAATCCCTGACCTCTGGGTGTGTGCTGGGTGCCATGGTTCCTTCTGTCACACAGAGGGAGGAGAGATTGCGCTGTAAGTTTCCGTGCTTGCTTGGGTTTGGATTTTTTCAGAGGGTGGAGTCAGGGTCTGACTTCACGTCCTGTGTGGAACGGTGACGTGATCTTGTCTCCCTGTCCCTTATACTGTATTTAGGGCTGTGTGGCGTTTGTAGAGTTACTTCAGCATGGGATAACTGCTGAATATATGCTAGGTTGGGAGTTTTGTCTAGTGCTTTGGGGCTTTAGACATTTTATCACTGTCCTACTGTCCCAAGGTCTGTGCCTTATTTCATTATTTGTGGTTGGCGCATCCCTATGTAAAATGCAATTGTATTTACTTAATCAAAAGTTGTGTTTTCTGGGGCACTAAGCTCTCTACCTCCCTCTGTCTCTAGATGAAACCAGAGGTGGCCCCGTCCACCTCACTCCTGCTAGGCCTTCAGTCACAGCCTTGGCACAAGCGGGTGCCACCTTGGGGCCCCCTCGGATCTACTTCTCCCAGGAAAATATGCCTGTTGGTGGGAGTCTTGGCACAGGCATGCAAATCCCAGCACTCTGGGAGCCCAAGGCAGGAGGATTGCAAGTTTGAGCCTCACCTGGGCAATTTAGCAACTTAGTCTCAAAAAAAAAAAAAAAATAGAAAAAAAGAAAAAGAATTACAAAAGGGGCTGGGTATATAGCGCAGTGCAAAGGCCCTGGGCTTAGTTCCTAGTACCTTTTTTTTTTTTTTTTAAAGAAAGACAACCTGTAATTCTGATATAGGGAGGGGAATGAAACTCCCAACCTAGTATATGTCCAGTATGAGTTCCTGTTCTCTAAAATCAGAGAATGAATTTTAGAAACAACAGGGGTGAAGAGCAGGATATATATATATATATATACTCTGTCTTTTCTAGGGACTTTTATAGAATAAAATCATGAGGTTAGTTGGGAACTCGCAAAGTGCCCATAGGGTGGGACAGAACTGTTGTCAACCAATAAGATTAACTGCTCAGGTAAAGTTGATTAGATAGGGAACAAATGGAGAAGCAAGCTGGCGGGGTGGGTGGGCGTGCTTAATCGCAGTGACTCTTCCCGTAGGGGATTGGAATAGTGACTCCTGACTTCCTCCGTGTGATAGAGAGCTATTTAGAATATCAAATCTTAGGACTGATGTATTTGCTTTGCCTTTTGTCTTGAGATCTGGCCCACTGCCCGAGGTGCTTGTCTCCTCAGAGGTCACAAGGTATCTGAACTTCTGCACTGGCTCCTTTGAGGGCTCAGCCCTGTCTAACCGCCTATAATATTTCTAACTCACTTAGCTGCCTGTAACAATTCCAACCTTCAGGAGGCTGAGTCAGAAGGGCTTCTGTGAGTTCAAGGCCAGGCAGTTTAACTGCTTAGCAAATCACAAACAAAGTGAGGCTGTTTGCAGTCTTAGCAGAAACCTTACCCTTATACTCCAGGGAAAACCCTATAAACTACCAGCCAGTACTCAGTTTTCTTGGGTGAGTGATACCTCCAAATAATCACCATGTGTGTACCTGGTTTGCACCGGGTGTTGGGAATTTTATTATTGTTCTTATTTGCTGTGCTGGGAATTGAACTCAGGCCTTTGGGCATGCTAGACAAGCCTTCTACCCCTAAACTACATCCCAGCCCTGTTGTTGAAAATTTTTATGAGTCATATACATCTCCTGTAGCTACACACCTGAGTAGTCTCAGTGGCCATTGAAAAAAAGGTTTGAAGAAAAAAACTAAATCTAAAAAAAAAACAAAAAAAGCCTAAACCTGTTTACTATAAAGAAAAAACACAAAACAAAGAACTCAACTCTCCCAGTGATTGCATCTCCTCACTCCACCTCCTGGGGGCTACAGCCTGGGGGACTGGCTGAAATGTAAATGCTAGCTGGGAGCAGTGACTCCTCCCTCCGGGACCTGCAGCCTGGCTGGAGAGCTCTCACCTGGATGGAAGGCAACGTGGGTGAGGTGAGTTTTGATCGCCTGGGCCAGGCACAGACAGAGTCAGGGCCAGTGGTGCCCAACCTGAGCAGAGCCAGCTGGGCGACCTTTGTGAACACTAAAGATGCCAATGCTCCAGCCAAGGGGACTTGTGCAGGAGGAGGGAAGGCAGCCAGGAGGGTCTCTCTGGCAGTGTTCTTTGAGCAGGTGCCTTGTGACAGGTACCTGATGGCACTGAATGGCACCATGAGCTCACTCTCTGCCCACTTGGCCCTGAGAATAAACCGTCTCTCTCTTAACGGGGAGTAACCTAACCTGGGTTCTGGCTCACTCTCTCCTGTCCCTTTACCCACTGGGAAGCAGCACTTGGCACCTCTCCTCCTTCCTGAGGATTCCACTAGCCCTAGAAAGCACCAGGATCATGAGAGATTTTAGGGGAGATTTCCAAAGAGGGGAGTTCATACCTCTCCTAACACCGCTCAACATCCCTCCATCTGTACCCCCCCTTCCCCTTCTCCCTAGCTGGGTCCAGATCCTCCCTGAATTCCCTTTTTCTCATGCAAAGCATTTTAGCTCACTCTGCTCTTCCAAATTTGCATGCTCATACCCATCCTCAGCAAAACAGAGCTGCTGGGGATGGGGGAGGGGTGGGGAGGGAAACTGCTAACCCCTCTACCTTCTTCCTGTCCCACCTGTGCTCCCGGTGGTGCTCAGCATTTGGCTTGCCAAGGATAGGTTACACCTGCCCGTTCCATGGTTCAGCTCCCCCTGCCAAGCCTGATTTCCATCTCCCCAGTGCACCATTCCTGAACCAGGAGCTGGGAAGCCATACAGCAGCCCTTTTGCAAGATACTACTGGGTGCACACGTCCCCAGGCAGAAAGCAATAGTAAGATATAAAGTAACTGGGTTGTGACGAGGGCTCTTGCTATTTGTGTGGTACTGAGAATTGAATCCAGGGCCTTTGCACTGAGCTACATCCCCAGCACTTTTTTTTTTTTTTTGTACCGGGAATCAAACTCACGACCTTCCACTTGCCAAACAGGTGATTGTGCCACTGAGCTAAATCCCTGGCCCTACTAGCCTTTAAAAAAAAAAAAAAACTTTGAGGAGCTGGGGATTTAGCTTAGCACCGTAAGTGCCTGCCTGCCGAGTGCTAGGTCATGAGTTCCATCCCCTGTACCAAAACAAACAAACAAAAAAAAAAGCTACAAAAAAAACACCCGAAAATGAAAAACTGAGACAGGGTCTGATTCAACTGGTTCAAAGTTGAATTGTCCTGTGTCAGCCTTCCAGAGTGCCAAGGATTATAGGTGTGTGCCACAGCTATATATGGCCCAGATATACCTTTTTAAATTCACAGTCAGATGAGTCTTATAAATAACCATGCTACTGAAAACTGCCTCTCAGCAAGTGTCCCTTACCTGCGCTTATTCTGTGCCTTTCGCTATGACTGTTGTAAAACAGACATGAAATAAATATCACCTTGATTTCATGGACATCTGGCCAGGGAAGGGGTCAGTTCTTCCATTCATCTGTTCATCCAGTCCTCATGCAATCATTTATCTGTCTTTTCTTCCACCAGCTCATTCATGTGGCTATCCATTTCCAGAGTCCATTCTTCCTTCCATCCATCCATCCGCTGTCTGTCTGTCCATCCATCCATCCATCCACCTCTAAGTCACTAAGTATTGTTTATACTTACACTGCTGGTATTTCAAAGGTGCAGAAGCTTCTGATTGAGGGCCTTGGGATAACAGCACAATAAGGGCACAGGAAGAGTAATTTTGGAAGCAAAATAAGAACAAATCATTCAGTGCTGGGAGTAGGAACTGGGCTAGGAATGACATCTAGGTTTATGAATTTGCTGGGCTGGGGCACTCCTGAGAGAGAGAGAGAGAGAGAGAGAGAGAGAGAGAGAGAGAGAAGGAGAAAGGGAGAGAGGGAGAGATCTTGCAAGGACACTGAGACTGAGCTCATGGACTTCGTGATCAGTGAAGGAATTTTCATTGGATGCTGAGATTTTAGAGAAGGGAGATAGGTCTAGTGATCACAATGGTTCACGAATGCTTGCAGGTACCGCCTGTGTGTCATCTCCCCAGTGCTGTGCTCTTACTAACTTTTAGGCCATACATAGACGTGACAGTCCCGACTGTAGATCACAGGCTGTTACCCTAATCTACACATGTGAAAACTGAGCCCCGGAAAGCGGTGGTTGTCCAAGGTTACCAAATCTTGGCATCCTCATTGTCCAAACAGGTGTGGAGTCTTTCAGATCTAATCTCTCACTCTATGTACACAGCCTCCCTGTGATGAGGAAATTGAGACTCAGAGAGGTGAAGCAACCCACCAGAGGCTGCCTAGGACTCTAGTGTCTTGGCTGGGCATGGTAAAGCCAGAAATCCTGGCAGTGTGTGGCTGGAAAGCCAATCTGAGGCCTTTGGACCACACAGGGCAACTCGGAGTCAGAGGGAGGGCGGTCCCACCTCCTTTAGCCGCAGTGTGCAGCGTTGCAGTGGGAGCTGCGGAGCCTTGGAGGACAGGATGGAAATGCTAAGCAGGTCAGTTTGTGGCCCATGCAGAGAGGCACCTGCATGGTGGCCCGGTTCTCTCTGCCCTGCAGGTGTGGCTGCCCTGCCAGGCGGCTCCAGGGACAGTTAATGCCAAAAACAGTGTTCTCAGCAGTGCCCCACCTGCTGGAAGGGGCTGGTTCTCATGCATCCCTGAAGAGGAAGCCCTGGGGGGAAAGTGAATCTAGTGTGTCCGTAAGGGCCTAGGGACATGCTTGAGAAATTCCACCAAGGCTCTGATGGTGGCTTTCTGGAAGCTACTAGACATTGTGCTGAAGAGTTGTTAAGATCTGGGCAGTTGTATTCTTCAGTGACCAGTAAGAATTCTAGTCAGTGTCCTTAGTCGCTTGATTTTGCAGGGAATCTCCAGGGAGACCTGCATTCACATTGTGCTGTTGGGACCTGGTATCAGGAGAACTTCACTGTCTACTGAATGTGAGACCCTGGCATGTACTCAACATTTTATTTTATTTTATTTTATTTTATTTTATTTTATTATTTGTGTGCAAAAGGGGGATACTTCTCATGAAGCCACATCCACAGCTGTTTTTTATTATTTTGAGACAGAATCTTACTGAGTTGCCCAAACTGGGCTCAAACTTCCCATCCTCCTGCCTCAGCCTCCCGTTTTGTTGGTATTAGAGCCATGTGCTATCACGCCCAGCTTATTTTTTGTTTTGTTGAGATAGGATCTCACCAAATTGACCAGGCTGGGCTGGAACTTGCAGTCTCCCTCCCTCAAAGCTGCCCCGCCCTTCGCTGGGGTGACATCTGTGAGGCAGTGTTTACCTGGCGGACCTTTCACCACCGCCTCTGTTTCTCAGGTTGTAAAAAAGTCGATGATTGTTTATTCAATAACCAGTGAACACTTAATACGTGCCAGGCTGTATCCTAGATGTCTGGAAAAATTCCATGAGCGAAACAGATAAGAATTCCCATCCTCCTGGTGCTTGGCTGCAGTGGAAGGGAGATTGCTGATGAGGTCACAACCTTAAAGCACCCAGGAGGCTGCCATCAGGTGAGGAGGTAGATAAGAAAGTCCTTTGTATCCTGGGTGGCGAGGTACAGAGCAGAGTGTGGCCTGCCCCAGAGGTGTGCAGGAGAGGAAGATCCCGGGTGTTGAACGTGGGTTACCCCAAGGTGTGGAAGATTTAGGCACCTGGGCCCTCATCCTTAAGATATTACCAGTCCCTCCCAGCATGCTTACCAGCCTGGTTTGTTTCTGAAGACAGTTTCAAAACCCTTGTAGTGGCCTGGCACACCCACCTGTGGCCCTGGTGTTCTCCCAAGACAATGCCTCCATTGTGTGCTCCAGGGCCATTGTGAGGCACAGCCCTGCTGGGCTGTTGCATAGGGTCCCCTGCCAGCCTGGAAGAATGGGTTTGGGGGGCGACTTTTCCCCTGCTTGGCTGCAGCCCCACCATACCCACCCGTGTTGTGTGGCATTTTTTATTTTTGCTGTCCTGACGCTGTTGTGCGATGATGTGTACTTTGTGTTTTGGCGACATGGGAAACATCGCCTCCCATCTCGAGTCTCTTAGTGCTCAGGGACAAGTGACCGGCTCTGTTCCCAGGGACAGGAGCCACCAAATGGCTGTTATGCAATCTTCCTTTCTTTTACATGGTGTTTCCCACACTACCCTGGCACGTGACTGTCACAGTGGGTGGTGTGTGGGCCCCTCACAAGCAGTGTAGCACCGTCATGAGCCAGTCACCACTTCAGAGCCTTGCCCAGTTTCTGCAAGACTGGGAAAGTCTCTGTACCTCTCGGCATCTCGGCTTCCTCATCTGTGCAGTGGGGAAATTGATAGATACCTTGTCACAGACAAAGTGGGGACTAAAGGATCCAATGTCTACCTACCTCTTGGTGATCACAGCTATCAAATTCACCCCATGCTGGGTGCCAGGCTTTGGTAGATGATCTTATGTCAGCCTCACAGTTCAGTGAGTGGGTTATTGATCCACTCTACAGCTGAGAAAACCAAGGCTCAGGTAGTTTAAGTAACTTATCCAGGATCACTCTGCCAGGAAGTGATTGAGGTATGCAAGAAACCTAAGTGATTGACTCTAGAAGGCTTTCTCTTTATCGGTCCACCCTGGGCTTTTGGCAGATGGTAGTCAATGGTAGTCATAGGTAAGACCAAAGCAAGAGCAGCACCAGCGAAGGTAGGTGGTCAGCAGTGTTTGCTTCTGCACCAGGGAGTGTGTGCAATGGTCACTGGGTGAGGGTTCCCAGGGGCTCTTTTCAAAGACTGGACATGACGCACAGGACAGGCAGCGAGAGTGGATGTGTAGTGAAGGTGGAGAAGGCACTGGGCAAGAGCAGGCCAGTGAAGATTCACAGTGGCCCTGGGGATCAGGGAAAAGGGTCTCTCCTGTCCAAAATTTCTTTGTTGGCTTCCTTTCATGCAAATAAGGCTTTGGGACAGGGGGTCCCGTCAAAAGCTCACCTGGTGGCTCCCAGATTTAAACTGTCCTCCGGGCTCCCCGTCACATGGAGATGAAGGCTTGTAGAGAGCATCTTCTGACTGGTGCTGCAAACAGCGCCAAATTCAAATGGACTAAAATTGTCCCTTTCTGCTTGGTTCCTCGTTCAGCGCTCAGGGCCGCAGGGTCAGGCTGAGTCCTGTGTCCTGCGCATGTCCTCTGGGATTTTATGACTTTTGATACCATCTGTTTGCCTGGCTCACCCCAGCCCTCACCTCCTCCCTCAGCTGTGAGCAGGTCACCTTGGTGCCAGCACCTGGTGAGGGACGGCAGTGCAGACCGAGGCTGAGCCAGGCCCTCCCTCATCAGGTGCTGGGTGTTTGTGCGCGTGGCCCTTTATGACAGAGCCATGTATGCAGGCGGGGGCAGGACAGAGGTCTGTTCGGTGCTTGTGTTGGCCAGAAGGTTACTGCAGGTAAAAAGGGAGGAGGCCAGCAGCTGGTTTCTCCTGTCGGCCTGCGGCTGAGGTCTGGGTGTAGACAGGGATTTCTACTCGTGTGCACCCAGATGGCCGTGAGCTCAGTGGGCATTCGGAATCCAGTCGCGTCTCTGTGCTCTTTTCGTTTCCTTTCTTTCTTTTCTTTATTACTGTATGGTTGCAGTACATAATGGTGACATCCCAGCGTGGAGCTGGTACATGTACAGAACACGTCATACTCCTTTTCTGTGCCCCTCCCCTTCCCCTCCCCCCCTCCCATCTCTTGTTCCTTTCCCCATTTGAGAATGATCAATCTCCCTGTTTTCTCCCTGTTATCTTGTATTTTGCTCTTTATACTTTGGGTTTCTTAGAAAAACCTTGCAGTGTTTAAGCTTGTATGCCCAATCAATTACCTTTAACATTATGACCCCGAGGTGCATCTGTTTTCTTACATGACTCTATTATCCTTCTTGAAGGCAGAGTTGTTCTCCAGTGTGTAAATACCACATTTGCTTTATCTGTTCATCTGATGGTGGACATACAGGTCACTTCCAAGGTTTGGCTATTATGAATTTTGCTGCTATTAAACACAGGTATGCTTGTATCACCGTACCATGATGTCTTTGACTCTTTGTCACTCCTCACTTTGTGGTGGTTTTGCTTGACTGGAGACCAGTTGAGAACTAAAAGCTCTTATGTACTGAAAAGACTGCAGCTAACCCCTTCTGTGTCTTCTTATCCTTGAGGGTAGAGTCCCACCAAGTCTTGCTTAAGATTACTTGCTGTTTACATGCAATCGTAAAAGGCTTTCAGTTTGTTTTGTTTTGTTTTGTTTCTTGAGACAAGCTCACACTATGTAGCCCAGAATAGCCTTGAACTTGTGATCCTCCTGCCTCAGCCCCCTCTCCCCCAAGTGCTGGGATTACAGATGTGTGCCATCTTTGAAGGAGGGTCCAGCAACTTCACAGGTTCTCTGGACTAGTGTTCAGAGCAATTTCCCCAGGCTATCAAAGAAAAACAGAAGTTGCATTAATCAAAATGCAGGATCAAACACCAAAATAAAAGATCGGTAACAGGAAACGGGGAGAACAGATCTTTTGCACATGAGAGTGGGGACCCAGAGATGGAGAGAAGACTGGAGGGAAGGGCAGAGGCACAGCAAGGATTTAAATGTGTCTACCTATGTTCGGACTCCCCATGATGGATGTAATCACTACATACTGCACCATGTACTAATAAATAAAAGATTTTTTTAAAAAAAGCTGGGATCATGATTCTCTATTTGGAAAAAATTTCCAAATGAATAGTTAAGAATGTGTGGCTTAAAAAAAAATGTGTGGCTTTCAGCAATCTAGAATGACTTATTCCTCCGGAAGTCAGATAGCCCAGTGTTTAAACTGAATATTAATAACAGCTGTGTAAGACTGTGCTCTGTGCCATGCTGACCACTTCCATACATGATCAGAGTTAGTGTGTAAAACGACTGTGTGTCCCTGCTGCACAAGCACAGGACACTGATGCTCAGAGGGGACACCACAGCTCTTCAAGGCTCACCCAGGACTCATCCCTGGTCTCGGGGTACAGCTGAGACAGTAGGCACCCACCTTCACGGTGGCTGTCATGGTCCAGTGTGCTACATCAATAGGAGGCAATGATGGCCAGGGAAGAGCCTCGCTGCCCTCCCCACTGGGCATGGGGGACACTCAGAGGACACTGGGCACAGCTGGTCTCTTCTTTGAGATGTCAGGGAGCAGAACCAGGCCCAGCTTCCTTGTGCTGTGTGGCCTAGAGCCCAAGATTTGCTCCTGTGTGCTCCTCCTCTTTCACCAGAGTATGGGGTGGGGGTGCTCTTATAAGGCTGAGGTTTGCAAGCCTAAGGCACAAGCTCTCATTAAGAGGAGCAGAGTAGACTCTGATGGGCAGCAGGGAAGCAGGAGAAACCCTCACCCACACTGAGCATTTGGTGCTGTCTATGGAGCGGCTGCTGTCACCAGGACTCTGAGCCCTGCCACTACAAGGATCCAGCCCGACTTCTTCGGCTCTTGGTTCTTTGTACTCTTGATGAATGAATTCAATCAAGACACATAGGCAGCTGACATGCAGGGAGAGTTTATCATAAAGCATGAAGAGACAATTACACCTTCAAGTGAGAAGGTGGGCGGTACTTCAAAGACATCTGTATGATCGGGGGTTTGTACACCTTTTGATGCACAGGACAATTACTCCTGCGGTTCAGGAACTATGGTGATTAGGATGCTTTATCAACATTTCTTAGGGCTTACTTCCAAAGATCAACAGGTGTTTCAAAAAAATGTCATCCTTGTTCCTTTCAGGTAGTCAGTGTTGCCTCAGGAGCCCTAATCATATAAGAATCTAAGTCAGGTCTCAACGCAAGGAGGGAGGGTCTTTCAAGAATGTTCCCCTTTCTGGTATCACTGGGAGCAGGCCATGGCTCCCACGAATGCCATGTGTCATGTTTTGGAAATAGTATGCCAGGTGGACAGTTATCGGAAGGAATGTGCACAGTGTGTATCCTTAAAATATGCTCGGTGGGATTGCCTTAGGTCTAAGACCCACCTAATAAATGATTATAGGTGTATTATACATTGAGGTCCTTGTTTCTTTACTAACTGGCAATGCGTGCTGTTTGGGGCCCCACCCCCTTGCCCTTTAGATCTGTTAATGTCTAACTACCTGCCTCATAGGCACCAGGTTCCTTACTAGATGGAGAAGTGAATGAGTCACCAATCCTACCCCTTTTTTTGGTACTGGAGATTAAACCCAGGGCCTTTACACTGAATTATGGTTCCTGCCCTTTTATCTTTTTGTTTTAAGAAAGACTCTTGCTAAGTCACTAGATTGCCCTCACAGCCTGAGCTCAAACTGGAAATCCTCCTGCTTCGTCTTCTCAGGGCGCTGGGATTACAGGTGTCCCAGCTCAGGGTGAACATTTAATCTGCTATTGTTGCAATAGCATTCTTTTGTATGAAAGAGTAATCAGAACTAAGCCATTTAACTGCCTCCAGCTCAGTCCTGGAAATGATGCGGAGTGGAGCTTTTGAACTGAGGCCAAACAGTAGCTTTCCCTTTGCAGCGGGTATGCCGGGAACAGCCTCAGAGCCCGTGACAGTCTCCTCCGCTCTCTCATCTTTGCGTTGGCATTTCTTTCCATGAGATGTTGCTTGCTGTTCCTTTCTCCTGGAACTGCAATCATGGTGGCATCTGCCTGTGACTTCACCAGGCTCCCACTCACCAGGTTGCCTGACCATTTCAGTGCTTCTGGTGCAGCTGTTCTGTGGAATTTTTCTCGGGTCCCTTGCTACCCTCCCTTCATGGGAGGAAGTTAAGGCTAACTGTGTGTACAGCTTAGCAATGTTCTCAAACCGCCTTGCTTTAAACTCACCATCGCTATTCCGCTTTTGCAATTACAGCAATGATCAGGTTCTTTGTTTCAACCCATTGTCCCAATCTTCCCTTCTGGGACCCGTTTGATAGGGAAGGATGCGGTGGGCTAAGCAAACAAATGAGGCACTCTTTGAAATTCTGTCAGGGGAAATGGAGTGAATCAAAAGGAGCTCACTGTTTTGCTGGCTCTGCCTCTCTGTTATCTTTGCAAGCCTTGGACAGTGGCTGCTCCCTTGCTGAGGGATCCTGAGGGGTAGAGGCGCTGGGCGGAGGGGTGGGGAGCCGACCAGGCAATGAGATGGAGGGGCGGGGTGCTGTGTGAAGACAGGGGCATCAGCGGACACCTGCGGGGCTGTGGGTACCCCTGCTGTGAGGTGACGCTAGAGCCTTTCTGCAGGAGTGGCTCGGTGACGCCGGGGTAGATCAGGGCTGTGTGTTTTCCTTTTTGCGTGTAGTTCTTCGGACAGTTTCCACTGCAAATTCTCAGGTCTCCTCCTGGGGTCAAACCCAGGATTAAGGATCAGCGAAATGGGCTCTCACAAAAGAGCAAGAGCAGCCTTTGAGCGTGTGTGATTTAGAAAATGAGAGGTTTTGGAGCAATCTCTTCTGACACTTGAGGCTTACACAGGAAGCCCCGTATGCTTGTAGCCTTTGCCTGAAACCTTCCAAACACATGTTAGTGCATCTTTGCTGGGTTGCTGGAACCAGTGGGAACAGCCTCTGCTGCCTGAGGATACTGGGGATTTGTTGTTTAAGGATGCAGGAGAGTTTTTTCCTTGCATGGTGTAGTGCTAAAGGCGGAGCTGAATTTATGTCTGTGCTTATCATGGCTCTCGAAAACAGGTTTAAAAATAAATTAGGGTGTTGTGATTCATGTCTTGAAAAAGTCAAGTGCTGAAGACAGGAGAAGGGAGGAGAAACCAGATAATTAATGATCTTTGGTAGATGGATCCTGATTAATGGGCTGGGTGCTCTGAGATTGTTTATTTGCCTTGCTTCCACCTCTTCTCAATCAATAGAATCTGATTTGAGGGCTCACTAAGAGCTTCCCTTATCTCGGCTTCACATGTCATCGGTTTCCCAAGGCTTGCCCTTTTTCTTGCTGTTCCACTCAGCCTGGTAACCACTTACGAACCTCCCGCCGCGTGCCAGCTTCCCTGGGAGATGCTGTCAGGAATGCAAAACTTGGCAAGACTCGATCCCTGCTTACATGTGGCAGTGGGAATGCAGCAGTGGTGCCCATGTCTAAGTTCTCTACAAGCTCTGTGTCACAGGCAGCGGAAAAGTCCATTGGGAAATGCACAGCGACTTTTATGATTTGAGGAGGGGGAGCCCCAGGTGGGGCACTAAGGAGGAGGAGCGTAGCTTCAGTTCAAGGATCACAGGGTGTGACATTTCCAGAGGGCGGGTATGATCACGGCTGCTGAGCGCTTGCTGTGTATATGTAAGCTGACCCACTTACTCATTAGAAACCCAGACCAGTTTTGGGGGAAGAGCTGCATAGTAAATATTTGAGAAATATCTGAAGGTCTTCTGTCACAACTGCTCAGCTTTGCTCTGGGGGCATAAAAGTGGCCAGAGACTACAAATGGATGGGGTTGCATTGCATGGAGGTTTACAAAAACAGGTGGTCAGCTGGCATTAGCCCGGGTCAACATTACTGCCTCTTTCTTATAATGTATTTAATATGATCCCCATTTTATGGAGGAAAAAATTGAAGAGTAGAAAGATGATGGGACATTAACTTGTCCAGAGCCAAGGGCCAACTGGTCAGACTGTTTTTACCTCCCCCACACAGTGTTCCTGGCAAGGGTCAGGTACTTCCTGGGCAAGCACGGATGGAGGGACCACCTTGAGTCACGGAGTGAAAAGTTTGCCTCTGATTTACTGGAGAGTGGGGAGCCATTGATGATTTGAGTGCAGTTAGATTAGAGCTGAGATCTGGGAACTCTATTTGTCAGTGGTAGGTAAGTAGATTGAGGGGTGTTTTTTTTGGGGGGGGGTGGAGTTGTTTTTAATTAATTTATTTTGAGACATGGTTTCACTATGCAGTTCAGGGTGGCTTTGAATTCACTATGTAGTGCAGGTTGGTCTTGAATTTGAGGGGATCTTCTTGCCTCAGCCTCCAAAGTGCTGAGCTCACAGGTGTTGTGCCAACACACTCCGCTGGTAGGTGGGAGTTGAGCAAGGAGTGCTTGTTTCAGAGTAAGAGGCTGCTTGCTGTAGACTTTGAAAGTGCTCTTTGTACCTGATACTTGCTTGGCATTACCATGGCTTCATGCTGTGTGTATGTGTACATGTCTGTGTTCGTGTGTGAATGTGTGTGAATGAGTATATGCTTGTTAAGAGATGTTGATTTAACCTTGCTTTCCAGCTGCATTGTGCAGACAGAGAGAGCTGGTTTTAGAGACTGTGTGTCTATTTGAAAACCCCCCTAATGGCCAGGGAGAGAGAGGACAGGACCTTCCGCTCCGCTGTACCCTTGTTGAGCTCCGCTACCCACTCAGCTGTGTTCTCGGTGCACGTGGCTCCACACCTTGGGCTGTTCTGGCAGTCTCGTGTGACCGGTGAGATCCCTCTGGGGTTTCACAGAACAGCGTGAGCGCAGACTCCTCCCAGTTGGCAAGCTGAAGCCCTGCTCTGTGTGCCAGGCTGACCAGTTTCCAACCTGCTTTTCTTTTACACCCTGCCATACTTTGTGATTCCAAGTGGAAGATTTTTCCAAACTCTTGACATTTTACCATGAGTAGGAGAAGAAATCTTGAATCATTAGTGTCCTAGGGATTCAGGGTAAAGGCTGTGGCAGGTTTTGTTATGGCTCATTTAATGATGGTAATAAAATGTCTAATGTTAGCTCTTCCTTGCTGAACTTTAGCCTGTGCCGGGATTCTGTGTCCTTTCTGTCCATGAGCTCACTGCATCTTCGTAATAGCCCAGGGATGTAGGCATTGTCACTAACAATCTTGCAGATGAAGGCACCTTGGCCAAAGGGCACAGACGCAATTGGCAACACAGCAGCCAAGAGCAAAGCCAGTTCAGAGTCCTCCTTCCTGCCGCCTTTTGTCCCTGTGTCCACTTCCTGTGCCCCGATGCAGGTCACACCAGTAATTCCATACCATCCCTCACCGAGTCTCCACCACCATCTTTAAAAGTAGGCTTCTTTGTGCCCATTTCACAGGCAAATAAACCAAAGCCAAGAAGATAGCATGCAGATAGCAAGATATTGATTAGGTTTGCATTTTGATGTTTGAATTTTAATTCTTTGAGTGAGAACACGGTAGATTAGAGGAGTGAGCCTCAGGCAGTAGGGGGCCATCATGAGTGCTTGTGTGCATGACCTGACCAACATTTACATTTTTTTCTGAGCCAGGTGTTGCAGAATATCTCAAGGACTCCGGAATAAGTCAGCCTGGACTTGCCACTCACTAGGACCTTGAGCAAGTTGTTTTGCTTCTCTGCATCTGAGTTTTCTCTTCTGAAAAGGGGACACAATAATAGCATAAGGGAGTCATACGTTTGAAATAGTTAGACCAGCACACAGTATGCAGTAGGCATTCCGTGTTCGCCTGTGAGACCTGGCTGTACATAAATCACTTTTTTCCAAATTTTTAATAACTGACAAGCGAATAGCATGATTTCATTGTATAGCTGAGAAAACAGCCTCAGAGAAGTTTAGTAGCTCACCTGAGGTCATCCATGCATTCATCCTTGGTTATTGTCTCAGTTACTTTGTTCATTGTTAAGATACCATACCCAACATCCGCAGCTTAAAGGAAGAGAGGTTTATTTTCACTCATGGTTTTAGTCCTTGGTTGGTTGGATCCAAAAACCAGCATAGTGAGGCAAAAGCTGTTCGTGTCATGCATCCAGGAAGCAGAAGGAGGATCGGGGGGCACTGGGGAGGGAGACAAGTCCTTCCAGGTCACATCCACAGTGACCCACCTCTTCCAACCAGACCCTACCTCCTATCAGCAAGTCAGGATTAAGCACTATAATCCAGTCACCTTCCAAAAGTCACACCCTTGAGCATATGAGGTTTTGGGAGAACATCCAGACATAAACTACAACAAGTGCGCATTGAGGTTGTAGGTGCCTGGGATATGTCACCCAACAAAACAGACCCAAATCCCTACTTTTAGGGGCCTGCAAAGCTGAACCCGGGTCTGTCCCTTTTCCTGAATGTTTTCCTCCTTTTCTCTTTCCCTCTCTTCACAATTTTATTTATAGGGATCATTTAAATTTCAGGTCGGCCACTGTAGTTATCAAGGTAGCCCTCCACCTCTATCTTTCTCTGTGCTTTTCAAATTGAAAATGATTGATTTGTCAGATATTTTGGTCTTTCACAACTTGGGAGTCAGGGAAAAGAATCTCCTGTGGATTTGGGCTGAGGTGTGAAATAGGACCCACCTATGAGTGTGTTTCTTCCTCCCGTGGGACCTCGTGGACCTTCTAGGGGGAAGGAGGGACAGACAGGAGATGTCACTTATGCCTCGAGCTGTAATGTGCAGCTTGGCCTTGGCACTTCTTGGGATCCCATTCCCAGGAGGAGTAGCCAGAAATGCTACCTCCTAGAAAGACCTGGTTCCTGGCCCCTCTGCAGGAAGCTTGCGGGGGCAGCACCACATTGTATGAAATCACCCTGGGGAAAGTTCAAGGCAGGGAGGGCAAGAGCCAGGGAGAGAAGTTTCCCGTGGTCTGTGAGTCACGTGGATACTCAGAATGAGCCTCTCACCTTTTTGGCGCAGGTGTTGTGTGGATTGCTATGTGGAGCTATTGTTTCTGACCATTGGAGGGGTCTGGTTCCCATTTTCTCCTTTTTGTGCATTGATTTGTTCCTGTCATTGATCATGGCTCCCCCTGCACTCCCACCACCTGCCCTACGAACTCAGAAATCTATACATGGAAGTTAGCACTCAAAAGCTTCGTTCTGTTTGTCTGTGGCTTTGACAGCTGGGAAGAAAAGTTTTTAGGCCAAGGTTTTCTTGTGCTTATTGGCCTGCTTGGAAACAAATCTCCCTTTACTTTCATGATTTTGTGACCAAGAAGAGCAGGTCTGACAAGTCCCCCAGGGCTGGGTCTGCTGTCTTGATTGCACAGGTGACCCTGCTTTTGCCTTCTGGGGTATCGTGTACACAGAGGTTGTGTTTAAAAATGTTGGAGTTTGCTGGGTTTTGTTTAGAAAATCCCAACAGAGGAAATGATGCCTGGCTTTTGAATTAAACTGATTACATTTGAGATTACGGTGAGGCCATCAATACCTCTACTCACACAAGAGTAATTGAAGGTGCTCTGTGTTTTCCTATTTGGCTTCTTTGCAAGGGACCCAAGCTCCTGAGAACTTGGCTGCCTCAATAGCCCTCCTTACCCTGAGAGGCTCATTAAAAGATGCCCATGGGGTGGTAACCTCTCCATACGGTTTCCCCATAAAGAGGAAAAGATGTGAAGGGGTGGGGGGAGACTTTGCCTGTGTTTAGAGCCACAGCCTCTCAGAGCCGGCTGGAGCAGACTGTTTAGTCCCTTGTCGCCTGTCCCTTTCAGGCTCTGCATGTTTTGAAGCTTTCTTTAGCTTTTCCCCAGCTTTGACGGCAGCTCTCTCAATAGGCGACGGCTCAGCCATGAGGAGCTGAATGCCTGGTCTGCACAATGCACTGAATTTTAATGGTGGTGGCTGGACCCCGAAAGCTCCCAGTGGCTGCTGCGCCCAAGCCCCTGCCCAGCAGCTGCCTCAGACTGCGATGGGCTCCAGCTGGATTTCTGAACTTGCCTGTTTGCTTTTTTACAGATCTACACGGACTGGGCCAATCACTATCTAGCCAAATCTGGCCACAAACGTCTCATCAAGGATCTCCAGCAAGATGTGACCGACGGTGTCCTCCTGGCTCAGATCATCCAGGTCGTGGGTAAGAGTGTGTTTTTCCTTGAGGGCTGATGAGTCACAGCAGAGCCAGCCAGAGGGGTCGCAAGGGCCGAGAGAAGACTGAAGTCTCAAAGGAGACTCAGAGTTTTTGTCCTGTATGTGGACAGCCATGTGTACGGGGACAACTTACTTTTCCCATTAGGATCACAGACCCAGCAATCTCACCATGATCCTCTTAGAGGAAAGACAGCCCAGGACCAGAGGAAAACGCCTATGATTTGGAGGTGGGGTGCCCTGCCGCCCTTTTGTCTCCTATCTTTCTGGTTCTCTCCTTTTTCCCTGCTGATGCTACTTTTTTTGTGGATGACTGGAAATAGACAGACAGACAGATACAGATAGACAGACTACAAGGGAGCTAGTTTAATCTTGCCAGTTAATTGGGTCTGAGAAATCAAAGGTTAGAGCTACAGACAGAGTTGATCAGTTCTGGTTTTAATCCAAGGGAAGGGGACTTGAACAATCCTCAGCCAGGAGCTGAGAAGAGAGGGTTCCCTCCCTACTGGGCAAGTAGGCAGGTGGGTGCTGGTCATAGCTGTGCCCTGGGCCTGAGGGACACACTCCTTGTTCCTGCCTGAGAGCTCAGAGCAGATGAGGAGGCAGGAGGCCAATTAGACAGCATTAGACTGACTGTTGTCGCCAGCAGCAGACTCATGCCAAGGCTGAGGCACAGGGAGAGGCAGGAGCTCCAGCCCCTCTAGCATGTGCTGTTGTGGAGAAGTTGCCTGTCCTTCAAGTGTGAGCAGAAGCCTTCACAGTTGCAGCAATGGCAGGGTCATGAAATTTAAGTTAGCTATCAAATATGCAGTAGGTTGGAAAGTGTGGTATGTTCGTGGATAGCACTCAGCAGCAGCTGCCTCAGAAGGCAAGTGCAGAAGGATGAGGAGGTCTCAGTGTCCATGTCAGTGTGTGCTATGATGGATTAGTCATCTCTGCCTTGGCCACACTGGAAATTTACTGAACATGTGCCATGGAGATGTGAGCGGGCATGCTTCTGTCACTGCTCAAGGGGATGTTTCCTTGTTTCTGTTCAGACAAGAGACCCTTCCTGAAGCCCAAGCTATTTTCTTGTGCTTCCAGGGGTTCATCATGGGGCTAGCTGCCTATGCCTTATTCACAATGCTTGGAGCAAAAGGATTTCAGATTTCAGACTTCTTTCAGATAACTTGCGTATATAGAATGAGCTATCTTGGGGATGTTCAAGTTTAAACATTAAATTCTTTTATGTTCCACAAGTATCATATAGACACAGACCAAGGGTAACTTTAGGCAATATTTTAAATAATTTTGTTCCTGAAACAAAAGTTCCTTGGTGTGGAATTTTCCAGCTGCAGTGTCAAGTGAGTGCTCAAAAAGTTTCAGATTTTGAGCTGGGCATGGTGGATCATGCCCAAAATCCCAACACTAGGGATGTAGACCACTGTGGAAACCCAGATCTTAATTACCAATATTACCCCCCAAAAGTTTCAGATTTTGGCGAATTTTAGATTTTTGGATTAGAGATGCTCATCCTATACCAGCAATGCAGGCTGCACAGTATGGGCACTAAGAAAGCAACAAATTGTCCCTCAATGGTCCATCAGCCAGTTCAAAGCATCCAATCTAGAGTAGCCTGTGAGTGGAAGGCTCCTGGTGGGGTGGAGCACATTTTCTGATCAGAAAACTGAACTACTGACCAACCCTCCATTCCTTTTCCCTTGTATGTGTGCTCATCAAGAGAAAACGTAAAAGATATATCTGAATGCACACCTGTACTCAATGTGCATACGTATGCTTGCATATAGACACCTATATAACTCTGTCTATCTAAAAATTTATTTTTTATTTTTTTTGCAGAATTAGAGTCCTATTGAGTCTGCCTTGCTCTGGGCAGAATTCTACTTGCCCTTTGGCTGGTGAGCTACTATTCATTCTCAAAAGCTCAGTTTCTCTCTGATACCTTTCCTGGCATTTGCATGGTCTCCAAGCCTCTCTCCACTGGTTGCTTGTTAGTTGTGAAGGGAAATAGGGTAACCATTAAGACGAATATCCGGGCCACCTCCTTATCAGGTGACCCAGTTTCTGTCGCTGGAGAGGGATAAATGGAAGTCATGTATTTCCTGAGGTGACCTCCTCAGCGGACACAGCATCAGGAATGGAAAACCTGAAACTAATCAATCATGAGGAATCTCAGACAAAGCCATTCTATTAAAAAACAAAAATTGGCTTGTGTTGTTCTAAGGCAGCAATGTCATGATAGGCAAAGTCTGAAAAGCCCTCCCGGAATAGAGGAAACTAGAGACGTGCCAACCAATTGCATTGTGCAACCCCAAACTGCATCCTGTACCAGGTAATACAAAGCTGTAAAGAATGTTTTTAAGTCAGTTGGCAAAACTGAAATATTGACATTGTGTCAGTGTTAGATTTCCGGAACTCTGTAGTTGTACCAAGGGAGCTAACACGTTTGTGCTTTGGGAATGCACACTGAAAGGTAAAGGGCAAAGGACGTGATGTGTGTAGCTTACTCGGGAATGATTCAGAAAAGAAACATTACCTGTGGACCTAACCAGGGAAGGAGGGAGCGGGCAGAGGGAGAGAGAAAATAAGAGTGGAGCAAGATATATGGGAAACCCACATTCTAGCCCTATCACTTCTCCTTAAGTAAGTTTGATTACTTCAGAATAAACATGTAAATGAAGGCAGATAGCAAGGTGGCCCCTGCTAAGGGACTCTCTCTCTCTCTCTCTCCTCTCTCTCTCTCTCTCTCTCTCTCTCTCTCTCTCTCTCTCTCTCTCTCTCATGAGCATGGTGTATGATGCTCAAAGCCCTGTATTCCACCAGTCCTGCCCATGATGGATCTCAGAGTGGGATGGTGGGATGCAGGCAAGGGCTCGATCAGGAATTTACTCTGCAGCAGGAGCTCTCTGGGCCCGGCAGACAGGGAGGGCATCCCAGGCAGAGCAGACAGTGTGCAGAAAGGCTGGAGGGGAGAGTCGGAGAGTCAATGAATTCAGAGCTTTTGCCTGAGGAGCCAGTTGATTTCCAGACTGGGAAGTGGCATCAGATGTGTAACTTCAAGGAAAACCCTCAGTGCTTTTCCCATGTGCTGCTCCTGAGTCTTTATCTGCCCTGCACACCTTCTAGATGGCTTTCCTAGACGGCGGGGTTTATCAGGGGCCCACACTTCCCTGATGCTGCTCTCTGCCTGTAGGTGGGAAATGGGCCTCTCTGTGCTATCTTTGAGTGCCTGTCCTTTGGTGGCTGGGAGCTGCATCTCCGTACTCAGCCTCTTGTTACTGTGATTATCTTCTTGAGATGTGAGCCAGGCCATCGCAGTGCCATCCCCAGGAATTATTAGGAACGTGCACAAGGCCAGGACACACAGTGTGAAGGCAAGGGACACCTCCTGCTCACATTGAGGTCATTCAAGGAAGATGCCCAAAGGAGGGTAGGGGAAGGAAAGAAGGACATGGGAGAGGGAAGAGAAGGAAGAGAAGAGGGAGAGGGAGACAAATGAATGAACAAGTGAGAGTTGGAATGAAAGAGAGAGGGAAGTGGGGGAGACGTTACCCTTCACGTGTGGGACCATACCCTCTCTCATCAGTGACCTGCCACCATTGTGTGACCTTGAATAAGTCACGTGTCCTTCAGGCTGCCGGTGCCTCTCTCCCCATGGATGGTGCCGAGGTAGATACACAGGCTGCTGCAATGCTCTGAGTCCTTTGAAGGAGGTCTTTCAAAAAGTAATGAGATTGGTGTCGCTGTTTGTGTTTAAGCAGTGCGGGGATGCTTTCTGTCATGAACGTGTCACCTTGTGTGCAGACAGCTCACTGCATTAGCAGGCTAAGAATGTCTTGAATGTGCTTGGATAAATTGCCATTTACTCTTAGAAATGCCATTTTTAATCACGGTTGAGGACTCTGGGGACAGATGGCCTTTGCTCCTTTAATTATCTGCTTTTGGGGTTCAGCCAAATACCCACTACCCTGAGTTAAAAAATTTGGCTCTGAGGAGCCAGCTCTTCATTTTTATCCATAGAATCAGAGCTGCTATTAGTGCCCTAAGTATTTATGACAACCATAGGAATTCTTGGGAATTTAAGTAAAGGAAAAAGCATTTAAGTTATATGAAATCAGGATCGAGGAGGCCCAAGATTTAGTTTGCATTTTTTATTAAGCATTTAGTGTGCTTTTGGGTTTGCCGTGTGATTTCCATCTTCCAGTGTGTGTTCCTTTTGGAGTGGTCCTGAGTAAGCTCTACCACTGTGGTTCATTTTAACTATTGTGGAACAGCATGGAGCTACAGCGTTTCAACTCACAGAGCACCTGACTAGATTTAGGAGATGGGCCATTAAAAGGAACTCGGAGAGTAATTAGACAGAGCCATCATTTATCCAGATGGCACAGGAAGAATCTTTCAAATTTCCCAAATGTCATCTTAGGATGGCAGCTATCCTTCCTTCCTGCAAATGAGTGCTAATGACCCAGCACTGAACTAGGGACTCATCAGAATCGAGCGACTTATGACCTTGACCACGATAAGTATCCAGTTGAAAGATACCTTGATACCTTAAGATGCCTTAAGAACCACTTGTTTATTTTCTGCAGTGTTGTGTTATCAGGGTCCAAGGTGAGAGTTCATGCCCAGCAGAATTTCCCATGGATAGAGAACTGCTATTTATCAAGAGTGTTCCTCTCTCTCACTGAGACTGGAATCCAGGATTTACCACTGCGCTAGAACCGTAGCCCATTGCCATATTTTACGTGCTTTAGAGACTTCCTTTGAGAATAAAATTCCTGTCTCACCCTGAATTGTTACAGTAAGCAGAATTGAGCAAACTCATTTGAGTCTCAAAGCTTGGGAGTTCCCAGTTGGGTCATAAATGTGAATGTCAAGTACTTTAGGTGGGTGCTAAAGACAGTAGAGATCAAGCTGAATATATACTAACCAGGCAGTTAGATTTTTAAGCCATTTCCTACCACTGGCTTGCTTTCTTATTTTATGCTTTCTCTCTAGGTAGAAACACTAGAGGGGAAAAAAAAAAAAAAACTCTATTTGAGATCATGGCAAGCCGTAATAAGGCTCAGGTGTTCTACAATGTTGGAACCTTGGGATACTCTGGTTCTGTTACCCATTCCAGACAATTTTTAATGCTTTTCCATGGAAGTCTTATCCTTTATATTCCTAAGAATCTGATGTGATGGGGGGGTGTTGAGATCTTCAATTTTGCAAGTAGTTACTGAACTCTAAGGATACAAATGTGAAAGTAAACGAGACATGTTTTCCAGCTCTCACAGCCTTTTGGGGAGACAAGATCAGGGGGTGCTACATCTCAGATGGCTCAGAGCACAGACAGGCAGCTGTGGGTGCTGTGAAATGAGACCTGTGGGTGTCTCGTGTAGGGTGTGGGACATAGGGGCATAGGCATGGAGAGCGAGTTCACAAAGGCTTCAGAGGACGCAAATCTTTCTTTTCCCTAAAGAGTACTAGCTGAGTTCCTCAGCTTAACTCACAGGCAGACATCAAAAAGAAAATATTTCTCTTATATGTTTTCCATAGATGATAAGAATGTATTCACTATTAGATGAATGGTACCGGAGTGCACCTACTGTGTGCCAAGCACTGTGCTGCAGGTTCTCCTGCTGTCATTTCATCTAATTCTCATTGCTCCTCCGTGACAGGTTGCATTAGCTTCACTGTGTAGATGAGGAAACTGAGGTCCAGAGAGGTTGAGTAATGTGGATCTAGACCTGGGATTCCAGCTGGGGTATCTTTTTCTCCAACGCCAACCATCTCTCTGCCATGCACTGGCTTTTCTTGCCTGTCTGCACTCTCAAACTGCATGCCTCCAGAGAGCTCTTGTGCTGTGTCTGGCAGGGGATTGCTCCATCCCCACCAGGAACTGTGCTCACACTTCCTCCTCCTATTTACTGCTTCATTTCGTCTGAATTCAATGCAACTTTTTTTGTCATGTCTTTTAGCAACTAGGTGCTATTTTGATGCAATTCCATATATATTTTGGACTCACTAGATAGCCTTTGCCAAGGCATTTTTGAATCTCTGTGTGTGTGTGTGTGTGTCTGTCTGTCTCTCTCTCTCTCTCTCATTTCTCCCATTGACCACTGCTTTGGGAATAGTATTAGGACACACAAAAGCAATAGTTGTACTTCTGGCTAAAGATACAGAGAGCTCCTTTCATTCGTTGCTTCTGTCCCCGATCATAGCTGGACTGATCCCCCTCAATTGTCCCGTCTTCCCCTGGGAAGAGTGCAGTGATGTGTGCCTAAGAGCGCAAAATGCACTTACAGATCCCTTTGAGTCTCCAGACATTGCCACGTTGCCCTGTCACTGGAAGGCAGTCATCAACACAGTTGCCTCTGTTGTAAGTGATGACGACCTTGGCCCAGCTGTCCCTGGAGGATGGCAGCTTGATGAGTAAGTCCTGAAGCTTGCTAGATGCGAGTCAGGATTTCACATGCCTGCGTTGATTGGATGGACCCCAGCATGGGCCTCAGGACTGTGTTGGCCCCGAGAATCCTGACCATCACGACTGGAAGTGTGTCTATGGTGACGATTTGTTTTCCTGACTTATATTTCATTTTGCAGCAAATGAAAAGATCGAAGACATCAATGGCTGCCCGAAGAACAGATCGCAAATGGTGAGTGGTACTTGGGTGGTGAGTGTTTGTGTTGTTAGCAACATGCTGTAAGTGATACGGACCATGTGAAAAACACTCACACCAGGCCCTTTATTATATTAATAACCTAGCAGGCATTTCCAAGGAGTTGTGCTTGGCTTCTCTGACATTTGTTGGCATTTATCAAAAAATAGCTATGAGTTTTATGTAGACTGTGAGATAGCAAAAATGAAATGTTGTCCTTGCTTTTGCACACAGATTATGTAGCACTGGTACAAACTTAGACACGCAGTGAAGTGACTGGTTCTACTTCCTCTAAGATTTGTAACAATTACTGTTTGTATGCGTTGCTGAGGCTCAGATGAGGTGATGGTATCTCACCCATCAGAAGCAGGTCACGTGACTTGATTGCTTTTAAAGGTTAGAATGATGTGAAATCATCAGAACTGTGACAGCAAATGTGAAATGTACTGTTGCATTAGAGCCTTCTCATATGGTGACAGGTGATGATATCCTTATTGGTGTGATGCAGTTAAGCTATGATACAATGGCTTTAAAAACAGCCAAAGACAAAATCTGTTCTTTTCTTGTGCTGCACAGAATCTTTGCTCTCAAATTTGTGATCCTCGTTGAATTCAGAAAACATTGCACTGTGACTCTCTGAGTGCTTTTCACTTCCAAACATTTCAGCATAAATATTTCTATAAAAATAGATATTACTAGGGTTTCTTCAGATGATTTATTTAAAATAAGTCATCTTAAATAAAATGACTTCTTTAATACTTATTTAAAATATAAAGGGAGAAACTTAAGGCATGTTTATGTTGGACATTCATTGCTTCCAGAATTCTAACAAGGGATGTAATTTATTTCGTAACCTACCCTCCTGTCAGTAGGCACAATTTCTTCACTTCGGAAGACACCAGAGTGACTGGCATTCTTCGGTTCAGTGCTTAATATTCTGAATTGCTTTCTCAAAGAATTGGCCAGAGAGGCAACCTTTTCAGACAATGCTTTTCTGTGCACAGCAACAGTTTTATTATAAAACGTTGGCGTGGTTTGGGAAGTCATTTTCCAGCTTATATTCTAAAACAAACTTCTTTTTGTTGTTCTGCTGGAGTTTCTGTTTCTTTTTATTTGACCTAGAGACCAACCATTCCTTACATAGAAAAGTCCCCGGCAGACATCTCATGGCTGCTTGGACTTCTGGAAAAGTTGGGCTGCTATTTTTGCTAGAGCTACTGCAGCTGTCTAGTATATTAATAATTGAGAAACTGTGGATGATAGAAGACTTAATTTTAGTGCTGGCATTTTGCACATGAAGTGATATCTTCATAAGGAAGAGCTGCATTATTTCTCTTCTGGATAGATATGGGAGCATTTGTCTTAGCGTATAATGCATACATAGGACTGATGTGTGAAGGTAGTCAACCTTTTATTCTGCTTGATGCATTTATGTTTTCTGTACCTTGTGTTGGAAATGTGGCTCATTGTTAAAGTTTTTCAAGTTTATAAAATACTGTTGTCTCAGATTCTTTGCAAATTTAGTTTCATTTGCAAATATGTCATAAATACAACCACACAGTGCAATTTGTGGTTTCTCCAAAACTCTCTCAGCTATATTAGTATTGTTCTTCATATGCGTGTAGGGTGTATTTTTATTTAGAATGCAGGAATGTAAAATTCTATAATTATCTGCGGTAATTAGTTCCAGCTTATGAGGGTGGTAAAACAGACAGGATCTTGTGGTAAATGAGAAGAGAACAGTTTAGCGTACACACTGTGAGCCCAGGACTTCCACTTTAGCCCTTCCATTCTGCAGGAAATAATGGAGCTGCTAGGAATGGGCCATTTCCTTTTCCTTACTTTGCAAAACAGTGGCAAATGCACATGGCACAATTTTCTGTGTTACAGAGAAGATTCTTATAGACTACCATGGCCGGTGCATGGCTAAAAGAATGTACATGTATGCATGTGCGTGCGTGCGTGCGTGTGTGTGTGTGTATGTGTGTGCATGTTTGTTCAGGAACACAGAGTTAAGGTGTTTCTGCTCATGGGAGGTGCAATTTGAGAGGATGGCTTAGCTTATCAGCCACCATTTCTAGATTCCTAGGAGGTCAGCGTCCCAGTTTGTCTTTATTTAAGTTGACCAGTGACAACCATTTGTTGTCATTCTCCTTTGGAGGCAAGCACCATTTTGGCAAAAGGAAGGTGATGTACAACAAGATGAGGACTTGGAAAGTGTGTCCTATTAGGAAGGTAACTAACTCCTCAAAAGCCATCAGCAAGGACTTAATGGGACCAAGGTCTATGAAAACAGATAAGACATCTTCCAGCAGGAGCCTTAATCATGGAATGGAGAACAAGCAGCTTTGTTTAAGAGCAGATGTGGTCACGGTACTCACTAGTTTCATCAGTGGGTCTGTGGGTGGGAAAGGCAGGAAGGAAGGAGGACACCTTCTCCTCTGCCCTTCACGGCTCCTCACCCACCAGGATGCTCAGAAGCTCCAGCTTCCATTCCAGCAACAGCAGGCCCTGGTTCCAGTGCTGTTCTCCACCAGGGGATGGAAAACTGCAAGCAGACACTTGAGGACTCAGACGTCATGGTTCCAGGGACAGCTGCACCTAAACCCAATGGATGTGGCCTTGCCTAGTGGCAGCCATTCCATCAGCAAAGAGTCAGCGACAGCCTACAGGTGCTAAGCAGTAGGCCAGGTAAATAGCCAGCTGAGCACAACGTGATCCCTGCCCTGAAGGCACTTGGATGAGTGGGAAAGAGACAGAGACCACTTAGAACAGTGCAGCATCGGGCCTTTCCGAGAACACTTAGGTGTGGCGTGCTGGGGGCCTCTTCCACCCCAGGGCAAGGGGAGGCTTAAGAATGACTTCTAGAGCCCCATGTGGTGGCATACACCTATAATCCCAGCACTTGGGAGGCCAAGGCAGGAGGATCATTGCAAATTCAAGACCAGCCTGGGCTACAAAGTGAGCTCAAGGCGAATCTGAACTGCATAGTGAGACCCTGTCTCAAAAAAAAAAAAAAAAGAATAACTTCTAAGGGAAGAATCTGGAAAGACGAGATGGTTCAGCAAGGTCCTCAGGGCCTGGAGGTCTCTTCACACTTGGGATAAGTCTTCTGCATTCTTCAGTCTGCCCTAGATTGCTGCCTTTCATGAAGTAACCCCAGGGGACCTTGAAACAGAGTTTTCTAAAGGAAGAAATGCAAGGCATCACCTCCTGTGAAAACTGGGGCAGGGGAGCGCTGTGTGCTGGGAAGTGGTTGTTGATGTGTGCCTCTGCCCGGCGCTTTGAGGTTTATAGACCTCATTCTGGGATGCGCTCACTGCTCTCTTGACTCCACTATGAGCTACCATAGCACTGCCCATCACTAGGTGAGAAGCCGGGTGCCAGGGCGCCAAGTGCTGTCCCGGGCACTTGTGCCTGATGCTCTTCAGTCAGTGTCAGTGACTCTCACTGCCCAGCTCTTGGCCCCTCTAATATGGCCCTTGACTCCCATAGGAAGGTGGAGAGCAGCTTCCTTTCTGGAGCAAGCCCAGCCTCAGCTCCTTTGTAAGGAGCCTGTTGCCCCGTTTCAATCTGACTTCCGTGTTGTAGGAGTCAAATCTTTGGTGATACACACACCCCTCTCCACCCCGCTGCTCTCCCCGACCAACTTCATCAACTTGGCCCTTAAATAAATTTGTGTGTGTGTGTGTGTGTGTGTGTGTGTGTGCGCGCGCGCGTGCGCACACAAGCATCGGAGCTGGTTAGTGTTTTATCTGTGCAACATTACCCTGGCAACCCAAGGACATCTTTTTGGCTTTCAGGTGGTTTGTTCAGCAGTTATGTTAGTTTGCAAGGAAAATTGTAGCTTGTAGCTCAGCCCTGGGGTGCTCCTTCCCACTTGAACACATTGTACTCCAAGATTACTCGCTTTGGAGCCTTGGATTAGACCATGGTAGGGGGTGGTTTTCTTTTTTTTAATCCTCCTTATTTTAAGTGGCTTCACTTTCTGTCCTTGATTAGTGGGGGTGGGGTGCAAAGTTAGGGTGAATTGCCTGCCCTGTTAGCAAAAGGCCCAGGCCTTCCTTCCCCTCTACTTCATGCCAGGTCTGGGGCCCTCCCAGCTCTGCCCTCCGGCCCCTCCTGGGCTCTCTGGAGTCCTCCTGTCTCCTCTGATGTCTGCCTTAGACCGTCAGACCGAAGGCCGCCTGTGCCTGGGAACCAGCCAGGTCCTGCCTGCCTCCCTCCTCTGCTCTTCTGCAGACTAGAGCTCCTTATTTAACCTCCCGAAGCCCCGGTCTCCTGTCCTGTAAAGTGGGAGTGATGATCATCTGTGCTCCTGAAGTGTCATGAGGACTAATGAGCCAATGAAAGCTATGATTGTGGACTGTAGTAACTGAGATGGTGAAATGGGACCAAACAGGACAGAATGTTTGCCTTGTGCCAGGTGCTGCCCAGAGTGCTGTACAAGTACCCACTTCCTTTGTCCTCCCTCTGGCCTTCTGGGGCAGCTGATCTCATTGTCTTCATTCTCCTGACTTAGGGTTGGCACTTAGTCAATGGCATGATGATGATGAAGATGATGAGGGTGATGATGAGATCTAAGAGCTTGTGTCTCTGAGGACATAGAATCCTTTGGAAATGGGAGAAGAGATACCAGCTCTCTCCTCCTCCCTAGATTGCTGCCTCTCAGGGAGCAACCCCTGGGATCCTCAGAGCAGAGTTTTTAAAAGAAGAAATCCACGGCTGTCACCTCCAGTGGAAATTGGGCCACAGGAGCTAGGGAGGGGGTGTATACCCTGGAACTATGCGTGCAGCCTGAGCAGGTCACAAGTCCCAGAGGCTCGCTGTGCGTGTGTCCTCTGGTGCTTAGTTGACCTGCAGTTCCATGTACCTGCTGCTTGGAGCATAGCTCTGCTCCTTGCCCTGTCTTCTCTGGGTCCCTGTGGAAGCTCCTGTGTTCCCAAGACACTAGGAAGTAGGAATCTGCAAAGAAGGGCAGGTCAGTGGTTTGCAAACTTCTGTTTCAGAAGCAGCATCTCCTGGTTTTTCTCCAAATTAAAATCCTATGTGGACCCCCCCACCCCCACTTATGAAAGCAGGAAAAGTAGGCAGCTTAGGGCAGGGCCACCTTGATGGACCTTCCTGAAGGTCAGCACCTGCTGGGGCCTAGGAAGGAAGAGGGCAGCACCAGGCCTCAGAGCTGAGTGTCAGGTGCCAACTTGGGCCCTCCTTGGTCTCATTTCTATGAAAAGAGATGGACAGGTGAGATCTGCTTCTCCTCGCTGCCTGAGGAATGAGTGTTCTGCTCATGGGATACCAGGAAATGTGCACTCTGGAGGCCTGCTACTCATGACTCAGGACATGGCCCCTGAGCTCTCCGAGGACCAGTTTCTGTAACAGGGTGGGTGGGTCACAGGACCTGGTCGCCAGCATTTTCAGGCTTCTGTGAAGTGCTTGCACACAGCTGGAGAGAGTGACCCTAGATGGCGTTGATTCTCATGAGGGCTTCCAAGGTTCTGAAGATTTTATAGAAACGAAAATCCTGGGAACAGCTAGCATTGCCCTCTGGGGAGCCTTGATAGATGGTGGGCCTAAGTTTCTTCTTATGCCTCCATCCCCCTAGATGTGAGGAGAACAGCAACTCAACACCACTGGGAGACCTCAAAGAGAGGACTCAGGTCTACTGGACACTCAATATTCCAGACCAGATACCAAGAGCTTGATTCTTGCAGTCTTTCCTGGATGCTGTCCTAGGATGTAGTATGATCATTGTCTCTATTTGCACATGGGGCCTGAGGGATTAAAAGTTTATCTCTGGCCTGAGAGGAAGAAGAGTGGGTGACCAAACCCACATCTGTCCCGGTTTTGGAGGCGGTGGTGTTCATGGCTGTGACAGAGAAGGAGCTCAGATGCTGCCACAGGGCAAGTGGACCCTAGTGACAGGAAGCCTCTGTGGTGGCCTCCAGGAGTCCTGGCGCCAGGTCCCCCCAGCCTTGTCATCCACAGGCTCTTGGCCAGGGGAGGGCCATCTGTGATGGCATCAGGTTTCCAGGCCCAGTGACCCTGAGCCCTCCCAGCAGCTGCCGGCCAGTCGGCCACATGCCTAGAGTGGCTGAGGCCCTTGTACAACTGAGGCGCCTCTGCCTAGGGCTCCAGGCCTATTTATAAGGGGTCCTATGGGTGCACACGTGTTACAGAACCGAGAAGAAATGAAGAAAAGCCCAGGGATCACATGGGGTCTAAAGCAACGTGGAAGGAGCCCAGGGCCAAGAGAAGCAGGAAGCCTCCATAGCTTTCCACCCAGAGTGGCCTGTCTGTCCACTGTCGCTCCCGTGCTCTGGCCACCATTTTCTTTCAAAGATGGCGGCAACTTCCACCTCCGTCTCCCACTGCCTCATTCACACCCCTGGCTGAAACGACCACGGGCCTCCCACTGCCCTTCCTTCTCTTGAGCACAGACTAGAAGGTCCTTCAAGATCCACTACTATCCTCTCTTGACACTAGGCCACAGGGACTGCCCTGTCACACTGGGCACATCAGGGCATACATGGGGGCTGTGAACTCTGAGGCCTTTGCGCTTGGGCATCCTGTCCAGCCCCAGGGTGGCCCCCTATGCTTCCCCTCTGATGGTCCGTTTTTTCCTCAATGAGTTGACACAATTTGTGCCTGTCATATTTTCTGCCCCCAAGCATCCTGTGCCTGCCTTTAGCATAACACGATTTCTTGCAGTTATCCATCTTCTTGAAAGAGATGCTCCACCTCATACCTAAGCATCCTGTGTCCCTGTCACTGAGATGAATGTGGTCACATGGATGCAGTCACACATGCAGATGTCACATGGAGCCAGGTGTGATGAAGCCTATAATCCCCATACTTGGGAGACTGAGGCTGAGGCAGGAGGATTGCCTGGGCTACCTAGTGAGACCCTGTCAAAAACACAGTAAATCAGAGGAATGTCAGATGGCTAGCTGGATGGACATACAGACCTAGGAAGGAGCTACTCTGGACCTGTTTGTGACTGGAGGATTGTTGTTACCATTGCTCTGATTTCATTCTCTGCTGCTGAATGGTAACTTGAGCACTGGGTATTAACTTGGAAATTCTTCATGGAATTTTAGAAATAGATTGTTAGCCATGTTCTAGAAATGTCTTTCTTTCTCTTGACATCTTTGCTTTGTCTATTTAGAGGGTACAAAGAGGAAATTCTAGTAACTGTGTCCTCAGAGATAGATGAATTCTAGTTTAGTGAGTCTTCTTGTGTTGTGTGGCATATTTACTTATCCTCACAACTCCCCGAGATTACCACTGGGAATTAAAATGATATCCAGGCATGGTTTTGAGTGCTTCATGTGTTTTAATTCATTCTGATGACATTTGGGCCTGAGGGGTGTGTGAACCCTGATCCTCTGGTCTGCTCTGCTGGGGGCCAGCTGAGGCTCATGGCAGAGAACTTCTCATCCCTAACCCTCTGCTAATAGAGCCATTGTTCTGGATTCTGATGTATGGCAAATACTGGGTACTGTTTTGAGTGTTTTATTTGTATTGACTGATTTTATTCTCATGTCCCCTAGGGGGCGGGTATAACTAGGGTTCCCATTTTAAAACTGAGGAAACCGAGGCATAAAGCCAGGCATAGTGACTTGTCTGAGGTAGCTCAGTTGGTAGTGGCAGCTGGGGTTGCATGCAGGGAGTCTGGCTCCAGAGCTATGGCCTTCATCATTACGCTCGTGTGCAAATAAATTGAGTGAAGAAGGAAGAACTGACCATGACAGGGAGGTGCCAACATTGCATCTGCAGTACCAGCCCATCATGCAGGTACAAGTGGAGACTCAGGATGAGACAGCCCGTCATGGGCAGGAGATTCGGGCTGAGGGAGAGTGGACCATGGGCTCTGGGACTGGGCACAAAGCCTGGGCCTCTTCGGTAAACATGGGGTGAAGGAAGTTGCACCCACGGGTGGACGTGAAGTCGTGCTGACTCACTGTCTTCCATGGGTGTTCCCCGCCCTGCTTACGTGTGCTTATGTCTTAACTGTTTATTGATTAGTGCATTGAAAGATTTCTTCATACTCAGAAGGTAGGTGCTGGTTGGATGCAGAGCTATTGTTTGACAGGAGGCTGTGCAAATGAGGTTAAGTTGGGGATTTGAGAACAGGATGGTTCTCCGGCTTGTCTGGGTGGCTCCAGGCTGAGCACAAGAACCCTTCTAAGGGAGAGGCGGGAAAGTGAGAGGGTCTGGAAGATGCTGCGCTGCCAGCTTTGCAGACAGAGGTAGAGGCCACGGGACAAGGAGTGGGGGAAGCCCGGAGAAGCTGGACAGGCAGGAGTCAGTTCTTCTCCGTAGCTGCCAGACTAGGCTCGACCCTAAGGCTCCTCTATTTTAGCGGAGACTGACTTTGGACTTTTGTCCCCCAGAACCACAATATATTAAGGGTGTTGTTTTAAGTCACTAAATCCTCCATGGTTTATGACAACACCGACAGGAACTGAATACACCCTAAGATTCAAGTGGGGTATCTCTTGCGGATGAGAGAGGAAGCTGTTGGGTTTACAGCAGAGGCTCATATGGAGACTCTTGAGTTTCTCAAAAAGCAAACTAGCCAGGCCCCTGGCCAGCACTATCCCGCAGGGAGCTCTCCTCACCTCCACGTCAAGTCAGGGGGGGCCGTGCGGGACAGAGGGCACGCACGCTTCATTTCCAGCATCGCACCCATGTATTGTGCCTGTCCCAGGACAGTGAGCCATCTTCGGACCACCAGCGCCACTTCATCTGAGTAATTAGAAGTGAGTGTCCGTCTCCTGGACCTCTGTGATACAAAGGTAAACTCAGAGGTAGGCACTGTGTGCTCCAATGCATTGTGTTTGTCTTACAATTAAGCAGATTTGAGGAGAGTCATTTTATTTTATATGCTATTGAATAACATCAGAGCTTTGTGATACACATAGCATGTGTTTCATCTCTTTCCGTTCAATGAGAACTCCCATGTTCCTAGCCCCCGGCATAGGCTAGGCATGTTAGAAGTCTGGGCTGATGTTCCTCAGATGGAAGAGCTAGATTGTAAGTGGTCTGACCATCTGGGGCAGCCTAAAGTGTGCGCAGGCATGCACACAAGCATGTGTGCACACTCGTGTGTGCTTGTATGTGTCTGTATCATGTGGAGTATACTCTGTGTTTTTATATGCCTTCAAGAGATTTGAGTAGTTCTAAGCCAAAACATCCTCTTCCTCTCTCTTTCTTCCCTCACAATTTCATAATTTATCCCAGTTATAAAGATGTATGAAAAGACACCAAGCTAGCAGATTATTTTCATTACTAATCCTAAGCAGTGCTCCTCAAAACCATCTCACATTCGGGCTGGGGATTTAGCTCAGCAGCATAAGCGCCTACCTTATAAGCACACGGTCGTGAGTTCGATCCCTGGTACCTGTAAAAAAAAACAAAGTAGAACCATCTCACACTCGGGGAACACCTGGAAAGGGGTTTAAAACTGGGCTCCCACCCCAGATTTCTGATTCTGCACCTCTGAGGAGGAGTCAGTGTTCACATTTTATACAAAATGCAGAACATGTCCTGCTGGTCTGATGACATTGTCTTAGGGTTAATTAAAAAAAAAAAAGCCTCCTTTGGTATATGTCTGTGCAGAGATACCTTTAAACACATATTGGTCAAGTTGCTTAAAATTTTAAAAATTAAGATCACTTCTAAAGAGTGTATCTTCCGTCAAGAACAAAGCCACAGGAGGAAATCCACACAGCCAAACTCTAGATGTGCAAACTCTAGATGTGCGCTATAATGGCAGGTGAAGAACTGGGATGGAGCCTTCAATTTGCCGCTTTTCCTGCGTGCCGTACACTTGTCTGGGCACAGTGTGCAGCCTGGCACTTCCCGAGCTGGGTGTGTGTTAGTGCTCACCACACCACACAGAGCCCAGGGCAGGTCCCTCTCCTGACTGATGGCTGCCAAATGATAGATTACTCTATCCTTGCTGGACAAAAGACTAAAATTACCACATCAATGTTCCCAGCTTGAGTTGGTTCTGAGCAAAGGTAGCTTCCCTGCAGTTTGGTCCCATCTACTAAATGTGCAATAAATGAGTAAATAAGGGCATGTTTAAATTTAGCAAAATATCCTGAGTGAGCCAGTGTGTTTGCCTTTTAGGAAAGACTGGGATGCTGTAGATGTTCTGTGAGCATAGCACATGTTCTAAACTGGTGCATCTGAATTCTGCATGTGGCAGGGTACCACTGGGCATTTGCAAGTGCTCGCTTAACCTCTGTGACCTTCCATGTCCTCTGTTGAAGTTTCGGGGTGATAATCCTCTAGCACATTGTTCTTAACCACCTGCATCCCTGCCAAAACTTAACTTCTGTCAGGGCAGGGGTTGTCTCCATCCGTCTGCCTGCATTGCCTGGCACCTGGCCGATGCTCAGTAGAAATTTAATGAAAAAATTCCCATCACACCTGTGCTGGGCCTGAGGCATCGTTATAAGTGGCGACACAGTGCACAGTGAGATTAAAGAATTTAGCAAATGGCAGGGTGATGGGTGAGGAGGGGAGACACTACAGATCTTTTGGAGCAGAAAGAAATTAAATGGTGATTTATAACTATGTAGATTGTGGTTTATATAAAAGCCATCTGGGCCTCACGCTTGGATCCACCCCCTGCCTATGTCTTCACGGAGTTCTTATGTTTCAACTTAGCATCAAAGGAGTGGTTTTTTGGAAAGTGTGATTTTTTTTTTTTTTAAGATTTTAACATTTTCTATTTTCATGAAATGGGACTTAGCAAGCAATTCCTGTTCTTGTACTTTAAGACTCAGCTCTCTAGGATCTGTGCATGTTGAGAACTGGGCAGTTGATGACCATAAATGCACTCATGGGGGCAGAAAGTAGGAAATGGTGGTCAACAAGCCAAGGTGAAAGCCAGAAGAACGTCTAAGGCAGAAAAAAGAAAAAATAAAAAAGGAGGCATTGCCGGTGGTTACATGAAAATCAAGATAGTTCCAAAAAATTGATCTTTCACTTTTCCTTGAAAAAGATCTGATAACCTGGCAACACTGCATTTGCTATTTATCAACAAAAATTGGGTGGCATCTGTCCTCTCTGGGTGGACGTGGCCATGTGTCACAGTCTCTCCCTCTTGTTTTACTCTCAGCCTCTTTGGTTTGTTACCTGCTTACCTCCCTGCACACTTCTGACCGCCACATAGTGCAGTGTTACAAGGACCAGAAACTTTCTCAGGAATCCTAAGCACTAGAATATGGTCGTTTCCTGCACCCTACTCTTTGGGACAGTTTTTAATTAGGAAGTATTCCCTATAAATATTTATACTGATTGAAATTATTCATCTTCTTAAAGACCTGAAGAGCTATCGTAGAACTTAACCACTGTCTACAAGGAAGTTACTTGTCTGAAAAAGCCTTTTTCTCTCTGATGCAAGGGTTGGATTTGTCCTGGATGGACTGATTGCTGGTGGCGGCTAGATGTCACACTGTGAAGGGAGTGGCCAGGGAAGGGATCAGGTGGATTCTTTTCCCCTCCTCTCCTCTGCAGAAGCACTTGCTGTTTGGGTGTTAATACCCCATGTTTATCCAAGTTTTCACAGCTTTCAAAACACTTTCCATTCAGTGTTCAAACTGACTCAGACACTTAGTAGCTGTGATTTAGAAAGGCACTTAAAGACTCCATGCCTCTGTTTTCCTGTCTGGAAAGTGGCAATAGTGATAACTGCCTAATCTCATGGTACAAATGAACTGCAATAATGTAGCACTGGGAAAGAGTTTAGTCCGGTGCTTCATATTCTGTAAGAGTACAAAGATTAGTTTCTTGTAAAACTTCTGGAGATTCTCAAGAAAGGAGTAATTATTCCCATTTTATTGTAAGGAAAATCAAGTATCAGGGGCATTAAACATCTTGCACAGAGATGACCAAGAACTCTAAGAAATCCATGGTTCTTCATCTCTTCACCACTAAAATTTCCGCTTCTCGATGATTCCACTAATGATAACACTGGGAGATGAGTTTTCTTACAGAGTAGCTTTCATGAATGAGGGAGATTCCCATGTTGGCGTGAACTGAGGGGTACTTACAAAGAGTTGAGTGAGATGGCAAGAATCTCTCCTTTGTCCTGAAGGAAGATGAAAGTAAGAGGGAAAGACTCTGCAGAGACCACTTGTACTTGCCTTGTGGGAGGCTTGGGACACGTGCACTTGAAACCGGGAATTAACACCTCCCTGTGCAGCCTTGTCTGTTTCTCTAAGGTGATGGTACAGAAGCCCTATCTAGAGCTGGAGATAGAGCTCAGTGGAATAAGTGTCTGCCTGGCAAGTGCAAGGCCTTGAGTTCAATTCCCAGTGTGTGTGTGTGTGGGGGGGGGGAAATCCCTAAGCACAAGGCATTTGAAGGAGTGTTTTTTTCTGACTTGGTCCTCTCTTTACTAATATTGTATAACCAGTCTTGTGGAACTCCTTTAAAAAGACTTGCAGGAACTAGATTCTGAGTTTGAGAATTTAATCCCACTGTGTGTAAGTGGCTGTAGCATACTCTTTCTCTATGATCCCTCATCAGTGTAAATTTTTCCCTTGGAGCCGGACACAGGACATCTTCCTGACATATTGACAAATGGGGAGATCAATATAAAATAGCTAATAGTTAATCACTGTTACCTACACAAATAGCAGTTTTATTTGGTTCAACCCACTGACAAAGATGTAAATAATAGCAGATCAGTATTATATGACAAGTTAAAAAATTGTCACTATTTCTTTACAGGTGCCTTGGGGATCTTGTAGCATTGGACAGCCCAAAGGAATCCTGTCTAGTTTATTCTCCTCTTTCAGTGGACTCTGACCATGCCTCTGACATTCTTTGCCATGCCTCTGGCTATGGCAAATTTGAACAAATCCCCCAAATTGCGAATTAGCGATCACCAATGGTCTATAGTTCAAACACCATTCCCTACCCATATAGGCAGACAGCTTTTGGAATAAAAAAATAAATTGAGGAATATGTGGAAGTCTCTAGCATTGTGGGTGGCATATTAATGTCACCTAGTACTTGCCTGTGGAATTTAGAATTGGGGCGGAAGCAGGATGAAAGTGTGTGGGTTTATATTTCCCACAGGCTGTCGGGGGATGTAAACAGGCAGAGAGTAACAGAGCACTCGCATCATTTCGGCCATCCCGAGTGGGTGAGCAAAGTCCTGAAGGATGCTACATTCAGTGTGGACCTATTCCAGCGTAGCTGCTCGGCTTTCTTCCCTGATTAGGGATGCTGTGGGGCCAGATCTTCACTTCCATGCATTCCATCCCTTAAGGTGGAGACACATGGCTGACTGTTCTGAGCAGCCAGAGGAGTCCTGAGTGCCAGACGCTGAATCACACGGGCTGTGCAAGGGAACTGGTCCCCGAGCTAACGAGCAGGGCAGCTCTCCCCCTCCCCCTGCAGACTGGTCCATTACTGTATTCCTTTATCCGCACCTGTTTTGAGGGTGAATATACATGCGCTCCTCGTCCTTCCGAAATGAAGGATGTGCTGCACTGTGGTTGCTTTCTGTGCTGCTGAAATATCACGCATCTGCTGTCTCATTTAACTTTACAATGTTCTGCTTCTTCAAAATTTCATGGCAGCCTGTGTAGTTAAGCATATAAATATGGAAAGGTACAAAAATAATCCGATCCTTTCTAAGAGTCTAGTGAGCCGGTGTTACTCTTTGAGTAGCTAAGTGAACACTTAACATGTTTGTGACTACTGTAGGTTTAGTTGAGTGATTCAGGAGTCAGGTCCTGCCCAGGAAGCTTCTAGAGAAGGACCACATTGTTTTATCTGCCTCTGGGTTTCCTGTCTCAGAGTTTGCGTCCTTCTCTATAGGTCAAGTCAAAATTTTCTGCAAAATGCTTTTAACTCTTTGGACAAATATATATATATATATATATATATATATTTGATATGCTGGGGTAGTGTTTCATTCCTGTGACAAATAACTGAGGGAATCAGCTTATGAAGAGCAAAGGTTTGTTTTGTCCCACAGTTTTAGAGGTTGCTGTCCATGACTGATTTGTTTTGTTGCTTTGGAGCCATGGCAGCTCCAAAAAGAGAGAACAGAGAGCAGACCAGCTCCCCTGTCCCCTTCAAGGTGGTGGCCCAGTAACCAGAAGACTTCCCATCAGGGCTCTTTAAAGTTTCCATACCCACCCAGCTACACCAAGCTGGGGACTGAGCTTGTCATACACAGGGGTTTGGGGGACACACTTCCAATCCAGACGAAATCGCACAGAGCTACTGTAGAATGATTTACCGGTGTCCACTTGAGCACCCCGACACCATTCCTGCTGCACCTTTGAACCCTGGGACGTGTTCATCTTGTAAACGAACCTGCGACCAACATCTTGCTACTTCTTTCTTGCTCCAGGCTCTGGGAACACAAGAGCTGTGTGACAGCATCTGAGTAAGGCTCCTTAGCTACGACTACTCCTCTTCTGTGCAGTGTCCAGCTTCTGACTTGGAGCCCTTGAATTCTAGGGGTACAGGGGAGTGAGACCAGCAGGAACCAGGGTCTGATGATTCAGTGCTCAGAAAGGAGCAGACTCGAGGACAGACTAGAACCTTAGCTACATCTCCCCTCTCAAGCCTCTCTTTTTGTTTCAAAGGAAAAATTGAGATGTCTGAAAATATTGGGAAAATGAAATATCCAAGAGAGTTGGAAACAAGGTGGGAAAAAGACAGTCATGGGAGGGATTCAAGGTGCTCGAAGAAACTTGTGAAGTTTTTGTTTTTTTTTTTAAAGGAATTCTTGACATCTCAGGAAGCTGAAGTTATGCATATTCTACATGGTAGGGTAATAATGGTGCCAGATTAAAGGAAAGAGCCAGGTAAGGCCATAAAGCAGGAGAAGCAGACGCTCCTTAGGAGTCTCAGTAGGCTCCGGAAAATATTAGTGCTGGAAGGAATGAAAGGAAATAGGAGGTGAGGCCTTCATTCCCCATGTTCCAGGCCTTTCTATTTCAAAACTTTAATGACTGAGTGGCCCAGGCTGGGACATGGGGCATGGAGCTCCTCATGCTGCTAGATACAATTGGCTTCTTTTTTAAGACAGTCAATTATGTTTTTAAATTTTTGTCAGCTAATAATTGTGCACATCTTTATGGGCCACAGTGAGCTGTGTCCCTGTGCTTATCCATTGTGCATTGACCGACTCAGGAGATGCAGTTCATCCATCGCTGCAGGCAGTCATCATTTCTTTGTGACGAGGGCTTTCCCAAATCCTCTTTTCCGGCTAGAAGACATCGTTTGCTGTAGTAACCTTTCCATGTTAGAGAACGCCAGAACTTACCTCTTTATCTGGCTGTGACTTTGAACCCATTAACCAGCTCCCCAGCCCTACAAAGCTGGTGCTGTGTGTGCAGCAGCTTAGCGCGCAGCAGCCCGGGTGTTCTACAGAAAAGAGGGCCCAAAGCTCCCAAATATTTCCCTGCCTCAAAAATGTCAGGCATCATCATACATTCTCTGAAATCTCCTTTACTCGGAATTATGTCAGGGCCCCAGGAGACCTGCCCTGTGGGTGGGTGTCGTTCAAGGACCGCAGGCCATGTGAGCTCATGGTGACGTGAGGCCCAGCACCGAGACTGGTGGACCAAAATCCAAGACAGGGCTGGGCCAGTCGGCATCACGCTCTGTACCTTAGGGAGGTGGAGGGAATCAAAGACTAAACCAGGGAGCAGATATTTAGAAAGGCGTCTCCTCAAAGTGCACTTTGCTGTTAGGTTTGGTTTTACAGTTGCTTTTGCTTTCTGGCCTCCCGCTTCTTTGGTTTTTGGGAAGGAGCCAGGGGAACGCAGAAGGAGCATCGGCACTGTGCGGAGCCCTCTTAGAGAAGAAGCAATAGCGTGAGGCCACAGATGGTGACATTCGCTTTCCATGCCCGCTCTCCTCTCTTCCTCTCACTGAGATTCCTGAGGCCTCTTCTGAAGGAATTGCTTGGGTCATCCCTAGCACGACATTGTCTAGCCTTGGGCTTCTAGCCTGGAAGGCTAGGCCTGGCTGCTGTTACCATGGTAACAGTGCAGCGTCCATTACTAACAAGGCTTCCCCAGGAAGGGAAGAGGCCCTGCCTTCTCTCCTACCCCGTGTCAGCACCTTCCCAGGGACAGTGTGGTGCCGCGTGGCCAGCACTCTGCCCTTGCTCAGGGGACCTCTCACGGGACCAGGGAGCCCCAGCTGTTTTGACTGTCACTGTGCTCTCAGAAGGTGATATATACTCATCCTGCATGAGGGGTGTCCAGCCTTAGGCTCCCAGGACTCAGCACTTTGTTTCTGCCGCACCTAGTGCCTGACCAACTCCTCAGGTCTCACCTCATGTTTCCTATCCTTCCTTCCATCACTGATATTTTCAGGGGCCCGCTGTGAGCTGCGCCTATTCTAGGTACTCGAGGACACATCAGTGAATGTAACAGACAAAACCCTCTAGGCTGGGGTCCTGTATACGTCTCATCCTGAGAAAATCCGTAGCAGCCAGGCATCTTGGCTCCTGTGGTCCCAGCTGCTAGAGAGACTGGAAAGTTGCTTAAGCCCAGGAGTTTGAGGCCAGCGTGGGCAAAGCGGAGACCTTGTCTCAAAAAAAAAAAAAAAAAAGGAAAGGAAATCTTGCCTGACTCTCCCCCTAAGCTAGATCAAGTCTCCTAGTATATACTTTCCCCTCGCTCTCTTTTCTATCATAGTAACCACATATTGACTTATGCATTACTTATTTAATGCCTGTTTCTCTACAACCAACTTACAGGTTCTATAAGGTCAGAGGTTATATCTGATTTATTCACCACTACGTGCCCAGCACTATTAGCCTGACCCCCAGAAAGTACTCAGCAAACGGGATAAAAGAACAGGTAAATAGATGGATGACTGCATATTCCTGATGACAAGAAGGATGCATCGGGTATAAGGGCTGCACATCCTTCGGGAAGCAGAGCATTTGGGCTGATCTATGTGGGTTCCATGGAGAAGCTACACTGTGCTTTCAGTCACCAGAATTTGCATGTTCTCATATAGCCTTGCCTGGGGTCTGGGTCTCCCATTGCCTGAGCTTTAGGCACTTTGTGTTTTTGGAAAACATGTCTGTGAGTGTGCCTGACCCGCCTGACTCAAGTGCAGCAGCTGTGTGCCCCTCCTCCCACGACTGAGCACCCCAAGGGGCATGGTGAGAAACTCCTGACTCTTAAAAGCCAGCCCTCCATGTACTTGGTAGGTTCACACCATCTCTCCGCGGGCTGCACGGCTCCCACAGACAAGGTCCTCCTTTGCATCAATCATTTTCCTGTGCTTTGCAGTCGGCTACACTGGTATTCAGAGAAAAATGCTACCATGACAACTGCCACAACAGATGGTATTTGATCAGTCTCTAAGCTACCAAGGAGATATACAACAGGACTTCCGAGGTTTGCATAGTTTATGTTATCACGAGACCCATTCCAACCTTAAGCATGATTGAAATGTGAAGTTTAGCATTTGTTTCCTATCCCAATTCTCTGTCCAGTTGCTTGGCATTTGGTCTGGTTCCTCTTGCCCTCTGGCTGTCTGGGTGAGAATGTGCTTCTGGTATAGGAGGGAGAGGCTGTAACATACACAGCCTTGTAGAAGTTGCCCTGTAAACTTGAAATTCAGAGGCTGCTAGGAAACAATTCAACTTGGGGATGAAGGTCCCAGCTGAGACAGGGTAGAGGCCATGTTTGTCCTCAAAAAAAGAGGGTCCTGGGGAAGTGCATCCCGGCCTTCATCTGTTGCTTTTCCCTGCCTCCCTCCTCCATCAAGCACCTCTCTGATTCCAGGGTCTCAGGGCCCCTCTCCTGGGCTTCCCAGCACAGCTGTGCTGCAAATGCCAACAATTCTATCCCAGAGTTCCAGGGCCCATTTCCATAGCAACAGCTACAATAGTCTGGCCCTGTCCCCACCCCTCTTCAGCAACACTGGAATGTCAGACTTTGAGCAGATTTTTTTTCAGCTAATTTTGGAAAGTAGTTTATATTGGCCACTGTGTGTTAATGAACAGCCTCGCTCCTAATTACATACTTTTCTGGTTAGGAGTCTTTTTCGTCCTTGCTCTGCCTCCCTTTATAACCAGATCCTCAGCTCACGCTGGGCGTCTGGACTGCACGTGAGGCAGGAGCTTTCTAGGAGAGGGCACCTGGGTGCCTGGTGCTGCAGTGGTACTAGCCGTGCTGTCGGGTCCACCCGTCTCCAGTCGGGGTTTGGAGTTTGCAGTTTCAACAGTGCTTATTTACCTGTGCAGTATTTGCAGCAAAACTTGAAGGTGAATTTTAATCACCAAGAGCGCCTGGATCAAAGGGCCAGGCTCCCTTTCTCATCTCATTCCAAATGAAGCGGGAGGTCGGAATCCACATCTGACCCCTTTCTGCTTCCCAGCCTCGCTCTCTTCCTGGGGTGCAGATGAAAAGAGCGCTGGGCTCAGCTGCCTTGTCAGGAGTGATTTTTAACCTTAATGGAACATTATTAAAGAGTGGATTTGAGCCTTGAGGAATGTGTTTTGAACTCTGTCTGTGAACAGAGTTCAGCGTAGGGGGAAAAACTCAGGGTGCTTGGTGGGCTTAGCAATGACCCTTTAAATGGTGGCCAAGTTCTCCTTTTCTGGGTTTCTAATATTTTCTGGGATGTCTTTCCTTGTATTTCATCTCCTCTTCAGAAGATACCATTCTGGGAGCTCTGGGCCCCCTGCTCACCTGTAGCAGTAAGGGAGGATCCTAATCCTAGTCTCTGTGTTTGCTCTGATTCTTTCTGAAATTGTACAGAAATCAGTGTGTGAGTGACAGTGGCTCTATGGACCCCGAGAAAGAGGATTCTGTAAATGCAGGCTCCTGTGACAGGCAGGAGCACCTCCTGGGTTGCAGCAGCAGCTCTGCCATTGATTTGTGTGATTTTGGTCAAGAATCTGACCTTGTTACCTTACTTTCTCCATCATGGAATAATCCTTGGTGAAAACCAACACCAATAGAACTCGACATAGTATGTGGCACAGCGCATGTCTACGCAGTTGTGTTGATAGAATGAATGAGCATCAGTGTCAGAGCTTGAAGCTAGGCTTGATGGCATACGGGAGACTGAGGCAGGAGGAATGTAGTTTGAGCCCAGCATTAGCATCTTAGTGACATAGCAAGGCTTTCTCTAAAAAAGAGATATGGGGATATGGGTCAGTACAAGGGCTCTGGGTGTAGTCTCCCATACTGCTTAGCACTAAAGCAATCACTCAATCATACAGCTCAAGGTTTTAGGGGTTCTCAACTTCACCACTGCTAATATTTTAAGGCAGTTGATTCTCCACTGGGAGGGCTGTCTTTTGCTTTGCAGGATGTTAAGGATCATCTTCTGTGCCCATCCTCTAGACACCAGTAGTGCCACTCGCTCAGCCCCAATTGTGACAGTCCGAAGCGTCCTCAGTGTACCCAAACTGTTCCCCTTCCTCCATCTCTTCTCCTGTCCATCTTAGGAAGGATTCCCCAAAAAGTCAACAGAGGAGGAAGAAGAAATATGCGAGGTAACCAGGTTATAATTATACACCCATAGAGTTTAACATGGAAGGAAAGCTCAAAAGATGCTGAACTGAAATGTATGGAGGTTAGATTATCTCAGCGATGTCCTGGGGACCCCATGTTCCATAAATACAACGGGCAAGTGTATTTTATGCTGCTTGGGTGGCAAGCTCTACAGAATGACAGTGCTGTAGCAGGGCAGTGACCTTTCTTGAATATGTTGGTGCCATTTTTTCTTCACTGCCAGTGTACTCGTATGGATAATCTTGCCTACCCACATTAACCCACCTATGTGACACATTCTAAGATAAATACCAAGTGTGATGTTTGAAAAAAAATTTTTTTTTGCATTAGCAAAGATGGGGGAGGGTCAGCCTTTTCTTTTTCTCATTTTCCATCGCCCATAATTGTCAAAGCCACTCTTTCTTGTCAACTACATACAGGTATTAAATAAGCAGGATCGGATAATGGGAAGAAAAAGGCATGGGAGAGGAATTTTGTCTTCTTTTAAAAAAAAAATAGTGCCATTTTGTGAGGTAGTGGCATGTGTACAGCAGCAGAAATGAGGAATGATAGTTGGCACTTTCTCTTCAATGCAGGGGTTTATAATAGAGTGTAACAGCAGTTAGAGTTTTTATAAATGCACTTCCAGCTACTCACTTTCTTTCTTCCCTCTTATGCCTTTCCTTCAAGATGGTAGTACCTGCTCATCTGTCAGTCATCCAGGGACGGGATCAAAGAAAGGAGAGGTTGAAAGCAATCCAAGTCTCCCTCCATTCGCCTAGGGAGTGGTTTGCTGTGATGGTGGCTGGCATAATTCATAGCATTAGCATTTGCTTAGTTTGCAAGAAACCAGACTCTGTTTCTTTTTGTAGAGGTGAGAAAATACCTGCTGGATATGGAACCTTGGAGGTAGATAGAGGTTAGAAGGACGGAGACCTATGCTTCAAGAGCAAGGCCACAGTAACTTCAAGCTCAGGGCTGAGTGGATTCTTCTAAGATTCTTATAAGTGCAGCTTTATTCGGGGTTTGTGTAGCTAGATTGAGTGCATTTGAATGTTCACGTGAGAGTAATGAAGAAACAAGGCAGATGTGGTTGGAGAGGGGACGTGAACTTCAAGAAGCCTTGGAGCCAGACTGCACTCGAAGTAGAGCTCTTAGAATGGACGCCTCACCCTCTCTGCGGCTAGGAAAAGCATCAAGCTAGGATTAGGATAGGGAGGGAGGGTGGTGACGTGTACACTGTAAAAGACAGTTATTTATTAGCTCAAAGCAAACTCCACTGGTTAAATTCTGGTTTGAGTGTCTAACAATATGGATGGCGCCTGGAAGGTCACATAGGAGGGGGCGGAAAGGAGCAGAGTCTTTACTGTGATATTGCAAATCGTGTGAAATTCAAAGATCCCTGAAGCTCTTACTTTTATTTATGGTCAGTGGTGACATCGGTCAAGGCAGAACATTTTCCTTTAAACCAAAAAGTACCCAGCCCTGATGACCGAAATGGAATGAGACCTTGGGGCGGGGGGTGAACTGAGTGTTCTTTTGTGAGGGCTTCATGTTGGCTTGCCCTTGGCTGGGGCATCAGTCCTAGCAGGGCTGGGAGGTCCCCGCACACTCAAGCTGGTGGCTTCCTTCTTGCCCCAGAGAGCACAAAGGACAGAGAGGTTTGGGAGGTCACCTCCCTCTCTGGCCATCTGCAATGCCTGCCATCCTGAGAATTTTGTGAATAAACATACCCGGATTCCTGCTGCGACTCCTGTTCACCACTTGTACATTTGATGGTCTGCTTCTTTGGTGGCTGGAAACGTCTCTCAGCTGTTGGGAGATGGGTGGGTCCACGAACCTCATCCCCACCTTCATTTTTTTTCTGGCCACTGCTCAAATTTTCAGGATTGCACTGGTGACACTGATCAAGATGAGGACTCTCACTCTCCCCTGGTTATTTTTGGCAGCTCTGAGCAATCTGAGGCCTTGACTTTTGGCATTGTGTGTTCGGGATATTAGGTAACTTTTTCCCATGCAAGTACAGACAAAGGGGAGTCCTAGCCTGCTTCCATCCATCCATCCATCATCACCCATTTTTAAAGTGTTCTATTTGCCCTTGGTTCCTAATGATAGATAGTTCTGGAAAAGGCTGAATATTTATTAAGTTATATTGTTGCTTTTTTTTTTCCTCCCCTCTAGATTGAAAACATAGATGCCTGCTTGAATTTCCTGGCAGCTAAGGGAATAAACATCCAGGGGCTGTCTGCAGAAGGTGAGTCAGAGCGCTGGTCATGCAGCTGCCTTTTTGTCATTAACAGTGCCCAGCTGTTGTTTACTGATGACCTTGCTCCACTCAAGACAGAGGATGCTGGTGGGATCTTTCTGGCTTCGATTCCCTTAGGTAGCTCAGCGCTTGCCTAAACTTGATGATACTAGCTTTTGCCAACCCAGAGAACCACTCTAGGAAGACAGCCCTGCCTGCAAGATGCTGAGGGGGTGGCGGGCTGGAAGAAGGGCTTGCTTAGACAGTGCCCATTTGATGTACCTGTCTGATAGTGCAGATAAAGCACAGATATAGGTCAGGCTTTATCTGTGAGAGTGAGAATGCTCCACCACAGAACATAATAAATGTACAGCTCCCAGGGAAAAACAATCCTTATCTCTTTTATGAGAGAAGCCGCACCTTCTCTGTTCTTAAAAAGGGTTGAGGTTAATGCAATACTAGGTTTTTATACCTTGATTAGTTTTTAATTAACTTAAATTTGGTGGCTAATTAGCACATTAGCTCTTGTGATGTTCTGCTGTTAAATCAGATATTGGCCTGGAGCTGGCTGTTTGGAATTTGCAGCCTCCTCGGGCAACACCTCAGTCTGGAAACGTTCTCAGTCTCCCCTGTTTGTAAACACCAGCGGCTGCCAGCTTCGAGGCTGCCATAGGCCCGGTGTCCTCCCAGACTCATTAGGCTGCACCTGCGTCTAGCTTTCCCACAACAGGTAGAGCATGCCGGGGGCGGCATCTAGACGGTAAACCTTTCCTGGGCAAGGGTGCTGCGGCAGTGGTGACTGCAGGGGTCAGGGTGGGGTGGAGGAGAGCCCGGAGGAGAGACCCAGCCCAGTGGAACGGGTAAGTGCGCATGCCTGATGGCTGTTGGGGGGGGTGGCGGGGAGAGATTCCTGGACTCTGATCTGCTGCTTGGTGAGAACTTGGTTCTTCTGGCAGCACTGGGCTGTGGTTTCTTCCATTTTTGGGGTGGGTGGCATAAATGGCTTCTGGGCATGACACATCTGTAGCAGGACTGTTGGAATTTCCCTTTGAGGAGTGCTAACGTGCTGGGTCCATCTTTGGCCAGGTATGGTCACATTGCTTCCAGATGTCTCTAATGCAGCCATAGTGAGGTCAGCCTTAGTCCTGGCTCTTACAGTAGGAGGTTTCCCCTGCCTTGGGGTGTGGGCCCTCATCCATGGAGAATACATTGCTGAGGTGTGCGGTTGAGGGCTGTAGGGAGATCCAAATTCCCATTCAGAGGAATACAGCGTTTCCTGCTGGTGGAGGGTTCTTGTGCCAACCAGCAGGTGGCAGGACACACTCTGCCTAGTTTCTGATGGAGGCTGGACCTCAGGGGCAGGTGGGTATCCCTGCAGCAGAGTGCTAGCAGGGACAGGCCCAAGGGGATGCAGGCTGCAGGCTTGCTTTGTCCCCTGGTTCATTGGAGGTGACCCCCAGCCACTCCACATCTTCCCATTGCCCTGCTATCTGCATCATGTGTTTCCCCATCTGCCCCATCCTCTCTGTGCCCTAAGGCATTGGAATCTGTGCAATAAGTGTCTGTCAAGAAGACAAATGCCAAGTCTGCTTGCATAGGTTTATCAGTACTGCCTCTAATTCTTACAACTGAAGCTGGACTTTGAACACCTCAGTGTACAGATGAGAATACTTTGTTTTAAAGAAGCGTTAAGAGAGGCATCCTGAGGCATCTGGCTAGAGTGGCAGATCCAGGGTTTGAGCCCTGCTCCATGTGATATCAGAGTTTATGTTCGCAATGGCTTCTAGGGAAGCAGATGGGTAAATTCAAGGCATGCCACGGACAGGCGAAGGAAATCAGTTCTGTTTCTGGGAGCATTGTTTGAGAACCTGTTGGCTGGCCCTTGAAGGTGTATCCTGCAAAAGATACTCAGCTCTGTGCCCCTTTGTGAAGTTGGGGTGACCTCATGGGTCTCTGAGCATAGAAAAGCATGGTGTAGTAGGGTGTTGAAGAAGCAACTGTGGCGTTACAACTATGAAGTCACTTTATGGTATTTCAGCTGTGCTCTGTTGAGTCTCCTTCATTCCTGCTGGCTTGAGACTCTCTTACTGATATTTTGGCTAGAATCCACCACTCTTTAGTCATCCTCAGTTATTAGTATAATTTTGTGTCCACATTTATGACTCAGCTTGTTTTGTCTTTCCAGTACTGAGAATTGAACCTGGGTCCCTGTATGTGCTGCCAAGCGCTCTACCACTAAGCTCCATCCCCAGCCCTCTTACTCATTTTTCAGCCTCCACTTTAAGCTCCTCGGAGCTCTTCCCTGTGGAAGTGGCTGTCAGGAGTGGAAGGGGTATGGAATGGGATGGGGTGGGGCAGCTTCCTTCCCTCACCCCTTTCCCTCTTCCTCTGCCTGATCCAGCACAAGAGCAGAGTTCTGTGGCTGGTGAAATCTCTGTCTGCCTCTTGGTGGCCACAATTTCCACTGTCCCAGGCAGTGAACACCACATGACCCAAGTCTGGAGACTTGCTCCTGTGTGGCTCCCAGGCCACTGGTGGTCTTTGTAGCTTTTGTCACCTTCTTCACCTCTGTCTCATGGTCCCCTTCAGCATTTAACACAGAAGCAGCAGGAATGTGTGGCCTTCCTTTTCCACTTGGCAGTGGGTGAACCAACTTCCTGTCACCTGGCAGCTTCTCCCACCCACCAGTCTCTCCCCAGTCTCTGTCCCCAGTCCACCAGGCCCAGAGGCAGAACAGCCACTTCTCTAGGCCTCGAGACTGAAATTCCAGGCACTGTTTTGCCAGCAGCTCATTTTCAGTGGTTCTCCTGGAGCCTTGACTTCCTTAGTGAGAGCAGGAAATACCTATCCTCTCTCCATGACCGTCAAGCCTTGCTCCCCAACAATGATGCTCTGCCATTCAATCTTTTTCACTGATTTCTTTGAGGGTAGGAAGAGAGAGCAGTGCTGGTGTCTAGCGGTGAGACTGACTCTGGGGGAGGGTAATTCATCTCATCTTCTGTTACCTCTTTGAACTTAAAAAGAGCAAAGGTGCTCATTAGCTTTGTATCTTTGAATTGGGCCTTTGTCACTACTCCATGCACCAGAAATCTCTCTCATGAAAGTCTGTTAAACGGCAGACTAGAAACCATTTCTTGAGCACCTGCCATGCATCAGTTACTGAGCATTTATATCTTATTTCATCTCCCCCCAGCCACCTTCTGAGGTCAGTGTCATAATTATCCCCATCTGACAGAGGTGGAGCCCAACATAAGTCAGCTCTGCGTCACTGTGATAAAAGACCTGAGCGTGTAGTGGAGGAAGGTTTTATTTTGGTTCCTGGTTGCAGTGGTTTCAATCCACTGTCTCCACTACCCTGAGGCCTGCTGTGAGGCAGAAACGTCCTGACGGAAGGCGTGGTGAGGCAGCCCGCTGCTGGCCTCCCGGCAGCCAGGAAGTGGAGGGGAGACAGCCAGCATGGAAAGGGACAGCACATAGTCCCCAAGGTCACACCATGTGACCCACTCCCTTTGCTAGACCCTACCTCCTAAGCTTCTGTCACCTGCATTTAACGCCATCAAACAGTGATCTCATCAATGCTGGGTTAACTCATTGATGACATTGGAGCTCTTGTCATCTTCCAAAAGCCCCATCTCTGAACACAGGAGACTTTGGGGGTGCCTTTTAGATTCAAACCACAACCCCAAAGCCCCAACCTATGGGAAATGAGGCCCACAGTGTCAGCAGTGGCTACGCCGCTGTCCTCTTCCATTCAAAGTCCTGCTGTCTCCTCCTCACCCCTGTCTATGTTTCTAGCTGCCTGCAGACTGCTAGGAGAGCATTATAGTGTTTGAAAGAAAGGTGAAGTCTTAATGCTTTTTGTTTCTCTTTTGAAGCTGATTGAATGCCCCGAGGCCCCTCTTGTGATGAAAAGCACACTGGCAGTTGGAAAATCCCGGAGATACATCTCCACCCTTTCCCAGTGACAAAAGCTGGCCCTGAAACCGGAGGGCGGGTGCACCTGTGCTGCAGTTGCTATAGCGCAGGCCCTGACCTGCCTGTCGCGCAGCCACAGAGAGCCTTTGTTCCAGGGCACAGGCAGCACCGGAGGCTGCGCGCAGAGGCTGCAGGCCTGGGTGCTTGCTGGTTCCAGCCCCTGGGCCCCTTCGTGCTTCCGGCGCAGCAGCGCAGCAGCCCTTTGCTCTTGGAGCTTTGCCAGAGTCCTGTGAGCTTAGTCTTTCCTGCCCTGGGGTGATGCTCAGCCTCCACGCCCCTCAGCACTTCCTGACACACACTCTACCTGTCACAAGTGTTCCTCAGTCTTCCGCAGGAAGGAACAGTGGCATTTTTCTCTGCCTGGTTTGGAGACACCTGGGCCTTTTGCTCTCTGACCCTGAACTTCTGCAATGGAGTGCAGAAGGCGAGGTGAGGCGTGTGCTGTGGAGAGCAGCAAACATCTGCTGGGCCTAGGCTGTGTGCCAGGCACAGTGCTGGGTGCTGGGGACCTGCAGTGCTGCTGAACAAGTGTGGAATAAGACTTCATTCCAGGTAGTAAGAGAGCTCATGGGAAGGTCTGGCCCAGCGGTGGTGGAGATTGGCACCTCCTGCAGTAGCCAGGGACTTTGCAGTGGTTGTGATGTTTCCCTGGCTTTTCTGGGATGAATAAGTGCTCACCAGGCAAAAAAGAGAGTGAAGAGAAATCTAGACAGAAGACAAGACAACATGGGACATAGGTATATGGAGGCGAAGAGCTAGCTCTTCATCAGCCTAGCAGGTTGGAGAAACAAGCAGGAAGATCCTTGCTAGAGACTGGAAAGAGTGTGTCTGTCTCTTCCTCTGTCTTTCTTTTCTTCTGTCCATCCATCCTTCCTTCTTTCCTTCTTTCCCTGTTTCTCTCTTTGTTGCTTGGTTTTCACTAAGTTGCCAAGTTGCCTGGGCTGGACTCGAACTCAAAATCCTGCCCCAGCTTCCCAAAGTACTGGGGTCACACATGTGCTCTACCACACCCAGCTGAGTGTGTGCTTTCAAAGTGAAATTAGTCACCAGCTAGACCAGCCCCATCACAATGACCTAGGTCTATGGTCTAGGGACTGAGTTTGTTCTTTGATCTAGAGCCAGAAAACAGGGGGGTCTCTCTGGACCTCACAAGTAGTAAATGGAAGCCTTCCGCCTCTTCTCCCCTCATCACCTGAGTGTGACCTGAGCAGACTGATCCTGCCCCTCTGCCCAAGGGACCCCACAGCGTACGCTCTGTTCCCACCCTCTCACCCCTCCTGTCGAGTAATGCTGTGAGCAGGACAGAGGAGGCCAGAAGAGTTGCGGGGAAGGTTAGGGTGGTCTGTGGGGGTATGCAGCCAGCCTATCTGCGAGGCCCCTTCCACTGAGTGTGGTGAGCCTTAGAGCCTAAAGGGAACTGGCTAGGAGTTCTGCAGTCTGCAGCCTGCAGTAGCTCCCCTTTGGCTCCAAACCCCCTTGAACCCATGCTGCAGATTCTTCTTATTAGTGTATTCCAAAGCTTGTGGCTTTGTAAACCAGGCCCGGGGTTTCTTTTGAAAAATACTGAAAGAAAATAACTCCTGCTTCACTCATTTATCATGAAGACACCATTGACAGCATTTGTGCAGATTGGTACCACCCAGGTGGGGACAGAAAGACCAGACTGAAAGCAAATAACTTGTGCAGTCAGGCAGCACTGCATTCTAATGAACGGGAACACAGCCTGTGGAGTTCATCCCTTCAGGTGCTGTGACTGCAGCCATGAGCAGAGAAGGCACTCAGCCCCCTGGGCAAGTCAGTTCTCTCTAGTTCTGCTCTGTCCCCCTCTGAAATGCAAGGTGAGGTTGGGTGATCAGATCCAAGCTGCTTTTCCTACGCTTTGGAAAAGGTCAGGAGGAAAACATTCCTGTGGGCTCTGTATTTTATTTTCAGGCTCCTTCTGTGGAACCAGCTCACTAGGCTGATGGGACACAGACAAATACCATTTGCAAATGTGGAAAGAACACAATTCTACATATTTTGGATGCTGTCTACTGTAGACCACCCATGGTATAGATGATGTGGCTTTCAGAACATTCACCACTCTTGAGTTGTTGTGATCTTAAAAAAAAAAAAAAAAAATTGGGACAGCCCAAATATCCCTCAGCTGGGGGATAATAACAAAATATGACCTGTCCCTGTGAGGAGCTACTACTCAGCAATGTAAGGAAATTGGTAAATGCACTGATCTAGCTGAATCTTAAAGCATTATGTGAAGTAAAAGAAGCCAGATGCAGAGATTACACACTGCCAGGCTCCATTTCCATGAAAGGGTCCAGAATAGACAAAGCTCTTCAAACAGAAAGCGATTCATGGACTGGATTTGGATATTAATTGCAATAGGGCATGAGGAATCTTTTTGGAGTGATAGAACTATTCTAAAACTATATTAAACATACTAGGGGCTGGGGATTTAGCTCAGCACATAAGCGCCTGCCTTGCAAACGCATGGTTCGTGAGTTCGATCCCCGATACCGATAAAAAAATACATACTAAATTTACTAAGATTCATTGAATGATGCCCTTAATTTGGCAATTATTTAATACCTCTGTAAAGCTATTTTTAAAAATGTTGCGTTTTCTGCAGTGTGGACCAGTCATGATTGGTTTCCTTCTGGATGCCAGGGACTGGCCTCTGGGGGGCTGTGGGGAATGGGCCCCTTCTCAAGCTCCCTTTGTGGGAGAGCCCCAAGTGGTTCTGAGGAGGCTTTATGTTTTCTGAGCCAAAATAAGAAACACAGGGCCAGGTACTGCCCTGGGTACTTTGCACTCATTTTCTCAGCCCGTCTTCCCTCAGTATCAGCCCTGGAGGAGCAGGCAGGGGAAATCATACCCACTTTACAGGAGAAGAACATTGAGATGCAGAGAACTTGAATCGGAACAGCTTAAAGCATATCAGTGACAGACTGAGATTCAGCCTTAGGTTTTTCCAACTCCTGCAAATCGATGATCTTTATGATAAAAATGCTACCTTCTGAAAAAAAAATGTGTTTACTGGAGGAATATTATGCTCTTTGATAGTTAAAATGCTTTAGGGATCAATGGAACAAGCTGCCCTGAATAATCAATGACTTGACCACCACAGCAGGGAGACAATATGGCAGGACCAGCCCTGACCCTCTACACTGGAGTTGGCTGCTAGGTCATGGGGCTGCTGTGGTGGACATGATAGCTTTCTGCAGTTGACGGCCCTTAAGGCCCTGGATATGCTGAATTAAATTTCTTGCCTCTTTGTTTTCCTTGTGTGGTTAAAAAAAAAGTATGTCCTGGAATGTTTGACACACCAGGAGAATAAAGACTACTTCCATGCCTACCAGCAAGCGTAATAAATAAAACATTATCTGTTCTGCTTTTCATGTACCACACATGATGGGTATATGCATGAGCCAAGTTATGGAGTGTCAGGAAGCCAGACTTTGAGCCTGAAAAACCTGGATTCAAATCCCACCTCCAGAGCTGTTTATTACCTTGGAGAGGTTGTAAAACCTTTCTAAACTCCTGTTTCACCTTAAGCAAAAGAGGATTAATACTACTTCTCAGGTGCGCAGGATTAAATGAGATCATGCATATGGAGAGCTTAGCCTGACACACACTAGTCACAGTAGCGCCTGCTATTCTAAGGAATCTAACAAGTTGCTTGGTGTCAAAGGCACTAAAGATAACACTTCCCGTGATGAGCATGAGCGGCATGTTCTCCCTCCAGTGGATTCAGTTAGAAGGGAAATCGTTTCCCCAAATTCCTTCACAAGTGCTAATCCTGAGTGTCATTACTTACTTGCCTCCTCTTAATTCTGTCCCTTGCTGTCACTGTCCCACCAGGTGACTAACCGCAGGTGTGTCACTTTATGGGGGGATCCCTTTTCCATGAATAAGATAACCATGAATGGTCCATCCAACTTCACACTCTGTGATGCGCATGTGTAGGTGAGACCATCCGGAAGTACGTGGATGTGTGCATCTTCTCTGGTTTCTGCAAGATGGAGAAGGAAGCTCCAGAAAGTTAAAGCTGAGTTACCCATGGAAGCCTGGTATGGGGCGTGGCCATCTCCTTGGCGCTTTCTCTGCTCCCTCCAATGCAGGGTACTCCACACTCAGTGATAGGATGTGCCAGTTTGTCTGGGTCAGTTCTGGATAGACTGGTTATCCTGGCATAATTAAGAGCTCCTCCCTTTCACTCTCAAAAATATCCTGACTTGCATAATAGATGATGAAGGTCACTATCATAAATGCCATCATTTTTGAGACATGACGCCAGAGCTGTATGAGAATCTTATTTGGGATTCTGGGGCTGTGGTCTTCATGTAGTAACCAAGAGCAGTGGGCTTTCATAGGTGCGTTCTCATTTGATGTGCAGAGTCTGCGAGTGTAATGGGACAGGCGGTCTTGGAATTGCCATTTTCCTGAGGTGAAGAGACAGGAAATGACTTGGCCAAGGCTGCACAGGTAGAGAGTGGCAGGTGCAGATTGGAACCCATGGCTTGGGTTTTCCATACACTGTGATCCCAGCAGCTCTCATCCTTGGTCAGAGCCTGCTGGCTTCTGAGGCACAGGTGAGGGCTGGACTCTGGAAGTCCTTATGTTTCTTCTGAGCAGCAGAAAGAAGAGCTTCTGCAAGAAACATCCTGGCCTACGCAACACATCCAAGACCAGGAGACCGCCCTTCTTTCTAGGTAGGGAGCAGGCAGGGTTGGTTATAGAAGTTGTTCACAACTTGGGTCCTTTTCTGGGCCTTCAAGAAAGCACCAGTTTCTCCATCCATGGTCTTCCCCTGATGACCACAAAGTGTGCACTCCCAGCCAGGCAAAACTGGCCATCCCCACCCCTGCAGCAAGGTCCCTGAAGCCCCAGTGCCCCTCTTTCCCTCTAGAAAGATCAGGGAGAGAAATACAGCCCAGGGTGCCAGCAAAGCAAACAGGCAAGCGTGTTTCCCATGTAGCTCTCCTCCTCTTGCTCTGCCATCCTGCAAGTGGCCTAGGACTTCACCCTTGGGTCACTTTCAACGTTGGCCTTCAGCATCTGATGTAAAAGCACTATGTAAAACAAAGGATCGCCCAAGGAACAGCCCCTGGTGACCCTCACCTCAGCCTGTGAATAAATTCTTCTTCTCAGCTCTATGAATGCCTCGAGGCTAGTGCATTTTTAATGGCTGAAACTTACTCTCTGGAATAGAAAGGGGGGTTCCTGCCCACTGTGTTCTAATTTATTTTTGCATAGGAGCTATTTCACAGGAGTGCTGTACAGAGGCGAGTCCTACAGCCCATCCCTGCGCCCCCGCATGAGAGCTGTCTGGTCAGCAGATAGGAGGGAGGGAGCTGTGAATTTGAGAGGGGGATGACGGCGTCGTATGTACAGAGCAAGGCTTGGGAATAGGTGGCAGCTACTTGGCACATGACGATGGCTTGAGGCTCAGGTCACGGACTTGGCAGAGCCAATGGGCCTGGCATGACTCCCCTAGCATCAGAGTGTGCCTGGGTCCAGAGCATTCATTCCCTCTGCTTGCAGGCAAGCTTGGTCTTGCTGCCCATGTTTGCTTTTTCAGTGGTGTCCTGTCAGAGAATTTCCTCCTCCAGCACTCGCCAGACATCCAGTTACAACTTGCCCAGTGTAGCCACTCTAATCCCAGTGGGGAGGATAAGCTAATTTCATTGTGGTTTAGGCCTGATTTTCACAGACCACAGTGCCAATGCAGCCTTCCAGAAGTGTCACATCTTGCAGGCTTGAAACTCATGTGAGGGCTGCGACGGAGGCCCGTTTAATGGGGGAAAGAAAGGCTCCATGGCTGACCACAGTCTCTTTGTCTTGCAGAAATCAGGAATGGAAACCTCAAGGCCATCCTAGGCCTCTTCTTCAGCCTCTCCCGATACAAGCAGCAGCAGCAGCCCCAGAAGCAGCACCTATCTTCCCCTGTGCCGCCTACCGGGTGTCCAGCAGCCGGGGCCCCCTCCCAGTGCCAGGCTGGCACCACTCAGCAACAGGTGCCAGCCACTCCCCAAGCCCTGTGTCAGCCTCACCAGCCAGTGCCACACCAGCCATCAAAATCGCAAGCTGAAATGCAGTCCAGGTGAGGGCTTCTTGCTAACTGACTTTTCTGTTGCCAGCCGTCTATCACTGTCACTGCATGGACCACACTGTAGTCTAGGCTTCCCCAGGGCTGAACAGTGCCAGGGTTCATGCAGGATCATCAAGACCTTGACCTGGGCACAGTGGCCCTCTTCTGGTCCCAGCAGAGATGCACACTTTCATAGGTCAGCATCTCCAGCAGCCAGAGCCAACAAGCTGCCCATGCCATCGCTTTGGCCTTTACACACCTGCTGGTGTGTGATAAACAGCACCTACAGCAGACTTCAAACCCCCTTTGTGTGTTGATGTACAAGCCAGATGCTCAGAGTTAGAGCATGAGGGTCATTTTACATAGTGAAGGCAAAAATTCTATTCTAACAGATGCCTCAAATTACCAGAAAGAAAATCAAGCAAGGAAAGGTGGCAAGTGTAGGAAGGACAGAGCCAGCATCCCTTGCTGGGAGCAGTGGCCATGCATGCGACTGGGATTTTGTTAAATTTAGACAGTAGGACTGGGGTTGAACTCAGTGAGTGAAGGCTTTGCCTCACAGGAGTGGCCACTGCTTTCTAGTGTCCCCTGGGGATTGATTTGACCAGTGTCCCCTGGGGACTGATGCTCCTACTGAGATTCACCACGGCTCTATGCACTAGTAGGGTGCCCAGTGTGTACCCTGTGCTGTGCTGCAGGAGGCATGGCTGTCCTCTTAACTCTGCAAAAGGTCACCCTGCAAAGCATTTGTTTTCATGGCAGAAAAAAAGGAGGAATTTAGGAATGGGAGAGTTTTTGACACATGGTAGATTTCTAAGGAGAAGCCTATTGTAATTACCTTTAGCTAAGCAGTCTTTTGCTGTAAAACCTAAAGGCCACTGAGCTAATTGATTGCTCTATTTCATGTAATGTGTGCTGGAAAGTAATGCCCTCTCTTTCCAGTGCCCCAGAGCACCAGCACGGATAATCACACGGATTCTTGCACACCTTGATGGTCTTTATCTCCTGTTTTTAGTTGGACAAAACCCAAAACTGCTCAAGTTCAGCAGCTGTCTTATAGATGGTTGTAGCTTTTTTTATTTCCACGAGATACGTGATTTCCCAATTGTGCTGGTGTTAAAACTGACAAGGATGGGTGTAATGTAAACCAGGCCCCCTGATTAATTCTCTAATTATATCCAGTTCTCCTTATGGAAATGCGTGGGGTTGGAGAGGTGTCTGGACTAGCAATGAAGAGTAGACATGTAGGCACTGCACCCTTCCAGGGGGGAGATATTCCAGGGTCTTGGGTTCCCTAGTGGGCCTGGATGATTGGGACAGTTACTTGCCAGGCTGCTTTGTGAAGAGCACTTATTCCCTGGGAGACGCACATGGGTTACATTTTGGGGGAAGGGTTTTGGGGATGGTGGAATGGGGAGATAGCATGGGACAAGGTGTTGTAACTGTTATCTTAGACCTACTCAGGTGCTTGAACCTGCTGATAGACATTCTTTTCTTTAGTTAGGGTAAAGTCTTCTATGTACCCCGCACTTGATAGGCCCTTGGAAATCAAGGATAAACAAGATAACCAAGGTGTCTGCTGTCTACAGGCTACTGGAGGAGGGCGACAAACAAATGAATCACCAGGAGGAAGTGTCAGATGGTAGTGGGTATCGTGGCAGGATGACACAGTTGAGCGGATGGGAAGGTCACTTAGAGGATATGACCCCTAAGTGGAGAGAAGTTAATGCTGAAAACAAGCCAACCCTTCGCAGCTTAGTCCTGGAGATCTGATAGAGGGTGCAGCTGGCACCAAGGCCCTGGGGTAGGACGTGGAGAGTGAAGGATGAGGGGAAGAGAAGCTAAGTGGGCCACTGCCATGCCTGTGGAAGGTAGTGGTGCATTGGTGTGGCATGAGGCAAGGTCCCAGAGAGCCAATGACAGTGAGTATCCACTTTGAACATCAATCTAAGGAGGACAGGAAGTCATGAGAGGACCTCCAGGAGGAGAAAGACTTGCTTGTATTTATAGTTTTTAGGTTAAAGAAAAAGTTACCTCTACTTCTCTTTGGAGAATCAGATTGTGGAAGAATAAGAATGGAAGGAAGAACCCCAGTAAAGAAGAGGTGTTTCGCAGTTCAGGAGATGGTAGAGACTTGGGTGGAGATGGTGGGGACAATTAGAGAGATGAACACAGGCAGGGTAACTCAGAGGCTGAGCCAGGGGTCTTGCAAACAGCTTCGCTCTCTAGAGTGCGAGAAGGAGGAATCCCAGATAGTTCTGGCTTGGGCAGTTAGGGAAGTTTGTATTATTTATGGAGATGAGGATTCCTGGGTGCACTGTTAAGGGGTAGAAGGGACACGGGTATGAGCATTCTGCAAACACGGTCTCAGTGCTGTACTCATGTTCTAAAGCATCTCACTTGACAGGGTTCCCAGGGATCTATGCTCAGAAGCACAGAGCTTTGCTACCCTGCAGTGTCCATTTCCAGTCAGAGCACCCAGTAAGAAGAGATCCCACTCTTTTTTTTTTTTTTTTTTTTTGTCTTTTTGAGACAGAGTCTCTCTATGCAATTCAGGCTGGCCTTGAGCTCACTTTGTAGCCTAGGCTGGTCTTGAACTCACAACGATCCTCCTGCCTCAGCCTCCCGAATGCTGGGATTATAGGCGTAAGCCATCATACCCAGCTAAGATCCCACTCTTCATAAATGCAGAGCTGAGCTCACTTGGGCCAAGTTTTGATTTCAGCCACCAGGTGGTTGCTGCCATCGTGACTGGCTGGCCCTTCAGCATAGTGACACGGGCTGGCGTTAGGAGTGGGCCTAAGTCCTCAACACCGCTTTGCCTCTTCCAGGTTGAGTTCCCTCTGCAGGTGTGGGTGTTACCAATTACACACTGATAACTTTTTAAACTTACTTTTAATGAATAATCTTGTTCTTAAGACCTAAGAATATGATATGCCCTGTCTGACTATCAATTTAAGAATCGTGAAATTTTGTCACTAGTTTGGCTTTATTGAATTATCAGCCCCCAGTCTGTCTTTGGTAACCAAAAGCCCCAATGGTAATGGTTTGGACCTTGATCACTAATGTCCATGCTGACACAAGCTCGGATGCCAGGGTAGAACTCTGCCTGATACAAACACTCCAGACAATGTTTTACAGCCATGTATGGTCAGCAGTGTAGCACACACTAACACTTAGCAGTGTTTCATGAAGTTTGCCAAGGAAAGAGGTGTGGAAGATGATGAGAGAAGTCGGGGCACTGGCATGAAGATAGCAGAGGGACTGCTCTAGGACAGCTGTGTGCAGATCCACCTGCCCCTCAGCTCTTCTCAAAGTGCCCGTGGTGGCCAAGGACTTGACCCACATCTGACTCCAGAAAGCTGCTCACTGGTCTAGAGTCTAGAGGAAGAGTGTGGTCTCCGGGGAGTGCCTCGCTCTCCGTGTGTGTCTAACTCACAGACGATCAGTATTCATCTATTAAGGAAAAATCCAGGAAGGCGCTGCCTGCTTTTCCTCCATTGCCATTTCTCTCTTCATTTCCCAAGAACAGTGACCTCAACATTAGAGTTGTCACCTTAATCCTTTTATGAACAAGTCACAAGACACATGGCGATAGCGGGGACAGGGATATAGCTCAGTGGCACAAGCGCCTGCCTGGCAAGTGTGAGGTAGGGAGTTCTATCCCCAGCACCAAAAAAAAAAAAAAAAAAGATATATGAATGTAAGAAAGATACACATTTTTATTTTTCATAAGGCAGTGAAATAGTTTTAAATTAAACTATTTAAATTAACATTTTAAATTAAACTTTTAAATCAAAGATTCTATATATATCAATTTCTGGTCCCCCAAACTCATCAGAATTTAGCAAATTTTAAACAGGCTTCAAGTAGTCGTTTCTATAACATTAACAGCAAATATTCCCAAGACCAGTAAAATTGTTTGGCATGAACCTTATGGGATATTCAGAGTAGTCACTTGGAAAGCTTCCCAGTAGAAGTATCTCAGTCCTTCCGAAAGGTATGAAACATGACTTTATACCTTAACTTCTTTATATATCACGAACTCTTTATTCCTGAAACATCTTGGTTCTGGAGAAAGGTCTAAAGACTGGAAGCAGGAAAGATATTGGACGTGTAAGGGGGAAACGACGGCATAGCAGTTCTTAGATAACTTGGATCATGATTTCTTCACATTAGAAAGGTCGATTCAGTAAGGCTGGACCTATCAAGAAGTCTGTGTCCTGTGGGAAAATGCAGGCAGAGGAGATCAAAGCGGGAGCACCCCCGTTGTCAGAAGACTACTATTATTTTCTGTGTGTGTCTGATACATTTCTTCCCTCTCCTCACTCATCTGTTCCACTTTTTTCTCTCCTGTCATGCAGTGCATCATCCAAGGACTCATCTCAAAGCAAAATCATCCGCTTCACTCTGGGTCAGAGAAAGACCTCTAGGTCAGACCTCCTCTGTGTCCTGCAAAGCATGGTTGACATCCCAACCCACTGCTCCTTACCTGCTCTGCGCTGGCTTTTCTCTCCCTCTTTCATGTTTGCAGTTCCAGAAAACCAAACATGCTTCGGCTGATAATGCAGGGATGGGGAGTTTTGAAGGTGGCCATGGGATTGTTGAGTGTGTGTGTGTGAGCATGTAAGTGAGGTGTATGTGATATTTCTCATTTAATTGCTTTTTGCCTTTGACTGCTTTGTCACCAGAGTTCACTGAGATGTAGGGAAAAGTGAGTCTCCAGATAGTTTTTGTAGCGCTTTTAGGACAAGTTTGCTCCCTGCTTCACCTTAGCCCTGCATCTTATCCAAACCTTCCTGCATCGTGTTTGTGTGTGTTCTCATTGGCGTTATTATTAAAATTACTAATGTGGGATTGGCTTTCTCTTGAGTTACAGTGACCTAAAGCATGAATGCCAAGTAGCAGCGCGTCTGTGTCTTTCTTTGTGTCTAGGTGCCCTTGCATAACATGGAGAGATTTGCTTCAATTCCCCCCAAAATAAAATCAAAATAGAATAAAAATAGGCTCTCTCACTTAGTTTTCTCTTCATAGCGGATTTTGGCCTGTCTACTACAGCACGACCTCAGTCCTGGGGTGTATCTGGGGTATAAGAATAAAAGGTCACATTGTTATATTTGTTATTTTAAAGGTATGAACGGTCAACATTTATTGACCAGTTTGAATATTTTATTTTATTCTCACATCAGTCTTCATGAAGTAGATTATTATTTTCCCTGTTTTATGGATGAGGAAACTAAAACTTAAGAAGTCAGGCACTCTGGATAAGGTCACACAGAACGTGGCGGAATCTGGTTGATAGCCCTAGCGGTCTGTCCCCAGAACTATACCTTTCCCCATTTCCACTGCTTGAATGTGCCTGTTGAAGCTGCTTGTTACCCTCAGGAAAGGGAAACCCACTCTTCACTTCTGCTGTCATCCATGTTCAAATCTACACTGAGTGTCTGCTAGTTTCCCTGGTCTGCTAGGCGCTGGGTGCCGTTTCTAACCAGCATGCGTTTTTCTGGAAAGTTTGCACGTGGGGAGACCCAGACAAAGATCTGCCTGGCTTGAGAATGTTTGGCATTGTCCCTCTCTGTCAAACACCAATGCAGTTGGTTCCTTGGTGAGTGCCAGGGGCACCATCCAAGGGATCCTAAGTTTGTCACTGTTTGTAGAAGCCATGTCTGATAGTGACTGGTTTCCCTGACAAGTAACAGGAGGCCCAGGTCAGAGCAGACACCAGTGCTCCTGCAAACCATTCCCAGTTAAGTTGAGTGTCATCCAGATGCATATACATCTGGGAGGGGGGGAGGAGCAGACCTGGAGGAAATGTGAAATCGAGTGTCTGTTCCCACGATGTGCTCAATCCTGGAAGATAAAGAAAAACAGGAGCTAGCTGGGAAAATATCTAATTGGAAGCACATGCCCATCCCATGCATGATTTGTTATCAGTCCTGGATGATGGCAGGGGGCGGTGTGTTTTGAGGCCTTAGGAAGAGAGAACTGGGAGATGAGGACACCCCCACCCCGCCAGGCTGCGCTGGGCACAGAGCTTCCATTGGTGTCACCGTATGCCAAGTTCAGGTTTCCCTTCAGGGTCACATTCTTATTAGAGTTTCCTTAGGCTGCATTTTATCTCTGCCGAGTGCAATAAAAGTTTGTTCTGTTTCATTATTTGCCTAATAATTCCTCATTAGCCTCCCTTTTCCCACTTCCCCAAAGCCTTGAGCAGAATTCCGAAAAGAACTTTAGCTGACGAAACTCTCCTAAGTGTAGCAGTAAGGTTGAGTTGCCGAAAGAGGCAGCCTTACCCTTGCTGGCTGGGCGGGTATACTAGCCAGCTTTTTGTCCCTGTGTCCAAAATAGCTGAGAAAGGTAACTGGGAAGAACAGAGGTTTATTTTGGCTTCAGGTTTCAGAGGTTTAAGTCCACGGTCTGCTGGCGTCACAGCAGAAACATGGTGGAAGAGTATGGCAGAAGAAATCTGCTCACCATGGCGGCCGGGAAGCAGAGAGAGGGCAGGAGACGAGAGGAAGGGACTGGAGAGGAGAGCAAATCCTTCCAGGTCATGTCATGACCTGCATCTCCCAACCAGTTCCTACCTCACAACAGCACATTCGGCTGTGAAGTTATCAGTGGATTAATCCAGCAGTGAGGTGACCACTCCTGTGAGCTACTCACCCTTCAGAAGCCCTACTTCTGAACACCTGAGACATTTGGGGAATATTTCAGATCTAAACCATAACAGTAGACCATTTTCCCCAAGAGCTCTTGATGGACTGCAGACACCTTGATTATCCTCCAGTGGGGATCTGTGGGGTGGCTCATGGATCTCCATAGATTCCTACCTTTGACCATTGTTTTGTCCCGCCCCCTGGCCTCCCTGCTGAGTTCTCTGCTTAGGCCTGTTCTGCTCTCAGGAGACAGGAAAGCAATGGTGGCTAAGAGATGCAGTCACCACTTATTGTCACCTGGGCATCTTATTTAATCTCTGTGTAAACCTGTGTGTCCTGGTTGGTAAAACAGGGTATTCCTGCTTCACTCCTAATGACATGAGGGTTAAATCAGGTCACTCCAGTTCCATTAAAACTTACATGTAACCAGGGTACTATAAACAGCAGCTCTATGGTGGTGGTGTTAATTTGAAGTGATCTGGGCAGGTAAGGCAGCCAGGCCTCTTCCCACAAGCCTTACAGGGTTGATCCCTACACAACTGTCTTGTGGAATGCAATCCATGGAGTTAGCAGTGAGTCTTGTCTTCCTATTTGCTGAAAAGCAGATGTCATGGAAATTAGAGATTTAGTGTTTAATCATCTTTCTGGCCAAAAAAAAAAACATTTCCAATTATGGACATACCTCCCCCCACCCCAGCATGTGCTCACAAGCTGCCCTCCTTCCCAGGAGGGGCGCCCTCTGCTCCCGGCCTTTGAAGTGGTTTGGGGAAGAAGAACTGCTTTCTTCCCATCAGCACGTACCGTGCATAGAGCAGGGATATGTTCCTAGGTCATGTGCCAGAAATGACAGCTTTCCTGCCCTCCTGCTTGAGTCTGCACACGTTGGAGAAATTGGCCACAGCTCTGAGAACAGCGGGATTTTTCTCCTGCCTTTTCCTTACACCCCTTCCTTTCATGTGTTTTCCAAAGGGAGAAAAAAAAAGCAACATGTGTGTGCTTCCGAGAACCCTTCTTTTCATGTTGAAACTGTTTGGACATGGAATCATCTGAGAGGTCAGGTTCCTCTTGGAGAGGAGTTCTTGGGACCTTCTGAGTGCTATCAATGGTGGGCGGCTGGCCTGCCTGGCTCCCCTCTTGCTGCTGGGCTTCCACCGAGCAGAACCTGGTGGCAACATCTGTTGTGGCACCTGCAGCTGTGCCACGTGGGCAAGACTCAGCTCCTCATCAAATCAGAACTAATGCTGATGGACAGACAGCACATGCTTCCAGGCTGGGGGATGAGACTAGAAGTCCCCGTGATACACAAGGATGTTAACACGAATGAACTTCAAAACGTTTAGCTAGGAGCGCAAGGTCCGTGTCAGTGGTAAACTAGGAGATACTCTACTTTTAATGACAGCTCTACTCTCCCTAATTAATGTCTCGTCCCTGGAGGGTAGGACAAAGTCCAAGGTCTTCGCTTCTCTGGCCTGGCTTCCTCCTTCACTTGCATTCCCCTCCATTCTGTCCAGGTATTGGCACACGCCAACTCTGTGCTCTGTACTTTTTGCAGGTTTTCCTTGTGGGTGGCGCATTCTCAACTCTGCCTTCTGGTCCTCACAGTCCCATTCAGCATGCCCGAACTTCCCCTGGCATCCTTTATTTTGACCTTCCCTGAGCATCCCACCAGCCTTCAAGGTCAATGTTCAAGTTCTCAGAATGACTCCTGAACTTACAATATCTTACCATTCATTACACAGTAAGCCAGTGTCAGCTGGGGTCAACCAGCCCCTTGAGGTCAAGACAAGGCTGAGATACTAGCTGTACCTCCCTTAGCCTGCATTAAGTCCAGTGACACCTGCCCCCCACCCCCATTGCTGCCATGACTGTTCGGGTAGCTCAAGTTTTCATGATTTCCTTTGACTTTGAAACCCTAAATCCTTGTCACTGTTTGTCCTCTCCTTATGAGTTCTTAGTTCCCACCCACCTTGTATTCACCAATGACTTTTTTATGTGAGTGGGTTTCATTAAACATTTCTGATGGATAAAGAGGGCTTCACTTTGGAACAAGCAATAGTTCCAGCCCATTCACAACAGAACCCAAGTTTGACACTACCACATCAGCATCAGTGCTCTGTGGATAAGGAAATTGCTTGGTTTCCATGAAGTTTTCTACTTTTAGCAGATTCACCGAGCTGATCTGACTTAGGGATAGTGGCGGTGGTGGTGAGTGACTTGCGCTGACATAAGGTTTTCGCTGGCCGTGTTTCCACGGTTTTCCATTTACTGGCTCTCTTCCAGGCCCTCAGGAATTCCTTATGCATGTCACAGGACACATGGCACAACCCTGCAGCCATTGGGAGGATGTGCCCCCTGGTCAAAGGAGCACTTAGGTCCCTCAGTCACTGAAGATAGTTTGGCCATCACCACCATGGGAAGCCCAGAATTATCTTCATTAATCCCAAACCAAAAATATTTCACTCCTGAAAGAGAGAGAGAGAGAGAAAGGGGGGTGCTACTCAGAAATCTCCAAGTATAATAAGAACTTAGTTACTAATGCTGCAGTTTCTCTCATGGGATGTTCTTTGACTGGATGAAGAACCCTGCGTGATAAAGCTCACCCTACCTCTTTGAAAATGTTGATTTTTGTCTCCCTTTTCTCTGGTGCTTTGCATGAGACCCATTGTTTCCTTGCTCGTCTGATTCTGTCTTGTACCACAGCATGTTTTTTTCAGTGTCCAACTTCTTTATGAATATGGGCTCAGCAGAGAGGGTAACAAGGAGAAATAACACGAGTCCAGTGCTTACAACAGGCCAAGTACTGAGTCCCATTTCAAATTTACAGCGACTCCACTAGGCAGTTTATTATTATACCAAAGTTACAGTTTAGAAGTGTGACTCTCAGAGAAATCATGACATTGGTCCAAAGTCTTGTGGGTGGAAAAACCCGTGTGCTATGCACTAGACCATACTGCCTTTCGGAGAACCAGACTGTCTAGCTGATTCAGGCTGGCTCCTGCCCCATCCTATGCTCCGATGTCTTACCTCTACGGAGTCCCTGCATTGTCCTAAAAGTCTGCTGTCACCTAGTCTAGGCCCAGTTCAATGGGGGCTCTCCAGCAACTCTGGAAAGAATGCACCTTTTCCTCTTCATTGCTTTGTATTTTCCTGATGTTTGCGAGTTCCCCCATTGAATCAGAATACTGTCACCAATGGTACCTGTGCCACTTCATACCATTGCTGTGCCATCATCTGCAGACCCATCCTTAGTCTCTTTCAGGAACTACCTTCTATGGCCTGATTCAGTAATTTCAGACCAAGGAACTCTATGTCTGCACCCGCAGAGCCTCTGCTGGTGGCTGTGGCACTCACATACCCCTGACTTGAAGGAAATTGTGGGTCACTCTTTATATCAGAAGCAGAATGAGGATACACTAAGGCCACGTTACTGCTTTCCCTGACCAGGTGTGCTAGACACATCAGGGCAGCGGCACTGATGACTTTTTGGTACTCCATTCGGTGCCTGTCATGCCGTGAATATCCTTTCCAAACAATCTGGGGCAAATGAAGAGAGGTGCAAATCCTCCCAGGAAATGATGTCTAGAAGACCTCACTGCCTTTTGCATGGGAAGAGCAGACCACCTCCATCTCTCCCAGCTCCCAGTCAGGGCATTGGGCCCTCTCTTCTCCACTGGACACATCTTACAGTCCTCTCACAGCAGCTCGTGTTCTCTGTTTAATCTATGTCCATCTTTCTTGCTCAGCCAACAAGAAACAATTTAGAGTGATCGCCTGCTTCTATCTAAAATGCTTCCTGACTGCAGGCTTTTTGGTCATCAAGAGTTGCATGGGAAGAGAAGGCTGAAAGTTTTGTGAGCTGGAAATTCAAACTTATCATTGGATCTCAGGCTAGTCAGCTGAGATTCCAGTTGTTTTTAAGCATAGCTCAATGGGTTTTACCCAAAAGATACAACTAAATAGTTCATCATTTACTCATCTTTCAACTTGAAATTATTGGAAACATCTTGCTTAGTAAATCCCTCGGCCAAACCTGTGATTTTGGAAGTTTTACCCTTAACTCTGGGGAATAAGCCATACTATCTTTAGAAGTATAACAACGAAGTCTGGTGACTTTCTTTTCAAAACTACCCAAAACAAAGTGTTTTACTTAAAGGGAAAGTATATGTTTGTCTTCGAGCTAACTGAATCCTGCTGGTTTTACAGAAAGAATTATGAATTTATCCATCAGTTGCACAGAGAATCTGGGCTTCAGCCTTAAAGCAATGCCAGGGAGACAGGTTGTCAAACACTGAAAGAAAATTGTGTCTGGACAAGTATTTGTAACTCAGCCGTAAGTTTTCATTGCAGATGTGTTGAGTTCTGTGCGGTAGACATTCCCTTTTTCCCACTATAAGCTCTGTTCTTTTCTTGATCTGCGCATACCTGGATTACAGCTTCCAGAAAGTGTATACATAAGGTAAACATTTGAGGTTCAACCTTTTATGTTCCATGCTAGATGGACTTAGAGATGATGTGGCTTACTGAAAAATAAAAATATTTCCAAGGAAAAGGAAAATGAGCTTTGTATTTTTAATTCACATATTTTTTTTTTCCTTCAAAAGTTCTGTCTTTGCTCAAAGGAATGCTAAGCACATTTTGCTATTGGATTTTTCTGAAGTTATTACTAGCCTAGATATTCATAGTGGTTCCACCAAATCCTTTGACCCAATATCTGGGATGGCTTTTTGTCTATTTTTTTTTTTAATCTCCTACATGGTTTCCAATTCCTTCTTCTGATATGCTGCTCTTTTCCTGAGACTGAATGTGTTATTATTGTAAATGCTTTTGCATTTTAGACTTCCGGGTCCTACAGCCAGGGTATCCGCTGCAGGCAGTGAAGCCAAAACGCGAGGAGGATCAGCCACGGCTAACAACCGGCGCAGCCAGAGTTTTAACAACTATGACAAGTCCAAACCGGTCACCTCACCGCCCCCACCCACAGCACCGAATAGCCATGAAAAAGGTGAGTCATCTTCTTTACATGACTTTTCTTTATAGCAGAACTGCTTCATCCCTTTGGGTGAAGTTGGTTGAGGTTAGGGCCAAGTTTTCAAATGGAAACATGCAAATGAGTGACAAGGATATGCTTAATTGGTGCAACTTGGTTAGTAAAGGCGTTAACAAAGTGGGGGAACTAGGATGCTCACAGTTACCAGCAAGAGTAACTATTTGTAGCCAGCATGCTGACACCTGCCTATAACCACTGAGCTTGAGAGTCTGGGGCAGGAGGATCACAAGTTCAAGCCCAGCCTGCGCAATTTAGTGAGACCCTATCTCAGAGTTTAAAAAGATTTGAGGATGTAGCTCAGAGCAAATGCCCTGAGCCTTATCACAATCCTGGGGATTAGCTCAGGGCCTGCAAAAAGAAAACAAAAAGAGTACTTGCTTAAGTGGGGGCCCATAAGTCACCTGTCTACAGACAAAAGCAATGTAGCACTTAGAATTCATATCACATTAGGTGCTTTTCCAGAAATGCATCCTTCTTAGAATGTGCCCTTTGTGAGTTGATGAGCTCTTTACCCATCAAAACTGAGAGTTTTCACCCCTTGAAAAAGCTAGGACTGAGGGTTGGCTAAGTGAAGACCGGGGCTACATGCCAAGAGCAGATCACATTGCTTTTGGTTGTGATGGTATAATTTTTGTGATAAAAGAATATGCTACTTTTACTATCTGTGCTTCTGAGCTTTTGGGATGGAGAGAAAGATAAATACCACCCCAAGCCCTGTGAGAGTCCTGCACAGAAGGCAGCAAAACAACCTTTGATTGCATGAGCCTCTAGCTCTTCAAATGCTGGAAGAAACCGTTTAGAAGATTTTCAATGAGAGGCAGATTCCTGCCTGCCTGCAAGGCAAAGTGCTGTAGTCGTCTTGGGGGAGAGGGGTGTACCCAGATCTCCTGGAAGCATTTCCTACCTGGTGGGGTGGAAGCTTCCTAGCCTTCCTAGTGCTGGATGATGTCCTTCTGTTTCCCTGAAACCCAGGGGAGCTACCCCTGCAGTCCTGAAGTTCTCCAGGAACCTGGGCAGCCCTCCTGCTGGATGTGAGCTGAGATCTTCCCCACTCACTCCTCCAACCCAGGATCACTTGGAGCTGGTGTCCCTTGCAAGTTTGCTAATCACTGTCTTTCCCCCAAAAAATAGGATGGTAATTTTAATGCAGCTGACAGATATGTGTGGCCGATTTCCCAACCAAGGTATGGGGAACTCTGTACCTGGCACTGACTGTATAACCAGGATGTCTAATCTAGCAAAGATGCTCTGTGCTCCAGCCTCCAGCAAAAACAAGAGGCTTTTACTTTTCTTCTCTTTTTTCCCTTGCATTGCCTCTCCTCATTTTTTTTTATCATACCCAAATGTATTCTTTTTAAAAATGTGCTGAGATTACAGAAATAATATATGCTTGTAAACTGGTGCCAGCATAAGTTTTTTTGTATGCTTCTTAGCAAGCACCATTATAAACTATTCTATATGAATCTTTCCAGTACTTTTACAGTGTATTCACATATATACATATATGGAAAGGATTTTGTTTTCTTACATCAATGAGTAAAGGCTAATTTTTATTTTGAATACTACTATGTGCCTTGTTTATCCCTATTTTGCAAAGATGAAACTAAAGAGAAGAAAAGTTAGGCAGAGATGGAGAGAGACAAAACTACATTAGCAGTGCAGGGTGCTTGCCTCAGAACCAAGCTCCATGTTCAGCTTTCTTTGGAAAACAGGAGCCAGGAACCTTGGCTGTTGAGGAGTGACAGAAGATGTGCAGGTGGCAGGATTTGAGGGGTCAGTTGGAAGACGTTCAGCATAAGCGGTGCTAGGCCCATCCCCTCGGGACTGGCTACCCTCCTGGGGACTGGCTACAATCCTGGGGAGAAGCTGTCATAAAAATATTTGATGGATGGATGGATGTCAGGCCCAACATCTACAGCACTGAGAAAAATAAAGTAAGAGTTCCCAGTAGACAGAGCAGGCATGGGAGAGCCCCGTGGTGCAGGGCCCAGGGGCGGGGATGCTCAGGCATCCAGCTAGGAGATGCCCGCCAGGGTCAGGACTGCCACTCATTTGCCTGGAACACAGTGGGTTCCCCCTCGGTGCTGGGCAGCCAGAGCTCAAAGTGGTCTCTTAGAGCACTGTGGCTGTGGCCTCTCACGGGACGACTGGTGTCAGAAGAAGGAAAAAGAAGCCCTGCCTCTTTGCTGAGCATACCTCCTTTGGGATGCTTGCCTCGGTTAGAACCCGGAGTTACCTAACATACACCATGAGGCTGGATGAGATGGAATAACGGGTTCTCACTGGGAGTCAAGTGTTGGCATTCATATCCAGGTTCGATTCCGGGATTTGAACCAAGCTGTGTCCTGTCCCCTGAGAAATCTGTTCCAAGGATTCAGTGAGATAATACCTGCGAGAGTGTTCTGTGCTCTGTGCAGCTTGTGAGCTCCTGCCAAGGTCTGGCGGTGATAAAGAGAACTGGCATTGCTGCCGGGCAACTCAAGACCCTGTCTCCAAATAAACTGGGGGGAGAGGGTGACATGCAGTTCAGAGCCAAGGCCCTGAGTTCAATCTCCATACTGAGAAAAAGAAATATGGTAAGACATATAGAGAATGAAATTAATCCTCTTCCCCATTTTTGAGTGTGCAATTTAATCATGTGAAGTTCATTTATATTGTTGTGCAGTCAACATCTAGAAGCTTTTCGTCCTGCAAAACTGAACCCCTGTGCCCTTTAGCAACCTCTCCCTGCCCCGGCCCCTGGCCTCTGACAAACACTTTCCACAAGCAAAGTCACAGTCTTTGTCTCTTGGGGACTGGCTTACTGCACTCAGCACACTGTCCTCAAGGTGGCTCCAGTGGTGGCTCCCTGTTGTCACATGGAGTTCAGAGACTTTGCGGTGTGACCCACTGACCCCACCCAACTTTCCACTCTGGAATCCATCCAGTCCTATCATTAAGCTAAATGGGAAACTTGTTATTCAGTCCATGAATGGCAAAACCATTTTAACACCAAATTCCAATTTTTAAAAACTATTAAGAAGAATAAAAAATTCTAACAGGTAACTTTGTGAAATCTGTAGAGCAGTTTAGACTTTAGATCTGCTTGCCGTCATCCCTGGATTCAGTTCTGGTTACACGAACAGTCCACTGAGCTGGGGACGAGAGGGAAAGTGAGACATTATATCCCCTGGCTAAAAATACTCAAATGACAGCTATTTATGAAAAAGACAAGACCTGAGCCAGGAGTGGTGACACTTGCCTGTAATGCTACCACTCAGGAGTCCAAGGTGGGAGGATCACAAGTTCAAGCCCAACCTAGACTACTTACTTAGCAAGTTCAAGGCCAGCCTGGACTAATAGCAGATCGTGTTTGAAACAAACAACAAACAAGCAAAAAACAAAGAAAAGTTTCTCAAAAATCCCCAGAGAACCCTACACAATCCCAACCCCTACAAATAGCCACTTATATTCGCCCATATATATATATATATATATATATATATATATATATGTATTTCTTTATTAACAATTTGCTAATTAAACTCTCATATTTTTTTCATGAATATACTATCACATTTCTATAGATAAAATTTTCCTAGTCCTGACTGTTACATACTTGGCTGTTTGTCCTGCCTGTTGTGGGTGGAAGAGAAGAGTCGGAGATGGCTGGAGACAGAATTTTACAACCTTCAGCACTTTGTCAGATCTGAGCCAGACTGAGACCACTGTTTAAGAGTCCCTATAAATGTGTCACTTCCTGGTGGTTGAAACAAGTTATTTATCTGTGTTAGGGATTAAGAGATGGGACCATGGAAACGTTGGCCATATCCTGCTATTAACTAGGATTCTGACATAGAGTTACAGTTGAACCATGTGAAATTAACCCAGTGGTGTAAGCCATGCGGAAAATAATATAATTGGAGTGTCCCATTTCCTTCTGTGTCTCTCACTTTGTGGCCATTGTGATGGTATAGCACTGGACTCTGTCTTATTTCCTTCCCTCGGCACTGGGACATAATACGTGACACCTGCAACGTAAAGGATTTATTTTGGCTGAGGTTTCCTAGTCAGCTGGCTCCAAAGCAGCACAGCACAGCAGAGGACAGCTGCTTACCTCATGGCATCCAGGAAACACAGAGGTCAAGGGAGGAGCCAGGAAGGGAGACAAACCCTTCCGGGTCACACCCTCAGTGACCTGCTTCAATCAGACCTCCCCGCTCCCAGTAAGAAGTGGGCTGTACCACCCCATCATCCATTCCCTCTCCAGACACACGAACTGTGATCTGAATCCTACGAAGCTGCTTGCAGTGACTGACACTGCTTCCCAGGGCTCATGGCTTCCAGAGGAGTGGAGGTCACAGATTCTATGACAGAGACGCTTGGAGCTGCAAGGAAAAAGATGACATAAGCAGGAAGGTTGAGGGAGGACATCCAAGAAGTGACATCATTTGCACTGATTTCCACTCCTAGATTTTTACCTAATGAAAAGGAAGGGACGGCTGGGAAGGTTGACGCATCCTAGTCCTGGGTGTCAAAGGGAGAGCACATCTGTTTGGTTTGGTACAGTATTAGACTCATGCTCTTCGGTGCCTGTGCAGGTTAACTAGTAAGAGCACCTTTGTTATTGAGTCAGGCTTCCATGGTCACCCCCGGGGCTGTGATGGTGGGCTGGGGAGAGCGTGAGTGTCTGTGGTTTTTGGGGGGTCCGATAGTCACTGGTGGTTAGGAATCAGCTGGGATTATTGCTATAATCGTCTGTCCAGAACCCATCCTTTGCAGAGGGCTTGGAAAACCAGCTTGGGGGATCCAGAGGTCCAGGCTGGCATTGTTAAATTATCTAGGAGATTGTCTGAAAATGGAACTCGGTGAACAGTTAGACCACTGGGTCTGGCTTGATGGAAAGGAAGAGTTGGAAGGCACCAACTCTTAGGGAGTCCAGGGACGCCCAAGGATGAAGGCACAGCACTTAAGGAGGTCGGGTGCACAGATCGCTGGTTTGAAAGCCACACGTGCACAGAAACCCAAGGCCCTTGAAACAGCTCCTTATGGGTGACTTCTATGGTTCCCCCAGGATTAGGCCCACTTAGCATAGCACTCAGAGAAGCTCAAAATGATGGTGTCTCCAAGAAGCATTTACACTGCATTTATGATTCTTTCCAGTCCAGATGTGGTTTAGCAGTCAAGGGTCATTTTCACCATGAGTGATGTTGCTTAGTAACGCAGTGGCTTTCTATCTCTATCAGATTTCCAGGGAAACGGAGTTGGAAGGTTCACCCAAGGTCACATTGGCACAAGGAGGTGGAACAGGTTTTGTTAATTCTTTTCTGACAGCAAATCATTTCATCTACCAGAGATTCAGCTCATTTATCTATGCAGTGACAACAGGCTACCCTAGAATCAGTGAAGCTGCGTGCAAAGCGTTCTTTCTCATTTTTCCCCCTGGCCTAATCTGAATTATTCATCCTTACCATCTCTTTATTGACTGCAGACATTTCTGTGACAGGTATGACTCATCATTTCTTGATAGACCCTGGAGTTTTCTGACGCTGGCATTGTTTGCATGGCAAAAGAAAACTGCTAAGTTCTGACTTCTTGGGCTTCTGTATGGTCAGCTGGTTTCCTGTCTGGTAACAGTGTCCTTTCATGAGTGACACAGCAGTGGCTCTGGCTCCTGCAGGAGTGCAAAATAATGCAAATGCTGTCACTTCTGGGGCATCCTCTGGAGCCTTCTTGGCTATGTCATCTTTATTTTCCTTGCAACTCCACCACTACAGCCTTGTTCATTTCTCTGGTTTACATTTCACACCGTGGTTTGTTCTAAACAAATTGCCCAGTGTCTTGACTGAATGCATGAGGTATCTAAACACATGCCACTTGCACCAAGAAATGATAAGAGGTAACATTTTCGCTAACATTGCACCTGTGTGATGGAAGAAAGGACAGATTCAACATGTCCCATGTGAAGCACAGAACTCAGATCCCATCATCTGAAGAAGCCTTGGAAGATTCCAGATTCTAGATTACTGCTTCTCAAGGTATAATTCACGGATCATCATCTCTTGAGGCTACTGCTACAAACACAAATCCCAGGCTTTAGATACCAAGTCCTTCTAAAGCAGGCTTCTGCATTAGAGCCAAGAAGTTCATATTTTACACCCGTGTAATTTTCATGGTGCTGAAGTTTGAGGGTGCTCATCCTAGCAGATCTTGGTTACTGCTGTAAAAGCACACTGGCTTCTCATTGCCCTTCCATTCTTACCAAGGGCAGTACTTGGTGATAACTTGCTGCGGCGAGTGGAGATAGTATAGTAGGACACACAGGCTACTAAGGCCTGGCGTGTAGATCAATAAATGGGAAGCCACTGAAATTTACATGTGCATTTTTGTCTTACCCATATTTAAATTTATTCTTAGAGCTAGCAATTCTTAGTGGCCTGTGGCTTCATGTCTTGTTTTGGTTTTATAAACCTTTGCATTCCAACTGTATTTTATTTTTAAAACTTTCATTGCTGTCTTTCTTCCTCTGAGCTAATAGAAAATGAGGAAATAGATTTTGGTCCATAGATAGGCTGGAGATATTCAAAGGGAGGTCGAAGTATGGCAGCGGAGGGACGAGAAGGGAAAGGGGTGTTGTGAAGGGGAAGGTGGCTCACCACACCCTAGAAGGACAATCCTCTCTTCCTGCCCTTGGTGTTTCTCTCCTCAGAGCTTGGAGGGTTTAGTGAATCTCTCTGCTGTGTCCAGAGAAAGGGTGGGCACCATGAAAGCTATCTTGAGAGGAGCCTGAGTGATGGACCTTACGTCCCAGCTTTGTTCTTGACCCCTGGCATTAAACTAATGCCCAGCATCCAGGAGAAAGACATGGTACTTGGTGTAGCCTCTGTCTATCTTTTCAAGCCATTTTCCTATTCTATCACATAGTTCTAAAGAATCTCCCAAGCACATATAAAAATCCCTCTAATGTGTCAAACTAACTTCAAGTGCTAGAGCCATCTTTTTGATCAGACAAAATAAGAAGCACTTAGCCATGTTTGCTTTTCTCTAAATATGGATGTGTTTCAGTGCCAGTGAATAAGCTTAGTTATGGTCCTGCTCTATATTCTTTCCCCAAAATATGTTAAACCTGGCTTTTTATAGCAGGAGGAACAAGTTGACAAAAGGTTGGAAAGAATAAATCATTCAGGAAGATGAAATATCTATTTGATTAGTCTTATGTCAAGGATAGAGAATGACTAACTAGTTGATGTTCGTCTGATCTTCGGGTGATAAATCATGGCATTTCTCTTGCTTCCATCTGTTATGTAGTGAGCATCAGATATCTATGAATTCAATTTAATTTCAAGGATCACTGGGAGGGGAAAGAATTGACATGGCTGGGTACTCTAGGAGTCATTTTTACCCAGGTGTCACCTGCAGTCCCAGTTTAGCTTAACCATTTATTTAAATGTTCTTCTTAACCAAATATTTTTCTTCCCCAGTTAGGTGACAGCACCCATGGGCATTTAAGAGATAAATGCATTTTGGAATGAATGAAGTCAGCTTTTCCATATGCATATAAGCTCTGGATTCACAGTGCAAAATGCAAGGACAGAAAGCTGGTTAGAATGAGAGAGTTGTCCAGGTATAAAACCTGACGTCCATGTCCCAGAAGAACACTGCATGATGAATTTCTCACAAACACGCATGTGGCAGCTTCTCTGTGTCAAGGACACAGCATCTGCAGCTGAAATGAGCCTAGTGGATAGGATGCCCATCTCCCGGTGTCACTTGCCTTCATGGCTAGGCTTTGCTAGAACCAAAACACATAAGCCATGTGCAGGGAACCAGCTTTGGAGAAGTCAGCTGGGAGATCACATTGCGAATAAGTGGTGATACTGTGTCTATTGGTAAGAGTGACGCACAGGCCACCTGCTGATGTCATGCCCTGCAGATGAATGGCCATGCTGCAGAGCAGTTGGTGCCAGGGCATTTGGGACACAGGTCACATTCTTCATGTCCCAGCAGTTTCTGCTATGCTTCCTTAGCAGCAGCCATGCTGATTCTCGTGATTGACAAAGTTTCCTGAGCTAGGTGGCTAGCACAGATACCCACTGCTGTGGACATCTGTGGATGACCTATCTCTCATGAGAACAGAAGGAAAGAAGGCTTCTTGACATCAGCTGCTCCCTTTACCTTTGCTGCGATGCAATAATCACAGCCTTTTTCTGCAGCGAAAACTAGAGTGGGAGATTAGTGACCTATAGTAACTTCTCCGAGGAGAGCAAAATTGCGATGAAAGAACAAAAGTGCTTTGGCACCAGGAAAACGTGTTTCTGTTGCCCCCTGCTGTCTGGGCTTTGTGTTGGCATTGTGTCTCCTCCCTGGCATCTGCAGGGGCCCTGGTAGAATGGTGATGACTTGCACACTGTCTCCATGTTCTCCTCCAGACAGTGCCTCCCCACATTTGTTTCCTCGGTTTGGGAGGATGAATGGAGACTGGAGAAAACCCGCAATGTGGGTGTGATCGGATTCATATGGGCTGGGGGAGGAACTTTCCCTTGCGTGGGGAGGAACTGACAGCAGGCCAGAGCTAAACCGGGTCTGCCCAAGGCCATGCCCGCCTTGTTCATGTTGGTGGGGAGCCAGATAGTAGAGCTGGTATCAGAGTTAGCTCCAAGGAAAAGGATCGTGGAAGGCACTCACTAATTTGTGCTCAGAGAAGGTTAGGCTACATTTGGCTTCATTTTTTTTTTTTTTTTTTTTTTTTTTGGTATCGGGGATTGAACTCACAACCTCATGCTTGCCTGGCAGGCACTTAAGTCACTGAGCTAAATCCCCAGCCCCATTTGGCTTCATTTTTAAGAGGCAAATAATTCCAAGGTGGACCATACAGTGTGGAAGAAATGATTCCCTGTCTTCTCTTTTACACACTCACGTACTTGGAATTCAGCGCATCCTGTGCTTATACACACCTAAGGCCATTTTTTGAGTGCCTTGTATATATCATACATCATGCCAGCCATTAAATAAAGGGGAAAAACAGATAACAGTCCCTGATCCCATAGGACTCACAACCCTGTGGAAGAGACAGATAAATATTTTAAAAATCTGAATATTATCTTTACATGTCATGATAACTGCTCCTACACAAAAAGTTAGCTACTGGGAGTGAATTTACTTTTTCTGATTAGATGGAACCTCATCATGATGGGACCCAAAAAAATCTTACAAGGGTCCCTTTTCCTCAGTTTATTCACTTTCCTGCATGGGTAAGATCAAAGGATATCTTAGAAAGTAGTTTCATAGGGAAATCATTCTCCTTGTAGAAATCAAGATCTATACCTTGGGCCAGCATTTTGTTTTCTCTATGGCTGCAGAAAACATAACTAAAAAATTATAGGGAAACAAACTTTGGCTTCATATTAGTGAAAAACAAAAGAATGTTCTTATTTGTTTCCTAATAGCTGAACAGGATCTCTAATAGCTGAGCAGGAGTAGTGAGTTCCCTGACCTCAGAGGTATTCAAACAGGCTAGATACTCTAGAATTAGTTTCTGTATTTAAAAATCCTGCCTCTTAATGTTTGTGGATGGTTTATGATGACTTCTTTTCTTCCATTCATATGCTTGGGACAATTTATTTCTCTCTTAAATTCAGATAAATTGTCTTGAACTTGACAAGTTCTTGCTTGACAAGATCTTGGCAAAGATCCCTGCTATGGAGAGGAAACAGTGGTAACTTAGTAAGAATATATGCATGGGTGGCTTCAACCATTTAACCCTCAGATTCATTCCCCTGCCTTCTTTTAGAGCCAGAGACGAACGTCTTCAGGCAGGGATAATCCTTGCAGGATTATTTTCAGAAACCTATTTCACAAATATGCTGAAGGGGGCAGCAGTCATTAAGGAAAAGCAAGGACAGAGCCCACAGTAAAAGAGCCAGCTGTTTCGACCTTATAGGGAAGAAACGGGCTCTGTTACCTAAGATCTCTCCACTGGAGACTCCCTGGTTCTGTGCTGTTGTTGATGCAGGATTGAGGCTCTGGATTGCAGTCATTAACCTATTTAGGGGGCCAGGATTACTATGCCTCCTTAAATTCATCTGGCTAGGAGTCACCTAGTAAGTACAAGGGAGGGAGATGACTTCTCCACATTGGACCTGTGTGCCCAGACAAGAAATCTGTCACTTTCCTTATCACTGAGACAAAATACCCAAACACCTAGAACTTAAAGAAGAGATTTAATTTGATTTGTGTTTTAGTCAGCTGGCTCCAAGGCAGGGTGGCATGGCAGAGGGACCTGACAGAGGAAAAGCTGTTTACCTCATGGTGACCAGGAAGCAGACAGGGTGAAGGGATGCACCCTATTAGGCCCTGTCTTTAACAACTTGTATCTTCAGACCAAGTCCCACCTCCCTAAACCATACCAGTTGTAGTACTCACACAATCCAGTCACCTTCCACAAGTCCCTTCCTTGAGTGCATGAGAGTTTGGAGGGGCATCTAGCTATAAATCATAACGTTCTTCTCCTGGCCCCCAAAGGATTCATGTACATCTCTATGCAAAATGCATTTAGTCCTTCTCTAAGAGTTGCCAAACTGCTACCAGTTTCAGCATTGCTGAAGTCCAAGTCCAAAGTCCCCTGTGGACTTCAGGCAAACTCTTAGCTGCCAACATACAATGGCACAGAGTAAACTTGCCCACTCCACTAGGATGGAATGAGAGAACAGAAGCCAATGGAACTAAAGTAAGACTGAAATCCACTAGAGCAAACATTACATCCTGTAGCTCTTTGTTCATCACTTGGGGCAAGATGTGGTGAGGTGTAAGCTCCAAGCAACTTGGGTGGACATTGCTGGTAGTTGTAGGTCTCATGACTCTTTTTGGACTGGCTTTCCTCACTTCTCACACCTTTCCTCAGAAATTCTTATGTACCTCCAACTTTCTGAGTTCTCTGTTGTAGTTTTGACCTCACTCTCACCGCACCATATGCTTTGCTCTCATGGACACACTACCTGGCTTCCCAGGCCTTCTGCAATCTGAGTGGAAGCCTCTAATGGCCTCAAAGGTCATACATTCTGCATGACTATAAAACCTTCACCATGTGGGTTATGGCAAGATCTGCAAATTTAAGGAATAACCTGGGCTTTTCTGGATTATGGGTGGGTGCAGAGACTTCTGTGCACCTGGATATTTGCATACTATGAATTGAATCCTGGAGAATAAATTATTTGAGCTGCCCTTCTTCAGCAGATGCCCTGAAGCTGTCTTCTCAAAGTCTTTCATTTCTGCAAGCCAAAGGACACAATCATAATGTTTTCCCTGATGCCCTCAAGACATCTTTCCTATTGTCCTGTTCTGAAATATTTGGCTTCTTTTTAATGCTAGGCCAGTCTTTTCAGCAACCAAGCTCTCCTCTGCTTTACCTTTACAGGTCCCAATTTTTCAGGAGCTTCCTTTCTAGTGAAATTCAAAACTTCTAATATTACTCAGGGGTGCCATTTGCTCTTGATTCTCAATGTAAAGCTTGATAAAAACTATCCACAGTATCCATGCCATAGCCCAATTTTGGGCTGCCTTGAAATTTCCTCCACCAGATTAGTTAGCTCATTGTCTTTTAATCTCAGTCTCCCACACAGTCTCAGGACATGAGCAAATTAGAGACAAATTTTCTACCAGAGCATAACATATCTGGCCTTGAGTCCGACTCAAACCTCCAGAGCCTAGTCTTTGACATCTTCCTTTTCATTAGCATTTTGGTGTTCTGTGCTCTGATCAGAATCTCCCATCAAGCTCGGTTCATAGCATTCTAGGTCTGCTTCTTCAGTTGGCATCTCCAAATCTTTCCTAACGCCTCCCATCATCCATTTTCAAAGGCTTCTGAACCACATAAAGGACTTAACAGCTGAGCTTATAGTGGCCCTCCTGCAGAAGCAAGATGAAAGACTGCAAAATGGCCATCTGTGTGCTGAAGAGCTGAAGGATACAGTTAAAAACCGGGAGCCCACTGCAGAGTCCAGTGTGAGTCCACGTTGGAAAGCCTAAGAGTTCACACTGGAAATCTTAAGACTCTGTGCTGGAGCCTGAAGAAACTGGTGACAAATGTCCATAAGTTCTGGTGAAGACCAGAGCTCCTTCAAAGAAAAAAAAAGATATTTTGTTCATCATTCCCTGTTTATTTCACCTAAGCTATAAATAAGCCTGTTAGTTGGTGCCATCCTCATCCAGGGCAGGTCTGTGCTGCTCAGTTTGAAGCCTCCATGTCATTTACACAGAGACACCCAAGGTGTTCCTGATCTGCTAGGTGGTTCCTACAAGTCTAGGAGACATAATTAATAATCATCATCTCCAAACCGAATTACCTGACTCCAGACCATTGCTTCTTTAGCTAAGTTCTAAGCCATTTCAGTCACAAAGCCTCCAACAGAAGTAGTGTTTGGAGCTTCTTGCAACCTGCCTCTGCCTTGGAAATAGCAAGGAACAGTGAAACTTATGGAAAATAGTCTTTTTCTGGACTCTCCAGCCTTGATATATTTGGTGAAGCAAATTGAGACTTTACCACTCCTTTCTCTCCAGCCCTAAATAGCAACAGTTTCAAATAATAGCCACATACTGCTTCTCACAAACTTACAGTTTGATGGAACAATGCTCCTGAGGTGACTCAGGCTTGGGTGACCTCACTGGGATTGTTCATGTCACTGAGGTCATCTGGTGAGTTGACCGGACCCTGACTTAGCTGCAATGGCTCAGCAGCAACAAGCCAGCTTTTTCTGCCTGGTCTCTTTTCCTCTAACTGGCTGTTCCAGGCTGGTTTTACAGCAGTGATGAGCTCTAAGGTGGAGGGTCAATGTGTGCAAGACCTCTTGAGGTCTAACCTCTAAAAAGGGGCATCAGTTCTCATCTTCATTCTGTTGGCCAGAGCTGGGGCCTTGGCCTGCCCACATCCATGATGTTGGGGACAAGGTTCAAAGTCATATTTCAGAGCAAGTCAGATGCAGTAAATATGTATTGATGGACTGATTTCATTTGTCAGCATGCAAGCAGTCTGTTTTCACTGCAGTCTAGACATCCTTCTAGTGTCCTACAAGTGTGCGGTGTGCAGAGGCCCTAAAATAGCAAGAAACATAGCATCAACCATATACATACCTCATGAGAAATACATGAGGTGAAACTCATGAACTTTATGCGCAGCCTTGGTCAAAGGAATGAATTTAGAGCACAAAAACTCATAAATGACTCCAAGTGACAAAGTGACCACAGCAGCTGAACTGAGAAGCCAGACCTGAACTCATGGTCTCCTGTGTAACCCCCACTCCTTGTTTAGCCTCATCTCTTGGGGAAACCATGGTGAGGAGCAATTTTGTACATAAGAGAAGCAAGTACACAGAGTTGCTTTCACCCAAAGGACATTCCTAGCAATGAGTACCTGTCCTAGCTTGATAAATATCTATCTGGTGGTTATCTTGTGCCCTTGGTATCTTAGAAATGTGACCTATTGATTCATGAAATTACCCCTCTGCTATTCACTGGGGGAGAGGGAATTTCAGATGAAAGTATTGACTGAGATAAGCAAACATTTTGGGCCTTTTTCTAGAAATTGGCTAAAGTAGCTGAAAGAAAATATATCTTTCAGCAGAGTTTTAAATAAGAGGAAATTAGCCAATTTAATTATCCTCCTCTAAAACAACTTGAAAAGGCCACAAGTGATGGTTTTTCCAGGATAGTAGAACACAGAGGCTCTTTGATTGGCAAATAATCTTTTTCTGAATGTGATTTTATTTTCCCTTTTGGGTTTTCATCATCCTTTAGTTCTAGTTCTCTGATCATCTTAACACATTCAGACACATACTTTGAAGCAACCTGCTCCCCTGTTCCTGGAACCAAAGTGTGTCCAGACTGCATGGCTAAACTAACAAATAGCCCAAGGAAAAGGGTGGCTTTGCCTCACTTCTGTCTGCCGGGCACATGATGCCCACACCTCTGGCTGTGGGGAGTTGCTCAGCATTTGTGGTTGTATCTTGGCAACCAGAATGGCCACCGTTGGCTGGAAACTGATCAGAACTGTTTGGTCTCATTACGGAGTGCCTAAGATCACCTTCTGGCATGATCTGCCTGAGAAGTCATCCCCGGTGGAGGTTGTTTTCCTTGAAGTCCTTCCAGAGGCTTTAGCACAGGTGCCTTTTGGATGAGCAAAACTAAGCACAGAGCCGTGGCTGAGGCTGCTCTGCACACCCTGGGACCCCACGGAGGTAGGTGGGGAACAGGCTTGGGGCTCTTCTTGGTCCCTGATCATACCCTCGCCCCTATCATGCCACTCTTCATCTGCCACAGGTGACTCCCAGGAGGAGCAGCCGTTTCAAGCTGCTGGTCTGGCTGTGATCAGTCATGGAGGCCTCATGTTCTCTGGGCCACCCTGTCCCACTGAGCTTTGTGTGGTGGTGGCAAAATCCTCTCCCGAGGCTGCCGTGATAGCCACTACACATGCACCTGAAATATCTTTCCCATGTAGCCATCAAAAGTTTAGTTTTCTTAAGAGGTGACAGATGGCCAGTGGCTCCAGGATTTGACAGTGTTGCTCTGAGGAACAGTTTGTGGAGCAGCCAGAAAATCCTCACCTAAGCCAGGTGCAGTGGTACATTCAAGTAATCCCAGCACTCTGGGAGGCTGAGACAGGAAGGTGAAAAGTTTGAGCCCCATCTGGACAATGTAGTGCCACTGTGAGAACCTGTCTCTAAATAAATGAAAAAAGACCTGGCGATGGAGCTCAGTGGAAAGGGTTCGATACCCAATATTAGAGAGAAGGAAGGAAGGAAGGAAGGAAGGAAGGAAGGAAGGAAGGAAGGAAGGAGAGAAAGAGTCTTTTTGTTCATTCCATGATCAAGAATATGCTCTGGCCCCAGCTCTTCTCTTGCCTACCAGTGTGAATAGTTAAATACCTTCTTCCTGGGCCTCAGTTTCTCCTTAGTGAAAAGAGCAAAAAACATTCCTTTGGCCTCAAAGAGAGTCCAGAAGAGAATTCCTGGTCTTCCTCTCTCTGTATCTATTTCACTTCAATCCAGCGCAAACCAGGTGGTTCCCAGAGCAATAAACGCACCCCTTTTTCCAACTAAAGAAGCTGTCAGGAGCACCCGAGCAGCGATCAATGCTTGAGCTGATCCATTCCCTTGGGAGCCACAGCCCAGAGGGCTTTGGTGCTGGCCTAGGGATGTGTGCGAGCTAAGACAATCTGTCTTTCTGCCTTTGATCCCTAAGAACACAGGTGGTAACTTTTGGTGGTCAGTCCAAGTTCCAGGGAGATGGTGAGGAGCTCTCTGGCTGTAAAATGCCCCTGGGATTTTTGTGGCTTGTGGTCAGGGGTCCTGTGGAATCTCTAGGAAGCAGGTTTCTTCGTTTCTTCAGAAGCAGACTTCATGAAGCTGGCCTTCTCCTCCCATGGTCTTATTTAGAAGTTGAAGATTGCAGACTTGGTGGCATCCAGCATGTAACAAGCTTGTGTGTGTGTGTGTGTGTGTGTGTGTGTGTGTGTGTGTCAATGGTAGATTTTACAAGTGCTGGTCTCTTAATTACTTTAGATAAAGTGAGGGGCTGTTCGTTTCCTGTTTTTGTTTTGTTTTGTTTTGTTTTGCATTACTGGGTGTTGACAAGGGGGATTAAATGGAACTGTGTAAACAAAGTCCCTAAACACCTCTATTGTCAGGGCTAGACTTGTAGGAAGCGTGCAGATTTCCTGGAACTGAACGGGGTCACTCTAAATCTAAAGGAGAGTGTTTTCTGATACATCGACATTTTAGAAAACAAATACCACATGTGACAAAGGTAGAAGCTTCATACTTTTATTAGTGTGGTGCTAGAGATCATCAGGTCTAGGGCTTTGCACCTCATAGGCAGGCACTGCAGAGCTGAGCCACCCCCCAACCCAAGATCATGATCAAGGGCATCCACTTTTGTGATAGGTGTTCCCAGTTTACCCACCACATGCTCTTGTATAAGGCTGCACTTAAGCCCCATCTCATGGTTTCCCCAGTTTTATTATTTTACCAATGTACTTTTTAAAAAAAATCTTGATTTCCTTAAAGGTAAGATCAGGGATCAGAAGCTCTTTGAGAGGTGGGAGTGTCTGTGTTCAACTCTGCCAACAGTGTGGTCCCTGCAACCACTGTGCCAGACACTGTGCTCGGAACAGGGGGACAGGACATGGCGCACCGAGCAGGGGACAGCTGAGTCTCCAAAGGGTTGATGGTCTCATGGGGGTTGTAGCCATGTGCAGTATGCTATGATGAGTATCTATGAGAGGTTCCGGATGCAGAATCCAATCTAGTCCTCAAGGAGAAGGAGTCAAGGCAGATCTGGGAAGAAGTGACCTGTAACTCAAAGGATATATGTAGAAGCAGGAAAGAGTATTCTGTACAAGGGTGCAATGTATCCAAAAACCAAGTGGCCAAAGCGGGTGTGAGATACACACACACACAGCGTGCTTGTGTGTTCTATCAATGCTCTTTGGAAGAATTAATAAGCCAATGGCCCAAAGGGACATTAGAACCCAGGTTTTCCAGTCACCACCCTGAGAACTCTGGATCACCTTCAAATGTCCTGGGAGGGTGGTCACTCAGGATAGAAACCAATTGCAGAGGGCCGTGAATGTTGACAGCTCAGGGATCAGAGCCATGCCAGGGTGGAGAGACTTGTGGAGCTCCGCCCATGGGGCGTGGCTCCCATGACTTACTCCAAAGGGAGACTAAGTGTGGATCAGGTGGCAGGTTTGTGGACCTGGAACCAGATGGAACTCTGTGGTGTGAGGTCCCACGACAGCTAAATCCCAGTAAGTTTTAAGGTCTCAGCAAAGGGCACTAGTCGTGGCTTCCACGGCCCTGTGGCAATTCTTGTCGAAGGTAGTGGACTGCAGGGATTTCATCACCCCATTTCCATGGGTTCTGATTGGGACTGAGTAACTTCTTTGCAGGGCTGCATTCTAATTTTTAAGTAAAATGTCCATGTTTGGTAGTAAGTTCTTCATCTCATTAAATAAAGATTAGTGAACTGTCAAAAAGGGAGAAGAGCTAGGGCCAGCATTTTGAAATAGGAAAAATGGAAATGGAATTTATATCTGGGCTCTGAGTGAGTTTTTGACTCTTTGTTCGCAGAGTAAGTGCAAAACAGAGATTCTTGTATGTTTCCCTGGCTCTTGAAGAAGATTCCTCTGCTTTCAGATACCCACAGCTTTGAGCAAATGTTTAGATTCCACGTAAACATACTCGGACTTTGGTGTCTGTGCTGTTGTTTGCTAAATGTTGAGTAATTTTAAAAAATCATTCAAATGTAATGTTATAGAGTGCTTGAAGCCTTATCTACTCCCATGAGATTTGTCTGCTGTTGTTTGTGCTCCTGTAACCTGGCACAGATGGATGTTCTCAAGATAAATGCATATGTCCTTCAAAGTCTATTTGAAATGAACATAGCTATAAAGACTGATGCGTGTGTGCATGCAGGCGTGTGCATGCGTGCATACATGTGCGTGTGTGCGTGCGTACGTGCGTGTGTGTGTGTGTTTTGCTGGGGATTAAACACAAGGAGCACCCAGCTCTTATTTATTTATTATGTTTTGCAACAAGGTCTCACTAAACTGCCCAGGCTAACCTTGACCTTGCCATCCACCTATGTCAGCCTCCCCAAGTGGCTGACATTAAAGGTGTGCACCATCCCACACAGCAAGACTGCCCTTTAACTAGAAACCTCACTGGGGAACCTGTCTCTGTGGGCATATTTCTTCTAACCCTGGAATGAAAAATGGCCCGCAGTGTCTGTGACTCCCAGCCACCCCTGCCAGGAACCTCACTGTATGCACTTTGCTCGCACAGCATGTTTGTTTACAATCTTGCTTCCCAGAGCAGGAAGCTTCCTGGCAGCTGAGAGAAAAACTAGATAAAGCAGAGACTTTTAGTACATAGTTTTAGTCAGGGACAGGCATGGAATCTGAGTTGTCCCAAAGAACCCATGCGTTCCTGGCTGCTATTTTAAGAACCCCCTCCTAAAACTATACCCTCAGGTTTATTTGGTTTAACTCCTGCTCGGGGAGTTTGGCTTGCGTCTATACATCCGGATTGTCCTGCGAGCAGCTCCACCAGTGTTCTGGCTGGACAGCTGCAGAATAGCTGGCATTTTTCTTTCCTCTCCTCTGTATTGACAGCAGGTTTGAATCACTCGGCCCTGTTTTGTGTAATATAACCAGGCCCGACATCATTTGAAAAACATTTAGGATGCCTAATTGGGGCTTGTTTTCAATGAAAGAGCAACATGGTCTGGTACATTGTGTATTTTTGTGTTTAGGCCTTTATTAAGAACATAAAAAGGCCTCCCCGTCTGCCCCTCCTATTTCCTGCTGATTAATGTGCAGTGGGGTTCTCTCCCCAACCCCAGGGAAGGGCCCATCAGCCCTCCACTTCCACCTGCAGCATCCTTGGGGCTTCTCCTTGTAAAAGTGAGTCTACTTGCTCCCTCCCACTGGCCACCTAAGTGGGATCTTCTCCTCTGTCGTGGGGTCTCTAGTTGGCTTTCCTGAAGTGCACACCTTTGCGTGTCAGAGCTCCCCAATTCACGCAGAGTCAGAAGGTCTGCAGATTGCAAGCTTGTTGTGGAACTCAGCCAGCGATACCCTGCGTACCCCTGTTCACTCCCAAGCCGAGGGAGTCCTCTACCTTGGCTCAGCAGGTAAGACCAGGAGGCAGCCCCAGCCTGAATGCCTGACCTGGTGCCCAGTGGAAAGTGACCTCGAGCATTTGTGCCTGAAGGGCTGTTTATGCCATCACAGCAACTAACTGCGGGCGCTGACACTCTGTTCTGTACACGTTGATCACAGGGTGGTTGGTTACCAGATGGGCAGCCTTGTATTACAGTTTGCAAAGCTGCTATCACTCTGGATAAAATACTTTCCTAGCAGAGCCAAAACAAAGACTTAATCTATAGAAATTGCCTTGAACCTAGATCAGCTGTGGGCTCCCTGAGCCTGTGATACGGAGACCCAGCTTGTACCAGCCCTTGAGAACCAAGTGTTTACAGCCTGTTGATGCCTGTTGGTAGCCTGCAATCTGCCAGAGATAGAATCTTTACACCACAGGAATAGGCAGACACTGCCAAGCCGAATTCCTTGGTTAGACATGGGCCAGCCAAGTCCAGCCCAGCCCTGATCCTTTGAGATTCCAATGACATTGATTCTCCAATTTAGATATGGGAGTGGCCTTCCTAATCTTTCTGACAGTGTTTTGTTTTACTTAGTTTGATTTTTTGGGAGGAGGGTGGGGCTGCATTACTATTGGTCATTTTTTGTTTCTGGTCCCTGGTTTGCTGAACTTGAACTTGTAGAACATGTATTTTCATCCTATGAGTGAGATTTCTCTCACCCACTGAAACTGGCCTGAGTCATTCTCTTCTTGAAAGAGTGACACAAAGCCTTGGGCATTGCTGACTGTTTCAGAAAGTTTATGGCCAATTCTGAAAGTGAATGACTGTGTTGCAATACAAACAGCTTTAACAATTATTATTGGATGTGTATTGTTTAGCCAGCCCTCTCCTCTCCTCTCCTCTTCCCTCCTCTCCTCTCCTTTCCTCTCCTCTCCCCTCCACTCCCCTCCCTCCTTTCTTCTTATGCCCAGAAAGTTCTCGTTGTTCTCTTGTCTCGTTCCAGACCATACACCCAGAACTTCATTTTCCACCCTGGTCTATTCAATGCATTTCCTACACTAGTTAAGCTTCTAAGAGGAACTCTGGTTCCAACTGTTAAAATCATACTGGTTTTTAGCTAAGCTTGAATTTATAAATCTGTAATCCCAGCCTTCTGGAAGGATGAGACAGGAAAATTGCAAATTCAAGCCCAGCCTCAGCATCATACAGACTTGGTGAGATCCAGTCTCAAAATAAAAATAATAAATGATGGGCTGGGAATACAACTCATTGCAAAGACCCAGGGTTTAGTCTGATATTAAAAAATAAAAGGAAGAATGATAACTACATTTTTATATACCTCTGCCTGCAAAGCTTGGTAGCTGACTATCTCTATTTAATAACTCACCTGATTAAAAAAAAATTAGAGAGGGAGGTACGGCTCAGTGGTGCAGCATACGCTTAGCAGGCAAGAGACCCTGGGTTCAGTACCCAGCAGCCGCATAAAGACTCATCTTAAAGTCGGCGCTCAGCTTGGGCATCCTAATCCTGCACATCCCATAGTGCACATTTATTGAGTGCCAACTCTATACTGCCCTCTGTGGTTTCAAGGAGCTAAGTGGATCATGGAGCCCACCAGGGACTGAGATTTCCCTGGGGCATTGTTATTTTCATGGAGAAGACAGCTTGCAGAGAAGAGGGAAGTCGTAGTCAAGTAAATCTCTGTGACATGGAACTTGGGTCAGTTAGTCCTGTTTCTTCTCTCCCCCGCCCTTCTTCCCTCTTCCTCCCCTTTCTCCCTCTCTGACATTTGGGGATGCTCACCATGGCCCACAAGACCCTGGGAGCTAGCCTCATCCTCTGCTGTCCCTTTACCTTCCCGTCTGAAGCCTTTGCCACATCTGGTAGTTTATGACACCATGCAGGGGCATCACTGGCTCTCATAGCCAGCCTAGGTCAGGGCTGGTCTCCACTGGAAGTGCTTCCCTCTGGCTTCATCCTCTCTTGCCCCAAGTTTCTAACTCATCAACTTAGTTCTCAGCTTCAACTTTGTTTCCAGAATTCCTCCCTGACTTCTGGAGACTGAGCTGAAGCCCACCTCTAAGGGTTTTTGCAACACGCTGCACTAATTCTCTAGTCCTTGTACTCTGCTCTGTCCTTCCCGAGCAGGTGAGCACCTTCCATTTAGGGGCCGAAACCTTCAGGTCAGGCTGCCTTCTCTTCTCTCTCTAACGCCATTGCAGAGATGGTACACAGAGGTTGTGTTTGTGTGTGTGTGTGTGTGGTACTGGGTAATGAACTTAGGGCCTTTACACTACGCTCCATCTCCATCCCCTGTCCTTGGTTGGTTGGTTGGTTGGTTGAGGCAGGGTCTCACTAAGTTACTAGTTGTCTAGGCTGGTCTGGAGACTATTCTCCTCCTGCCTCAGCCTCCTGGAGTGCTGAGATTACAGGTGCATGCCACCACTCCCGCTGTTGTAAAGAAATTCTGATAGTACAGTGTTTGTAAAAGACTTCCATAAATACTGTGGTAGCTTGGCTTAATTTATTCTATGATTTTGGAAAAGATGGTCATGTGTGTTTGTGTGGGAGAAATGGCCAGTCATGTCTGTCACCTGATGCAGGGTTTACAAACAAAAAATTTTGGCAAACGCTTCTGTTTGCAGATGAAATTGTTTGTAAACAAAAGTGCCCATGAACCAAGGCAACACCGTGCCTAGTATTTCTTGACAAAGTAGATAAACGAGCTACACAGCGACTATTTACGGTTGCAGCCCTGAAGCCAGACAGATGTCCGTCTTCTTCGCTCTGTCATTAGACAGGCTATGTAATCTCTTCAAGTCTCAGTTTCTCCTTTATAAAATCAGAGTGTAGCAATATCAACTTGATGGGATTATTGGCAGGGGTAAATTAGGTATTGCAAGAAAAGTACTTTGCCCAGAGCCTTTTACACAGTAAGTGCTTGATAAATTATTGAGCTGTTACTAAATATTCAAATGATAGACAGCAGATGATAGGAAAATGATATTTTCAATGTATGGACCACAAGGCAATACCTTGCAGTGTTTGATTGGAAGACAAATTATCCTGTTCCCAAATAATGTCCAAAGCTGTATCTGGGGGGTGGGGGTGGACACTGACCCCTAGCACTGCAGCCTGGAGCCTCACAGAGAGCTTTCAATTAGAGCAAAGGAAGAGAGATGTGACACAGTGCTTTGGAGAAAAACACCAATTCCGTGGGCACCTAGCACGAGCAATCTTGTTGGTGTTAACTTGCTTAAATGGATAAAAAAAAATTTAACCTAGAACATCTCTTTTCAGTTGTTTAAAGCTTTGCTAATTAGAATCTCTGCCCTCTTTAGCTGATTTAATGATGTCTATCTAACCCTCATGCCCATGTTCACTCACTTAATCTAGCAACATTTATTTTGTGCCAGGTACCAGACAGGAAAAAAAAAATAAGAAATAGGGCCCTTGATCGCAAAAAAATTATTATTTTAGGGTAAGAGTTGCTAAACTTTCTGATAAGTGGCCAGACAGTAATTATTTTAGGCTTGGAGGGCAATAGGGTCTCTGTCACAGCTACTCAATCCTGCCATTGTAGGAAGAAAGCAGCAGTAGCCATTATACAAGTGACTGAGCACACTGTGTTCCCATAAAACTTTGCAGTGGTGTGGTAGTGTGCTCCCATGATCCTAGCACTGTGAGAGGCTGAGGCAGGAGGATCACAAATTCAAGCCCAGCCTGGGCAATGTAACCACTTAGGAAAGTGCTGTCTTGGAAAAAGAAAAAAAAAATGTGAAAGGGGCCGTGGATGTGTCATAGTGTGAGGGCACTGGGTTCTATCCCAGGTAACACAAACAAGCAAACTGGCAGCAGACAGGATTTATCCTTCAGGCCCTGGTTTACCGATCTCTGTCTTAGGGGAGTAAGCCAAGTCTATACCAGGCAAGTAGTAAGTCTGACGGACTCTGGTCCATGAAGGTCAGGGGATGGGGAGCCAAGAAAAGGAAAGGAAAAGAGAGGTGTTGGCCACCAGTATCCTGGGAGAAAGGATTAGCACCTGGTGGCTCTTGCTGTGGAGCGTGGTGCTGGAATGACTAAGCATCAGCTCCTGTGAGTCAGGACCTACCTGTCCTCCAGAAGGCTGCTGGGACAGTCTGAAGTGTCTCAGACAGGGACATGTGGCCCGCCATGTGTCTCTTAGGGATGTCTTCTGCCGGATGCAGTGATGTCTGCGCAGCTGCCAGCCCCAGTGGCTGGTCAAGGATGTTCCTAGCAGGCAGCTCTCACCTTGCTGAAATGCTATCACTTTCCTTATCCTAACAATAGGGGCCTCCCAGAAATAGTCCCTGCCCTCTCCTCCTCCTGGGTCCTCCTCACTCCAGAGCTGCGGCCATAGATCTGTTCATGTTCACCAAAGGGAATGAACCTGCGGCCCGGGCTGTAGCCTCCACAATGGACTGACCTGGGCTAGAATCCCGCCTCTGCCTTCTCCAGGTCAGCGGCTCAGCCTCCCACTGCTAGAGTTTACTCTTCTGTGAAGCAGGCCTGATAGCACCCTCTTAGGAAGGGAGCCCTGGGCTTGTCAGTGTGGGGCCAAAGCTAGATGTCTTTCCTGCCTTCCTTTGCTCCTTTAAGTCTCAAGTTGGGCAGATAAAATCGCCTTTGGGTCTCTGTCACACTCATTTACATCTTTAGTTCAAAATGTGACTCAAGATAGAAGAAGTTTAGTCATGGGCTTGGAACTAATGGTCTGCAGATTGATAGCTGGAAGTGACCATGACCGAGCCAAAGGTCAGTTTGATATTGTTTGAAACCATCAGCCAGCTTTGCTTCTAGCTTGTCAGCCACATTTAAGGGAAGAATGAGAGAGTCAGGTCTGTGTGCCTGTTTTTTTTTTTGTTGTTGTTTGTTTGCTTTGTTTTGATTTGTTTTGTTTTATTTCCTAGCCTGGGTTGGGAGGTGACTTTTAGAGGTTCTTCATTGTGGAAATAAATTCAGTGCATGCCACTGAATGAAGAGGACGTATGCATGCCAGGTGTATAGGGAAGAACATTCTGACTGAGTTATATGTCTATTTTTCGCTGTGCTTTGATGGAATGGCTATGCCCCTGGAATCCCTGGTTGTGATTAATATCATAATATATTTGGCTGACCAGATTTTACCCTGATTAAGTGCAGAGTCTCTGTATTTTGTTTGCCCACTTTGATTTTAATCATGAGGCATGAGTGCCCGGACACTAGACTTCCTTTTGCTGCTTTGTAAAGAATGTAGTTCTACAAGTTCCACACAAGGACAATAAAAATGGCTTAAATGACTTCCTTGACTTCCACTGGCTCCCAGACTGTGTTTTGTGATTCATAATTTCATCTCCATATCTCAAGACCAATGGCTTGTTCTTCCTTTTGCTTTATAGTCTGCTTAGAACCCCTTGAGAGCATAAACTGTCCATTCATTTCTCTTTCTTTAACATCTGGAAAAGTACCTGCAAAGAAAGAAGTGTCCAAAATGAAAACCAAAAATCACAGTTGGCAAGATGGCGGATGGAGGAGGCCAAGGAAAACCTTGACTAGAGACCTGGTCATCTCCCTGGCTACTGTGCATCCAGAATTCATTATTCACAATGACAGAGATCCTCTGGGAGAGCGTTTAAGAAGCTTTGATGTGTGGAAGTTAGAATTAGAAGCTCCATCCTGGTTCGTGAGGGGACTAGGTTTCCACATTATGTCTGGCAGCTGTGCGTGTAGGTAAGAGGCCCCTTACGTCCTCCTCCTCCATCCTTCATGAAAGAGAAAGATGCTGCCAGGAGCCACTGAGTCAGCTGTGTGGAACTGGGTGGCCACCAGGGGGCCTGGTGGGTAGGGTGCCCCTGGGCCAAAGCCTGCCTCACACAGAGGGGAGCTAGCCAGCACCCTGGAGTCAGCCTGCGCAGCCACGGGAACCACCTGGAAGTTCTGGGTCCTTCTGATTGCATGGCTGGTCCTGAAGAGCACCTCTCTCTTCTTCTGCAGTTAGGCCACAGGGCACCCCTCATTTATTATGCTTATGAAACAGTACCCTTCCAGGAAAGTCTGCACGGCTCTGCCTTAGTTTAAGAAAGCCCACGCTTTAGTGTCCAAATTCCTGCTCTCCCACCTACTAGCATGATTCAGGGCAAGTTGCTAATGTCTCTGATCATGGTGAATCCATTTCATAAGGTACTTGTGGGAATTAATGAAACCATTCTTCTCTTGGTGAGTTTATTCCATGAAATTATTTAAAACCTTTAGCACAGTGTCTGGTGCACAGTGCCACTCAATAAATGGTAGCTGTTGGTGTTACTTTTATTTCTACTTGTGGATACGTTGGCATGTGACCAGAGGGAGCAACGCAAAGTAATCAGGTGATGAAGCCGAACTGGTCCACTAAGTTCCCAGCTTGCACAACGCTAAAGGTGCTCTGAGCAGCATGGAGCCGGCCGGGGAAGATGCTTACCTTGGCGCTCTCTCCACCTCGCCATGATTATCTAATTTGTAAAAGCTGCCTGAGCATTACGCCACGTTACTGGGCTTCATCGGCACCAGTGCTCCATTTCAAAACCTCATCCCACTGCCAACTTGTCACAGCCGGGCCTGTTGCAGAAAGCAAAACAGACACCTGGAGGAAATCGCTTTCTGATTTGGGTGGGTAAAAGGCGGTGAGCTGTCTCAGGGGGTGTTTTCTACCTCGGCGTATTTCTTTTTTTTTTTTTTTTCGGAAGAAGAATTGTGTTTCCATTTCACCCCTGGCAGGTGAAAAGGCTCAGAAGACTGTGTGCTGTGTGCGGATCAGTAACATCCATGAATCCCTGGAGTTATTTGATCTACCTGATACCGAGTGTCTGCACACTTGGCAGAATGGGGATAAATGACCCCCTTTTTTCTTCTGTTCCTGCACATTTGCCATAATACCATCACAGGGAGTGAATAATGGTCCAATTCAGCTCTCAGTGTCTGCCCCGAGTCCCCCTGAGAAACACAATGAGCCTGTTCTTTGGTTGGCTTCGGACTTTGATTGACAGCAAAAATAAAAGCAGAGAGATTACATCTCGCCAGCATCCTCAATTTTAAAGAACAAAAATCATACTTAAATCATTGCTGAACCGTTTGCCATTCCCATGTTTAAAACGAACCTCCTGGAGGGGAAAAAAAAAGTCTCCTTTTCCTCAAGGAAGGAGTTAAAGTTCAGCGCGTTTTGCTGTTGAATCTCTAAAAGTTGTTAACTGAAAACGATGAAAATGCCACATCCTGTATTAACAGGCAGCTGGTGCTTTGAGAGTTCAGTTCGTGTCTCATCTGAAGGTAGGGTAGCCTAGAAACGCAGCTAAGGTGTTCAGGCTCATCAGTCACGTCGCCTGGCTCTAATCTGTCGGGTCTTGGGTCCCTTACTAATGCCCCATCCCTCGGTGTCCTCCGTGGTGAACTGGGAAAAACATTAGCCACCTCATTGGATTTGTAACACCGATGAAAAACATCAACAGAACAAGAGGATTTGGCACCAACTACATATTCTGTAAATACTGGCTGTTACTCTTAGTGTCTAGTGTTATTACTATTAATAATGTATATATTTGCCGTGGAAACTTTTTGTCAAATAAAATCTTACATGCAAAGAGGCCTGCTCTAAAGTGGAACAGAGAATCCATAAAATCAAGTTGGCTCAACTCACTTTTTCCACAACGGCTGCAGATGCTCCCAGGCTTGCCTGCCTCGGCTGTCCCAAAGAGAGCTCTGGGGAGCCAGGGCTGGGAGGAGTCTTGGCCTCTCTGTGTCACAGGCCTGCTGGGACATGTGTTGCTCTAGTCTTTTCCTCCCCCATGTGTCATGAGGCGGAAAACTCCCAGGGAGGGGGCTTTTCCATAGCTGCCTTCTTCCCTTCCTCTTCCCCTCACTCATCTCTCCCTGGGGCCCAAGGCCATTTCTTTTCCTTGAGGGTGACCTGGAGTGGTCCTCATCCTGGTCCTCGGCCTGAGAGAATGGCAGTTCTTCAGTGGAGTGGGGAACATTGGCACTATCACACCCGGCTTCTGACCTTTTGGGGTCCATGCTGAAAGCTTTGACTTAGTACATTTAGGGGAGCCCACGGTGGCTGTATTATTTAACAAACTCCAGGGTCTCGAGTTTAGTAACCGCTGTGGCATTTACTGAATGTGAGACCTCAGAGAAGTCATCAATGCCCAAGTCTCTAGTCCCTGTTTAGGGACAAGAATGGTTTTAAAGTAGCTCATCTCTCAGCAGCCTTTCCTGGTCTCGGTGCTAAGCTTTCACCTTTCCAGTTGAGAGCAGCTGGGAAGAGCCTGGCCTTGCTTGGTCTTGATGTTACTCCCATATCAGCGCAACCAAGGTTCTACTCGGTCTTGTGACAGTCGTGTCCCAGTGATGATTACAGGGAGCCTAACTGGTGATAGAAATCCTTTTCCCACATGGCCTTTGCTTAGCACCTTACAAGAATCCTTTCAGAATGCAAGACATCAGGTACACATTAAGGGTAATTAATTCCCCAAGAGTGTGTCGGGAGAGAATTTCACTCCGTGTTAGGGTGTAAGGTCACGGGGGAAGTAGAGGTACATGTTCTTCTTCCCTGCCTGCCCCGTCTGGGTGGCGGACACCTGGTGCCTTTCCTGGTTTGGGTTGTGCACACATTTGGTCCCCTTATTAGGACTGCATGTACCAAAATGCATCCCACAATAGGCTTTTTCTTTAAGCAAGTCCACAAAATCAGTACTGTGCAAAGATACATTTAGGAATAAATATATCTATTTAGGAGTCACAACAGACTGTTATCCTTTCGGATGCTGCGAGCACTAGCAAACACGGAAAAGGCTCTGAGGAAGCCCGTGGCCAGGAAAGCTGGCTGACTATTACTTAGCCCTCTGTTTTCCAAACTGACCTGACTGTGGGACTCCATCTCTCTGTGATTGCCTGTTTGTACTGCCCAGTGCGAGGGAATTTGCATCAGCACTGTTTGGGGGAGCCCATTCTCTGCCCAAAGAGACAGCAGCAGGAGAGGAAACTGCAGAATCCCTGGGCTAACTGCGATACAGGGCCGTGTTTATAGCCACGCACAACTCCTTCACTCTGCCAAAAGGCTGCTGGATGCGTACAGTGGCCTACTCTGATAACAGGATCTTCTCCCCTGTGAAGTGTTTCTTTTCCCCCTGAAACTTCGTACACCCTTAAGGGAGGGAAAGAGAAGGCTTTCTATGGCCAATGTTGTACTTTCTTATAGCCATATATGGTACAAGACAGAGACATGGCTTGACCAATTAAAGCAGAAGTGTCTCCTTGGGATTGTGAGCAAGAAAGTTCATGAGAGAAGGGATGTCTTTGGAGGGTGCTGTGGGTCCAAGAAATGAAAGATAAGAACAGGAATACCTTTTATTTTTAAACACATCTTTCTTCAAATGCCTGGAGTCAAACGACTTGTCTGCTTTATCCAGAGGAGCGGAAGGGTCTTAGATATTTGTGTGTGTGACACCTTTTGATGTAAAGGGTGTGTGTGTTTGTGAGAGAGATTTCAAGAATTTATTATTTTTTAAGGTATTATCACAAGGTTGAATGTAAGCCCAACTGTAATAAAATCTTTTTAGCAAGTTAACCTTTGTTTATCTTTACCAGTTATTTATGTTAGTGGGATCCTAGAAACATGCCTTATGAACTGCTTTAGACAAAAGGTAGTAAAAACTACTTTGGAAAATGTGCAGTATTTCCTTTTTGTTTTCTTTTTTAATTTTAAAAACAAAAGATAAAAATGATACAGAATTTCAAAAAATCGTAGGACATTACCACTAGTTAACATATTGCATATTGTTATCTTAAAAGTGGTTGTTCAGGTTACAAGATTTATTTGTAATAGGTAAATCTTGAAAACAACCCAAATGCCCATCAACTGCAGAATGGATAAAAAAAGATGTGATATTTTTATACAGTGGAGAACTACTCAGCTATAAAGAAGGATAAGCTTGAGGCTTTTATAGGTAAATGGATGCAACTTGAGACATACTCATTAGTGTTTCCTTATTTTCTTTGACTGCATTTTAGTATCAGCAGAGAAACAAATGACTGCTTTCCCCATGGTTTCACATAAGTATTATCCAAAATGAGACACTGAAGAAAAAGAATGACCTTGTCATATAATAAAAAATAAACACAACAATGATTGCTCTGGCTCTTAGGTGCCTCTTCCCTCTCCTCTGGGAAGAAAAAGTCACTGAATTAAAGTAGGAAATTCACAGCTTAAGCAGGATGGAGAAGGTGTCATCTATTAGGATATTGGGCTTTCACATAATGCGTTTATTTTTGGTCATACCACCACAAGACAGTGGATTATTTGCACAGGAAATTTTAAGCGGCCCAGTATTTTTAAAATTCCCAAATGTATGTAGATGAAAATACATTAAAAAATCCCCAAGATTTCCAGTTATTTGAATTCACTTAGCTTCAGAAAGAACAACTGTGATGGGTGTGATTAGGCAGGAAGGACAAGTCAGGTGCATCTGACTTTAATTTTGAGCCAAGGGGATAGACAGATCCAGTGTGGGTTGGTCTCTGTTTATTTATTGACCTTTTCCAACACTCAGATCTAAGTACCAAACAGGACATGAGCCATTCTTCTGAGTAAAGCAGCGGACTCAGGCACAACTGCTAACTACAATGCAGGGTAGCAAGCGTTAGGGACATTTTTTATGTTTTAAATAACTGGCTTCCCAAAGAGATGAAGTGACACGTTTGTGGTTGTGATTTGCGTTCCCTAAGGATTAGTGATCTTGAATGCATTACCATATTTTCACTGGGCATTTGTCTCTCTTTCAAGAAGTACAGTTCAAGTTCTTTGCTTTTTTTTAAATTTCTTGTTCTTAGCCTGAACAAACTCTACAGATTCTAGACACCCATCCTTTATCAGATATTTAGCTTGGAAATACTTCATCCTGCTCCATAGATCATCTTTCACTCTGTTGATAGTGTCCTGCAATGCACAGTTTTGTAATCGTGATGAAATCCAACTTACCTTTTTTTCTCTTGTTGCCTATACTTTTGGTATAAAGTCTAACAGATTATTGCCAAATCCAGTGCCATGAAGACTTTTTCCTATGTTCTCCTTTAAGGGTTTTATATTTTGAGATGTTTTCTTCCATCTCTGATTCCCTTAGAGACATTTACATCTTGATCCATTTTGAGTTCATTGTTGAGTGTTGTGTATGGTGTACAGTATTGAAATGGACTGCATGGTTTGAACGTTAGGCTGGATTTCTCTATTTCTGCAGAAGATGCCATTAGGATGTTGATAAGATTTGCAGTCACAAAGCAACTTTTTAAATAACTTGGTTATTATAGATCATAATCTATGTTCTAGGTTGGATATTCTAGAAGCCCCTGGAATTGCAGACACAGAAAGCTCTTTGGAACCCAGCTCTTACCCACCCCCATGCTTTCTTACTTTTCTACCAGCACTCTTGCCTCTTTTGCTACGTTCACTGCCTTCTGAGATCCTCCCCAAGAAAGAGCCAGAGGGAAGACTACATTTACGTGCATGACCTTGAAGTGCACATTGATTCAGCAGTGTGGGGAAGGTGCTGTCAGCCGGCTCCACAGTCCCGCAGAACTAAACTGATGTGTCAGCTCCACGTGCCCCTCTGTGACCTGCTGGTAGTTAGCAGGGTTCTACAGAACCCCTGACCTGAGCAACCCTGAAAGCACATTTAAAAAAAAAAAGCTGATTTCAATTATCCTGACAAAATTGAGTGCTGCAGATTGACACCCTGGCAAATGATAGGAAATGGCACACATTTTCCCAAGCCCAATTATCAGGTCTATTGCCAAAGGTTTTGGAGAGGATTTAAGCTGGAAATCTCCACAGGGCAAGTTTCAAATCTCAGGAACAGGGCTGGGAGCCAGGATCAGCCAGCCTCGGACACTCTCCCTTTGTGCCTGCTGGCATCAGGGCCAGACCACCAGCGTCAACATCTCCCCAACAGAAAAGCTGGGGACAGAAGAGACCGGGGGCTGTCGTTCCTCTTGCAGAGGGAGAGAAGAAGAAACGCTTATTTATCTGCTTTACACAGTCTTTTCACTTGTAAAGTATTTTTGGTTCCTGTTAGGGAAGGTTAAGGCTGGTTGCCAGAAAAACCAAACTTTTCCCCTCCCTACTGGAGGATTAATGCTCTCTCTAGACCCAAAATAAATTTTTAAAAAAGGCTTTTCTTGTCTTCAAAGGCATCCTGTCTCCAGTGTTTCAAATGAGACTTTTTCCTTCTCGTGGTGGTTTGTCAGTTGGTGATAGGTGAACCTTGTAAGCTAGTATTTTAGAAGTGAGAAGTTTGGATTCACAGGTGGGACCCACTGCAGGCTGGAGTAGTGTAGGCTGAAGGTGGCAGGGTTTACTGTACAGAATATATGTCACAATAGTTTTCACTTTCAATTTTTAGGGATGCCTGGCTGTTCACTAGTTCATGTACTGTACTATGTTTAATGGTTTAAAAAAACCGTTAAAGCTATTATGTTAAAATCATCCATCGCTCCGCAAGGCCAAATGGTATTGCCAATCTGCTCATTCTCAGCAGAATATCCCATGTTAAACAGGGACATATCAATAAACTGGGCTGTAAAAAGTAGCTATTGCAGATGAGATTGAATCTAGCCCTGATTGAGCTTTCTGGTTTGATTTCTTCTTGATCATACATCCTCCAAAAGCATACATCTAATATCAAATAAGTATGTCTTGATCTAATGTAACAGTGTTTCCCCAACTCTCATTTCTCAAAACCCTTCTGCATGATTTTTGGCAAATCTGTGAACTACTTGTGGTTTTTTATTTCATGTTTTCTTAGATCAACTCAAATTTCAAATATCCATTTACTCTCCATGAATGCTCTTTTATAGATGGACTAGTTATTTTTTCTAGTACTAGGAACTGAACCAGGGCCACTAAGTTGCCCAAGCTGGGTTTAAACTTGGTAATTCTCCTGCCTCAGCCTTCCACAGTGCTGAGTTTACAGGCCCACACCACCAAACCCAGCTAAATATATGTTTATTCTTTTATTTTTGTGCACTAGAGATTGAACTCAGGGTCTGCACACTGAGCTATATCCCTGGCACCCACCACCTTTTAAAATTTCGAGACAGGCTTGCTAGATTGCTAAATTGTCCAGACTGGGGCTTGAATCTGTCATTCTCCTGCCTCAGCCTCTCAGAGTGCCAGGATTCCAGGCATGTGCCGCCTCACCTGACTAAATATGTAACTCTGAAACAATAAAAATAGTCATCCAGGTGCCCTCTGAAGTGACTCACCTCTTTCTTCAAGTGGCACGAGGGCCATCTTTTGGCGAACAGGGTGTGTAGGACATTCCTTCATGCTTTTCTCCCTTCTCCCTCTCAGATTCCTTTGCTCTCACAAAGATTCATACACCTGGGAAAAGAAACAAGAACCCTTAGTTATCAGGCAGAGACGCTTTAAAAATTTTTAAACAACTCTCCCTGCTCTCCCTCCTCCCTACCCTGGCCTCACTTTTAAGACCCCGGCATGTCTGAATTTATGACAAAGACCCCTCTAAGGCTAACTGCCTCGACCCAGCCACCTCTCTCCATCTATCCACAACACTGGAGAGCGAATTTGAAGATAAACTCCCTGTGTGTTACTGCACAGAGCACTGAAAGGAGATCAAGCAGGGGAGTTATGTGCGTGAATTCCCATGGAGCAAGATTAGCCAGGGTTCAGCCCTGTGAGGACTCTTGGTGACCTGCTGAGACTTTAGTAGGAGCAGAGCCAAAAGGATTTTCAAGATGTAACTTATCTTTTTTCTTACAAAGGTTGTAACGAGGCCCAGAGGGGTCAAGTGACATATCTAGGATGCCACCTTAGTAGGTGACAACACTTGAGGCTTGCCCTACCCCCTCACACCTCTCCTGAATTTATCTCACCATCTGAGAAGCCTCAGGAAGGAAAGTCTTATGTCAGGAGTCAGCGGATGCCAGCATTAGAAATGGCTTCTTTCAAAGAAAGAGGAGCAGGGCCGGATCTGAGATCCCTGATTTGGTATCCTAGAAATGACAGAAATGTGTGTGTGTCACATTACCCTGGACAGGACCACTCAGGACCTGAAGCCACCCTTGCTACAGAAGGGATTTTTGGCTACAAGGTATCGATGACCTGAGCCTTTGATACCTGGGTATACTCCAGCCCTGCTCAGGATATTCCGCTCCAGAAATTAAACCTAGGATCATCCCTGGGTTGATTTCTCATGGCTGTAATGAATGACTTGAAAACATCCCTGTAATTCCAGAACCAGAGGAGCCCAGGCTAAATGCCAAGGGGAAATTCTGAAACTGCGTTTTGATCTGTTCCTCCACTGCGAGTGTAGGCTGAAAAGTTTTAGGAAAACCCTAGTGACTCCTCACAAGTCCTACATCTCTGTTGCCTTAAGTGCAGTTTGCAAATGTCAAGATACCAACTGAGGATGCAAAGAGGAACAGGAAAGGGGCTGTGTCCTGGAGGACATCAGAACAGATGGAGTCACACAGCCCACCCATAACAGAGGCTCCATATGGTGGGAACTCAAGGGCCACCCGTGCCATGAAGGTTTGCCAACCTTCAAAGGAGAATTAGTAGCATACCTTTCAGAGTACCTGGAGGACCCCTCTTCTGTTCTACCTGGTTCTTGTGGTTTGTTCTCAGGTCTGTTGCACCCCTTGCTGGCAAGTCTTTGAAGGACACAAGCCCTGTGTTATTCACCTCCATGTCCTGAGAGTGTATTGGGCAGCACGTGGGCCTCCATAAACCCTTGGATGGGGCACATATGGACAGAAACCTTGGGAAAAACAGGGTTTGTAAAAAGAAAATACCATAGTATGCATACCAGGCAGCTGGAGGATCTCAGCAGCTTGGCAGAGGAAGGAGCTCTGTACTGGGGCGTGAAGGACAGATGAGATTTCCTGGGAGCTGTTGTGGTACTGCCTGAGATGCAACTAGGAGTGACCACCATCCTTATGCAAGTGACAGCCCCTTCCCTGCTCTGGCCACCGTTTCCCAAAGGAGACCCATTTTCAGTGAGTCTAGCCATTTCAGACAAACTCACTGTCTCTGTTTCCTGGGTTAGTTGTCAGCTAGTTAGCCATCGGGTGAATTCTACCTATCACTGTGTTTAAAAAAAATACCTGGAAATGGCAGGAAGGGGCATTTCTCCTCAGAGCTGTTTCTGAGTAAGCCCTGTAAGAGCTCCAAACAGGGACGTCTTCTAGAAAGAGGGACACACCTCTGAATGAGGTCTCACAATTCCTGCAGCGCTGCAAGGGCCGTGTGACTACTCCTCCCTGAGTCCTCCTTACTTTTCTTTAGCACATATTTTCTTACATATGATATAAATGAGAAGTGACTAAAATTACTCATTGCCAAGTCTGCTGGGCTGGACTGTAAATGCCCCAGAGGCAGAGATTTTGCTTTGGCAAACACTACGGTACACTAGACTGTTGGTAGGTGCCTAATGAATGAATGAATGGGGTGTGAACGGGCGCGGTGAATGAATGAACGCTTTCACTCTCCCCAGATCTGATCCCAGGTAAAGGGAAAGGCGACTGTGCTGACAGAAGTGGGACTCAGGCTTGGAGGGTCACTGTTATTTCTGCCAGTGAGCCTCCTGCAGCTGCTTGTTGTTGAGGGACCGACCAGATCTGTGCCCCCCGCGGGCGTCACCGCCATGCATAGCATACACCTGCACGCGCGCTGGGAGAAAAGGCAGCACCTGGAAAGCAGCTCGTCATTCAAGTGGCTGCTGTCAATACATTTTCTTCATCACAGGCAGTAGCCAGGGTGCTGTCAGGAGAGCTGGGTTCACAGTTCAGGTGCGTCCCTTCCTAAGGGTGCGCGGTCCCCCTGCCTGGTCCCAGGCAAGATTCCCGTCATCACCGCGTGCCAGGCACTGAGCCTCCTAACCTCCGCAGCCCCTCTCCCAGGCTGACAGTGTGGGTGGGTTTCCCAGCCTGCCTCCAAGCCAGCCTCTGGCTCTCCCCAGGAAGGGATCCAACATCGCCTGTGAGTTTCGTTAGGGAGGATTGCGCAGCACCCTCCCCTCCGAACCCAAATCCCCAGTAAGTCAGGAAGATGTATGTGTTTTAAAACATTGGGAGGTCTGCTTTGGATCAGCCCAAGCCTCGGCTTCCCCAAGCGGAGAGGCAGCTCCTTGGGCGTGGAGCTCGCCCTGTTCCCTTTGCTCGGCCTCTGTGGCCGTTGATTTTTAAATCATAAAAAGCCGCTCTGTATACAGTTTACTCTGTTGCAAGAAGGCAGCGGAACATAGATATTAGAAGGGGAGAGGAGAGAGGGAGGGGAGAGAGAGAGAGGGAGACAGAGAGAGAGAGAGGAGAGGAAGAGGCAGCCGTTAATCCCGCCAGGCTTCTGGGCACTGGAGTAGTTGTGGATGACAAAAGTTAATTAGAAACATGAGCAGTTTAACTGAAAACACTTGTGACAATTGGAAGGGCAGCTTCTCTGCTCGGAGAAATTTTCCTAGGGAATCATTGCAGGAGAAAGTGGCTGCTGCTAGGTAAGTCGTGTCACTGTGACTTTGCAGATGCTGTGGGGGGTCATGGGGGACATCCTGGCTGCTCCACGCTTGGGGAGTAGGGCATGGTGGGCACCGGGCTCCGGGCTGTGCCTTTCTCCTCTTCCTGCCACTCTGTCCCGCAGCTGTCCCTCGGGAAACAGAGCTGATGGTTGCAGTGCTGCTGCCCAGCAGCCACAGTTCCCAGTTCTGTGACACTGGTGGCCAGCCTGGTGCCTGTGGCTGGGAGCCCCACTTCCCCGAATAACACTGGCTCTTATTTGGAAATATTTCCAGGCATTTCAAAGAAAAGAATCTGGCCAGGGAAACACACGCGGAGTGCCAAGGGGAAGCCTTGACTTTCAGATAACCTGTGGGTTTTCTGGCTTCTTTGCCTTGGGGAAGCCGTGTGCATAGATTACACTCCTAAACCAAAAAAAGTATTGTTGTTTTTAAATCCAGCCTGAATAATTTTTGTAAATCTTTGAAAGTGTCAATGAAGGAATATGTTACATGATTTGACAGGATTTAGCAACTTTTATGGGTAATTATTTCCCTCTACAGATTTTTTGTCTCTTTTCTTCCCTTTTTATTTCTTGTCTGTTTTCCTTAAAAGTTGTTTCCTTAAAAGTTGGGTAATTCTGGATTCTGTTCCATAATCGGTAAATGGAATTGTGGGTTAAATAATCCAAAAGCAATGGCTGTTTCCTACACCTTACTTACACCACGCTGGTTGGGTGAGTGGCAAGGCTTTGGTTTGTTTTCCTGTTAATTTGCATTCTGGACTGTGCTCTGTGCCTGTCACTGTTAAGATTGGTGTGCATTTGGATCGCACATGCCACCAAAATGGCATGGCGCGCGGAGTGGGAGATGCAAACTGTGCATGATGCAGAGTGGGAGGAGGTTGAGTTATGATTGAATTTTATAACCACGGGTAACCCCTAAAGTAGGCAATGGGCCGCTAGGGCATTTGGTTTGGAAGCAACTGGCCGTATAGCTGGGCCAGCCTTCCCTCCTCTCCAAGTCAGGGCAGCGGATGTAATTTGGGTCTCCTTCCTTTCTCTATTTCTGCAGAACCACAGACAAGCTCAGCCTCCTCCCACCCCGGCATGAGCGAAAATGCACCTCCCGCCTTGGACATCACCAGCGTCCCTGCACCCACTAACTGCGCTGCATCCTCTGCCATCCCCCAGCCCGCCGCAGCCGCCTCCAAGCCCTGGCGCAGCAAGTCACTCAGTGTGAAACACAGCGCCACCTCGGCCATGCTCTCCGTCAAGCCTCCAGGGCCCGAGGCCCCCAGACCCGCGCCCGAAGCCATGAAGCCAGCTCCCAACAATCAGAAGTCCATGCTGGAAAAGCTAAAACTATTCAACAGCAAAGGGGGCTCCAAGGCGGGCGAGGGCCCTGGGTCCCGAGGTGCCAGCTGTGAGCGGCTGGAGATCCTGCCCAGCTTTGAGGAGAACGAGGAGCTGGAGTCCGTGGGCCGCACTCTGCCCACCACAGGCCCTGCGTCCAGCAGCCCCAAGATTGCACTCAAGGGCATTGCCCAGCGGACTTTCAGCCGGGCCCTGACCAACAAGAAGAGTTCCCCCAAAGGCAGTGAGAAAGAGAAGGAAAAACAGCAACGGGAGAAAGAGAAGGAGAAAGGCAAGGACCTCACCAAGAGAGCTTCGGTGGCCGAGAAACTCGACCTCAAGGAGGAGCCCAAGGAAGAACCCAGCGGCGTAGCTGTGACCGAGGTGCCAAAAAAGTCCTCCAAGATCGCCAGCTTCATCCCCAAAGGGGGGAAGCTGAGCAGTGCCAAAAAGGAGCCCACCGCCCCTCCCCACAGTGGAATACCGAAACCGGGGATGAAGGGCATGACCGGGAAGTGCCCAGGTGCCCCTGCGCCTCCCAAGGACGGGGAGCGGAGCCGGAGTGGGAAGCCAGGCTTGGGGGTCCCATCCCAGAAGCCCCAGCTCGATGGCCGCCACTCCAGTTCCTCCTCCAGCCTGGCATCCTCCGAGGGAAAAGCCCCGACTGGGACCACTCTGAACCATAGCATTAGCAGCCAGACCATGAGTGGGTCTGTCGGGAGCACCCAGACCACAGGAAGCAATACTGTCAGTGTTCAGCTACCTCAGCCTCAGCAGCAATACAGCCACCCCAACACTGCCACGGTCGCACCCTTCCTGTACAGGTAGGAGAGCCCCACCACCTCCCTGGGCCCTGGGAGGGTAAGATGCAGCCTGCCCTCTGGGAGCACAGCAGCCCACGGCTGAAGTGCCAGGTGACTGACTCCTAATCCAGACATGGGCAGCGCGCATGGGCAGACAGCTCTGCAGCATGGTCAGGGTCACCATGGGTAAGACATGTGCTGCCCCAGGCTGAGCAGGGGTTCCCCAGCTTGTGGGACCGGGGTATCACAGAAGCAGCAGAAGCATGAAGGCCTGCAGAACCCACCTTGTATTGGGAAGATGAGGCTGCAGTCGGTTTTCTGTCCCCCGTGCGACTACTTTCCCCATCTCTCTGACACTGCACCCTCAGGACCCCAGGACCCCTGTGGAGCCAGGTGTTGCTTGCTTCGTTGGTTCTGGCTGCTCAGCCCGCATCACGTGCCTTGGCGGGGTGAGCACGCCTGGGTCCACGTCTCCGCGATGCACGCAGGAGAGTCCTCTGGGCAGGTGCCGGCTCCAGGCGCCACTCCTGAGGAAGCCACAGCTTTGCTCATGGTGCTAAGTCAATCCTGCACGACAGGTGTGCAGCGCACTTGGCCACAGGACACAGCTAGATCACAGCTAATAACCTGTACACAACAGAAGGGGACTAATGATCAGTACACAGCTAGATCACAGCTAATAACCTGTACACAACAGAAGGGGACTAATGATCAGTACACAGCTAGATCACAGCTAATAACCTGTACACAACAGAAGGGGACTAATGATCAAATGTCATGCTCCATGTGCATGGTCTGCAACTCCTGCCCTAAACGCACATGTGACTATACACGTACATTCCTGCATACAAATGGTATGGATACACATGGCCAGTTATCCTTAAGTATGGACACAAGTGCACATTCCCATACCAAATGCAAATGCTTATTCTCATACATGCATTACACACCTGCCCAGGAATTTACACTCACACTGACTCGTTCAGCATTCTGTGTCTGTGTGGTTCCCAAAGAACCAGATGGTCCCTCTCTCCCTGTCTGAGTTGTGTTCTAGCGAGTTCCACCCTACTTCCTGTTCAGAGTAAAACCAGCCAGCGACTAGCCAGTGAAGGAATTTCAGAGTTCACCTGGTTCCTCCTTCATTTTCTTCTTGTCGTCCTCTTCAGTGAGGGTCACACAGCTCTTTTTAATTGCGAGATGGTCATCATGTTATTAAATCAAATTGTCAGCTCCGCTAACAGTGCCAGACCAGTTCCAGGGCTTACACAATGGCTCCACTTGTTTATACGCATGTCTTTTAATACCAGTGTTCTGCGAAGCATGGGAACAACTGAATTGCTCCCCCATGAAATTTTTACAATTTCAGTAGCATTAATAATTTCATGATACTCTGTATTCAGACTGCCATTCACAGAGCCATGATTTGCATTTTTAAAATTCAAATACATAACAGCCTTTGATCACCAGTAATCCTCTCCTTCCCTTTCTATTTTGACTGCAATCACTTGAAAGGTGGTAAAACATTTCACCTCCTTAAGATTACTCGTTCAGGCTTTTCTATGAGAGGAAGTACTTGTGATACGAGTGCCTGAGGAGCAGGAGGAGGAAGGAGAAACTTCCAGGATGGACACCTGTAGGCTCCCTCTTCCTGTCCACGCTCACCCTGGGTGATGTCCTCTTTAGATGAGCCAGAGGAGAGAGGCTGGGAAGAAGAGTGCTTGGACAGAGCCCACGCCTGGGCTAACAGCTCTCCGTGTCTTACCTCACAGAATTCTCCCCACCACCCCCAAATCCATGAGCTGACTTACTTTTAAAATCTCTATTTTATAGATGTGCAAACTGAAGCTTAAACTAATTAAATCACTTGCTTCAAGCCACAGAGCTATGATAGAAGAGCTTGTGTTTAAGCGGAATCTGTTTAACTGGAGGCACCAGGCTGTGAGTCACTGTGTTGTCCTGACTCTAAATCACCTTGTCTCTCTGAGCTTCATTGTCTTCAAGTGAGATTACAGTGGATTAGAGGATTTTAAAAGAGGCTTCCACTTCCTCTCTAAAATTTACTCTCCTGTGTTCAAGGCTCCCTGTGTAACTTCCAGGGCTTCTCCTCCAAACCCCTCTGTGGTAAAATGTACTGAGAAAGAGAGGGTCATTTCTAAAAACTGCTCAAGATCAATTATATGTATCAACTCAGACGTGTCTGTCATTTGACAATGAGATTTTTTGACTTTTGACCCTGGAGGGAAGTTGCTGTTGTTATTTCTATCATGCACATGAGGGCTGGAGGGCTCCAAGAGGTGATGGGACTTAATTTTGCATGGCTCCTGAGTCACGGACCTTGGGCCTGAAGCTATGTGTTCACACCTGAGTCTAATATCCTTTCCAGTACTTGGCATCTTCCTAGACTGAAATGTTTCCCATTTATCAATTGAACACCTGCTTGGTACTCACTTCAGCTGACCTTCGCCTCCAGAGAGCTCTCAACCCAGCTGAGGAAAGAGGTGTGGGTCAGATCACACTGTGATCAGTAGGCACCAGGAGGAAAAAGAGAATGCAGTAAAAACATGAAGAGGGGACAGCCAGCAGTTGGGGAGGGTCCAGGCTGAGACACTGGATCTGGGTCCAAAGGTACAATATGAAGGATGGCACAGGGCTGGCTGAGCAATGGGAGAGGGGACAGCCACCTTTGTCACCAGCAGGTGGCACCCAGCCAGAGGCATGCCTGGTCTCTTTGGGCTTCCTTCCTTCTTTTGACTTCTTTTAGGCGGAACTTCAGATAATTCTCCAATTTTTAACTGGTAAATATCCCAAATTATAAGTGGCGAGCCAGTTTGAAAACTAAAATACTGGGCTAGAGACAGGGTACCTATCTGAAGGCACTCATGCTGGCTTGGAGTGAAACCTCACTGAATCAGGGGTGCTAATGAATCCGTAATGCTACACGCAAGCTATGCATCTGAGCATAATTACATCTGGAGTGCTATGCCCTAGTAGTTGGGGAAAGAAAACATCACAAGAAGCCATTGCTTGAATTTGCTTGACAAATGAGGGCATAGGGAAGGTTTGGGAAAGTACAGATTTCAGTCAAGTGTTGAAATACCGATCGGTGAGATCTTTTATGTCAGGAGATCTGGGTTCTGAATCAGAGAGCAGAGGGCAAACACAGCTGCTTGGCACCACTCCCAACTGGGTTTATAGTCGCCTTCCAGGGAGCGCCTCGTCGGAGGACTGCGGGGGCTGAGGCTGCCGTCTTCATGCTTGACTTGCCGGCAATGCTGGTTGCTTAAGAGTTGCACTTTGGCACAGGCTAAATTATCCAAAGCACCCAGTACCCTGCAGCATGGGTCTGCTGAGAGGTGGCTTCCTGAAGGGGTTCAGCAAAGCATTCCCCAGGGAGGGATTGCAGAGCCTCCTTCGCCTGGGCGAAGCCTGTTTCATCTTTTTCAGTTCGGTGGCTCTCTCTTCCTGGGACCTGCTCCGTCTGTAGCTAACACATTATTAAGCACTGTGCTCCAGAGCTTCTCACTGAAGGAGGATGGTGAACGCTGTGGTGAGACCACAGTGGCCCACATGTGCTGGGTGCCTCTCATGATATGTGTGTGTGTGCTTTGGTTTATGTGCCAAGGTCCCAGCCGGACACCGAGGGGAATGTCACTGCCGAGTCCAGCCCCGCGGGTGTGAGCATGGAGCCCGACCACTACACCAAGAGTGGACAGCCTGCCCTGGAGGAACGCACAGGTGAGTGCAGAGCTTTGGGGATTCTGGATGTGGGCGACCAGACACCTCCCTGCCCCAAGCAGCCAATGTTAGGACGGTGTGGCCTGGCTGCTGTCCCAGGTGTCTCCCCTCTCTCTCCTCTTACTCTCTCTCTCTCCTGGCTCTTCCCCTGGATCATAAATGCATCTTTAACCTGTTAGTAAGTTGGGTATTTAAGACAGATTCATTTTCACTCATTTCTAGACCCTGGGCTACTCTGACGCTTTGAATCTTCACATTTACTCTTCAGCTCACCAAGATTTGGAACTCTAAAATACTAGATTCCCCTCACCCCATTCTTTATAGAAGCACAAATTTAAAGTGTATTTGTGGCATTTCTATTCATTGGAAAGATGCTTGTGGCATGCTTCTTTTATGCAACACACAAAAAAGCCCCTGCATTTTATTTAACTATAACCACAATAATGGTGCTTATAGAGATGTTATCCTATATAAAAACATAAGATCCCTACCTGGTGTGATGTCCCTACAGCCCTAGCACTCTGAGAGGATGAGGCAGGAGGATCACAAATTCAAGCATAGGTTGGGCAGCTTAGTGATTTAGTAAGACCCTGTCTCAAAAATAAAAAGAGCCAGGGGCTGGGGCTTTAGCTCAGTGGCATAAGCGACTGCCTTGCAAGCATGTGGTCATGAGTTTGATCCCTGGTACCGATTAAAAAAAAAAGTCTCATTAAAAAGAAAAAAGAGCCAGGGATATAGCTCAGAGGGAGGGAAGACCCTGAGTTCAATCCCCAGTCCTGCGAAGAGCAAAATGTCAAATCCAGCTGTCATCTTGCTAATTCCACAGATTGTTTGATGTTATACTGAAACATTCTCAAAGGAGAAATATCAGACCTGAAGTAGAATCTGTGTGTGCATGTGCATGTATGTATATGCTGCGCATTAAACCCGATCACGCTTGCCTGGCCCATGCTCTACAGCTGAGCTGTGCCTGCAGCCTGTACATTAGAATTCATCTGGAGTGTTCCAAGCAGCCCTGCTCTGCCTCCTTCCAGCCCCGGCTCTGCGCCTTGCGCTCCCACAGCTTCCAATCAGTGAGGCCGGTGGTAAACCGCATCATTAGCAGGGGCCCTGTCTCACTTCTCCTCTCTTACCATTTCGGGAGCTCCGGTAGAAATCGAATCTGCGTTTAAGATTCATTTATTAGACTAAATGCCCATGACCACACCACTTTAATAGCCACGCCGCAGCTGTGGAATTGGTCGCCACCCATGTGACTGGCTCTTCCCGGTGCCACCATGAGCTCCGAGTATTCATTCCAGAGGATCTGAGGGCATTGATCTGTTTCCCTTCGGGATCCCCTGGCCTGGCACAGCAATGGTGCCACGATTGCTCAAGCCATTTGTAAGCCATCTATCAGAATGGTTCAGGGCCCCACATTTGGGGATGATTTTACGTGACCTTCTCAGCTGGGGCTCTGGCACATACAGACTTTGAACTAGCATGGGAAGACGCAGGCACAGGAGTCAAATCCCATTCCAGGTCGTGCTTCCCCTGTGCACGTCAAGAGCGCCAGGCAGGAGTCTGTCGTGTGTTCCTGGAGCCGAGTGGATGCTTCTGGGATGCTGAGTCTCAGCAGAACCCACATTTGAGGAGCAAAACCAGCATCCAGAGAACATTCCAGATAATGCTCAGGTTCACGGTGATGACTGCAGCCTGTGGTCTTCCCTGGTTTCTCTATTTCTTCCTGTGTCGCGAGTGCCCTGGCACTGTGCCAACAAGTCAGCTGCCAGTTTTTTGTTTTGTTTTTTTTTGAGCAATAGGCTGTAAGCTGGGCGTGCCTGGGCATGTGCTGTTTGGTAGTCTGTCTAGGTCAGGGCGATTCATCTTTACACTCAAGCAGGAAAGAGGCTATATGTGACTGGACGGTGGATTTTTTTATAAGGACCCTGGATAGCACAAGACAGAATGCCCACAGCCCTTCCTCTGAAGTGAGAGTGAATGGTGGTGTACTTAGAGATGGGCATTTTGGAGGCCATGTGATCAGCAGCTCGGTTCTTCCCCTCTCGGGTGGGCTTTCACAGCATGGATGGTCGTGTACTAGCGGATCCTTTTTTCTTTTTTTGTCTTTTTAGACAGAGTCTTACTATGCAGTTCAGGCTGCCTTGAGCTCACTTTGTAGCCCAGGGTGATCTCGAATTTGCAATGATCCCCCTGTCTCAGCCTCCCGAGTGCTGGGATTACAGGCGTGAGCCACCACGCCCGGCTCACAAATTGCCTCTTGATTATAATGTTAGAAGAAACCCTGGCAGCTGCTAGTCATCCGGTCCACAAATCCTTTGTAGAACCTTATGATGTATCATCTTTCAGCCTTTACTTGTATATTTCTTGTGACAGACCAGTTACTCCTCTCTAAGGCAGCCTCTCTATTTTTTGATTATTGTTGTTGGCTCTGACAAATAATAGAGTTCTTTATTCTTACATTTCCAGTCACTGAATCATATTTAGCCTGATGCAGTCAGCAGATAAGTTCTGCCCTTTTCCAGGGAGTGACCTGTCCTTCAAGCATTCCTGTTCCACATAAACACCCTGGGTCCCTTCTGTACTCTTTTTAGAATACAGTGATGTCCTCTATGCTTGGCCAAAGTGAGTGACAATGCAGTGCTTTCTTGGCCACAGCTAGGGTCTGGAGGGAGGGCTTTCCTTGGCAAATTCACATTTGCTGCAGGTGGACAGGGCTTAGGATACTGGGTTTGTTAAGATCTCTAAAGGAGTTGAAAGAGCCCTCCTATTTCTCCAGGAGCTTGGCCATGACTTGACTTTACTCAGTGTCTTAGTTGCTTTTTCTCATTGCTGAGAGAAAACTTCTATCCAACATCATACGTTCAGGGAGGAAAGGTTTGTTTGTCTTACAGTTTGTAGAGGTTCAGTCCACAGTTAGCTGGCTGCAAGGCAGGGTGGGATGGCAGAGAGATAACATAGAGGAGAACAGTCCATGGCAAAGCAGAAAGCAGCAAACAACAAAAAGCAAGTAACAATCCACTTTCTGTCCCGTGTATTTTATCCAGGCTACCTACCCTTAGGACAAGTGACATTCACACCCTTAATCCCAGCATTGGCATCCTTGATCCCAGTGTCACACACCCTAGATTCAACCACCACCAAAAAGCCCCATTTGTGACTGCAGGAGACTTTAAGGGGACACCTAGGTGCAAGCCATCATACTCAGGCTTGGGGTTGGTGGCAATATTACATTCCAGCCCTTGTCTGAAGGGGCATAGTTGGCTGGGGAGGACATGGTCTCCTGAGTACAAAATTCTCCTGAGTAGAAAATGAAAAGCAGTTGTACTTTCAAGATTAGAGAGTTTGCCACAGTAAATGTCCTCCATCAAAATAGAGTGGCTGTCATTTGCTCTGCCCTGCCAGACTCCAGACGCTGGCAGGCTGAGCACAACCCAGCGAAGTTGTTCTCCATCCCAAAGAGAAGTTTAAGCCCATGACGGCTCTTGGATGCCTGCAGCCCTCTAGGGGGCAGCTGTTGAAAGTTCCACCTGGTGTCTACTGTACAGCTACTGCACTCGTGTACAATGTTCTGGAAGGAAATTTCTTTACAAATTGTTGCTCAGCACTTGAAAAGTCATGAGCTTTTCAAAACCCTTCATTGTGGTTCCTCGGTCTGCCCAGCCCTCCCTAAAATTACTCAGAGGAGGGGAAGCTTTGATGCCTTTAATCATTATTATAGTGATTTCCCTTCTTCCATTCCCTTGAGAGGCCAAGTGGAGCAGAGTCACCAAAAACCCCAAAACGAGACAGTATGGGGAGACACGTGGCTCTTGCTGGTGGGTGGCCTGGTCCCCGTGGTACATTAGCACCAGCTCGAGCACTGCTCGGCCAAGTGCCTGGTGGGAGATCTTGCCCAGAGAGTGGAAGGCTGCCGTCCTGATGGAGAGAAGCCCCGCTCTTTCCCCAATTGCTTTTGCTCCCCAGCTCTGCAGACGTGTGCTAAGAACCAGCAGCGGCCACTGTGTAGAGGGCCTCGAAGGCCTCAGCCCCTGGGGTCCCTGCTGCTGTTGTTTGAGCTCGGTGCTGTTACCATGGTTACTTTAGGAATGTGGAGTCAGAAGGAGGCCAACACCCTGCCCACAACTTAATCACACGGTCAGTCCCCACTGACTCAAATTCGAGGTGAGGTGACGTAATGGGTCCTTCAAGGAGGAACACGCGGACCTCCCTCTGGAGGATTATGGGTGATTCACGAGCAAGCGCAGGACTTCTAGCCACCACAAGCTCTTTTTGTAAATGAGGGTCCATCAGCAATAGGTGTGAAAACAGCGTGCACATCGGCATGGGCGGAGCAAAACTCTCTGAGTAGGCAGAGGTAGCCGGTGTTCCTCTTCAGAGGAGAGAGTAGGGAAATCTTAGCCCCCACACTTTGCTAGCCCTCAGCCCCCCTGGGGAGGGACCCAGAGTGAGAACTCCAGATTTAACCCCTTCTTCCCCTCAGGCACCCATTCAGCCTTTCACTGATTCTCGATGGTTCTCAAATCCTAGCAGAGCATCCACCTCAACCCGGAAATTCAACCAAGTGGAGGTTATGGTCATGATTCCCTCACAGTCTGTCACAGAGATAGAGTCACCTTCCCCCCCGTTGTTTCCAGGGGAAGATCCCGAGGCTCGACGGCTGCGGACCGTGAAGAACATCGCTGATCTGCGGCAGAACTTGGAGGAGACCATGTCCAGTTTACGGGGAACTCAGGTTACGCACAGGTATCCGCCTCTCAAACTGCTCTGCTGACCTAGCTGGGAGCTTGCTTTTCACAGCTTCTCCTGTGTTTGTGCACGCTGCCTGTAAAGTGAGTCAGTGAATAACAGAATAAATAAACCTAACTCCACAAATGTGCTAGAAGTCACAGGCCTGCCAGCAAACACGTAGGATCGAAGCATAGCGAACAGATCTCAGCGTGGACAGATTCCTCCCCCGAGCAGAAGGTGGCTACACTCCTTTTGTGGCGGGTGTTGTGGAACTGTTCCATTTAAATTTGACTTTGCTTGCATTTTCCAAAACTGTGTCGTGCAATGGAAAAGGGGAGGTGAACTGTGCTTGACCCATGTGATAAACCGAATAACTTGAATTCCTACCCAGTCTGCTGATACCCAACACCCTGTAACATTTTTCGCCATGCACGTGAGTAAAACGCGGCAGGAAATGTTTATGAAAAACCTACAATTGCGTTTAAACTCCGGTTTGGTTGCATGGGTTCTAGGATTACATCAGAAATGTTTATCAGGTTGTTTACCTTGTTGGGCAAGAAGTGGAAGAGAATGGGACCGATTGACAGACCATGCGTTGTCCAGCAGGATGGGGTTTAACTGTTTGTGTTTGGCTTTGGAAATCAAAAAGAAGTAAATGGTTCCCTGTGCTGAACTCCCAGGCAGCTGCCTCCATTGCTTCTCCGATTTCAGTTTCTTTGATAAATCAGCACAGGGAGGAGACCTGGCTCCCCAGGGTCAGCAATTTGGCAGATTCGGCTAAACCACTGCAATTCTGTCCTCAGCTGGACCTAGGGGTTCAACTTGCAGAAAGTGAGTCCATTTCCAGGGTGGGAGCAGGGGAGTAAAACCAGCTCAAGGCATCCAGTGGCCCTTCAAGAGGAAAGTGAACTGGGGCGCTTGGGGTGGGGTCTGCTAAGGCTTCAGGTATTTGAAAGAAATGGAACTGAGGATGTGGGGCCCTGCGATTCCCTGAGTAGGTAGGAAGCATCCTTCTCTGAGCCATAAGATCCCAAACTGACTTCATGTTGGTACGTCATTTCTCAATGGGTTTCTCGCCTTACGCTGAGGGTAATCACGACAGGGAAAGGGCTGTGGTGTTCTTCCCACAGGGCAGGATGTCACTCTGCCCAGTCAGGGCACCTTGTGTTGCTCTGAGGAGGCAGAGAGGAGCAGCCCCATCATGCCACAGAGCCTTCAGGGCCTCAAAGATGACAGGGTGCGAGAGTCTTTCAAATGCCCAAACTGAGCTCTGTCTCCTGGCCGATTATGGCCCATGGGACTCAATTTCTTAGGGAGCTCAAGCCCAGCGTCCATCAATGGTCTTTTTAGACAAAATGTAGAAGAAACAAGAGTTTGGGGGAACCAGACATTGAAGGGTTAGCAAACCTGGGCTCTCCCCACCTGCCCAGCCAGGAGGAGCCGAACCCCAGGTGGTCGGGGCACCCTGCCCTCAGAGAACCATGGACCACACAGAGTCCTCGGTGCATGGGCAGGTGGACACCTTCACACCCTTCTCTGTTTGTCCACCAGCTCCCGTTTCCAGCATCGGAAGGAAGATTCTAGTGGCTCAGATCATTTCACCAAAGCAGGCAATAGAGTATCTTTACAGCGTTTTGAAGGGGAAAGTTCCCATGAGTTTTACAGAATATTACACAAATGTGTGGCTTGCCTTTTTCATTTTTAAGAAAGGAAACACACCAGGGCTGCCTGGTTTTATCCTGCTTGGTGTATGTGGTGTTTTCTTCATGCTGTAAAAAAAAAAATAATAAATTAAGGAATATCTAAACTGCTAAGGGTACCCAACTTGCTTGGGTCTGACCCAGGCTGCTTCCGTGTTTTCAGCACATTGGAAACCACATTTGACACCAGTGTCACCACGGAGATAAGCGGCCGCAGCATCCTCAGCTTGCCGGGGAGGCCCACTCCTCTGTCCTGGAGGCTCGGCCAATCCAGCCCTCGGCTCCAGGCGGGAGACGCCCCCTCCATGGGCAATGGGTACCCACCTCGGGCCAACGCCAGCCGGTTCATCAGTGCCGAGGCGGGCCGCTATGTGTACTCGGCGCCTCTCCGAAGGCAGCTGGCCTCGCGGGGCAGCAGTAGCTGCCACGTGGATGTCTCGGACAAGGCAGGCGATGAGGTGGACCTGGAGAGCATCAGCATGGACGCTCCGGGCTACATGAGCGACGGCGACGTTCTGAGCAAAAACATCCGGACCGATGACATCACAAGCGGGTGAGTGCCTGCCTGGGGCCTCCTCCCAGGAGGAGCGCGAAGTGGCTTGGCCCTGGCTTCCCTGCCTCAGGGAACAGTGCTGGGGTGGGAGGCAGAAGAGCCTAGTGCACAGGCATGGCAGGTAACCCTGCTGGCCCACCGGCTGCAGAGGGACGCTGGAAAACAAATGCCTGTTGGTTCCCTTCGCCGAGCTCGCACTGGGGATGGACCTGCCTGGGCCTGCAGACCCTGGCTCTCACTTTCCCCTTGGATCGCATCCCCATCCGGATGCCCCACTGCATCTGTCCTTGCTGTCCCGCAGCCTCCCTGAGCTCTCTCTGGCCCCATCCCTGCTCTCTGGTTCTGGACCTGGGTTGTAGCCCACAGGTCCTGCCTGGGTACTTACCTCCTGCCGCTCAGCCACCACCCTCACCATCAGATCTGAAGTAGTGTGTGTCCTGCCCCCTGCCCGAGTCCTCTGCCTCACTCAGGCTCTCTTGAGAGCATATCACTGCTTCAGATTGTCCTGGTTACACATTCATCTTTTATGGTCTCCCCACCTGCTCTCTACCTGCAACAGTGATACCATGAAGGCAGAGCAGGATTTTGCTTGTTCACCATAGAACCCCGCACATGCTGTACTTAACAGGAGCTTGTGAATATTGCTGGAGTGATGGACATGGGAGTGGATGAGTGGAGGAAGCCACAGAGCTGACCTCCCTATTTTCTGCTCTGTTTGCTGCTTGGCGGTGGCTTCATGTAGGTCACTGCGTGACCTTAAGACCCATCGCTTTACCCCACTGGCTGAGACCCTTAACCTCTGATGCGATTGACCTAGAGGTTCTTCACTGTCTTTTGTGCTGCTACTGTTCTAGCCATGAAAATTACAGACAGAAACGATTAGGAATAAGAATCAGTCGCTCATTCCCAGGAAACCATGGTCAGGTGCCCTGGGAGAGTGAGTCAGTGGTTTCCACAGTTATCTCCAGCTGATTCCCCTGTCCTGTGCTAGCCCTGTGCCCACCCTTTACACGTATTGTGGTGCCCTGCCCTTACGGCAGCCCCTGGAGGCAGAGAAATCATAGCCCCCGTCTTAGAGATCATGAAACCAAAGCCCAGGAAGGTGAGCTGATTGGCCCAGGGTTATGCAGCTGGTAGGAGGCAGAGCCCAGACCTGATGAGGTCTTACCCTGTGCCCTGCACCATCTTGTCCAGATCTTGCTCCTGCGCTGAGGTAGCCCAGCAACTGGCGTTCACTTCGAAATTACTTTAGTTTTGCATAGCTCTAGAAGCTTTTGTCTGCCCTGTCTGATTTTTTTTTTTTTTTTTTTTCAGTGCTGGAGATTGAACTCACACTGAGTTACATCCCTAGCCCTATTTTATTTCTTTATTTTGAGCCAGGGTCTAGCAAAGTTGCTAAATTTCCCAGGCTGGGGTTGAACTTGCAGTCTTCCTGCCCCAACCCCCCGGGCTGCTCGGATGACAGGTGTGTGCCACCACACCCTTTAAAATGGTTGCTAAAGTGTAGGCACAGAGGTGGTTTGGTTTTCAGCCTGTCACTTAAAACCATCCTGCATAATGAAATCTTGGAAAACAGGAAACACCAAATGCTTACACTAGAACAATTCCTGCTATCCAGAAGGTCTGGGAAGCTAAGACACAGATAAATGAGACTATTTGGTCAATTTAAAGCATACATTTGTGTTTCTGCCATAAACATAAAAAACAGTACTGATCACCTGTTGCTAGGGCTAAATTGTACATAATTTAATCTTTTATTAGTGGTTAGAAGACTTATGGTACCCAGAATGGCCTCAAGTTTATCACTACCAATCTTCATTTTACTATACTATCCCTAAATGTGGTTATTTTCGGGCTTTTTCGTGCCATAATAAAGAGCTTATTTTATTGGATCTGTGAACATAGGTCGATGGTCAGGCAATCAATTTTTGCTGTAGTGCCGGTAGTGACCACAAGGTGGAGTCATTGGGACGCTGCAAACTCCAGGTCAGCGCTGTCCACTGGAGAAGCCGCTCGTTTCTTTGGCGACACAAACGCCCCTCAAAAACGCGTTTACATTTCAGGGTTTGCTTTGCAAAGCTTACATTTTTAGCATGTGAGATAGCGCTTGGAGCAAGTGTAGATAAAAGAGCAGAACTGTAAACAAAGCACTCAATGACTGAAACTGGAGAACTTTGGTCTGGTTTTTCTTCCCCTGTCCCTTTCACTGTAGAAATTTACCTTTCAAATGAGGAGAGCCCAGATGTCATTTAATGCTCCCTTGCCTCGGAACATTCTCGAACTCTTGTTCAGCATGTCTCCAGCTGTGAGAAAGCCCCAGTTTCTGTCACAAGGCCAGATTATCGGTCTGCCTTTGCCAGGGCAAAAAGTCAGTCACCACACGTCTGTTTTCCCCCCACCCCCTCCTTTTCCTTTACATCCACCACACAAGGTTGTAAGCACTGAAATGTGGGCCACTTATTCTGTCCCTCCCAATCTGCTAGATGATTCATGGTGGAGGTGACTGGGGTGGGAAGGAAGGGGACCAACTGTGCCTAGTCTCCTGCAGGTCCCGCAACATCAAGCATGTCATTTAGCTTCCCAAAGCCTTGAAGGACTGGTGTGGGTCTCTGCCCTTTATGATAAGATTTCCCCTAGAGGTTGTATTTGGTGGTTTTAAATTTTCATTTTTATTCATACGTGTTTGCAGGACGTAAGATTGCGTTCATCACAGGCCACTGGTCCACACGCAAGCTCACCTGAGGGGCCTGGGGTACAGCTCAGTGGCACAGCACCTGCCTGGCAGGTGCAAGGTTCTCAGTTCTATTTCCAGTACCAAAAAAACAAACCTCATTTTAGTTTTTTTTTATCACCTCCCCCTCACTCCATCTCACTCCCTCACTCCTCCTTCCTCCATCTCTTGATCTCCTTCTGGTTTGTGATTTCTTACATATGAGAAACCATGCCATATTTAAGCTTGTGTGTCTGGTTTACTGTACTTCACATTGCGACCTCAAGATGCACCCCTTTTCCTACAGATACTAAAATGTACCCTTCTTCATAGCGGAGTGGAGGCCATCGTGCATAAATACTGGTTCTGTTTACCCAGTCTTCTGTTGATGGTCATATAGGCTGCTCCCAAGACTAAGCTCCTATGAATCGGGCTGCTAGAAGCGTGAATATGCATGCATCACTGTGCTGTGGTGTCTACCTCTTTCAGGAAGATACCTAGAAGTGGGAGGCCGTATCTGATTAATGACAGCTGTCTAACGGACGCGTCTCCTGCGTCTCATATCCACCTCCGGCACTCATGCACTTGGAAACTAGGAAATGATGGTAGTTTGCATACGGGTGTTCATTTGGCTTAGCGAAAACCTAGCCTTGATGTGTGCATGATGTGTCAATGAGGAAACCTGGTGCCAGAGTGACAGTATGTGCAGTGGGAACCCTAATAGGAAGTAAATGCTAGTTTTTGCAAACCTAAGACCCTTGTTTTTGAAGATGGCCCTGTCCCTTGGGTTGCTTCGGTGGCTATTTTGTGATGTCTGTAGTTTGTGTTTGTCGCTGGCTGTGTGTGCTAGGCACAAATGTGTGACCTGTGGTTCTCTCAAGGGTGGGGCTGCAGTGATTTGATCACTGTGGGGTTCAGCTAGAACTTGCTGGAAAAAGCCTCTTTGTCTTGTGTGTGTGTTATATCAAAGTGCTGATTGCTCTGAGCTTATGCCAGGCGCGTCAACTTTACAAGTTGTCATATGAGCTCACCACTTCTTTTCATTAGGTTGGTAAATTGGGCATGGGCTGTGGTGGAAAATAAATTAAAAAGACAGACAAATATGTCTCTTATTATTAAGTTTTGATCTCTGAATTCAATCCTGTGCTCACGGGCTAAGAACTCAGAATACCATATGGTACAGAATAAAATGAAAAGGGTAGACTTAGTATCCATATGTTTTGAAGAATTTTTTTCTTTTCAAAAGAAGCTCTGAGTTATGTAATCTTCCAATATATAAATATCCACCCCTTCAAGGAAAAAAGATGATCATTTGAATGTAACTTCAGGAGCTTTGAAGACATCCGTGGCCCATGGGGACAGATTCGAACCCCTTAGCTGAACCGGGAAGGCTCATGATGCTCCTGCCTCACCTGACTTCCCTGACTTATGCGCCCTAGGCTCCCTCAGCCCTGCCCCAGGTCGCCTGCCAGTCCCAAAGTTAGAGCCTTGTGCCCGAGAACAGGCTGCCATCCTCCCGGGACTCCTGTCCGCAGGACACTGAGCCTGACCACACGTCCCTGGTGTCCTCCTGGATCCTGTCTTGGGCGTAGCTGGTCACCTTGGTTTACACACAAACAGTGTCTAAGCCTTTCGAATGCCATTGTAAGGTCCGAGAGGGTGACTGGTGTCAGACAGTATGATCTTAAGGACAAACACATCTGAGAGTCAGTTCTGGCTGTGCTGGGGGAGCTGGAACAAGTTCCTAACCTTTAAAAATTAGAGCTAGAAGTTGGCACTTTGCAGAGAATCTCGGATGCTCGAGTGTGTGTGTGTGTGTGTGTCTGTCTGTCTGTGTCTTTTCTCTAGTAGACTGCTTAGAAAAGCAGACCGTGCTCATTAGTTTTCCAAGCCCAGAGTGGAGGCAGAGTAGGTATTTATATCCTTGGTGCCCATCCTGGCGGAACCTTGTATCGCCTGCCACCACCGCCACTGCCAGCTGTGCGGCTCAGCACTTCTATTTATAGAACACCCGGAGGACACCAACTCAGCCTATGGTGTCCCTCTAGTGGCCAGAACACGCTATGATGCTGTGGTTTCCACGGCTGTTTACAAAAGCCTTTGTGTTAGACTAAGTCTCTCTTCTAGTGCAGCTCAGGAGTAAGGACATTGAATTTAAATGCCTCGCCAATAGCCTCCTGTGTGTGTGTGAGAGAGACAAAGTAGGGTGAGGAGGGAAAAAGTGGGGTGAGCAGAGAGAAAGTGGGGTGAGCAGTCTTGTCTTTAGCTGTTGACAGCCTAAGTCTGTTGGTCCATCAGCAGCTGTGGGCACAAACCGATCAGCTCCTGATCCCATCTCTGCTCAATGACCTGTAGCTCCCTGCATAGGTCAGAGTGTGGCTCAGCCATCTCGGGCTGCTGCCCCAGGGGCTTAAACAGCAGAGTGGAGGCGTTGGGGCTCAGGGGAGCGCTGACTTCCTGGCTTGCAGACAGCTCCTTCCCACTGTGTCCCCCCACGAGAGCGAGGAAGGCCTTGTGTATGTACTCATCTTTGAAGGAGACTATTAGGCAGACCCCATCACCAGGGCTTTCTCCTGGCCATCTCAGCCCAACCTGATTACCTCCCAAAGGTCCCTCCTGCGAGCAGCAGGGTACTAGGGGCCCCGGCTTCTGTGTGTGACAGTGAGGGGGAGGCAGGAGGCCCCGTGCATTCCCGTTGTGGCCTGCAGGGTCCCTTCCTCTCTGAAGCCATCTCAGACTCCATCCAAGCAGAGGGAGCTGACATTTCCTCTGGGATCCCCTGATCCTTGCTTTGTCTACAGCAGCACTGAAAGCACTACATCAGAGTCACTGTGTGTGTGAGAGGTACATACACATCCCACACGTGTGTGAGTGTCAGAGGCAGAAAACCCACACCTGCTGCCCACTCTGAAGGCTGAGGTCGCATCCGCTGGAGTATTGCTGTGTCCGCACTGGCCAGCGTGCTGCAGTGCGCAGTCACTGGATCAGCTGAACGCTTGAGTGCTGCTATCACTGATACTAACCCTAAATGTGGCGAGAGCAGTCCCATCCCTCTTGGTGGAGATGTGCTGAGACGGGAGCCCCTTTGACTGGAGGCGCCAGCCATGTGGTCTTCCTTCCTCTTGGCCTGCTTTGCACTCAGCCACTGCTTCTGTCCCCAGGAGCATGACACTGACCATGCAGGAAAGAGCGGCTCAGAGCACAGTGGCCCCTTTACCAAACCAGAGGCTCCCATTGCGCTTTCCTTCCTCCATCCACTCAGTGCAGTGGAACAGATATTTCTCCCTCGGTGGTTTGCACCCGGAATGTCCTTAGTGGCTCTTGTGTTGAAGACTGGTCTTCAACTGGTGCCACTACAGGAAGTGGTGGGAACTTCCGGAGGTGGGACCTGGTTACAGGAAGTAGGTCATGGGGGCGTGGCTTTGAAGGCTGCCCTGGGACCCTGGCCCCCCTCCATCTCCTAACCACCATGAGATGAGCCAATTTGCTTCATCTCGTGCTCCTTACCATATTGTTCTACCTCACCAGGGACTCAAGTGCCCATGGACTGGGACGTCTGATACAGTGACCCAAAATAACCTTTCCTCTTTTTCATTCTTTTAGCTTGGTTTTCTCAGGTAGTTGTGATGGTGAGGAGAAGCTGACTTATGTGCCAAGACACCATATAACATTAGCAGGCAGCAAAATGGTGCACTGACAGCATGAAAGAAAGGCTTTTTCTTATCTGATGACTTCTTCCCTTCGGTTTTGCAGGCCAGACCCTGAGTGGCCCTGCCAGGCTGTTGTTCCTGGCAAAGGAATGGGAGAGGAAGCCATTAGGCACCCTGGAGCCAAGCAGTTTCCCATGAATCAGGGTGTAGCAGCTTCTCTGACGGAAAGGGAGAGGTTCTTGGGTCTCCAAGCTGATCCTGCTGAAATGATTGCAGTTTGTGGGCTCTTGGAAGGCTTGGAGGTTTGGCCTGGCAGCTGCTGGGCCGGGCTGGGCTTGGTGGGGTTGGGAAGATGGATGATGAGGGAAGAACAGAGACTCACTTTGTGGGCAGCCCGTTCTGACCAGGGAGGCCATAGGCAGTGACTTGTATAGCAAGTTAAGGGGTACACAGTTAAGGGGAGTTTTTGTGGCAGGTCCATTATATAGGCATGATTGGTTGGATCACCAGTTACAGGCATTGACGTCAACCTCCCGCCCCTGTGCCCTTGGAGGACAGGGGTGGAAGTCCTCTTGCGTGGGCGTTTCAGCTGATCGATGGGCCTGGCTGTGTGGGTCACTCATCTCCAGTGGCTGGGGAGGTGACCATGTGTGTGTCTTCCATCCATGGTGGATCTGCCATCTTTACTGAGCTTGGGGACTCTCTGGGTCTTACCAGCAGCAGGATAAGCAATGTTGCCAGAGGAAAAAGTATAATGGAGATAACTGCCAACGGGAAGGAGCAGGGCTCCCTGGCGTTTCCAAAACTCCCATGTCCACCGTTGGACAGATCTGGCAGGCAGACAGCAGGATTAAGAACATACTTCCTGAGAACAGCCCTGCGGAGAAATGAAGTGTGATACAGCTTTGATACCGGCAGCCCGATCGTCCCCCGTGTCTAGCGGCAAATGTTGGCTCGCTGCTTTATGGGGAAGAGAGAAAAAAAAGAAAATGTGGTTGTTGTTTTTTGTTTTCAGGAAATTTGACTAAGGCAGGGCCCAGCTTCTTGGGAATTTCCTAGCTTGGTTTGGGGTTGAGTCCTACACACCTCTCTCTGTATCTGAAAGGGCAGAAAAAGGAGAAGGGGACAGAAGCGCTTTGGGAGAAGGAAGTCACCCTCAGGTCCTTCCTGAGGCCCGGCCCCCGGCTTCCCCCACTTAGCGCAGTGCTCGGTGCTCACGGTCCTGGGGTGGGAATCCAGAGATCCTCCCTCTGCCTCCCAGTGTGGGACGCTCCCCCACACAAGGCACTAAAATCCCATTCTGAATGTGGTTCCGGGTTTGGTGTACACTGGAGCCTGCACTGAAGGCCCTAGAGCCATAGGAAGCAAGCAAGACACCATTGCTACGACTCCAGTGCTACAGAGGGAGATCATGGAACAGAGCCTGGCTGGGTCAGTCTAGGCAGGCAGCCAAGGAGGCCTGTACAGAGCAGTGAACACTGTTGGGACATACAGATTCCTTCTGCCAAGGCAGGACAGAGGGAAGAGTGGGCGCTACTCAGACCTGGATTAGTCGCTCTGCGGCATGTGTCCACTGTGAGGACAAAACCTCGGGAGATTGATGCGAAGCTTCAGGGAGCTCTTGCATGTGACTCTCAGCACAGCACCTGGCAGGCCGGGCTAGGCAGGCAGCGGGTGATCATACCACATTTGTCCACCCCTGAACCACTGCCAGCAGCTGTAGCCTCTGCAGGACATGCAAGCCGAGCCTCACTGAAGGAGAAACCTATGGACCCAGCTCAACCCAGGTCAAGCGCAATAGGATGAGGGCGCCAGGCTCTGGCAGCAGTGCAGGGGAAGGGTGAGAGATTCAAGGAGCGAGGCTGGGTTCGATCGGACATAATCAGAGTTCGGAGATCGGGGCTCAGGCTGAGGTCAGGGCAATGGATGTTCTGTGGGATGAAAGAATTTTTACATTAAATTCACCTGACATGGGGCCAGTGGGACAAGAAGCATGAAGGGACCAGAGAAGGGAAGGACAAGCGCAGGTTCCCGCCCGTGTCCTCAGCACCCCCATCCTGTCCCAGCTCTGCTGGCTTATTGGCCTCTGGGTGTTGCTTTCCTCCAGGGCTGGCAGGCTGTTAAACCAAACTAAGTAGCCACATTTAGGGTGGGGTTTGGGCTTTTAGGCAAACCCCAGCCTCACAGCCTCACAGCTCGTGTGTCAAGAGTAATGACACATGTTAGTGTCAGAGGCGACATGGGGACTCTAGAGTAGGTCTGGAAATAGTGCAGGTTACGTGGGCGGCTTTTGTGTCTTTGCTTCTACCATGTACCCTCATCTACAAATGAGAACAACAATGCCTGGAGCTCTCCTGAGGACTGATGGGCAGAGTGTGGTGCAGTGCCTGGGGCCCTGGAGACCCTCCCAGGTCATCCTCTGCATGATGACACATGAAGACTGGGCGGGACACCGGCTGGTGAGACCTGCGCAGTGCCTGGGGCAGGGGAAAGCACTCCATACATCTCATTCTCTCCTACCGTGGCTCATTTCCAAGCCCTGGTTGGTGGAAGCCAATGAGATCATTCTTTATGGTAAACAGCGTTGAAATTGAACCATAACTGTAAGTCCTGTGGAAAAGAGAAGCACCCCATACCCTGCCAGTGGCCCCCATGCTGGGTAAGAGCTCAGCCTGTGAGCCTGCGAGCTTCTCCTTCCTGCCTGCCTGCCTCTCTGCTGCCTGCTGCCTCCTGGCACAGATGCCCTGGCCCTCTCTTGTCTAGTGAGCAACATGCGAGCAGCCACGTCCACACCTGGGCATTGCAGCTACAGGGGCTTAACAGATTTACCATGGCAAGGTTGGAGAACACGGAGTTCAGGGTGAGATGGAGACAGAACATTTGGAGGAGACCGGGTGTGTCGTTGCCCTCAGACAGTAAGTCCATGTTGAAAGACCCAAAGGCCCCTAGTGCCTGCGCTCACACCAAGATAAGGAGCTGAGGTTTCCCTGGGGCCTCACGAGCTACATGCCTTCTGGAGACCTGGTGTCAGGGAAGACCCTGGAGATGGCAGGAGAGGACCTGTGCGCCTTGTTTGGGAAATTGCTTCCTGTCCTGAGCCTGCTTCCCAGGCATGCAGTGGTAACCTGCCCTGTACGTGCATGATGAAGAGCAGAGGAGACAGAATTCCAAGACATCCAGCGCACCCGGAGTGGGCGCCCTTTATTGTGTCTTTTTTATCTTTTATCCTACCGAGGACATTTCCTAAGATGATGTCACGCAGTTTCTTATCCTTGAGTGCGATGACCAAATACTACCTGGCAGATCGCAGATGGTCTGTACCTGAGTTCAGGTTCCTTAGAGAAACCAAATGAAGAGAGAGGGAGGAGGGGAGAATTAATTTTAAGGAATTGGTGGTGCCGTGGAGACTGGCAACTCCAGAATCTCCAGGGCAGGTGACAGGCTGGAGTTGGTGTCACAGCTGACATCCAAAGGCAGTCTGCTGGCAGCATCTCCTCCTCCTGAGAGACCACCCTTCTCTTTCTCTTAAAGCCACAGTTGGACCTAAGGTGGGGCCAACCCACATTATGGACCGTAATGTACTTGACTCAGATTCACTGAAATGTTCATTTTAAAAATACCTCCTCGAGGCCGAGTGTCTGGATACCTCAGGCTAGCCAAGTTCCACATGAAGTTAGCCTTCCACCCTGCAGGCAGGACTTGCCGGTGGCAGGAGGATGCTTACCTGGGGCCCAAAGGCCAGAAGAGCAACACGTCCTCATGGATCAACAACTGCTAAGTCTCAAAACTGTCTCAGGTGAGACCACAAATCAAGCATGCTTGGAAGAACCATGTTTCTGTTCAGGGCTCCCTGAGAAATGGGGGTTATGACCTTTTCCTCTTCAGCTTGGCATAACTACCAAGTGAGGCAGATGCTGGCGTGGACACCTCGGGTGGGCTGGCGACTTTGTAGACCCAAATGTGAAATCAGATCCCCAGGCTGAAGAGAGGCCCATCTGTCTCCAGAGCCTCCCTGCTATATACAGGAAGCCCTAACCGGCCTCTACTCCTTGACCTGGGGGAGAGGGAGGTGGGGCTCTGTGGTCCTCTCCACTACATCAGAGGTGACTGTGTCCCTCGTCCCCAAGCTCCGTGCCTGTCACTGCCTACTCACCCAGTCCTGAGATGAAACAGCTCCTGTTCTCAAGCAGTGACAGTGTTTCAAGAGTGAAGCCAACTCATGTTGTCAGAGAAACATGGGACAGAACCACTGTGGTGCTGGCTCTCTGGCCAAGGCAGAAGGCCACCAAAGAGGGGACCCTCAGCACCCTTGTGTTGGGGTCTCTGCCCATCCTGCAGCGGTGATGCCATGAGTCACAGCAGCCCAGCTGCTTGGGAGCCTTCCTGTGTGCTTGGCTCTGCACGGAGCTATCTACACCTGCCGCCCGCCAGACTTGCTCTGCACATCACTGGTTCTTTTCGATGGAGGCACATTTTCCTCCCTTTTTACCACTGAGGAGACTGAAGCTTGGAGAGGTCAAGTGACATGGCTGGCTCACATAGGATAACCAGCCACTCAATAGGCCACATAAAGAGCCAACGTTCTGAGGCGCTTTGCAGCATTCTCCCCACGTGGGCTTGGTGTGTACAGAGCAGGAAGGGAATGGAAGCGCCTGCATCCAGGACACTGGAAGCTCCCTGGGTGCCTCAGGCACCATTAGGGGGCGGTAGAGCAGGAAGGCTGTGTTCAGCAGGGCAAAAAGCTGGGGTGCAGGTTGCACTGTCTCTTGGAGGGCTTGAGGTAAAGGTGGGTACCTCTCTGCCTCAAAAGCCTCCTGACTATTGAATTTCAACGCAGCATCACGGATCTTTCCTGCCGCATTAGAAACACTTGTGTCAACATTCCACGGGGTGCTTGTGCAGAGAGGGACCGCAGCCCAAAGGGGTTCTGTGTGTGTTGGAAATGAAAATCTATGAGCAGGAAAGTTCAGACACAGAGCCAGCCTGGGGCGGCTCCTCCCCCTCGGCGGGCATCCTCTGGAAAGCGTCACCCTTGGGGGCACCATAGTCACTTAAGGCTCCCTCCTGGCCTTGGTAGCTGTGACACCTGAGTTTCTCTGAGGAAATTCAACTCCCCTGCTCCCCCACCTGCTGCAAACCCAAGCAAAACCCACAACTAGAAGCTCAGCGCCACCCTAGACCTCTGAGCCGTGCACAAACAGTTAGAGCTTTATTAATTGAGTGGCTTTTGGCTTCCTCTGTGGGAGCCATTAATGAAAACCACTCAGCCATTGAGGGGAAGGGAGACAAAGACAAGCACAGCCTGGATTTCCTGTCCTGTGTGGGCTGGTGTAGCTATTGCCAATGTCCATATGAACTTTGCAGCTGACCAAGCAGCACAGCAGAGGCGCACATGCGGGTCCATGGGAACAGCATTCGTTTAATGCCCCAATGCCAGCCCGGCACCCAGGGAACAAAGGGCAGCACATGTGGTTGCTAAAACGCTCATCACGACATCAACAGTGGCCTCTGCTGTTGATTGAACCCTTGCAGGGGTCCCAGCGCATCAGCACTTCCTGTCTGATCTCTCTTGTCATCCTGACTTTAATCTCTGTGACGTCAGAACTCTTCTTCCCGTGCTCTCCAGGAGGATGGGGACGTGAAGAGCCTCAGTCACCAGGCCCAGGTGTCCAAGCTGCTGAGCTCTGGAACCAGCCTCAGGGGCAGACAGACTGGCCTCGGCCACTTGATTCAGGCTTCACGGAAGCTCAGTGCTGCCTGACACTGAAACCCTCTCCTCCCCTAAACCTCTTTCTCCCCACCCTGTTCCCACCTTCAGTTTTCTCCCACAGCTGGGACCCAGGAAGAGCGAATGCCAGGCTCTCCCGTTTTCTCATCCCTGGGTGCCAGTCACTGTGTCCGATGGTGTCTGAGTCACACAACTCTCTTGGGTTTCTCTTGGCTCGCAGCTCATGTGTCTTACCCAGGTGATGCTGTCGCCCCTTTGCTGGTTCTCCTGCCTTGAATCTCAGGGCTCCCCCTGTAGATCCATCCTGCGCATGGGTGAGAGGCATTTTCCTGCCACGCACCTGGTCACGCAAGCTGTCTGCTTACCCTTCCTTGGTAGCTTCACGTCACCCCTGGGTCACCTCTGCATTAATTATTAATTTTATTAATGCTGGCTGTGTCACCTTTGATGATCAAGCCCTGGAAGTCAGCATCACAACTGTCACACTGTAGTGACCAGAGCAGTCTCAAGCCTTCCAGGCTCAAGAGCAGGGAACATCCGTCCCAGGCTTCATGGAAGGAAAACAAAGTCACCATTTGGGGCATGGACAAGGGCAGGTGCCATTGCAGTTGTGTCTGGAGAATACAGTCTGCCCCATCCTCCCCTGTGACGTCCAGCAGGGGAACACACGGCCCTCCCTCTGTGGCTCCCATTCTGCAGCTCTATAGAACCCCAAATCTCATCAGCCTCGCTCTATCTCCAAATCCACCGCCCCACCTGCCCAGTCCTTCAGGGATGTCCTCTGGGCTCTCGGGCACCTGGTGACACCTCCCAGATGGCTCCTGTCACTTCCTTTTGGCCCATGCATTTGGAAAACCATCTTCCCCACAGACCATTGCGTCCTGAAGAACGCAGCCAGTTTGGTCAGGCTTGAAGGCTTGTGCTGCTTCCTGCAAGAATGAAGGGTTTTAGGCTGCAAGAACTAAGAGTTTCCAGGTTTCAGAGCTCTGGACAAAGCCTAAACTTCAGCTGCGTTAATTGAATAATAATGTAGGTGGTGACACAGTACTTGCTGGTTGGACACTATCAAAGATCGGTTTGTTCTTGGTGCTAGGTGTTAAGGAGTTCAGAAAAAGGCAGCGGTTTGTCTAGGAAAAGGGAATGATGAGAGTGCAAAATTCAAAACCCAAAACAGTAGAAATGAATGTTTCTAGAAACTGGATGAGTAACCTGGAAAACATTTAGATGAATCCCAGAGAACCAAACCTGAAGCAGAGCTGAAAGTCACTTATTTCATTGGCTAAACCGAGCATGGTGGCACACACCTGCAAATCCAGCACTCTGAGACGGTGAGGCAGGAAGATTGCAAGTTCAAGATCAGCCTAGGTGACTTAACAAGACTCAAAAAAGTGGAGGCTTGGGTGGAGAGTGATGTAGCTCAGTGTGGAGGCCCTGTGTTCAGTGTCTGGTACCAAAAGAAAACAAAGCCTAAGCACTAAGGTGGCCACAAATCAAAGTAAGTAAAAAAAATGTGTTCAAAACCAGACCTCTCAGATTGTGCGCAGGGCTGTTTGCAAGAACCTAAGTCTGCTGCTCCTGGCTCATGGGCATATTTAGCAGATTCTGGAGACGCGTGTGGAGGACACAGAGCTTCTCTGCACAAGGGAAGGCAGAGGGGGGATCTGCTGAGGACCGTGTGTGCTTTGCTCTCAGGTCACATCAGAGTCATTTCTTCTGAAGATATTCTAACTCACACCCTGTTCTCATCAATGCAAAAGCCATACATGCCTATTCCTGTCCCACCCAAATGATAAAGGGGTTCAGAGACTGTTGAGAACATGATACACTTACGGTCTCCTCACCAGCCCAGTGGGCTTCAGCCACATTTAAATTACACCTTCCACCCATCTGTCTACCATGCTCATCAGAGCAGAAGTGTTTGAACAAGTTGAAAAGTGAAAGAAAAAAAAAAAAAGAAAAAAGCTGGGTACAGTGACACACATCTGTAATAGCACGCTGGGGAAGCTGAGGCAGGAACGTCGCAGGTTTGAGCCCAGCCTGGGCAACTGAGTGACTTAGTAAGATCCTGTCTCAAAGTTTTTTAAAAACCTAAAAAGGACTGAGATGTAGCTCAGTGCAAAGGGCCCCGGGGTCAATCCTTAGGAATGAGGCGGGGGGGGGGGGTTGTGTGAGAAACTTCAGGCGCTGTTCTTGGCATCAGGCAGCTGTTTGGCTATAGCTCCTGGTGCCTTGCTAAGAGGTAATCTGAGTGTCCCCTAGGAAGGCAGCGTTACCTCAGTTCTGCGGCTGGGCATCCTGGCCTGTGTCTCGTTGCCCTGGAAGCCTGTCCTTCCCCTGAGTGCTCCCCTGGCTGCCAGGTGCCTCCGTCACTCACAGCTCATGCTGTTGCTGACTGCTTTCGGTGCTCAGGTCACCGGGCTTGCCTGGGTGCCCGGCTGCTTGGCTTCTGAGTGTCTCAGTCTAGGCCACTTCTAGAGCCCCAGCCACTGTGGCGCTGCAGGGAGAGGCATCTGATCCTGTGGTGTGTGCGACACCGGCTGCTGGGACCGCAGTCTTAGCGCCCATCCCAGGCCCGGGTGTGAGGGAGAGTCCAGGCTTCACCCTTCCGGATTGAGCTCCTGCTGTACTGGTTTCTCTTTGTGTTCCCTGTCGTGGAACAATGACACCACCCATGGCCGGAGTTTGGGTTGGCTCAGAGCATGCCAAGAACATTGTTCCCACTGTGGAGGACAGGCTGGGGCCTTGCTGTCCCACGATTGTCCCTCCCAGCCTCGATCAGCATCTGCCTCCTCCTGCGGGGCTCCTGGGAGCCTTTAGGAAACCAGACACTATTGGTCGTATTTGCCTTACGTGTTTAAAGCAAATGCAAACACTGCATTTCTCTTTGTATTCTCTGAACATTGAGCGTGTACACTGACCCTACAAGCCAGTGAACCCTTTGCTGTTATTTAGTCAATGGTTCAGTCCATCATAAACACTTACTGGGTGCCTGTCCAGACAGCTCCAGGCACTATTCTAGGAAATGGGGATATCAAAGCAGTAATATTGGTCCTAAAATCATCATCATCATCATCATTATCATCATAATTCTACCTTTTCTGAAACAGGGTCTCAAAATGTATCCCAGGCTGACCTTGAACCCTCTATGTAGGGCAGGTTGGCCTCAGACGTTGGGTGTTTGCTTAGCGCTCTGCCACCTTTTTGAAAGCCATCAGCATCTACGACTGGGGGCCTCTGTGGGTGGCAGAGCGTTGGTGAACCTCCGCGTGCGCAGTGTGAGTCGGCGCCAGGAGCAGGAACTCTGCGCAAAGCTTGGCCAGCCGCAGTCGTCTAGTCCCTGAGAGCCGCATGTGGGCTTTGGTGTGCTCGAATGAACTCAGCCCTGCGCTTTTTTGAATGGGAGTTATGCTCACCAACAGCGGGGAGCGCTTTTGGAGTCACCACCGAGGAATGCACCCCGCTGTTTTCCATGGCCTCTGACTGAGATAACACAGTGTGGCCTTCCGGGTGGAGGGTGTGTTGTAGCGGGTGCGTGTGGGGAGCAGCATCAGGTCTTTTCAAGGCCGTGAGAACTGCTGGTCCTGGACCAGTAAGTGCGCGGATGGATCAGTGCATGCAGAGCACCTCAGCCCCAGGCCCGTCTGCCCACGTGAACATCTCCCGCCTCCCTTTACAGGTGCACAGTGCAGTGTGCTTTGGGGCGGGACATCAGGTGGAGAGTGTGTATCTTCATCAGTTCAAAGTCTGGACTTGCCAGGAAGAGATGCTTCCTACTTACACACAGTTTAGCACACCGTTTAGCAGACTTTTGGTTTTTAAACTGATGTGCCCTCTGAGCAATACCATGCCTTGATTTTGCAGGAAATGAGAGTTCGTGGAGCCACAGAGGGGAAGACTAGGAACAGATGTGGCCTTTCAGAATCACTGTTATTTTTCACCTCCTGTGAACAGAACTTGTGTTAAGCTTTAACTATAGAATGAATCATTTTAAAATAGACCTTTTTATTTGTTTGTTCAACATGGCAAATTTACCAGACAAAGTTGTACACATAGGTGATACCAGAGACTTGGGAGCTGAGGTAAGAGGATCACAAGTTCAAGGCCAGCCTGGGCCACTTAGCAAGACTTAGCAATGTTTGGTCTCAAAATGAAAAATCGAAAGGGCTGGACATGCAAGTGCAGTGCAAAGGCCCTTAATGGTCCAGGCCCCAGTACCATAAATAGTAAACTTATGACATTGAATATTCAAACTTTCAAGCTTGCCAACTCCTGCCCCATCAGAATCCATTACCACAGAGAAGCAGCGGTGTTGGTGGTCACCCGGTTCCCGTTGCCAGGGCGTTGCTGGGCACAGGTAGGAAGGGCCCAGGCTTGGGGTCCTGAGTGCTCCGCTGCCATGTCTACCGCTCTTGCTTTGTCTCACATCGGGCAATTGCAGTGGCCTGCATTCGCCAGGTCTGGCTTCCGCCTCTATCCCTGAAGACCAGAGCTGTCTCTTTCTATTGCTGATATTTTTAGGGGAATCTCATTTAGATCAAGTGCCCAGGATAACGACAGCTTTGGTGGACATCACTGGGTGGGAGTTTGTGTCTGCAGCCATGCTGATCCAGCGTAGACCACTTGCTCATCTGCAGGAGCTGATTCCTTTCCCCAACCCAAAGCCGCCTGCCTTGTACATACAGGATGCGATCAAGGGTTCGTTCTCCTAGGAAGTCCTTTCCAGTGCTGACCCCGCCTGGCTGCCCATGATCCCCATGCAAACACTGACTTGTTTGCTTGCCACAGCCAGACTTGGAGTGCCCCAAGGTCAAGGACTGTGTGGATTCTTGCTTCCCCAGCACACAGATAGATTAAGGCCTGCCTCCCAATTGGAGCTACATAAATCTTAAAATGCGGGCCACCTGTAAGGGAGAGACCTGCACGTGACTCTCGGATAGCCTTCCCTGCAGACCTCTGGGGCCTCTGGTTATTTGCTGAGGTTGGGTCAGGATTCCGGAGCCTTTGTGCTTTCTGCCTCTGTCTACAGAGGGGATGTCTCCAGCTATGAGTTACTCACCTTCTTACTGCCTCTGTCCTCAGTAAATGGTGCCCTTCTAAGCTGCAGTTCAGATGGGACGGGGTGGAAGCTGTGTGATCCTAAGCCAGGGCGCCAGCTCGATCCTCCCTCATTCGGTGGAGACTGTGGTGACCCTGGGGGTGTCCATGTGAAACCAGTAGAAAAAGAAGTGCTGGGTGTCCCTCCAGGTCCATGATGAAGGGCTACCTGTCACCTCACACCAGGAACAAGCAGTCCTCAAAGCCAACATAGTGGGTAACGGGAACTTGTGGGGCTGGGAAGCCACATCAGAATCCCCAGGAACAAGCCGGGCTTGGTGGCGCACGCCTGTAACCCCAGCACTCCAGAGGCTGAGGCAGGAAGATCACTGTGAGTTTGAGACCAGCCTGGGCCACACAGTGAGTTCAAAGCCAGCCTGAACTACATAGTGAGACCCTGTCTTAAATAAAGGAGGAGGAGGAGAAGTAACCCCAGGAACCTTAAGGCATAGCAGCCCACAGAAGCTGGGAACATGTGTCTCTGTGTATCAGAACTGCTGGGGAAGATTTTTTTTTTTTTTTTTGACAATGCAGAAGGCTTCTTTCTCCAGTTGAAGGGCATGTAACGGTGATGCCCACCAGCCCTCACCGGTGTGTGGGGCACGATGCCCTGAATTCAGCTGCAGGATACCACTCATTCTCACTCTCTTTGGCTATCTGGGTTTCCAACACTTGCACTGTTCTGAGGCTTTTATGTCCAGATCAAGACCTAACTAATATTTTAGAAAAAAAAAATTGGAGTAGTAACAACTCTCAGGAAGCTCTAATCTGAGCCAGAGGGGACATCAGGAGCCAGCTTCAAGCTGCAGACTGTGAGTAGGGGCTGTCCCCTACATTGCCCCATTACCAGAGTCACTTTGTGGCTTTAATTATTAGGGAAACTGAGGCAAGTCTAGCTGGTCTCAATCTGTAAGACAGCATTTTGACAGTTTTGTCCTGCAAGGGAATTACTTACCTGTAGGTTGAGGGGCAGGGTGAAAGTTTGGAGCGTAGGGTATTTTGAGGGTGGAGTTACAGTCTGTGTTACTGTACTGGTGGATACATGATATTTTGCATCTGTCAGAACCTGTAGAGCTGTATACTACAAGCCGGATGTTGTGGTATACACCTGTAATTCCAGTTCTCAGGAGGCTGAAGCAGGAGAATCCAGCAAGTTCCAGGTCAGACTGGGCTACATAGTTAGTTCAAGGCCAACCTGAACTATATGGTGAAACTGTCTAAAAAAAAAAAAGAAAGAAAAAAGAAACAGCTGTACAATACAGAGTGAATGAATGATGTCGTGATGTAAATGATGGACTTTTGTTAACAATAGCAATATTGGTTCATTGCTTATAACAAGGCACCACGTTAATGTAAAAAAATGTTAATAGGTCAATCTTTGGGGGCAAATAAAGGAGCTTTGTATGATTTTTAGTTTTCTTGTAAAGCTTCAAAATGCTCTAAAAAATTAAGTCTATTGTGCATTTATTTCTGTGGTGCTGGGGGATGAACCCAGGGTCTGGTGCACACTAGGCAAGCACCGAGCTACACAGCCCTCTATTTGGTTGTTGTTGTTGTTGTTTTAGGTCAGGGTTTGCTTAGAGCCCCCTGCAGATGCCCTGCATATCTGTGAAGCCAGGGCCCGGAAACATGGATTTTTCTTAGAGTCCCCTGATGACTCCAGTGTGCTCCGAGTTCTGAGGCTTCCTGGATATCAGACTGTCCTCTTTCACCCGGGCTGGGTTGTGCCAAGAAGGAGCTTAAAGGGGCTTTGTCTGGGGAGCTGTCTGCTGTGTGTGAGGAGGTGTTTCATCTTTCAGCGGGTGAACAGAAAGCTTCCTGCGAGTGTGAGCAATATTCGCTGCGATCTCACTCTGACAGCTGAGCCACAATAAAGGGAATTCAGGCCAGACTGACTTCCAGCTGCCTCACTGTCCACTGCCCAAAGCCTGCAGCGAGTTCATGGGGCGCTGCCTGCACAGCTCCTGTTTTAAATAAGCATAATCGTGGATTTTAATGAATCAAAATTTACATAGGACTATTTAAGGAATAGTGATATAAGTGGGCTGGGGATCTAGCTCAGTGGCATAAGCACCTGCCTTGCAAGTGTGCGGTCATGAGTTCCATCCCTGGTACCGGAAAAAAAAAAAAAAAAAAAGGAATAGTGATATAAATGCACTATTGTTACAATCCCTGACTCTCTGTTGAAATATATATTCTATTATTACAGTTATGGCTTTTTGAAAACTAAAATTCTCAGGGCATTTTTATGTGTATGCCTCCTTAGATAAGGTAAAACTAAAACATCCTGGAAATTAGTGAGACATGAACTTCTGCTAGACTTGTGGAAAGTTGCCTTGCATTTGCCAAAGATTCATAGCCCCTGGTAGCAGTGTTTTACTGCTGTTTAGGAATTTTCCAGCCTGGCTTGTCACTCCTCATCCAGAAGTTTGACCAGAGTAAAACCCACCAGCAATCAGATCGTGTCTCTGTGCTGCCATTTGGGGTGACATATGAATTACAGCAGTGCTGTGTGTCACAGCTGAAGGTGATTCTAGCAGGCAGAAGTCTTACAGCGTGGAAGCCTTTGCAGGGCACATGGGAGGGACCCACTCAGCCGGATTGCACAGTGGCCCCGCTCTGGCAGAGGTGTTACTGCCAAGGGGCCTGGAGACCTGGGAGCCAACTCAAATCAGATGCAACTTTTGCGCCTGTAAAGATAGGGAGCTTAGTTTCTACTAGCTTTTCAGAGGGGTCCATCATCTCAAAAAAGGTGGGAACTTCTGCTTTAGTCAGTAGTCTCTAACCTCTTTGGGTTTGTATTTATTTTTAAGCAGCTTCCATGCCACGGAATTGGAATATTATTATGTATACTATGGAACATATGCAAAGCATAGGTATCGAAAAGAACATGATTCACAGTAAATAGAATTAGAAGAGCCTGAGTTTTGGGGGGGTTTTTTGTTTGTTTGTTTTTGCTTTTTTCTGGTGCCAGGAATTGAACTCACAACTTCACACTTGCCAGGCAAGTGCTTATGCTGCTGAGCTAAATCCCCAGTCCCAAGAACCTGAATTTTCACTCCTGTGGGTCATCTTGTGCTCCCCTGAAGAGACCACTGCCTGAGACCTGGGCTTCTCACTGTTGAATGTATATTCTGCCTCCCCAAGGAAGCTTGTGAAATCCAGATAGTGATTTGACAGATTTGGTACATCTGAGCTGCTTTCTTTCTCTCTTTTTTTTTAATCTGTACCAGGGATCGAACTCACGACTGCATGCTTGTAAGGCAGGTGCTTATGCTGCTGAGCTAAATCCCCAGCCCCCTTTCTTTCTTTCTTTCTTTCTTTCTTTCTTTCTTTCTTTCTTTCTTTCTTTCTTTCTTTCTTTCTGTACTGTACATTGAACCCAGGGCCTTTGTACTGAGCTGTCCCTTTTAAAATGTATGTATTTTAAGACAGAGTCTCACTAACTTGCACAGGCTGGCCTTGCTTTGCCGTCCTCCTACCTTGGCCTCCCAGAGTGCTGAGATTACAGGCAGGCACCGCCACACCCTGCTAGGATCACTCCATTTCTCAAAAGCTGCCAGGTGAAGCTGAAGCTGCTATCCATTGCTCATCCTTGGAGTGTCAAGTGGAGGGGGAGGTAAGTGTCAGGCCCCCTTTGTGTGCCTCCTTCTGTCTCGCAAGCTGCTCTTCCACACTTGGGTTTAGGAAGTAGAAACCATCAAAGTGTGTGACAGCAGTTTTCCCAGTGAGGTTCAAGAGACCCCTGGGGCCCCACAACTCTCCCTTAACTCCTAACTCAAACCCTGCCTTTTGCCATTGCTGCCTCTGTCACCAGAGCTGAGCCCTGGGCTGGTTAGCTTAGCAACCTCTTGGATGCTCCCCAGGGAGCTCTGCACTGGTGACTTGGGCCAGCCAGAGTGCACTGCAGACCTTCCAGCTGCCCTGCAATCAGCAGATCCAGTTGGGCTCTCCCGGTCAACTGGCTGCCTTCAGCCAGGACTCCAGGAGACGGAGGGAAAAGCAAAAAGGCCAGGGCAGACTCTGGCGCCCTTTGAGCAGTGACTGTTCCCAGTGCTCATGGCTCATGGCCACTGAAGAAACTTCCAGGCAGTGACAGCTGTTGGCTGCGGTCATGTTCTCTGCTCTGAGCCCAGGTGGCTCCACGGCCGCAGGTGGCTCCTCCAGTACTGAGTGACGAAGGGAAGATTTTGCTAGCCGTCCAAACTCAACTGCTCTGTGCTCTTAGAAGACGGGAGCGCGGTGACACCCTGAAGAACCGCCATCCTAGGGGGTCAGTGGAAAACAGTACAGACAGGTAGGAAGCAGCGGGGTTCGAAGTCCATGTGCTCCCCTCTGCCTCTGCTCCAGCAGTTGTCAGAAGGGCTCCCCCAATGGCGGTAATGAAAGCCAAGGAAATAAGGGTCAGTGTTGGAAGCTCTGGCCACTAAGGCATAGCCATGAAAGGTGAGAGTGTTCCTCACCCACCCTGTCCCGGGTGTCTGGATCACAAGGGTCGTCCAGTCCGGGTCACTCATAGTTGGTCCTGTAACCACAGGGTGACCCCGCTTACCTTGAACTTTCTCTCCAGCGGCTGCCGTTGGTTTTGCCGTTTGGTCTCATGTCAATGTGGGGCGGCTTCTAATTAACAAAAATCATCACGTTCTCTGGTCAGAATACACCTTTACCCCACTGTAGAATAAACGAGACTGCACGGTCGGTAGGATGCAGGCTGCGTCTCTGGATTGGCGGTGTGGGGTGAGAGGGTTTGCTAGATCAAATCTGCCACATTTGCCTCGACATCCGTGTCCGAAAGCCCTCTCAGGACAGAGTGCTGTGCAAAGTGAAATTCTAACACTCCATCTGTATTTTAGCGCTCTCGTTTTCCAATTAGCCCTGGAAAATCGGACCCATGTTTCCCCATCGTGCTTTGCATCTCCTTCCTCCCCAGGCCAGTGTAGCAGCTGCTTCTCTTTGGTGAGCGTCGGGTGCTTCAAAGGGCTTTAGCAGCTTTGCTAGACTCGCTGCTCCTGTGTCCTGCTATGACCCAGAGTGAGGCTTTTTCATCTGACTTCTAAGGGGCCCTGGACTAAAAGGATCCTTTTACAGGTTCGTCTAGAAACTCCATTTACATCCTAATAAACTCAGAGCGACTCAGTGTCCTGCCGTGCTGTACCCAGGCAGAGGGGACACTGTGCAAACACATGTCACCAGGGGGTTGGATGTTGCTGAAATGTGTGGTGACACGGGCTTTTCATCAGCCCCCGTCAGTATTTTCAAGCTCATGCAACAGAGTATGTGTTAATATGTACGCTCATGTAGTCATGTTGATATTGGCAAAAGGTACTAGAGATGCCTGTTTGATTTCATTTTGCTTTGCTGTGTCCGTGTTTAAAGCAAAACTGTGTCCCAAAAGTACAGACAGGTTGACATGTCTTTGAAGAAGAGTGGTCAACTAGGATTGATTAGGTATTTTTTCTTTATACTTTTCATTGCTTGCCTCTGAGGGGTTTTTATTTTGCAGGGGGAGTTCTTTTTAATGTCACACTGTTTTAGACAGCAATCTGGTACATATTTCTTTCCCTTCCTGTTCACTCTAAGCTCTCCCAATTCTGAGCAGAGGTGATTTCTTTTGAGATTAGTGGCAGTTGGTGTGTGTGTGTTGTGTGTGTGTGTGTAAGGAATTGTGAGTGTCGTGAGACTCACCTTTCCCTACCTCCACGGGTGACTCACACACCCTGTTTCACCAGGTTCCATACTGTTGCATCATTACCAAGGACAGATCTGTTTACTGAATCTCGAGCTAAGGCTCCTGTGTATTTGTCCTAACAGGTCCTAGTGGATTCCAGAGCTTCTTCATAGTTAGTGTCAGTTCTGGGCCTATTCTGTAGAAAGTTACTTGTAATAGGTACATTGGCTTTATGCGTCTGTCTTGGCTAGAACGGATGAGGGTTACCCTACAAGTCTGGCCATTCCCCACAGATCTGTGGTGACTCAGACAGGAATTCCAAGCGGTGTGTTCTAAAAAATCCTTAGAGGGAAGGATCCTGGAAAACAAGTTCATGAGGAAAGGGGCACAAAATGATGGATGTGTGGAGAAGTCCCTGTTCCCTTTGCAGTGGAAGCTGGAGCCAGTCGGCAGGCACACCGCCCAGCACTCCTCTCACCTCCCTGGCCTGTAAGCGAGGTGCCAACCCGCCTGCCATCTGTGCATTTCCTGATGGTGGTCAGGGTCCTGCAGCCCATATCTTGTCCGTATTCCCAGTCTGCTAGCTACAGTGAACTGCTTTGACTGGTAAACTCCGGTACCACTTCAGGGCCAGCTTACACAGCCCTCCTCTGTGACACGTGTCTGGTGTGTCCTCGGAGCTTGTCGTATTTCATCTGCTATGACACTGTGTATGGAGTAGCAATTATTTGCATCTCTTAGTCCCTAGCAGATTTTGAGCTCTGTCAGGGTAAGAACTAAGTCTTTCATCCCTCCACCTCTAGCCTGGCACTGAACCCGGTGCCCAGTGTTTGTGGCATTGGCAAGGGGGTCCTGTGTCACTGTCCTTTGAAGTGATGGTGGCATCAGCAACTAGTAATTATGGCACCCTGCCCATGTTCTGGGCACCTGGCTCTGTCCACATGCATTTAACCACCCTGAGTTTAATCTGTATCACATTCGTTTTACAGGTGAGGAAACTGAACCTCAAAGACATTGCAGCCAAACATGACCAGGTTGGAATTTCAGATTCCAAACTTCCCACACTGCTGTCTTGGCATCGGGTTCTTTTCTCTCACCTGAGCAGTATACATAATTCACTTACTTCCTGCCCTGGGGATTGAACTCCAGGCCTTGTGTGTGCTAGACAAGCAACCCCAGCCCAGATATAACACTTACGAAGACTGAAAGCTGTTATTTACATGCTGCCTTTGGCCTGGTGTCCACCACTGGCTGGTTCCCATGAATGTGGTGTGGGTATGGCCATGCTCTGATCAGCAGGCGGCAGAGTGCCTATTTGAACTTAAGCCTCCTTAACTGCTTTACCTTCCTGACCCTGGTGCTCCAGGGCCACTCTTTGTCCCTTTAGCGGTGCAAAGGCTCCCACTCTCTCCATCCCAGAGGTCACTGGGGAAGCTTTGGGAGAAGGAAGTGATATAGGGGAATGAAACTCCTGACCTACTATGTCTGGTACAAGTTCGTGTTCTCTAAAATTGAAGAATGAATTTTAGGAACAATGGAGGAGGTTAAGAGCAGAATATATTTATTGAGAGAAAGAAAGCTTCTGTCAGAGAGAGACAGAAGAGGTCCTGAGTGGGTTGGCTGGGACTCCTGTCCTTTCCAGGGACTTTTATAGAGTAAATCATGTGGTGAGACAGGTTCAAGGTGGGGAAAGACTGGGAACTCACAAGGCAGATGTGCACAAGGTGGGACAGAACTATAGTTAGCCACTACGATTAATAGTTCAGGTAAAATCGATTACATTAGGGACAAATGGGGAAGCAGAGTCACTTAGAATGCAGGCTTCTTAGAGAGCTGTGAGTCTTCCCTAGGGGGTTGGAATGGTGACCCCAGGCTTCCTCAGGGTGATAAATAGCTATTTAGAATATCAGTCCTTAGGATATGGATACATTTGTTTGATCTTTTGTCTTGAGGCCTGGCCCACAGCAGGAGGTGTCTGTCCCCTCCACAGTTGCAAGGTATCTCGGCTTCTGCACTGGCTCCTTGGAGGACCTGGCCCAGTCTCACTGCCTATAATATTTCTAACTAACTCAGCTGCCTGCAACAGAAGCAGGGCCTCCACCACCCTAGCAGAACTTAGGGATAATGTGGGCCTCTTTCAGGGCAGGAGGAACTCACATGGCAAACACTGGGATGTTACTAGCTACTCCTCCGCCACCGTCGCTAATTGTTTATCTCCTTAAGGAGCAGGAGGGTGTGACCCTGGAGCTCAGGGACTAATCCTGATGGGCTGGTTCCTTTGCTGTGACCTGAGGACAAGTCATTTCTTGTCTGCCCAGTGTGAGGCTCCAGCCTCAGAGCTGAGCAGCTTCATCTGAAGTTTTGCTTTCTTTGGGGATTCACTTTGTTGGGTAGTCTATGTCCATGGTTCCGTAGCCGATCCCTGTCCAAATTTAGGTCCAACAGAAACTTACTTTTCACCGAGACTAGAAGAGTTACTTCAAAATACAAACTGAGATTTACAACTATTAGCATTGGTAGGTACTAATTTAGAAATAAATAAATATTTTTAAATTGGATTCTTGAAGATGAAGCAGGTCCAATGGCATCTGTCTCCAGTACTGTGCTATCTGCTGGGGAGAGACACACATAAAATCGATCTTAAAGTACATTGTGTAAAAATATGGTCACTGGGCATGTGGTACATAGCTAGGATCAAGGTACTCAGGAGGCTGAGACAGGAGGATTGCCATGAGATTGAAGCCAGCCTGGGGTGAGTTCAAGACCAACCTGAACTACTGAAGACCCTGTGTCCAAAAAATTTTTTCAAAATAAGGACCAGGACTCTAACTGAGCAGCAGAACACCTGCTTGCCAAGCACAAGGTCCTGAGCTCGATTGCTGATACCAAAATGCATAAATATAAAAATATATGTGTGTGTGTGTATATATGAATATATTTTTATAACCATCTGAGAAACAGTAAATACCTCCTTTTCCTGGCCCCTCTGCTTCTCTCCCAGACCCATGCCAGGGAGAAATTTATTTCCAGCTGGAATCACTGTCAGAGGAGCTGCACTGAGCTCCCTGGCCCATTGCAGAAGGCGGAAGACCTGGTCTCCACTTTGCCTTTCTGTCTTCTCTGCCACAGTCAGAATCCTCAGCAGCAGATCTGGGCCCATCCGGGGCTCTCCTGACCCCACTGGTTGTCATTTTTCAGGACACCACACTGCACCTGGTGTCCTGGTGTGGCCAGGCCGAAGGTGTGGAATCTGGCATTGAGCTCTGAGCCACTGGACTCTCTCCTGGGCCCTGGCAGAGAGCCGGGCTGGTGTCCATGGGTGCCCTCCACGCTCAGGTGCATGTAATTGCCCAGTCGTGTGTGTTGTTCTCCCAGCAATAAAACCCTGGCAGGGAAATGAAGGCTATAATTAGTTTGTTTATTCTTTGACAAGATCACCCCAGTTGAAAAACTTTTGTTTATCGAACTGGCTGGGCAGACTTGCTAAAGTCAAAATGTAACTGCCGTGCCTAATGGTCTGTTTGACTGTGTTCTGAAACTTGTGTTCTCCTTGAAAGGACGTTTAATCTCAAGAGTCCAACCTCTGGCAGAGACACAGCGTTTCAGGGGAGAGTTTTGTTATTTTTGTTTGTTTTTGCTTCCTTGCTCTTTGCTAGCTGTGGGATGGATGTGGGAGGTCACTGGTTTACCTTTCTTTAGTCACTAGGTCTGTTGACAGGGGTGGGGGGAATGGCTTGACAGACAGATGGAAAGATGAATGCATGATGGACACAGTGTTAGGCTTGCCTTGCTGTGTGTCTGTCTGTCTTTCTTTCTTTTTTTTTTTGGTACCAGGGATTGAATTCACAACCTTGCACTTGCCAGGCAAGTGCTTGCATCGCTGAACTAAAACCCTGGCTCTGTCTTTCTCTAGAGACAGGGTCTCTCTGTGTAGTTTGTTGTCCTTGAGCTTACCACGTAGCCCAGGCTGCTCTCAAACTCACAGCAATCCTCCTGCCTCAGCCTCTCGAGTGCTGAGATTATAGGTGTGCACCACCAAGCCTGGAATTGCTGTGTGTCTCGTTTGTCAAGTTTGCTAACATGTAAGAGGGAAAAACACTGTAATCACCATTCTCACAGCAAGTTTTTGATTAACCTTGTCCTGTGACTAAGTCTTGTGTTTTGTTCATCCGTGAGTTCGTTCACCCCACTTGAACAGTATAAGCACTGAGAATGCGCTGTGGATGTGGGATGGAGATTTGAACAAAATAAGGGTGCTCCCTGCTTTCCAGGAACTGTGAGAGAAGAGCATTAAAATACAATTACACAGCTAATTGCTTAACTATAGTTGTAATCAGCACTTTTCTATTTTACTTTTTATTGAGATATAATTTACATTCCACGAAACTCATTGTTTCATAATTATCAAACTTTTATTTCTACCAGAGACCTTTTTTTCTTTGAGGGGGAAGGTACTGGGAATGGAACTCATGACCTTGCCAGGCAAATGCCTATGCTACTGAGCTTCATCCCCAGCCCTAAGACTCACCCTTTCAAAATGTACAATTCAAGCTTCGTATGGTGGTGCAGGCCTGTAATCTCAGCACTCTGAGAGGCTGAGGCAGAAGGATGTCAAGTGGAGACTAGCTTGAGCAACTTAGCATTTTAGATCCTGACTCCAAATAATAAATTTTAGAAAGAATTGTGGATATAGTTGCATGTGAAGGCCCTGGGTTCAATTTTCAGTTTTGCAAATGAGAATAATAGTGATGATGCTAATAACAGTTAATGGTAATAATAAAGTGTACAACTCTGTAGTTTCAAGACAGAGTGCTTTTTTGCTTTACCATGGTACCTCTGGGTGCAGAATGCAATCTTCCCTACTGTTTTGTTTTGACTTACAGGAGATTTTTCATTATGCTGGCCTTGCATCATCCAGGGTCACTACTAGGGACACAGGGACACTCAGCTGGGACTGGAACTCCTGGAAGCTGCCCTGAGGGAAGGTCCCTTGAGCCCCACTGCACTCACACAAGGTGGCCCTGTGGGGCTTTCTTCCTCTCCCTCTCTTTGGCCACACTGGTGCTGGCAACCTCATAGGCTCTCAGGACTCTGCTTTTCTAAGAACAGATCCCCGGGGAGTCCCCGACCGACCGTGGATGGAGGAAACTGCAGTCTCTGAAAGCTTGAGGACTTAGCTCTGCAACTCTGTCCGGAAGATGGTGACGCTGGGGCTTTTTGCAGTGTATCACTGGACCTGTGATATAAAATGCAGTGCTTCCGGATACCTTGCAGGGTGGCTCTGAGGGACCCATGCACGGACTGAAGGGACCTGAGTTTGCTTTCCAGCTCTTCCCAGGTTGTACTTTGCTGACTCCTCCATTCTCTTAGGGAGATAAAGATAAAAGCCCAGTCAGCCTCCTTTAGGAGATGCGGAGCAAGGGGGCAAGGAGGTGGGGAGACGGGAGGTGCAGTGGCTTCTGGAGGGGCTGGGCTGTCAGGGACAGTTCCAGAGTCCTGTGGAAGGCAGCTTTGGGGGGCCACCAGGAGATCCAAGGAAGAGCACGGTAGCGTCAGGGTTGCTCAGAGACTGTGCATGGCTTTGTTAGTGCGTGTTTGCAGTACTCTTCTGCATATGTAATTACATTCATCATAGGGAGCTTATTCTTTGGAGTCATATGTGAGAAACCATGGGATGTTTAAACTTGTGAGTCTGATTTATTTCATTTAACATGACAGTCTTGAGGTGCATCCATTTTCCTACACTGACTCAACTTTTTATTTTTGTCTTTTTGAGACAGGGTCTCGTTATGCAGTTCAGGCTGGCCTTGAGCTCACTTTGTAACCCAGGCTGGTCTGGAACTCACAACTATCCTCCTGCCTCAGCCTCCTGAGTGCTGGGATTACAGGCATGAGCCACCACACCTGGCTCAATTTTATCTTTCTTTATGGCTGAGTAGCACCACATCCATCATGTAAATACCACATTTCCATTGCATCTGACGATGCTCACAGACTTTTGTGACAAACCCTTAAGATATCAGCGCCAAAGGTGAAATTTAGCCCTGTAACTGCTTCAAAACCATGACAACCACAAAGTGCCTGCTATTTGCCAGGTGTAGTGTCACACATCTACAATCCCAGCATCCTGGGAGGCTGAGGCAGGATGATCACAAGTTCTAGCACAACCTGGGCAACTTAGCAACTTGATAATACCCTGCCTCAAAATAAAAAATACAAAACTGCATTGGGTAGCAGTTTTCCTGGGGCTGTGATTGGTGGAAGAACCTCGGGGAACCCTCAGTGCTTTCCCCTCAGAGCCCAAGATGCCCATGCAGGGCTCCTGGACGCAAGGGACAGGGCTGTGTGCGGCTGCTCCTGCCCATGCGTGTTCTCACCCTCTCCTCTTTTCACAGGTACATGACTGATGGGGGACTTGGCCTCTACACGCGTCGTCTGAACCGGCTCCCGGACGGGATGGCCGTGGTGCGCGAGACCCTGCAGCGAAACACCTCCCTGGGCCTCGGTGACGCTGACAGGTGAGCCGGCGCTGCTCCCCAGTGCTTGGCTGAATTGAGCAGCTGAGAAATTCAGGCCATGCTGTTGGGAGAGTGGATCGCGGGTTACCTCTGGGTTCAGGAGGAGGCCGCTGCGGCTTCCCACCCCGCTGCTGTGTATAGTGCAGGTTTGGACCGCAAGGGCTTGGGCAGGCCGGGCGGGGGAGTTTCTCTTGTTGTTTTGGCTGTTGCCACGGGCTCTTTACCAGTGCGGCGGGCCCCAGGGGGCTGCTTCACTTCCTCTCTCATTAGTCAGCTTTCTAGGCATTGCACCTCCCAACACACATGCGGGAAGGAGTCCTGGCCTTCCTGAGCCACCTTTACCCTGGCTCTCCTGTTGCCTGGTCCTCGTAGGGGGCCGGGCTTAAGGATGCAAGTCTACAGCACATGCTGGATGGCAGACACCAGGCAGTGGACAGCTTCAGTGTTATCACAGTGGGATAAGAAAAGAGGGCCTTGGGCACATTGTGTTCAAGAAAGGAGACTGTTTGGCTCCAGATTTACAGTCCTTACTCTGACATTTGATTCTGTGACCTGGAGCAACCCCTATCGGAGGATCTGAACTGTCCGACTTCCAAGATCCCTTCCAGCCCTGGCGTGCTCTGTTTCTGGATTCCCGAACTTATTTCTAAAGTGGGCTGAAGGGCTAAGGGTGTAGCTCAGATGCCCCTTGGCATGCTTGACCTCTTTCCACTTGTGAGTTGATGAGACGAAACATGAAAATTAGATGTGTGCTGAGTGGTTTGAAATGACCGTGTGCTTTCAGGGTGTTCACGCTGGTGTCAGAAAGCCAAGTAGTGCCGGGATATAGCTCAGCCACACAGCACCTGTTTGGCAAGCGCAAGATCCTGAGTTCAATTCCCAATACAAAAAGAAAAAAAGTGAATGAAAAACAGAAAGCTGAGTAGTAGGGTAAGGTCAACTTCCTGCTGCTCTCCTCGCAGGACCTGCTTTTCATGAAGAGCCAGGGGACATCTGTGGCTCTTGGCTTCAGAGACACAGGCAGCCTGCTAGAGACAGACCTTAGCATCACACCCAGAAAAGGAATTTGCTGGAAAGGAATCTTCTCATTCCATGCCTGCGGAAGGCTAGAGAACTTGGGCTGGTGCCACGAGGCCTGGATTTGTCCTCAGGAAGTATTGGCTTGAGAATTTCATAAAAACACATACTATTTGAGAACTCTTCTTCCTAAGGCTTCAACTCACCAAAACAAAAACCTTTGTAGTAAATACTATGGGGAAGGGATCAGTTGCTACATCGCCCCCACGGGAGAGTGCTGACTTGCTGTATTATTTTGCTAGTCTGTGTCTCCTGTAATCACCCAGTTGGTTAGGAAATCTATTAGCCTAAGTGTGAGCCTTCCAAGGTACCTCTCCTCTGTTAGCCAAAGAGGTGGGCAGTGTAATGCTGCATTACAGGGTGAGTGGAATTATTGTGGATTACAGCCGGGCTCGATGGAAGACATAGGGATGAGGTTGGAAAGATGGATAAGATTTGTATATTTGAACCAAATGGACAATAATATTCTCTTTTTCACACACACACACACACACATGCCCATGCTCAGGCATGATCATCTGAGATGGAATTGTTAACCAACTACAATTTGAAGGAAAAACTCAAGTGACCTTTGAAAAACATAGAGTAATAATTATAATTTTCTTCCAGTTTTATGTAAGTTCAACCTTTTTAGATGGAGAACTATTTTACCTTGTTCTAACATATGCTAAAAGTCTTTAATCTCCAAAATTATAGTGATCAGATCATAGTAAGGTTTCCCCTTTGGCTCAGTTGAAATAGTAGTGTGTCTGTTTCTATAACATTCTCTATGGAAATGTCTTACAAAAACTATACCCGAGATAAATGTTATACAAAATGGGAGCTGCTAATAGTAGCACAGGAAATAATTTTAGATAGCAGATATAGAAATATTCATATATATATATATATATGTATATATCTTAATTTATAATATTGTTGCTGGGCGCAGTGGCACACACCTATAATCCCAGCACTCAGGAGGCTGAGGCGAAAGAATCATTACAAGTTGGAGACCAACCTGGGCTACAAAGTGAGCCCAAAGCCAGCTTGAACTGCATAATGAGACCCTGTCTTAAAGAGACAAAGAAAAACACAAAAATTATAATATTGTCTTTTAAACTTACAACTAGCACATCAGAACCATAGTTTCACAAATGCTGCTTAAGGCAAGGCTCGTGTAGGGTGGATGTAAAATACCAAGGAGGAATATCACAGCTAGTGAATGTGCAAGTAGCTGTAATTTGGGTGATACTGTTCTTGCCACTGAAATTGGAAATACATCCTTTACACATTTTAAATTAGACAAGTAACCAGAATTCTTTCCTTTTAACCTGAAAATAAAGGAGGTCTCAAAACTAAGCTATTTCTAAGAAGTTCTATATAAAAAGAAAGCCCGATACTTAGCTCCATGCAGAAGCAATAGAATTCTGCAAAAAAAAAAAAAAAATAGGGAAAGTACTGAGAGATGAGACCAGGAGAACATGCATAAGAAAGGCAGAAATCGTTAGTCCCAGAGGTGCAGGGCAGGAGGACATAGCTGCTCCCCATAAAGGCCGCTGAACTCACAGACGGACCATGGCTATTCCAGCCGGATATAGCTGGGGTCTCTTTTGGGTTATTAAAAGCAACTGATAGCAGTGTGTCCCTTCAGAGCCCGGGAGATAGAGGCCATGTCAGTTGGTGAGCCTCGCATGTCACCAGCCAGCTTCTGAGAAATAGTAAATGAAGATAGCAAATTTGAAATGCCAGATCTGCCCTTGATCTCCCGTCACTCTTCAGCATGGCCACCCCAGCTCTTTTCCCCTCCCCTCTCCACAGCAATCAGGGGCTGCCTCCAGCAAACCACAGCCAGCCAGAGGAGAAGGGAGGATCAAAAGGAGCGGTAGAGGGGGCTTGTGACTCCTCATAAATCCCAGATAACAGGCCAATGAAGGGCATTTTGGGAGGAGAAGAAATGTGACAAGCAGGGCTGAGAGACACAGGGGCGCACAGTGAATGGGTCGGGGAACTCTGGCCAGCTCCTGCCTGCACTGTCGCCCCCGCTCCCATAGCTCCAGCAGGCTGTTCTGGAGCTCCAGCGAGAATGCTCTGGGAAATTTCCACCTGTGGGTCACTTTCCTGTCACTCCAAAGCATCCCTGTGCCCATCAGTCTTTACCTACCTTGTGTCCTAGCACAGGATGGGTCCGGGCAGGGACTGGGTCCCCCTGTGTGGCACCTCAAACTCAGCTGCTCATCACTGAGAGTCCAGGAAGACTGAGATCAGGCTGGGTGTGGGACGAGGCAGGAGAATTTTGCAATGACTTGGTAACTGAACTGCAGTGGCTTTTATGTACTGGGGTGGTGGAACCCTATTACTTCAGACTTCCCAGAGAGCGAAGAACAAAGGCCAGGTGGTACAAAGTTGTTCTGAGACTGGAGCGAAATGCAAATCCCCCTCCTGCATCACTGGAGCACAACAAACAGAAATGAGGGACTTATTTCCTTCATGTGACAAGAGTTTGGTGGCCTTTCTGAAAAGGGGCATGTGGGGCCCTTTCAATTATGAGTTCAGAGTCACTGGACAGACTTTTCTGCCAGCACTGAGGCCCAGTCTGCCACTGAAAACCACCCAAGTTTCAGCTTGGGTCGGGAGGCTGCTCCTGGGGTGAGTCCCACAGTACAAGGATGTAACTATGCAACCTGGTATTTGAGCAGCCTGCCAAACCCAGTCCTCTGTCCTCGCCAAGAGTGTCACAAGAGCTCCTAGAGCCCAGGCACCGCTTGGCTTTGTGATTAAAAAAAAACAAAACAAAGCAGCCCTCCTGGCACAGAGCAGCACATTCATGGATTCAGGCCCGAAGAGTTTAATCCAGGCTGGGGGTGCCCAGCCCACAGACATAATGGGTGGGGAGCCCTGACCAAGGGGTAGGTCCCCATGGCAGGTTTTTCTTAGGACTGGGCACTGCTGGGCAATGATTTCCCAAGGGAGAAGAAATGTCTCCCCTTGCCCTCCACACCAAGCCTATGAAAGATATGATGATCACCCCCAAATGCCTCTGAAACCCATGGCTATGCCAGATTATGTGGCAAGGGGGAGCTGGGGTGGCTTCTCAGCTGATGCTCAGATAGGGAGACCATCCTGGCTTATCCAGCCTGGCCCCCGAGATCACAAGGCTCTTAAAAAGGGACGAGGGAAGCAGAAGACAGGTTAGAGTGACATCAGGTGTGAAGGACCTGATACTAGTCTTAGAGACAAGGAAGAAGACTGCAGCCAGAGAATCCAGGTGACCTCAGAAACAAACGCAGCCCTGCTGACACTGCCTCTGGCCCCCAGAGCCATGGCAGAACTAGGAATCAAAGCAGGGTTACTGCTTTGCACCAGTCTGTGTATCGTAGTCAAAAATGAAAAAATCCTGGATCAGACAGCTACAAAAGCAGGAAGAGTTGCCCATGTCCTGATGGATTGCTGCAGAGCAGGAACTGTGCTGAGCATCTTACAGATACTAATTCTTGGTGTCTGGCCCTGGGTCTTTGAGGGGTCACAGTGTCAGACCCCCCATAGACTTAAAGCAGAGGGGCTCAGAGAGTCTGAGCAGACTCACCCAGGGGTACACAGATAACAGGTATCCAAGCGGGGATGCAAACCAAGACCTATCAGGCACAGACCTTATCCTTACCCTCAATTGCTCTAATGATCCGAACCCTAATTGACACACTCAAATGAGCTCATAGTCACTAAAGATACAAGCAACACCAGAGTGGCTGCAAAGATGAAGTCAGTGCAATGAGGGATCACACAGAGCAACTTCCTTTGGGAGACAAGGAATATTTCTCAGCCCGTGTCTGCCCAGATATTTGCCTGTGGACACTGCAGATGGCTTTGTCTTCCTCCTTGTCCCATTAGTGACCTCAGATCTCCAGCAAAAGTTTCTTTGTGCTTGAGAGGGGTAGATTTCTGCTTGATCTTCTTACAAGGTCAGAGTATGGTTGCCTGTCTGTGAATTCTTACTGACTGCAATTTGGTGTTGTTGCTTGGAGGAGTTTACAATTTCAAGATCTTGAATCAAAGTGGGTGCTTCCTTTCAGAGATCTAGGAAAGCCAGGGCCACCAGAATCTGCAGAAGTGCACCAGTCAGCCAGAATGGTCTTGGCTTGCCACTGTTTGGCCTCTGTTGTGTTTCAGGAGTTTGTCTGCCTGGAGCTTGGGGGGCAGCAGGGCCCCTGTCTTGGTTACTTCTTTCCTTGTTGTTGAGACAAAATATCTGATGCCCAACATGAAGGAAGGAAAGGTTATTTCTTATAGTTTTGGAGGTTTTAGTCCATATTCAGCTGCCTCCAAGGCAGGATAGCATGGCTGAGGGGCAGCCATTCATGGTGGCCCCAAACAACAGGAGTTGAAGGGCAGAAAAGGTGCCTTCTTCCCACCCTTACACTGTATGTTGGCTCTGCCCCTGGGCGGGTACAGCACTCACATTGCCAGTCCCAGTGCTAGACAACAAACCAATCACAAACACTAGATTCAGTTGCCTCCGTGACTGCATGAGCTTGTGGGGGCCACCTAGACACAAACCATAACAGTCCCAGAGGCTTACCATCATTCTAGGAGGCCCCCAAAAGGCACCTTCCTGCCCCTTCCCAGCCTCCCTCTGCATACTGTGCTCCACCAGTCCCCTGCCACCAAGTAGAGCAAGGGAACCCCCCACTCTGTGAACACTAATCCATGTCTGGGTGCCAGTAGTTAGAGTGTATCGGGAATGCTTCTCTACACCCACGTCATGGCAGGGAGAAGTGCACCTCCACTGCCAAGTGTAACAGCCACTAGTCAACGTGGCTCTTTAATTGTCAATGAAAATGAACTAAAGTTACAAGTTTAGTTCCTTTGTCAGTCCAGCCACATTTCAAGCACTCGAACCTCCCAGGAGGCCTGTGGCTACCTTGTTGGACAGAGTGGATGTGGACCAGCTCTAAAAGCCCTCCTGGGCTGTGCTGTACACACATGCCAGTCACGTCACAGAAGGCAGCTGGACATACAGAGGAGAGAGACGTTTGCTGGAAAGATGCCTGATGCAGTTTTCGTCTCACAGGCAACTCAGAGAACTCCCTTGCGTTTGGAGCTTGTGCCTGTGAAATAAAGATGGCAGGGCTGGGGATGTGGCTCAGTGGTAGAGCCCTTGGCTGACACACACAAGGCCCTGGGTTTGATCCTCAGCACTGAAGAAAGAAAGAAAGAATCACAGGACCACTGTGAGGCTTTCGCAAAGGTGGCGAAAGGGTTTTGGGAGGCACCCGAGGTAAATGGTCTACCCTCTTCCTAGGTCTGTCATCCAGGGCAGTCTGAGCTCTGCCTCCCTGAAACTCACTTTTCTTCCGACTTAATTAACTTGTAATTAAGTTTTCTTCTTCCTCTAATGACTTCATACAATCAAAGAACAATTATAAATGAAAGGACTATCGCATTGGGACCAGGAAGAAATAGAAGTTAGGATGTAATGTGTAGGAAAAGGAGAAAATAGAGTATACAAATTAAAATGTGGTAAGCCAAGCAGGAGGGTCACAAGACTGAGTGCAGCCTGGGCATCATAGTGACTTAGCAGGAGTCTGTCTCAAAATCACAAACGGGCTCAGGATGTAGGTCCGTGAGAAGGCCCCATGTCCACGCTTAGTACATACCGTAAGAGGAAATTGAAAGCTCTCCCCTGGTTATGTCTTACCATTGTAATTCAGTGTTGAGCTTCCTGGCTGCCCAAGTGAGAAGGAAGTGTGTCTTGCTTTTATCCCCTACCGATCTTGTTCACGCCTCATGCTTGGTCTGTCAGGTGGCCTCCCTGTGCATACCCATTCTCTGTCTCTCTCCTGCTGGTATTTTCCTCTCCTTCTGTGTTTTCCTTGCCTCCTCCTCTTGAGTGCCCACCTCTCCCCGTGGTGCCCAACAGTGTCCAGGAGGCTTTTCTGAGTCCTGTATTCGAGGCTTAGATTCTCCTCGGAGCAAAGCACTGTCTCCAGCAGCCTGACATCCCCTCCCCTCCCCTCCCCTTCCCTCCCCTCCGCTCTCCTCTGCCGCCTGCATGCAGCAAGCAGAGACACGAGGAGACGCTTCACAGCTCGCAAAGGGGCTCAGGGGCAGCTGCATGTCAGTGGTAACAGGGTAATAATTACAGCATTGGCCTTTCCTGGGGTTGCTTTTCTTCTGGTGCCCTGGGCTTCCTTTTTCAAGTCAGTGCTACTGCCTGTGGGATCCTTGGGCAGGGCCCACCTGGGCTGCACAGGGGGGAGTGCCGACAGGAAGCCAACCATCTGCACCTTAAACCACAGGGGAATTGTGGGGGTGATGCAGAGAGGGAGAAGTAACCGCCTGCAGTGTAGCGGATCTCCTGCTAATCCTGGAAAGAAGCTGGGGAGGCCCCCTGGGACGCCCCTACTCTCTGAGGCTGCCCAGGCTCATAACTTCCTCCCACAGTTTCGTTACAGGAGAGTAGCCCAGCTGGGTGGAGAACGTAGCACACCCCCAAGAGCATCTTCTCCTGGGGCACCTTCTCAATAGTTGCTTAGAGGGCGTTGGCAGAGTTTAAGTGTGGACGGAAAGATGTGGAGCAATATGAAAGCCAAAAGGGGGGGCCAGAGAGAAGAGTCCAGTGGGAACTGTTCTTCTGTGTGCACTCCTTCAGCATAGGCCCCAGGCACTGTCAGAATGCGTCCTGCGACAGAAAGTGGCGTCCCATGTTTTGTAATCCAGCCATGCACCCTTGACTTACCGACTCGCAAGGGCTGGTTGTAATTCAAGTTGTGTGTAAGTCAAGACCATTCTTCTTGAAAGAAATAATGGAAATAAAAAAAAAAAAAACAGAAATAAAAAATGTTTAAAAAGGAAATAATGGAAATACCCATAACATATTCTGAACCTCCCAAAGCCCTGAACTGACCTTTTCACAATCAAAAGGATTGTATAATGTGTATCATTTACCAGAAACACCACTAACTTTCCGCATATATTGCTCACCATTCAAGCTGATGTCCTTAGCTTGCAGGAAGAGAGGACGAAGTGGAAGGTGTGTACTGTTTGGAAGGAGAGTCCCTTCCATGGGAACATCAGGAATTGGTCCCTGGTGTCCTCTCCTTGGGAGACCCTGCAGCCCACTAGGACCTGATTCTGGCTCACTTGGTCTCAACCTTTTCAGAACTAACACCTGGTCTAAGGTTGTCTGCTTCTGTCTTTTCTTTAACACTGTTCTTTCCATTGTGATTGCTTTCTTTCCCTTCCCTTCCTTCCTTAGCTTCTTTCCTAGCTTTTTTGGGGCCATGGTTTTTTTGTTGTTGTTGTTTTTGGGGGGGGGTTTTGGTACCAGGGATTGAACTCACGACCTCACGCTTGCCAGGCAGACGCTTACACCAATGAGCTAAATCCCCAGCCCCTCCAGGGACATTTTGATAACAGTAATCATAGTGATTATTTTAGAGTACTGACCAAAATCACATCCATAGACACTTGCATCTGGGCTCAGACCGACATGTACTTACATATGCTTTTCTGGCATCTTGAGTCTTTGTTTACAATCACATAAGTGGCCACTACTTGGCTCGTAACTCAAGACTTTGGCTGTAAATTACAAAATTCTAGTCATAATCCAGGTTATGCAGGTGTTCAGCAGGTCGTAACTTGAGAGTTCACTGCGTCTGAAAAGTCCTTGTATCAGTTAGGCTAAGTAGGTTATACTGCATAACAAATGACCCCAAAGTCTACCCTCACTGTGTGGCCACTGTGGACCTGGAAAGCAATGTTGCACCTCATTTTTACTCTGGACCCAGGTACCAGAGGGTCACCACTTAGAGCACTGACAACTCCATCATGGGGAGAAAGAGAACATAGCAAATCACACACTATTTCCTAAAGCTTCTACCCGGAAGTGACCCCTCGAACTGCCACATACTTGGCATTGGCCACAGGAAGCCCTTAAATACACAGGAGAAGAAAAGTACAGTTCTACCATGTGCTGAAAGGAAAACAGAGGACACCTGGTGAACCGTACCTGGGCCTACTGCTGTTTTATTGCATAAGAGTGACAGCCTAGGCTCACTGTTCCCATACCCCTGTCATTTCACCAAAGCTGTGTCATGCAGGTGACCACACGTTCCCTGTGCACCTCTCAAATACCAGCACCACAGCACCCCATCTGCCTCCATGGCCTCTAGTAGCTCCTCTGGGTAGAAAGAGGGAGCAGGTATAGTTGCCTTTTCAGTAGATGAGGAATCTGATAGCCAAATTGGTTAAAGAATTTCTTATTCAATGTCCTGGGTCAGCTAAGTCTGTCAGCGAAGCACTGACTGAGTTTTGATAAGTGACAACTTAGAGAAAACACTAATGATTTCTTAGTTACTGGGCACGTGCAGTGCTCTGTAAAGGCTCAGGTCCACGCAGAGATGAGAGGACTTGGTCTCTGTGCTTGAGAAATATGCAGTCAGGCAGAGGAGACAGAAACTTAAGGAAGCCCTGGGATGCTGTGTGCTAGAGATGTTTGCCGTGTGCTGTGGGATATTCGTGGTCCAGCGCTGGGCACTTGCTGCTATCCTAATAAAACACAGATTTATTTGGTTTTTTTCTCAGCAATGATTAAAAGCATCCTTTGGAAACATTACCCAAATGTCAAGCAGGCCACCTTATCTCTTTATCCATGTGGCATTTCTTTTTGTTTTCTCTAATGTCCTTTGTCACCTTCAAAGATCAGACTGGCCATGATTGCTGTTGCTGAAATTCATATCCGACTGGAATAAGCCTTGTGCATGAGGCGGTCCTGATGCTGGTCCCTGCAGAGCTGTCCCTAGTTCGGTGTGAGCTCTATCCTGTCCCCCTGTACACCCAGACTTTCTTCCCCAGACCACGTTTGCGTGCAGATGTATTTTCCCAGTCTGCCTCTCCTAAATCACTTCTGTCGCATGGAAGCTTTCAGTGCCAAGGCTGGGGCTACTCAGCCATTACTTATAACCCTCTCACTTTGCCAGTGAAGAAATCAAGATTGCCAGTGACCCAACGATGATCGCTTGTGCTCCAGGTGCCAGGGAGCAAGGCCACCTCCATGTGGGTTTGGAGAGCATGAGCTCTAAGAAACCCTGCACAGGCGGCAGACAACGAGCGTGAAGTGGGGATAATGCCTGAACCGCACAGTAAGGGAAAGCACACGCTCAGAGCCGTGAGACCTTGTGCTAGACCTGGCCGTGCCTCCAGTGAGTATCCCAGGGGAGATGCTTGTCCTGCCTGCACCCCTGCTTGCTTGGGGTGGGCTTTAGGGTGTCCAAGCTCCTGGGAGCAAGAAGGCAAAGTTCACAGAATATCATCCTTGCAGGGCAGGGATTCCACGTATCCATCTCCTCTCATAGTCACAGTGACGTGTGTCACCCTGTGCTGGTGTTTCAGTTAGGAGAAGGTGCTTGCCCAAGGCACCCTGGGATCCAGACATGAGCGGTGCTGCGGCCACCTTGCTGGGGGCCCCTAGTTAGTACAAGGCTATCTCTTCTGGGAGAGGAGGCCTCCAGGTGCCACTCTCTGAAGAGTTTGGGAGGCCAGTGGGGGTGCTGTGGATGGCAGGTACAGAGGAATGCCGAGCAGACAGACCAGAAGGGGATCTTCAGGGGAAGTGTGGGAAGGACAGCATCGTGGGTGGCAGTGCTGGCCCTAGGAGCTGTGTGCCAATGTGGAAGAAATCTGTTGTCACACACTGCAATGGATTCACCAAAAATTTTATTAAGACTTTGAATTGTAGTTTTATTTTCATTGAGGTTATAAAGGCTCCATTGTCATCTGTCCCAAAAAGCTGTCATGGAGCCACTGAGTGATTGGCATGCATCTATCTAGGGCCTGGCACCAAAGATCCCTGCCTCTGGTTTGCTGACACTTAGGGCAATCTCCTTCCTTTTCGGGTTCCATTTTTTTCCACTTGGGAGCTCTGTGAACATTAGCCCTATTTGCTGGTCACTCTAGGGCCAGTCTCCGCTGTGCCCCAGGAAGTCCTTCCCCTCACCTCAGAAGACTTGGGGATGCTCTCAGCTGCCACTGTAATGTTGTTCTCTTAAGAAGGTGTAGCTGTTCTGTTGCTGGCGAAAGCTTCTGACATGTGCAAAGCTTCTGACATGTGCATGTCCTGTTGATCACCCCAGTTGCCCTTTGGGGTCTGCCTTCAGCTGTCCCCTGATGGGCGTGGCTTCTGCTGTAGACCCCTGTGGTGGACACTGACCCTGAGTGCTCCAATTGCAGCTCTGCAGGTCCCCCACCCTGCTCTCCTGTTTATGGGCCTCATTAATCCCTGGTGCTCAGTGAGGTACAATGGCCTGAAATGAGATCTGAAGAGGGACTCTGACACCTTGTTGCAAGATGGTGTGGAGGAGATTAAATGAGGACTGGGGGCCGAGAGGTGGTTGCAGGGCTCAGTGGCTCCAGCCCTCAGCTCATGGATGCCATTATCGCCTCTCCCCATGGCTCACCCTGAGATGTGGGGAAAGGGACTCACAGCCGTACCGCCTCTCCTTGGCTACTTACTTGGGTTGTCTGGACCTGGTTTGTGGGTTCCTCACGAGTAGGCAGCAGTTGAAGCCCTGGTAATGAATGTATGCAGCAGAATCCCGCCCGGCGCGCTGTGGTTCGGGGGGACTCTGGTGGGGTTGCCTTTTACTGAGTGCAGAAGCCTCTTTGGATGCCCAGCAATAGCTGAGCACTGCGTGGGGAGTTGAGGGTGGATCTCCAGGGCCTGTGGAGGGAAGGCCTCATTTTCCCATTGTCAGCATGGTAGTGATTCTGGGGACGTCAGAGACAAATGTTCCTTGGGGCCTGCTGACACTCCCCCATAGAACCAAGTGACTTGCTTGGAGTTACTCAGGCAGTAGGTAGCCAAGCTGGGATTCCAGCGAGGTCTGCCTGACCCCAAAGCCAGTCTTATATCCAGATGCCCTGCTGCCTGTCTCTAAAAGGGGAAGACAGGACATGGGGGTCAGTCCACAGGGTGGGCTGTCTCTCAGGACAGTCAGGAATACTCTCCCCGCTCTCTCCCTCTCAGGGTGCCCGACAGACTCTAGGACAGGCTCCTCCCCACACCCTCACCCAGGTGATGTCCACGCAGGGTCCCGGTCCCCTGTGCTGCACTCTCAAGTAGCACTAAGCACGCCTTTGAGATTGTGGGCTGCTGGGTGCCCTCTTCCCTTCTAGGCAGAGAGGGAGGGACCGGAATGGTACTGTTGTTCTTCTCAGCTTTCTCAGGCTTGCAGGGAGCCTGGCACCTGGTGCAAGAGATGTTTGCTATGTATTTAATTAGTGGGTGGATGCTAATAGGATAATAAATAAGATGGACTGAATACTTAGCTTCTCTCCCCTTTTACCATCCAGTTCCCTGGCAATTCTTGACATGCACTCTTCAAACCATCTCCAAGTCTCTCTCTCTCTCTCTCTCTCTCTCTCTCTCTCTCTCTCTCTCTCTCTCTCTCCCCCTGCCTGCCTGCCTGCCTGCCTGGAACTTTGCTTCCCTGTGTTTCTACCACATCTAGACTAGTCTACAATGTCAGCATGGGCTCCCAGGAAGGCACATGGTAGCCCCTGCCTACCTCTCTGGCCTTACTCCCCCTGCCTCCTCCCCAGCATGTCTTTCTACAGCTCCTCACCCATCCTCCTGCCCTTCAGGGCCTTGCGCCCACTGTTCCCTCTGCCAGGGACGTGCTTCCACCTCGTTCCTTCTGTCTGGAAGAGGCCAGCTCATTGTCCTGGTGTCCACTCCAGCAGCCTCAGAAAGGCTGTCCCTGGCTGTTTTCTTTTTACTTCATTCATTTCACATCGCTTGTTTCCTCCTGTGTTAATTTTCCCTTGCTTCTCTGTTTCGTCTCCCTCCCAGACTGTGAACATCAGTAACACCAAAGCCAGGGCAGTTCTGTGTGTGGGTGAACCCCCTCTCCTGGCACAGCAGCTGGCTCAGAGGCTCGGATCCTTATGTAGACCACGAATGAATGGATGGATGGATGGATGAATGAATGAATGAATGAATGAATGCCTTCACAGGGCTGATGTGCAGAGCATTTAAAACCAGCATGATGCATGCACTTACCAGCTAACCAGAACGGGGCTGTGACCCTCAGAACCGGACCTCCGTCCACTGTAAAGCACTCTTAGACCTGACAAATCCTCCCCAGTGCTATGGCTTGTGTGACTCACCGCTGGGTCCTCATCCAGTCCTTGGAAGCAGCCCCGGCCTCCCCTGCCTCCCTGAAACCCATTGAGGGAGTCCAGAAGCTTCCCTTGCTAGACACGGATGGGTTGGACCTAGCCAGATACCGGTTTCGGAAAAATTCTTTTACCCTGTGAGCCCCTTACTTTGGCTTTTCCCAGACATGTGCGAGAGGTCACTGGCTGGACCACAACCACCAGCTGTGGGTCCCAGGCCGGCCTGTGGGGCTGCTGTGAAGATGCCAAGCAGTGCCTGCACCCCACGAGTCCTCCCAGTCAGTGGCAGTGATTGTTAGTAATGGATTAGAATGCTTATTTCACAAGCATGAGACACTGAGCTTGTATCAGGAAGCCAGGGTTCGAATATGGGTCCTCTTAGCCCAGGTCCTTCTCTTCAGGATGCTGCTTTGGGGGAGTCTCACTCAGCTCTTGTCCTCCTCCTTCTATACTTTACAGAGTCTGGTGGGAGAAAAAGCAGAAGTTATTTAGGGCCCAAGGCCTCCCGGGGTACAGGGCAGAAGCCTAAGTCCTGGCAGGAGAGCGCACTCTTTGGAATCAGTGCCACATAACAATAGCAGAGGTGCAAGCCTGTGAAAATCCCCAGCGAAGTCTCCAAGCAGAACATGAAAGGGGTTTATGACCCTGTGGATTTGAACTTCTCTCCAAGCCAAGCTATAATTCAGCTCTGCCTTGGAAGTCAAGATCACAACCACAATTTGAGGGGGGCCTCAGTACTGGCGCTGATTAGGTTTCAAGGCACAAGCTATGGGGTGAAGCTGCTCCGGGAGGGGGAGGGTGGGGAGGGTGAAGTGAGGGGTGTCTGGCAGAGACCATTAGAAGAATTTGCTTCTCATCTCCAACAAAGGCCGGGAGGAAGCCAAGCTCTTAATGATCTGGAATAAAGGGGCAGCGGGCAAGGCTAGCACACAGGAGGGACTCCTGGAGGCCCCTGCCTACCTTGAATGTCCCTGCAGGAAGTCTGCAAGGGAGGCTTCTGTGCATAAGTGACATTTGTCATGCTAATGGACCAGCCTCTGTGCCACGGAGATCAGCTCCTCTAGGACTTCTGCTTGAGGCCCACTGAGAGCTGGGACTCCTGTGCTTCCCCCTCCTTGTCCAGAGCATGGCATGCCGTGCCTCTCCATGCTGCCTCTGCCACTGCTGGTACCATCCCTCTGCTTTCAGTGCCACTGCCCTGTTACTCAGCATGTCACTCCCAGCACGGCCCCTGACCCTCAAGGGCAGAGCTGACCCTGTGTGTCAGAGGCCTGTGGAAACTGGTGACTCAACAGCACAGAGGGCAAAGCTCTGCAAAGAACCGGCCCTCCCAGCGCAGCCCTGTCACACTAGTGTCCTGCCCACTTCACACCAGCACCCCGGGGCAGTGTGGGTCTGTGGCTTTGCTGTGACTTCCGCTCTGTTTTTGTTACACAAGGTTTAACAACAGGGATTATCTTATTGATCAAGGTTTCTAGGCCCTAATTTACTGGCTCTGACCCATAGGAGGTGCCTGGCCAGCACTTCAGGCAGTGAACCTCAGGTCTAGTGGGATAATAAGCTATGTCTCCACCACAGGCCACCGTAACCCCCTCATCTGCAGCACCCAGCAGGTCTTCAGTAAAAGTCAGAGCAGCCTCTTGAGCTGCTCTGCAGTGCAGCTGTCCCACCTGTCCTAATCCGTTTGAACTGCAGTGACAGAGTAGCATAGACCACGTGGCTTATAAGCACCAGGCATTCGGTCTCACGGTTCAGGAGACCTGAAGTCCCCAATCAGGGTGCCACTGTGGTTAGCGCTGGGGAGGGCCCTCTTCCAGGCTGCTGTCTTCTTGTTTCTTCCCTGGCAGAAACAGGGCAAGAGAGACTTCAGGTCCCTGTTAAAGGTCACTAATCTCATTCATAGAAACTCTGAACTCCTGTTCTAATCACCATCTGCGTTATTCTCCTTCCCATTATGGAACACAACACCAATATCCACAGCTTAAAGGTGGAAAGGTTTACTCTGGCTCACAGTTTCAGCCCATGGTCCGCTGGCTCCAAGGCAGGAATGTCATGGTGGAAGGGCCTGGTGGGGCAAAGCTCCTTGCTCCATGGTGGCTGGGAAGTGGAACAAGAGAAAAGTGCCAAAGCAGAACAAGTCAAGGACCCAATATGGTTCTCAAGACCATACCTGCATGACCCCTCCTCCACACACACACCATGAATATGCTCTACCAATCTGCAATGCTCTACCATATCAGGACCAATGGTCACACCTTCTAAAGGCCCAGCCTCCAGACACCACCACAGCCAGGATTAGATTTCCACATGAGTTTGGGGAGTACACAAACATTTAACTCATAACCCCTGCCATCGTGCCCTGGGAAAGCGTACTGGGGACCTGCTCTGTAAGAGGTGCTGTGCTAGCACTATGGGGACATGGGGGCTTTCTTTAAAGACACTAAAGCCCTCCCTCCACCTCAAAGATCAGGTCCTGAGTGGCTGAGGGATGGAGAACCTCTTTAGATGGGGTAGCAGAGCTTTCAGATTCAAAAGGCAGCCCAGGAGCTCTGTGGCATGGTCCGGACCAAAGGATGCCTGTGTGAGGTAGACTTTCAGCTCTCAGCTTGGCCTTGGGTGGCAAGGGGGAGTTCCAGGTAGCAGGAAGGGATGAGGGAAAGAGGAAAGCCAGGAGTTTTGTTGGCCGGGTCTGGCAATCCCACTGATGGCTGGCTGCTAGCTTGTCAGACCTTGGGTGCTCCACTGTGAGGCTAAAAGCATGGCCTCTAGCAGCCATCCTCCCTGTGCCCTGGGGAAATAATTTCTGTGTCAGAGGTCAGCCCTGTGGCCTTGGAGAGAAGCCTTCCCTAAACAGACTCTGACAGACAGGCAAATGGCCGAGATGCCCTGGGCCTCACAGTATTAGAACTGCCACCTCCTAATGATTAAACATTGTGCAAACACCCAGTGACCAAGGTGCCCCACCGTCAGTGGACTGTAAACCAGAGAGCGCAGTGGCCCACTGTTCAGCCAGTGGGGGAAAACCAGGCTTCAGACATGCCTTCCTTCCTAGGCAACGTGCCCTTCGGTCAGAGCGCAGGAAGCAGACCCAGAATTTTACTGCAATGAAGAGGACATCGGAGATGGGTGTGGTTGGCCCCTGAGGTCCCTGAGAGTGGAGAATAGAAAATGTCTGTCTCCTCATGCTAGGTACCTTAGATACACTGCACATTCTTTTATATCACAGCCTACCGAGTTCCATATTACAGATTGGGAACTAGACCTGGTACTAACTGAAGAGGCTGGACTCAAGAGAGATCTGTGTGATGGCCCTCCCCGTCTGCACACCTACCTCCGAGGAAAAGACCACTGCCCCCACCTTCAGATGACTTGAGGCCATTGTCTCAGAAGCTAGCTTGTTGGTCTGAGTCACGCAGCAAGGAAGGACCAGAGATAGGACTAGAACCTATGTCCCTGATCCTCCACTGCAAGCTCCCTTCTTTATCTCAAATGATGACACACTTCCTCAGCCTTGAGCCTTCCAGGGGTCAAGTGACTCAAGGTATTAGTTGTGGGACAGGCGTTGCCTCTGATTCTGTCTGTCTGTACTTCCCTCTTTCTCGTAAGAACCTGGGTGATGATGGAGCCTTTCCTGTTGTCCGCCATCTTGAATTATTGGGCTCTTCAACTCCTATTCCTTGGCAAGAAAACCACCCCTCCGTGGGGTTGTGTTTTCTAGATTCCAGTTCTGTTGTGCTCTTAATGATAATATCTAGTCATGATTAGAGAGTACCAAGGGCTCTGTGAGGCCAGGAGTGTTGGAAAGAAAAGGTGGAAGAGAATTCACCCAGTCTGAGCAAGCTCTCAGCCTGGCTCACTGGTGAGCCCTGGAGCCCCTGAGAGCTGGTCCAGAGCACCAGGACCCTGGGTTCCTGCAGCCATGGTGCTGCAGATGTGAGGCTCTGGTGCCATGCAGAAGGAGACCATCCAGTGCCAATGAGCACAAGGCCGTGGGCTCTGCCACTGGGTGGTTCTGAGGTTCTAGTCAGGTTACAGTTCATTCTTTTGCAGCTGCCTTCCAGGAGAGGATCCATTGTGCTGTTCTGGTAAATCACCCATCTGTGCCCTTCCTGCTGGCACTGAGAGGAGATAGCATCTCCACCCACTGGGTCCCTTTTCACATCACAAGCACTCAGCAGCATCACCCACTGCTTAGCTAGCTATCCCCCGTGATGTGTGCCACCAGACGTGTGCAGCTGGGTTTTTTTGTTTTTGTATTTGTCTTTGTTTTTGGTACCAGCGATCGAACTGATGCCCTTGCACTTGCCAGGCAGGCACTTGTGTCACTGAGTTATATCCCTGGCCTGAACCAAGGGCTTTTCACCTTCCTTTCTTTCTTTTTTTTTTTCCCAATGTTTCTTTTGATGTAAAACCTTGAACCCAAGGCAGCACAACACAGTGATGAAAAGCAGATATGTCCGGTAGGGTGGTACATGCCTATAATCCCAGCAATGTGGGAGGCTGAGGCAGGAGCAGTGCAAATCTGAGTCTCTCTTGGGCAATTTATTGATTTAGCAAGACCCGGTTTTTAAAGAAAAAAGCTGCAGTGGCTCAGTGCAAAGGCCCTGGGTTCAATATCCAGTACCAAAGGGCTAGGGCCAGCAAAGGCTGTGGGATAGGGCTCCACTCAAATCCCTGCTCAGCCCCTCACTAGCCAGGTGGATGACTTGGGTGAGTCAGCGCAGGCAGCGGGAGGCCCTTCTTGGTGGAGATGTGAGGCTTACTTACCTGTGGTAATCCCGATAAATGATAGCTCCTGTTCGGAAGGAAGTTTCAGCTCCAAACCAGGCAGGAACTGAAGCAAGCGCCTGCCTCCCGATCCCCCCTCCCCCGGCTCTCTCCTAGCTTGCTGATAACAGACCCCCACCCACCTCTGCCTTAACGCTTTACACGCCACGGCCTGGCAGTGCCCATCACATCATCTGAGTTCAATAAAGCATACCATTTCTGCTCGGCTCTGACCATTCTTTAAAAACAGAACGAGCAGAGAATGATCCCCACGTAGAATGGGAGAGCTTTTCAAGGATGAGAGGAACATGGGGGACAAGAAGCCCACGTTTCTGAGCCCTGCACTGTGCCACGCAGCTAGCTGAGGTCTAAGTGTTTTGCTTGGTTGCATCCCTCTGAACTCTTGCAAAGTGGGTGTGGCCTTTAGTGTTCCTGTTAGGAAACTGAACTGAGGCTCAGAGACACAAAATTGCCTGAGGTCAGACACGAGGAGAAGCTGGGCTGAGGATAACAGTTCCAGCAGCTGCAGCGGTAGTGGTAATAGTGGTCGTGACAGCAGTTGGAGTATTAATAGTAGCGGCCGCAGCATCGGTAGTAATAGTACTATAGTACCAGCAACCAACATCCATGCGGGACACATTTTGAGGTCAGCATTTTACCTACCTTTACTCACTTAAATGTAGATATCTGGATTTTAAATACAAGGTACCCAAATAGAAAGAGGCTAAATAATTTGTGTATAGTTGGAGGTAGAGCTGGGACTAGAACTCTTGGTCTCCAAAGATGATTTTCATTTTGTGTCCCAGAAAGCATTTAGAAGGACCTTAAAGAGAGTGAGCTTTCTCAGACAGGGTGAATACATCATAGAGGAAGGTGGTGGTGTTTCTTTTCTAGAAGGTTTTATAAAGAGTCTCGCTGAGCAAGGCATGGTACTGCAGATCTGGAATCCTGGGTACTCAAGAGGCTGAGGCAAGAGGATCACATGTTCAAGGCCTGCCTAGGCAGCTTAGCAACTTAGTGAGACCATGTCTCAAATTTTTTTTATTTTATTTTATTTTTTGCAGTACTGGGGATCAAACTCATGACCTTACACTTGCCAGACAGGCGCTTGTGCCACTGAGCTAAATCCCTGGCCCCATGTCTCAAATTTTTTTAAAAAAGGGTAGAATGTGCTTGGGATGTAGTTCAGTGTGAAGACTGTTTTACTGCAAAGGAAAAAGAAAATTCTTACCATTCATATGTGCCCAGGATGTGTGGTAGGAATTTCTCCTGGCACTGCAAGGCACAGCTGTGTGAGAGAAGCTTCAAGTTCCCCGGGGCCTGGGTCTCCACATTGATGAGGCTGGCTGTCTTTTGCTCTTCTGTGGAAAGGACATGCTAGCAGAGGCTGCCCCAGTCTCCATGGGCTCTCAGAGCGGATCCACATGCCACACGCCCGGGAAAAGACAGGTCTGAGAACCAAAACCGGCCCATGGAGAAATCAGTTCTCCTTGGAGTTAGATCAAGCTCATTAGCGGTCTGCACCGAGCCTGGTGTATGAACCCGGGGGTATACGCTCTGCAACAGCGTGCAGAACAGTCATACTGGGGGCACTGCGGTCACCGAGCTGCGGTGGCTTTGTGGTGACTTCCTACTTTCCTGGCGCCTCACCACAGCCCTTTGTGTCGTGGTGGTGTTCGAGGTTTGTAAAAATCCTGTATGGAGACGAGCAGTACTGCAGCTCACCATCTTGGGGGACGGCCAGCGTGTGGCCCGGGAGTATGACAGCGTGGAGACGGCCCTTGTCTTTCAGGACTCCGTCTAAGCTCAGATCAGGGAGGGCGCATGTGAGTCTTCCACCTGTGTATTCTATCTCTTTTCCTCTCTCACCTTTACTCTCCTCGACTGTTTCTTGGGATCCAAAACCTTCCAGGGAGCTTTCTTCTCCCTGGCAGCCAGCAGAGACGCAGGGCATAGGAGCCAAAGGGGACACCCACAGTCTTCAGCATGAGCCCAGGGCTCTGCTCGCAGAGACGGCGGGGGGGGGGGGGTCCTCTGGAAACCACCAGGGTGCTGATTTTTCTGCTGCTTCTGTCTTTGATCCGCTTGGCAGTTGAAAAGTGAAGTCCCTCAGATGTCTTTTCGGTCCCCCTTGTTGTTTTGCTTATATGAGAAACCATTTGCCCGGAATGGTGAGCGTGTGCCTGTCCGCGCTTCACCCCCTGGCCATCTGATAAATGTCCGGGCATAGCATAATGCTGGAAGCAGTTTACCTCACCTCACAGTGTTTTACTCACATAGAATGGATCCTTTTCCTGGACTGCTGACTGTTACTTCTTCGTGGTTTGTTTATTTATTTGTTTTTTGGGACTGGGACCAAACTCATGACCTCGAGCTTACCAGGCAAGCACTTGAACCACTGAGCTAAATCCCCAGCCTTCTTCTTGGTTTTTTAGAGATAGGGTCTCAGTATGTAATTCAGGCTGGTGTTAAACTCACTTTGTAGCCCATGCTGGCCTCAAGGTTACAGTGATGCTCCCGCCTCAGCGTCCTGAGTGCTGAGATCACAGGCCTGAGCCACCATGGCTGGCTACTTCTTCTTTTTTAATAAGTGAGATCGCTGTTTACACTTCCTGTCACTTCCACCCTGTCCAGCCTCTTTTTTGTCCCTTTTGTAGTGTTCACTGACAAATGTACTTTCACATGCCCACCTGTCTGCACAGGTGTCCCTGGCTTTGGAAGTGGAACTTGGAATTCCGTGTCTGGAGAGGAGACATGGGGGAAAGCAAAGGTGTGTTTTAGGGGTTGGAGATGGAGGTCGAACCTGGAATCTACCACTAACCCTCCGCCCCGTGACCTTGGACGAGGTACTTCCTGTCCCACTGAGCTCCCCAGGGAATTCGGCCATCTGGTCCCTAAGTTTCTTTTCAGTTCTGAATAACTAGGGTAACTTCAGTTTAACTGATCCCCAGCCCGGTGTCACGTTGGGGATTCCCTGGTTGAAAGCGAAATGCAGGGAGACAGAGGCCTATTAAACTCGGTGTTGTCCAAACCAGGACCCTGAAGCATCTGGGATGGGTGAGCGGTGAGATAATGCGGTGACTTCCAACTTCCCTTGGGGTGGACGGAATAATCATTAAAAGGCTCAGCCTCTCCACGAGAGTGGGTAGATGTAAGCCACAGAGGGAGATTTCTGCATTGGGAGGCTGATCCCAGTGATTTTTCTCTGGCGTGGCTGCACCCCTGCCCCCATGGCTTCTCTAGAAGCAGTAGACATCTGCAGCTTCCCAGTTCCCTTCAGGATTAAGGTCTAACTCTGGACTGGATGTTGGGCTCCCTGTATTTCTTTCTTTCTTTTTTTTTTTAAATCAGTACCGGGAATCAAACTCACAACCGCGTGCTTGCAAGGCAGGCGCTTATGCCGCTGAGCTAAATCCCCAGCCTGGCTCCCTGTATTTCTAAGTCCTCCATCCCCTCTCTGCCACCACACCAAAGTGCACACCGTTCCTTGACACTCGTCCTGTCTCTTACCTCCTGGTCTCCTATCCTGTCCCTCCAGGGCTCACATTAGACCGCAGGTCACCCACTCTGGGAAGTCTGCTTTACCATCAAGGCCCAGATCAAGAATCTCTGCTTGTGGCTTCCATGAGCTCCTCCCAATCATAAAGCCAAACACATGGTGTGATGTCTGCTACCAGAATCCCTTCGCTATACAAGCTGGAAGACAAGGATGCTTGATACCCTGGGGTCCTCAGTCCCCAGACTGAAAGAAGAACCCCCTCAAATAGACCAGCTCCAGCTCACTGCCCAGGCACCTTCTCCACAAACTCCAGACCTCCCCAGGGATGGGGCTCAGCGGCACCGCGCCTGCCTGGCAAGCGTAAGGTCCTGAGTTCGATTCCTGGTACAGAAAAAAAAAAACCCAAAACACAGCCTTCTCTGCTCTGGAACATTTCACCTCTGACGCCATACCATCCTCTGCTAACTGGAAGGCATCTTTTCTCTTGAAACACTTTCTGTGATCTTCTAAGAAACAGTGGGGGAAATGGAATTTGTTTTGCAGACATCTGGTTTAAGCCTCATTTAGAAGACTGTCCATGAGAAAGCTTACATGCAATGGCTTAAGCCACCACACAGGGTGCCTGCCGTGCAAATTGGGGGCTCAACCACAGGGGTCCCCTCCCCTCCTCCTTGGAGTCTGATTCGACCTTTGCATCCCAGATGCACTCCTAAGATGCATGCAGCAGGCTCTCATTTGAATTTTAATTTGTGAATTTTGAAACCCAAACCTGCCTTCTGCCTTTTGGATGCCAGCAACATTAAAAGCATCCTTGGATTCTGCAGAAAGGATTTGAGTCCTTAAGATGAGTCCAGCCTCGGCCTTTATCAGAATGCAGACATGCCTCTCATTACTACTAATTGCCGCCCTGCGGCTGAGGGGGGCAGGCTCCACCCTCCCAGATCTGTGACCCACAGCCTGTATTATAGCACAGGCTCCATGGATGCATTACAGTCTTTCAGGCAGCTGTTCCTTAGGTAAATTAATACCTGAGGGTCTTTTTCCTCCTCTAGGAAACTCAGAACTGTAGCAGGCTTTCATGTAAGGCTGCGCAAAGCTTATTTGAACGAGATTGCTATTTGGAAGCCCTAATAAAACACCTTTAAGGATAGTGACAGTAATTCCCTTAATCCACTAAACTTCCTGACATTTTAACTACACGGATTGCTCCCAGTGAAATCAGGCTTTCCCATCTCTCCCTTGTCTTCCTCTCCCCAGCCCTGCTTGCCTAATAGCCCTCTTCAGGACGAAGGTGTTAGGTGTAAATTCCTTCTCACTTTTAGGCTACCAAAGTAGTAAAAGACCAGGAAACAATGAGGTACTTGCACTGGACGTTTTGACCTAGTCTGACCCACAGCCCCGTGTGTGTGTGTGTGTGTGTGTGTGTGTGTGTGTGTGTGTGTGTGTGAGTTAGGAATGGAACCCAGGGCCTTGCACATGTTAGCAGCTCCTCTGCCTCTGAGCTACACCCTTAGCCTTTCACCCCACTTTAGAAATAAGTTGCGGTGACTTTTTATTTTTGATCAACGCTTAGGATTTGAAAACAAAATTGTGATTTTCTTCCTTATTGGGAAAAAAAAACCCTAAACATATGTTTTCTTTAAAAACATAGAGCAGACACATAAACAGACAGCAGGGAGAAGAGAAAGGTCATCCGTTATATGAAGCAGAGATTCACTGTTCACTTCTTGGTGCTTTCCAGAGTCTCTTGTGTTCCTCTTATCACTGACACACTTTATTTTTAAAAGACTGAGCATTTCTTGGCCGCAGACTGAGCCACACACTGTTCTACACGCCTTACATGTTTTGATTTATGGGAGGTTTATTCATCTCTAGAAGTCAGATCCCGCTGTAGAGATGAGAGTCAGATACCTGGGTCTGAACCCAGGGAGTATGTGTCTCTTTAGTCCTTCATTTTAACCACTATACTGTGCCGTCCTCTGAGCAGGGAGGCGGGTATTTCAATATCTCCGTTTGTAGTTAGATCCTATAGCAGAAACCTCTTTTTATATCGGGATTCACTTGCGTAGTTTTAGTGGTCACTCAGTGTTCCATTTTCCAGAGAAGCCGTAGTCTGAAGGACACGTTCCCTCCTGGTGGATGTGCAGGGTATTCCATTCCTTTTGTTCTTAGAAACAACAATGCAAAGACCATTCTTGGAGCTTGCTGTGTGCTCGCTACTGTGGGCTGTCCATAAAGCCTGCATTCTATATTTTCCTTACAATCCTGACACCCGTGCCATGATGCTTTTGAAACTCTATAGTCTCGAGTGAGTATGTGCTGGCTACTGGGGATGGGGCTGCCCTGAACCATTCACACCCCTTTTGCATGCATCCTCCATTGTCTCTGGGGCTGGGCTTCAGTGGAGATTGATTAAAGAATGCAGTTTCTGTCTAGGCCCAGCTAGCTGCTTGCAGCTGAACCTCCAAACTTAGCATCAATTTGCACTGCACTTGGAATGGAATGAGAATTTTTTTTATCTTTCTCTCTGAACTTAAACAAAAATACAGAACTAGAAACTAGCATGATGTTACCTACTCATGGAGTGACCCACTCTTCTAGACAGAGAGAAAAAGGGGGACAAAAGGAGGCCAGGGGTTAGGTAGTCCACGTGCTCTAAGACTCTGCCAGTGGAGTGGCGTCAGTGAGATCAGAATTGTCCCCAGTTTGCTGAGTGCCAGGCTCATGGCAAAAGTTCACAGGTGGTTAAGATTGCTTTTAAACAGATTGCCTAAGTCCTAATGGTACTGTGGCCTTAAACAAGTTCCTGAGCTCACTTCTGCCCTATAAGTTGGGGTAATGATGTCTACTGCTTAGGGATGTCAAAAAGATAAAACAAGACCGAAGAAACTAGCACAGTACTGGCATGGCAGGATCTTTAAAATTACCCAGATGTGACTGCTGTATGAGAAAGGCAGACCAGCGTCCAAATTTGGGTCTTAGCCACCAAAGCTATCAGCAGCTGATCTCTCTGAGTGATAGGTTATTTAGAAGCTGGAAATAATAAAACCTATATTACCAGGGTAGGAAGAGGTTTATTTCTTACTGGGGATCAAACCTAGGGACACTCTACCCATGGGCCATTCCACCAGCCCTGTTCATTGATTTTTTTTCCTATCTATTTGCTTAAAAACAACATCTTGCTAAGTTCCCTAGGGTAGCTCTGAACCCATGATCCTCTTGTCTCAGTCTCCCAAAATGCTGGGATTGCAAGCGTGCGCCACTGTGCCCAGCTGGCATGATGAGCTTATATATCAACATTGTCCCTGGCACACACTGGTTTTGATACCAGAAGCAAAATTTGTAGGTATCCCCTACATGCCAGGCACCTGCTCTGCCTCTCTTCCCCATTCAAAACTGGTTTTCTCTTGGAGATTAAGGAGCAAATAGAAGGAGTTTAATTCTTAACCAGTCTGTAACTTTTCAGCTAGCTTCCCCGCTAGGCAAATACCTAGAATGACTTGGGCTCTTGGCCAAACTTTTTTTCTTCCTCTTTCGACTTAGACAAAGTTGTGGTTTAGAGATTGTGGAAGATTTTGTGAACCTATTTTATAGTTGCTGTAAACTCCACAGGAAACAATGAAATACCAAAGCTAAGGTCCTGAACAGGTTTTCCTAGAAAAGAAGCTTTTACCTCATGGTGTTGCAGGAGGGTTCTGAGAGATTAGGTGTTTCCAGTGTTTGACAGATAGTGCCTGGCACCTAGATAGTGTGCAGGTGAAATCAGGGCTGTCACTAGCAGCGGATGGATGGATAGTAAGGCAAATTCACGGGGAGATGGAGTCTTTTGAAAAGCAGTTTCACCGAAGACCTATGGGTATAGACTTCATGCTTGGAGGAATCGGGGGGCCAGCCTGCCCACTGAGCAGACCGGTCATCTGAGAGCCCCAGGCAGGAAGCAATGCTGCCAGTCAATGCAGTGACAGACAAGGCTAAGAGTGTCCCCAAGTCTTGTCCTAGTGTTCTCTCCTCAGCTCCATGGTGCACCCCTGCATGGTGGAGGTGCCAGATGGGGTCCAGCGCAGGAGCAGACATGAGACCAGAAACCCCAAACCGTGGGCACAAGTCACAGTCTGCTCGGGGCTCCCCTAATAAGCACCCCAAGTTTCCTTTCCAATTTTTCTCCTCTCATGAAGCTTCTCACCCCTCAACCCCAGCCCACCTTTGTGTCTCCCTGATTATCTCATCCTACAGGGAAGCCTCAAAGGTATGTCCTCAGGGCTGTAGCCCCCCGGGGAAAAAGCCAGAGGATAACTTTGGGGCACTGCACTCTTTATCCATCTGTCTTAACAGAGGTGACAGTTGAGATGCAGAAATAAAAATGTGACATTCACATTCTTCCTGCGCACCCCCAACAGCAGGATAAAATACAAACGCTGATCGCCAGTGATGTTCTTTTAAATCTCTTTAATTTTTTGTAGTTTCAAAGGCCTCATTGCTGTGTGGATTTGCCTCTTTGGGATTTTCTGTGTTTTCCTGTGAACAGCAATGTTTCCTATCATGGGGGAAGATAGAGGAAGGACTAAGCTGCAAATTGTCCCTTGAAATCTGCTGAACTTTCCTCTTCTACTGCTGTTCCTTAAGGCCTTGAAAACAAGGGCAGAGGAATGTTTGCAGCCACTGTTGTCAGCCAGAGATGTTGGGGACACGGTTTGTTTTTTTTTTCTCTTTTTGAGATAGGATCTCATTATGCAGTTCAGGCTGACCTTGAACTTATTTGGTAGCCCAGGCTGGCCTTGAACTCATAGCAATCCTCCTGCCTCAGCCTCCAGAATGCTGGAATTACAGGTGTGCACTACCACACCCGATTCAGGCTTTGGGGTTTTATGGGATACTCTAGTTTTACCATTAGACGGCAGGCACACGTTTTAAAGCTTTCAACAGAATTGTCAGCTGTCAGCCATGTGAGCTTCCTTATACAAGCAGACTGAACAGAGATTTTTTTGACTTTATAGACAGTCATCTTTTCTCCTCTAATATAGTCTCAGAGGTTATATCATGGTTGGCAATGACTTATTTTGGTATTTATTTGATGGCCTGAAAACCACACATATCATACTCTAAGCTCCGTGAGAGGAAAGGGAGAGTTCTTTTCTCTTTTGTGTACCATAGACCTTATAGCACAATGCCTGGCATGTGGAAGTCCATACTTAGCCAATTTTTAAAGAAAACAGTCGCTGGAAATATAGTGGGAGCCATTACAACATGACATTTGGTAAAAGGGTGTATCTACTTTGGAGCAAGGCCAAAAGTATTCAAAGCTGCCAAAGAACTCTGTGATAACCTGCTAATAGCCCTGGCCCACTACATGTCTTCATGTCCTCTGTTGGCCCAGTGACCTGAGGTGTTCAGTCCTGGGAGTAGGACTCTGTCATGGAAACTGAACAGGATTTGGCTCTAGTCCATTGTGGGTTAGCGATGTGTGGCAAATCATCAATGTCCTCCAGGCCCATAGTTCTTTTTCTATAACATAAGCAACATAGTATACTTTGGAATAGTTCTGGCAGTTAAAAGAGATGAGACTTACAGGTAGTCAGTCTTAATTATGGTTATCACCAAGACTTAATTTTGGCCTCACATGTTCTTCATTGGAGATGCCACCATTTTGGAGTTCATGCCGCCATTTTGGACTTCATGCCACCAGTGGGCTCCTGTCAGCAAAGAGACTGGATGTTGGGCTGAGACCAAAAGGTTTGGATTTGTGCTTTTCAGGTGAAGGTGCTGGTACCCATGAAGGCACATTCTTCTGCCTCCTCTGCCCAAGGTTTTAATCATAAGCCTGTGGTTTCTGACCAGCATGGCAAGTGCCCAAACACAAAGAGCAGGTCGGTTACTCTGCCTGATGAATGGCGCCTTTTGTTTAGGGCTTAAGGAGTGTGTGTGCTTTCACGGGTGAGTACCCACAACTGTGGGCCTCAGACAATCTCAAGAATTAACCAACCGAAGGTATCAGAAACTGCAGCTCCGCAAGCAGAGCGAATGCAGAGTTTCACCTCTTCTCAGGCAGAGTAGAGAGGGGCCTATGGTCTGTGTAAATGTGAATAAAGTGGAAGTGGAGGTTCTGCCTAAGAACCTTGAAAGGAGGGGAGGACTTGCTCAGCCAAATGTCCTAACCCCCAGAGCAGAGTAGAGGAAACGAAAGAGGAAGCGGAGAGACACAGAGGCACCCTGGCTGTGTCTCCAGAGGTCTTGACTCTTTACTGGGATCAGTTGCTACTAACGGTTTGAGCTTCTCAGAGGAGACTTTTCTTGTCTCCTGACCCTGCCCCGTCTGCTTGCTAAACTTCCAAAACAGTGGCCACCTTTCCTCCGTCAGGACATCCGGCTCCCCTGTCCCCATCTCCTGCACTTGACTTCCCCTCATCTGTCCAGGAAACGTGGCTCCCCCTCTCTCCTGCTGGATTGCTGGCTCCCTGTCCCCTCCAGAATCAACCTTTAAATGTCCCTTCCTTGGAAAGGCCTTTCTTGGCCCTGCTATTTAAAGTAAATGCTTCCAGGGACTCTGACAGCACCTTGTTTATCTCAGTCATCACTTTCACCAGCCGGTCCCCAGGGGTTCCACTTGCTTGTTTTCCCATGTAAATAGCTCTATGAGAGCTCAGCCAATATTTTTTCTCACCCTTATATTCCCAATGCCCAGTCTAGTGTCTGGCACAGGGTTGACACTCGGTGATTTTTTTTAACCTCAAAGCTACCTAGTGTCTTATTTTTGTGGAAAATCATCAACTTACCAACTTGTATACTTGGAAGGTTTTGCTAGCGTTCTGGAATATGTTTTCTCCTCCTACTATCATACCCAGTACTAGTCCATGACCAGCATGGTGTGTGTGTGTGTGTGTGTGTGTGTGTGTGTGTGTGTGTGTGTGTTGCCGGAAATGGAACCCAGGGTTTCACCACACGTTAGGTGAGCTCTCTACCACAGAACTGCTCCTCAGACCACAGATCTCCTTACTCCTTATCTCCCCATTCTTGTTTGTTCTTCCACAGGGTTTTCCTTTCTTCCTCCCAGCCTCCCTCCTTCCTTTTTCTCTGTTTTGTTCATAGCAAGGCAGAGGTCTGTGAAGAGTCCCAAGACTGGTTCCCAGAAGGCAAAGCCATGGTCTCCTGTAAGGCTAGACCTTGTATCAACTCTCAAGCAGCTGCTTGTAACCTGGGGTTTATGGACAGGCTCTAAGGGGCCTGCAGATTTCCCCAAATTTGTAGTGAAATTTTTCTTTCTGTACCTTATTTCCTTTGGGGATGCAGCCCTGAGTTTCTGTCAGTCTCTGAAATGGGTCTGTGGCTGAATAAACCATGAGGAACCTTTGAGCTGAAGCCCCTGGAACATCCAGATTCCGCAGGGATCACAAGAAGACTCAGTTCCAGGTTGTCCCCCTGTTGTCACTTGGCCCTGACCCTCTCTCAGTGGCGCTTCAGGCACTGGGAGGATCGTTTGGAGCAGATGCAAACAGCAGTCCAGTCCTGTGGGAGGCATGGGAGAGGCCTAGGCTATAGGAGAGCGGGGAGGCAAAGATCTAACCATAGGTGGAAATCCTGGGGAGGTGACATTCTAAGCAACAGGGAGATGTGAAGAAGAGCATCCTGGCAGAAGGCAGCACTGGGCAGAGAAGGCGCCTGTTGGTGGGCCCTGGAAGTGAGAGCCATGAAGGACAGGGCTGGAGTGGCAGGCCAGGGGGATGGGACACAGATCCCATCTTCAGGCCTTCTAGGCTGAGGGATGTCACTCTGAGAAGCCTCCTGGGAAGCTGTTAGAGGAGGCTGAGGCAGGAGGATTGCCCCAAGTTCAAGGCCAATCTGATGCACAAAGTGAGAATCTGTTCTCAAAAATCCAAGAAAAAGAAAGATTGATCCATTGATCCATCACTATCCCTGCTTTGTAGAAGACAGAGCCTAACAGGGCAAGGAGAGAGAGAAGCCAGGCCATTGGGTGGTAGCTGTTTGCTGGTGAGGGATAATGTTGGCTTGGACCAGGGTCACCTTACTGGACTGGCTGCATAGTGACCAGGTTTGGTTTCATGGGAGGGACAGCAATGATGATTTGTTCCCGGATTGATTATACAGGAAACAAGAAAGAGCAAATTAGGATGACTAATGGGCAGTCAGTCATACATTGCCTTGAAGGAAGTGATGGCGCAGACGGATTGGCAGGTGGAAGTATTAATTTTGCATAAGGACAGATTTCAGGTGTATTGAATGCCCAAGACGGGGCCTAGGTAGAGATTACAGACCACAGAATGCTTTGTCTGTACCTGGTACTCGAAGTCATGATGAGGTCACCTAGAAAAAGACCAGGTAAAGATGCAGAGCAGGGGTTGGGGAGTAGAGCCTAGTAGCTCTGGAGGGGGTGAGCCACCGAGACTGCAAAGCCTTGCTGGAGTTATGGGGACCAGAATCTGGGCTGAAGCTGTACGGGAACATGAGAAGTACAGGCAGCTCCTGTGAGGAGTTTCCCTGTTATAGAGGCAGACCTGGCCACATGCATATTGCATAATCCGCTAAGGAACATGGGCGTGCAGGGCCAAGATTTAGTCTTCTGCCATGAGATAGGTGGTGTAGTTTGCACCTCGTGTGGCAGGAACAAGTGAAGACAGAGGAACTGATTACACTGAAGGAGGAGCCGTGTCTTCACTACCATGGTTTTGGCATCATACTCCTTCAAATAAGGAAAACAGCTTTTTAGATTCCTTTCAGAGGTTTTCTGTTTTCTGTCTTCATAAACTGTAGTCCCAGAATGAAGTTTTGTGCTACTTTTTGATACTAGGGTGGAGTTTATCAACTATACTCTGGCATGAAAAATGTAGCTAATCTGGGAGCCTCGACATCATGGGTAACATTGTTCCTATGGAGGAAAATGTTAGCTGGTTCTGGAAGGTCATCGGAATTTGTCCCGTGTAAAGGCCAATCTCAGAAATGACAGGGGAAGCCAAAGGGCATCAGCCGTCATTCAGCCGACTGGCCCGCCCTCATTTTTCTCCTGGTTGCCTGGATCAGCCGCCCTGATGGTTATCTTTTGTAGCACAGGAAAAGCTCTGATTCAGCCTCAGCCTGTAGCTGCAAGGAATGGAGCCTTTCATAACAAAGGTGTGATTCTTTCAACCACAGAAAGCTGACTGGGACCCCTTGAATGCAGGTTGCCTTGTGCAAAGGATTTGCCTTGTGTATAATCAGAATGGCCTACGTAGTGTTATAGGTTTATGTGAAGGTTTATAAAGAGGAGAAGCTCCATGTATTAAACCCTCAGTGCATCCCCTCTCCTTCAGACTAAAAGCCAGGCTGCCTTCAGTGGCTTGAGGGCCTGACCCGTCTCCTGGGATCCCTTTGTTTCCCTGATCACTCTGCTGTAGACACTCATTTTTAAATGTCATTCATTTCTTTTATGGTACTGGGGCTCGAACCCAAGACCTTCACACTATACTACATCCCTGGCCTGAGACATCACTAAGATGTCCATGCTGGTCTCAAACTTGCAGTCTTCCTGTCTCGGCTTTCCAGAGTGCTGGGATTGTGTGCCACTATGGCTGACTGCCTTCGCAGTCTTGGACTGAAAGCTAGGCCGCCTCCCCAGTTCCTCTCATGGAAGGCTCTGGCCCCTAGATGCATAACCAACTCCCACAGGGCTTGTAAGAGCCCATCCTGCTGGCATCTCGTAAAATTTTAGACACCCTTCTTCATATTATTTTCTGCCTATACCATTTATTGTTAACATACTGGGTAAATTTACATTTTGTCTCATCTACCTTTTAGTTCTACAGCTCAAAGATAAATTCCCTCAGGATAGGGACTTTTTTCTTTTACCTGTTTTGTTAACTGCTGAATCCTCAGCACTTAGAACAGTGCTCACCTAGGGGACAAGCACTCCAGGACACATCCATCAGCTGAATGAGTGAATGAATGAAGAGGTGTCCCCTAGTTTGTCTTGGTGACAGATTGGGATTTTTACCTGTTAAGTTTGTTGAAGGCCAAGGTCAACTGTAGGAAACAGTGGGGAAACTGTATACACGTGTGTGTGTTCCTGCCTGAGTAGATGTGTACAGAGGCGTCTGTGTGTGCAGTTGCCAGCCCATTTCCACGTTAACCCAGAGGGCAGCCCGGTGCTCAAACAGTCGGGTGGCAAAGACAAATTCAGTTCCAGGGGCTGTGTCAAATCAAAGAGTGGTTTGAAGCATCCCTGTGTCTCCTCTAGTCTTCCTGCATCTGGACTGCACTCCTCTGCATCCCCACAATGATCTCTCCTGACACCTTGTCCTCCCACTGCAGATACAGACCTTCCGTGGCTTTCAAGTGAAGGTGGGCCCTGGCGATGAGCCAGGAACCATTAACTTTCTTGGGAACCCTTTGAGATGACAATCTCTGCTCCTGGACCTGCTTGCCTGTTTGTTTACCCAGGAAGCCCCGGGCTCTCACAGACGGCAGTGTTTCTCTTTGAGGTCAACTCTATTCCCTGTGTCCTGGGAGGGGGGAGAATGGCTCTTCATTCCCCCTTTGAAAAGCTTCTGTTTGCTGAGCAAACTGACCACACAGAGACCCCACTTGGAGGCAGTTATTGCTTCCTTTTCTTCCCCATCTCCACCCCCTAGAGAAGCAGCCTAGGGCTGGGGGGACCCGGATCAAAGGACAAACTTTGAGAGCTGCCAGATTTTTGTTGAGCTGAGTTAGGGGACCTGGGAGAGACCATTTTTGTCCTTCATTTCGAAACAAAAGCTATAACCTAAATTTAGCTTTTGAAGTCTCAAAAATTGTTCATTGTTCCCAGCATCTGTTTACCTCCTCCTTCCATCCCAGAACTGGGGTGCTCCCCAGGTCCATCTCCTCTTTCAGCCCCAGTACCATAACGTGTCTTGTAGCCCTTGCATCGCTGAGATTCTTTTTTTCTTTTTAAATGAAGCACGAAGAACTAATGCGTGTTTTCATTGGCACGGCCTCAACATGACATCACCGGAAATGATGTCCTTTGCTCATTATTCAAACAGGTATCATTTATTTCCCTTTTAGGTTCACAAGTTCTTGCCGGTAGCATTATCACTGTCATCAGATGCTCAGCCCATGCCGAGGAGCCTAGAGATGTTAGGGTCCGTGAGCTTTGTGCCACTGTTACAAGTAACACTGTGGGCTGAGAAGGCTTTCTTCGTTGTCATAGCACAATCTATAAGGATTGAAAATACTTCTTCACATTCAGATTTTCTTCACCGCGGCCGGGGGTCCAGGCTCCCCGGCACATTGAGGGCCCTTGTATTCTAGGCTTTACGGTACGGGCTGCAGCCTTTGGTTTTAGCTTTTGCCTGGCTGAAACTTTCACAGCTGACTTGATACCAGCGCTCAGCCCTGACCTCTCGCTCCTTCAGCACTTTAAAGGTTAATTTTGTGGCGGGATCGGGTTTCTTTCCTGGGCTGGGCCATGGTGAAGTCTGCTGGCTAGTCCTTGAGTAGCCCCCTTTCCTGGGTGCCGGGGGTTCCCTGGCCCCGCAGCTTGGGTGGCTCCTCACCGCCGTCCCAGGAGAGTCCTTCAGCTTCCCGGTCCGCCGTTCTCTGAGAACCACGATGTAGGGAAATGCACTGGCCTGGAGATCTTACAAGGTAGGGTGATTTCCTGAAGTTTCCAGGTCCCGGAGCGGGCGAGGGGCATGCATTACTTTTTGCTCCCTGGCTGGTATTTAAGTCAGTCGGGCAGCCAGGTTGGGTGCAGCTGCCAATACCACCCCGACCTCTCTGGTGTATATGTGTGCGTGCGTGTGTGTGCCTGTGCGTGTGTGTGCCTGTACGTGTGTGTGCGTGCGTGTGTGTGCCTGTACGTGTGTGTGCCTGTACGTGTGTGTTGGGGGGAGGATCGCGAGCGTTCAGCACCTTCCCACCTCCCCACCCCTTTCGCTCTCACCTTGGTGATTTCCGTGGAAGCCAAAGGCATTACCCGGGTGTCCTTGGTCCACCTAGATACTTGAATCCTGTCAGTATATTTTTCCACACCGTCTCATGCATTTAGGCTGCTGAGCCTGAAAAACTGGGTAGTGACCACTCAGCTGTCTTCAATCTTCATTCTTCTTTCCAGGATTTTTGGGGAGCCTCTTCGGTTTAGGGGGGAAGGGTTGAGCCAGAGAAAACCCGTGTGGCCCCAGGGAAGGGCTGCTCATGGTTCAGGACCCTGATTAAAATGATTTGCAGTTGGAGATTTTGTTTGGAATCTACGGAGCCTGGTGAATTTGTGGTTGTGTTTACTAATACTGCAAATTATGGGGTGGTTTTTTCCTTTTTTTCTTTCTGGAAACGAGGCTGCAGGAGAGATGACATGGGAGGTTTCAGGACAGAGACTTTTTGCTTAACTAGGACCGTGATAGCTGTCTAGTAACACACATTTCTGTTTTAAAGCCGGACAAGGGAAGAGAAAGCAGTGTTTCTGACCACCTTCTCCGTGCTAGGCATCTAACAGGCATGGGCTCGTTCAGTTTTTGTTGCATGGCCGGGAGGGAAGATTGTGAGATGAGGCAGAGAATTTCAGTAACTCGCTGAAGATCACACAGCAACTGGGAGGCAAAGGTGAGATTAGAACCAGGTCCACCCCCACTCCTGCCTTCCATGCTGGGCTTGGTAGATGGCCTCAGGGTGTTTTCATCTGTGAGTGTGACTCCTGTGTGACTCGGTTCCACCAGATAAAGGACACTGCTTGTGGTGGAGGACTCACCAGGGTGTTTCAGGAAGGGAGGTGGCTTATGCTGAGCAGTAGCCTGGCTTTGGCACTAGGATTTAGCTGGGACTTCTCTGGTTTCCTGGCTGGCTCAGACGGGTGGGATCCCGAGTGCCACTCAAATCTGGGCAGACTGATGATGATAACCTTGGAGCTGGCCTTGGGCCACTGGGCAGTGCCCCACCTCTCTTGGGACTGCCTCCCAAAGAGCTGGGTTTATTGAGACCTAGAGGGTGAGGACAGACACCCAGCATGTTAATCTTGTGGACCCCACTGCTGCCTGAGTTGTTCCCACGTGTGCCTGGGAGCCCTCATTAGGTAGACTTGAGCTTCTCCTGGGTTGCATAGCTGATTTTGGGGGTTGTTTCTAGACCAAGTTCCCTTCCCCTCTCCCTTGGGCCCAGAAGGGGCATCTTAAGGGCAAGCTCCTGACCAGTGGCAAAATGAGACAGCCTCTTTTGGCTGTCCAGAGGCAACTCTTCCTTGATCCCTAAGATTTTTTTTTTTTCCTGTTGGTACTGGGGATCGAACTCATGACCTCACGCTTGTCAGACAGGCACTTGTGCCGCTGAGCTAAATCGCCAGCCTGGATCCCTAAGATCTATTGGGAGGTATATGTGTTGGAACCTCACATCCCATTTGACCTAAACATAAGGCAGCCAGCCAACCCCATATTTGGGATTTGTTTCTTACCCCTTCTCTCTTTCTCTCTCTCTTTTTGTTTTTTAATAATTAAGTGTATAGGTACAATTTAAATATGCATAGTGGTCACATTCATCATAAAGATGCCTCCTTTTCTTTACTTCAGAAATGTGTTAAAACAACTTGATTGGCCTCCATGAATGCGAGATCCTAAGTTTAATTCCTGGTACCAGGAGAAAAGACAAAACAAAAACCTTGATTGCATTAAGATGTTCTGGGCTTGATAGCACATAGAAACTCTGAGTATGGGTCTGACCCCCGTCTGTGTCACATTGAGTCACATGGCTAAGCAGAGAGGAGGACCTGGGTTCACATCAAGCTGCATTTTTTGATTCAGGCATCTTGAGCAGGTCATTTAACTTCTGTAAGCCCTGATTTCCCCACCTATGAGCAGGGGATGTTAATAATTTGTTCCTAGTGGCATCACGGAGTGGCATTTGTGAGATGATGCACACAAGATACTTAGCAGGAAACCTGGAGCCCACTGTTAAAACTCTTCATCCTTGTGGTCAGGTCGCTGTCATCAGCGACAATGTGCTGAATTCGGCCCGTGTTCAGGGGAAATGCCTCTTCTGGTACACAGAAAACCAGGATGGGTTTGTTGAAATCCTTGGCAAAAGCTGACAGGCAGTGGCCCAAGTGCGAGCAGCCTTCTGTGGAGGAGAGAGGGCTTTGTGGAGCTGAGGTCAGCAGACACCCTGGTGCCTATTGTAACAATGAGGGGCTAATAAGGCATCTGGACCAGAGCTCTGGGGTTTCCAACCAGACCTAGGCCCAGAGTCCAAGGGAGGAATTTCACGCTTACTCAGGGGACCACCTACTTGTTGAGAGAGTAAGTTACCAAACTGGGACAAAGGTGCTGTGGGGTGAAACTCAAGCCCTGGGCATTGTGATCACTGCTAAATCCCCCTGGAGCCCTCTCTGTGGAGTTCATGTTTCCCTCTGTCCTCCCTAAATGGCTGGCTTTGCACCTGGCACTGTCTGTAGAAGCGGCTTCTCTCCTGGGACACTGTCCATTTATGGCAGAAAGGAGCAGGCTCTTGCACTGGACTTTGTTGTCTGTTTATAACATGGCCTGCCACCTCCTTCCTGTGGTCCTTGCTGCTTTCCTGCATGCTAGCCAGTTATCGCTGACGTGCCTGGAGATGCCACCTGTCTGCTTGTTCCCACCGGAGGCTGGCGAGAACTGGGTGTCCCAGTGCAGCCCTGCGCCACACAGGGGGAAACCGGCTCTCCCAGAAGTGGAGGTGCTCGGCCAGGTAAAGACAGACACAGGATCCAAATGGGAATCAATTTTACTTTTTTCTGCAGAGCTAACATTGGCTCCATCTGGAGCCCCCTGAGCTTAATGGTCGGTACCCTCGTCCACTGCTAGGTGAGACTAGTTTGCTAGCATTTGTGTCCTTGTGGTAATTCAGATTCATATCCTGGGTCATTCTGCACTAGAACTGAAAGCCCTGTGTTGTGCTGGTCCAAGACGGTGAACTTATAGAGATGTAGTGTGCTTGTGTTTTCTTTGGGCTGTGTGTGTGTGTTACTGAGGATCAAAACACGGGGCCTCCTGCATGCTACACAAGTCTTCTACCACTAAGCTCTATCTCCAGACCACTTTTCATTTCATTTCATTTGTTTATTTCTTTATTTATCTATTGTCTTTTTGAGACAGGCCCTCACAATGCAGCTTAGGCTGGTCTTGAACTCACTTTGTAGCCACAAACTCACAGTGATCCTCCTGCCTCAGCCTCCCAAGTGTTGGAATCACAGGTGTATGATACTATGCCCGGCTATGATTTTATTTTTTTATTTATTTATTTATTTTTACCAGGAATCGAACTCTGGACTTTGCGCTTACCAGCCAGGCACCATGCTGTTGAACTATATCCCTGGCTTCATTTTATTTTATTTTTTGATGATTTTATTTTTTTAATTCAAGTTACCAGTTACCATAGCTTCTCTGGTGCGGAGAACTGTAAAGTCCTTCCACTGCACTTGGCAGATGTATACTAAAATATGCAAATGAGTAAATGTGGTTGCACACTCTTGGATCAGCTTTGGGACTCTGCTGTGAGTATTGTAAGCATAGTTTCTCCAAGCCTCAATTTGGTCGTCTCTATAATGGGTGTGGCATTAGCGTCTCCTATACTTGGAAGGAAATGCTGAGTAACAACAGGACCAGGTATAAAGGAAGCTGTTAATAAATGTTGGTTATTGTTTTTCCTCATAGTTATGGCCATTAAATGAAATAATGCAGGTAGGGAGAGTAGCACAAAGCAGGACTTTAAGCCACTTAAAGTTTGCTGCTGGGCATGGTGATAACAGGCCTGTAATCTTAGTCCTGTGGGAAGCTGAGGCCAGAAGATTGCAAGTTCCAGCCCAGCCTGGACAATTTACGGACCTGGTGAGACCCTGTCTCAAAATAAAAAATAAAGTGATATATAGAGTGTGAAGACCCTGGATTCAATCCCCAATACAGAAAAAAGAAAACAGCCAGCGGGGAGAAAGTGGGCGTTTCTGTTATTTTTCCTGATAGACAGTGAAAGCCTAGCTCTGCAGGAGGCTTCCACCTTCCTTGAAGGTAGATTTCCTTGCAGCACCTCCCCCCCCCCCCCCCCCCCGCAGTGGCCAGGGGCTTGGATGCAGACGTGCCAGGTGGAGCCGCTGGGGGGGAAATAGTTAACATACCTGTGGGGTGGGAACGGAGGTAGCCGGCCGACCCCTCCCCAGGGTTTTCTCCTAAGCCACAGTTGGGCTTGCTCACTCAACCACACCAAAGGATCTCATTCCACTGGGCCCTGGGGTTTCAGAGGAACAATTGCCTTGAACAATAGCCAGTAAACGAGTTCCACCAGTCTGGGCTTTTTGCAGCTGTCTGGTCGGGGCCCGGGGCCTTAAATGGGCTCTGTGATTCCGGGGCAGGAAGGGATGAACCCAGGGGTAAGACCTGGCGTGGTGGGCGGGGGCTCCCCGGGGTGTGCAGCCGGGCGGGCTTTCAGTCACCTGGAGAGAGGTGGTCCGGACTTTTCCAAGGACACCGCGGGCCTGAGTGTTTGGCGTCTGGGTAGGATCGAGAACTTTGCTTTCTGAAGATCTCTTTTCAGAACGGTTGTCACAACAGTGATGTGCTAACGGGCTGCGGTTTTATTAAGGAGCAGAGAAGAGTTAATATATACTTACAGTCTGATTTTTTAAAAAAAATTTTTACATCATTTCGCTTGTCTCGACCTTGAGTAAACAACATTATCTCTCCGGGAGTCCATTTGAAAAGGATAATGACCCCCACCCGGAGCCTGTCATAATTCTTCTAGTCTTTTGCAAAGAGCAAAGGTGTAAATCCTAGTGGAAAAAATCCGTGTTTAATCATCCCTCTAACCTTGGGGTTCTGTCTTGCTACTTTGCTTCCTGGGAGATGTGATTGTAACTCTAAGACCACATGAATTCAGGATGGGTACAGATTCCTGAGACTTTTAGCAACCAACCTCTGCCCCTGAAGAGCACAATATTAAAAATCATGTCCTAGCAGGAGGTGGCTTCCAGGGGCCCCGGGGAAGCCCAGTCCTCTGAGTCTTTGCTTTCTGGTGTGGAATGTTCTCTGCCCACAGCATGGAGGCAAAGCAGGATGTGTAGAAAGCTGGAATAATTTATGACCCCCTCACCTGCGTTTTTCCTAGCAGATAGCTTATATTGGGGCTGTTAAGATTGCACTTTAAGCCCTGAGTAGCATTTGAATTCCTGACCCACTGATGTCAGCAGCTCCTGTAAGACCCTGAAACTGGATTTCCTGGTATAATGACCTCTTTCTTTGCTTTCCTTTCTCTTCTTTTTTTTTTCTTTCTCTTCTTGTGTTGTTTTGGGCAGTCCTGGGGATGGGACCCAGGTTAGCATTCTACCACTGAGCCACGTCTCCAACCCTTTTTCTCTTTGGGGGTCTCACCAAGTTTGCCCAGGCTGGTCTCAAGTTTGCCATCCTCCCCCCTCAGCCTTCCCCAGCGCTGGAAATACAGGCAGTGTACCACTCACCTCTCCCAGTGTCTGTTCCACTTTTGAGTGGTTTTTCCTGAAAACAAGGAGAAAAGAACTGTTGTACACCCTTTCCCCTTTACCTCTGTGTTTTTCCCGGAGGTGGTAAACTCACAGTTGTGGATTTGAAAGCCTTGGATCTGGTTGCCGTGCTAGGCAGTGGCCAGAGTCAGGTGTCTTTTTGCTTCCCTTGCTGTGGCTGGAGGCTCTGTAGTGACTTGGCTGGTTAGGTGGAGATTTTGAAGCTGATCTCTGACTACTATATCTCTAAGCCACCATATGTACTGTCTTTCTCATGAGGGCTGCACGGAGCCACTGTACCCCAATTTTGAGTCTCATCTTTCTAGTAAATTGTAGGTCCTAAGCATCTGTTCCTCCGGGAAGAAGTGGGGGTGGAACAAGGCCTGTAAAGTGCCAAGTAGCTCCCAGCATGCCTGGCGAGCTGTTCCTGGTCACGTGAATGCCAGGCAAGGACACATCTGTTTCTTTGTGGATAGATAGCAAGGTCTGATGCCCATTCCCTGTTGGGAGTGGCTTGTCCTGGTTCCATACCAGGGATTTGCAGGCTTGGCTGCAGGGCCACACAGGTAGCATACGTGAGCAGGAGGGCACATATGGGCTTTGTGTCAAGTGGAAGAGCACATCTGTGTCTCATGTGGCAGTTACTGATTCTGTGCAGCTGGCCAGCTGTGTCATAGGTGTAACATTTTGACACCTGTTTCACATATTTAAAAATTTTGGAGCCAGGTGTGGTGGCTCATGCCTGTAATCCCAACACTCAAGAGGCTGAGGCAGGAGGATCATTGCAAGTTCGAGACCAACCTGGGCTACAAAGTGAGCCCAAGACCAAAGAAAACAAACCAAAAAAAAAACTCTATGGGCTTTTGAAGATACTTTGTAGAGTGCAATCAGCAGGTGGAGATTAGGAAACAGAGTTGCCAGTTGGGCAGATGTGAGAGGCTCTGTGTTCCAGCTTTTACCTGTGCTTAGTAGCAGACTGTCCCTCGGGAAGGAGCCTTCGGGTGGTTCTGTCCAGCTCCTTCCTGTACAGAGAGGAGCCGGGGCCTGCAGAGCGGGAAAGGCTGCTTCCACCTGGCTTCCCGGCCTGCGGGCCTGTGCCTTCCCCCTGCTTGGACAGCAGATCAGAGAGCATCATGAGCCAGAGTTCTGGGACACCACCAGACTCCTTTCCTGTGCTGTGGCTCAGCTGCTGGCCCAGGAAACCCTTGACTCAAAAATAAAGTTTTTTTTTTTTTTTTTTTTTTGAGACAAGATCTTACTTAGTCGCCCCAAACTTGAGATCTTCCTGTCTAGGCCTCCCAGAGTTCTGGGATTGTAGGCATGTGCCACCACATCTGGCTCATTAAAAGAAAAAAAGTCACAAGCCCATTTTATAGTATCTTCAAATAGACCATGTATTTCTCACTTGTTGTAAATGTACAAAGATTAGCCCTCTGATCCCAAGCTATAACTTTAAACTTAAATATTCATATTTTGATTGTGTTTATCATCATCCATTTTTAAAATCCTGTACCCTGAGCTAAGGATCACGGGCAGGCTTGGGTCTCCCTCTGGGATGTAAGCCGGGGCCTTCAGTGTGGTCCACACTGACCCAGAAGGATGACTGGGGGCCAGGTGGGGCACCGCCCTTTCCTCCGTGTCACCCAGCACACAGGTGGCCTCTGCACTTCCTTAGGCTTCTAACCTTACTCCCCCGTCACCTCTTTCAGCAGCGGTCCTCAGTGTGGGTCCGCGGACTCCGTACCCCATCCCAGTTGTTCCAGCTTCTTGACCGCTTGGTAGGTCCAGCTCGTGTGCTTCCTGCCAGAGTGAACCCCTGTGCGCTTTCTCACGAGTCCTGTCTGGCGCTCACCCACACAGCCAGAATCATTTTATAAATCAAAGGCAGCCTCCCTCGGCAGGCACGCGCGTCCCAAATGACAAAGCTGGAGCCAGAGAAGGGAAGGAGCTTGGCCGTGTGCTGCTGGCTGCAGCAAGACTCCAGCCTGGGTTCCATTTGGACGCCTCCTACCCGCCCCGCCTCTCTGTCCTCTGCGCAAGCCTCCTGCTCGGGCCAGTAGAGTGAAGTAGCCCCCAGCAGCTCCAGGTTTCCTGTGGGTTTTGCTTTTTCTACTCTCAGCCCCTCCCCATGGGCCTACAGAACTGGGCAGCACGGTCTGAGGTGGAGTCTCGGAGCTCATTCCTGGGTGTCACGCAGTGATGGTGTCCGTGAATCTCTGAAAGCACAGACCTAGCAGCGTCCCCCTGGTGTCTCGTTTGGGAATGTCATTGTCACAGAGCATCCTGCAGAGTTGGTTTCCTTAGAATACGTCTTGGATTTGTTGCCCCGGCTTTTGGGGGGGAGGGTAAGGCAGGTAGGAATGAAGTGATCTTTATGTGCAGACAGATCTGCTAGTGCCCCAGAGGTTGTGAGCGGAAGGACACCTCAGTGGTTTTCCTGGTATAAGAACAGCTGGCTCTCGGCAGCTTCCGCAGGGTGGAGACCTACCTCTCTTGCCTGATATGGGCTTCCCGTGTCCCTGCTTGCTCATCTCAGTGTGGGAGTCCCCTTCCTTTTTCTATGGATTTCACCACTGCTCTCCCCTCTTCTGGTGCGGTCATAGGGGTTTCTAGTATCTTGGGGTAAAACTCTCAGTGCTCTGGACACTGATACAGGGGTGTCTAGAGGTACCACAGGCCTTGGGCCCCTCTGGAACAATACTGTGGTGTTGAAAGGCCACAGGGAAAACTGGTACAATTTCAAAGCACAAAATCCGGGACTTGGATTTATAGGCATCTGTTACTAACTTCTCTTTTACCTCCGACCAGCCACACTCCTCTTGTGGCGGCCCTGTTTCTTCTTCATAGGATTATAAGCAATTTTAGAGCCATTAAATTCCTAACCCAAAAGAGCAGATGCAATAAAAGACTCGTGGGATTTTTCTCATCATTGCAAGAGGAAATCTGAGTCCTTTTCCATCTGTGTTAGGAGCTTTTCCCAACAAAGCGTCATATGGTTGCTTGGCCTGGTGAAACTGAGGCACAGGAGTCGTGGCCGGTCAGCGAGCTCGGTGGGGAGGGAGCAGGCTCGGCGTGCACCTTGGGTGGTGCATTTGCACTGGAATTGTGCCCTTGCTGTCCTGCACCTGTGAGTGCAGTGAGGGAGCCTCTGAGGGGTCCATGCTGTGTCTCTGGGCTGGAGGTGGGGGACACAGCCCACAAAATGACTGGGCACCAAAACAAGATTGTCCTGACTTCTCACAGCCCCAGTTCCTCATCCTAAATAAACACTAAGCCACCAGAGGCTGTGTCTGAGAGCCACTGAGAGCACGTGCAAATGAGAATGATTGGCATGTGTCATGTGGCTCAGAAAACCACCATCTTCATTTTGAAAGGCAGAATGTTGCAGATTAAAGGACCATGTGTTTTGAAATCAGACAGTTTCGCCTTTTTAATTTAATTTAATTTAATTTTTTTTGGACCGGGGAGGTACTGAGGGTGTTGTCCATGCTAAGCAAACACTCTACCTCTCCAGCTTTTTAAAATTTTATTTCAATACCAGGAATCGAACCTGGGGCCTTATGCTTGCCAGGTGTGAGGCTGTGCCCCTGAGCTACATCCCCAGGGCCTAAAATTTTGAGACAGGCATTGAGTTGCCCAGGCTAGACTTGAACTTGCAATCTTTCTGCCTCAGTCTTCCAAGCAGCTCAAATTATAAACGTGCACCGCCTTGCCCTGTGACAATTATGCCTTATAAATTCCAACATTGACTTGGTGCTATTGGTTGAGATACTTATTTTTTCAGCCTTGCTTTCTTCATTTATGAAGCAGACAGGATCATACCTACCTTGCAGGTACAGTGATAGGATGGAAGACGTATATAAAGACAGCTGTTTTCCGTGAATCCTCATGAGAATACCCCTGCTCGATGTGAGCACACTGGTCCCCTCCTTCTCACCCCTTCTGGAGGGGCTCTGAGGTCCTCTTTGGTGAGTGTCACGCTGCTCACGTGTTCTGAGTCACTTTGTAACGTGCGCTTTCATGGTGCTTTTGACTCGGGGGAAGAGCCGGCAGCCACGCGGTGCCAGACCTGGTGAGGAAGATGGAGGCAGAGACATAGTAAAGCTCTGGGAGCCTGTCCTCCCGTCAGGTGGCATGCAGCAGCCACGCGGTGCCAGACCTGGTGAGGAAGATGGAGGCAGAGACATAGTAAAGCTCTGGGAGCCTGTCCTCCCGTCAGGTGGCATGCAGCAGCAGCATTCACAAGAAACTCGGAAAAGAACACTTCCAGAGCTGGCCTAGGAAGGAGCAAGAACAGGATAAGCAAGTTTGCCATGTTTTTCACTGTACTAAAAGGTTTAAACCTTTCGCCTGTATTGTTCTCACCCATGCATCCTTGCTCTTCCTCAGACGAATGAGATAGTACAAGAGTGAGGTGGCCTGGAAGTGACCTCTGAGAGGAGACATGAAGGATAAGGACACAGGGACAAATAGCTGGAAATAGAGACGGACGTGCAAAGCCTGGCAGGATGGCCAAAGAGTCCTGGCTTAACTGGGCGGGGAGCCCGTCGGACAGGCCAGCATGCAGCAGAAAGGCGTCTGCTAGACAGGACTGGAGACAGAGGTCAGATCGGAGGGCTTTGAGGGCAGTGTGGGAGTTTGGACAATAGGCACCTGAACCATTCTGGCCGCCGTGGGAGAATGCATCATTAGAAGTAGCACACAGGGACCTGCTGGCCTTTTTGCAGTGAGCCAGACTGAGTTGACAGCACCTTGAACTGCAGGGTGACTGTAGGTACCGATCGCTGTGCACATTCAGGCATATTTTGCAAAGCGAGGTGCTAGGGCCAAGCACTGGCCTGAGCGCGATGGTGATACTGGGTATGGAGGGGTGAAGAGGTGGTAAAGAGGGAAGAACGGAGGCCTGTTGCTCGATCTGTCTGAGGAGCTGGGGGTGATCCCAGAGAAGCTGAGGGGTGGGAGGTGAAGCGTATCCAGGATATCATTCTACATGGAGCTAACCACGGACATGGCAGCCACTTTTCCCACAGCCAACCCGGCAGGCATGCTGTCCAGTGTTCCCGCACGCCTGCAGCTCTGTCCCTCAACTGCCTGCTCCACTCTGGCCCTGGGCTAGAAAGGAGCAGTCGGCTTGTGAAGTCCTGAAGGGGCAGGGGCAGGGGTGGCGAGGTGACCTCTGCTCTGGAAGCACCACATTCAAATGTATTTTACTGCAATGAACTTACAAATTTAAGCCATCTCCTCCCAGGCCAAACAACTTCTCCAGACGTTAGCCTGCAGGCAGGGCTGTCTCTCTCAGGACCATGCACGTTTGTCTCTGCATCAGTAGGAGCTGCCCCGAGGTGAGGCGGTGAGGGTGTGTGCTCAGGCTGTGTTTGTCTTGGCAGCTGGGACGACAGCAGCTCCGTCAGCAGTGGCATCAGTGACACCATCGACAACCTCAGCACGGATGACATCAACACCAGCTCCTCTATCAGCTCCTACACCAACACGCCTGCCTCCTCCCGCAAGAACTTGGACGTGCAGGTATGGAATGGGGGGGCCCGGGGCCATCTGGGGAGAGCAGAAGCCAGACTGAGGAGTGAGGCCCAGCCTCAGGAGGCTGAGGCAGGAGGATCTCCAGAAGTGTGAGGCCAGCCTAAGCTTACATAGTGAGTTGAAGTCCTGCCCTAACGAATGATATAGCGAGACTGTCTAAAACAAATAAACCAAAACTGCCATCAAAAACTAAATAAATAGAAACAAGCAAAGGATGTCGGGCTCTGTTGGCACATCTTTTAGCCTGGAGTGTGGCTCCACCTTCATTCCCGTGAGCCCCTGCTGACCCTTGGACATGTATGTCCCGTTTCTTGAGAATGATGGGTGGGAACAAAGATTGGGAACCCTGGACCAGGAGACCAGCGCGTCCAGGCCTAAGGCTGGGGACAGTCAGTGTGTCCATCTGTGGCCCCCACCAGTGTCTTCTGTTTAACCTGCAGTATTACTCTCGTTGTAAACATGATTCCAAAAGTGCGTTATTTCACAGGAAAATGAGTTTCTGATGTCTCTAAAAATCAAAAGTACAGCTCTTGCTCCATGTGGCAACTGTCAACAGATGTGCCCCTGTCGTTCCCTTCAGACAGGCCGCTTTCCCCAGCATACCCCAGATCCACCAACCAGCTGCACAGCTTCAAAATAGCCACCCAAGCGTAGGGAAGGGGTATCTTTCAACTCCCCCAGATCTCAGATTTCAGGTTTGAAACAGCACATTTCATGTGGGCACCTGTGCTCTCCCACTCAGGTTTCCCTGCTGGAAAAGTGAGTACTGCTCTGAGAGTTGGGGTGACGTGGCCTCAGCCAGCTGAACCCCACGCTGGGCTGAGCCGTGCGAGGGCTGGTCAGTGTGGCGGAGCTGGCGTAGACAAACTTTTGGTATCACTGGGTTCTGCCACTGGTGGGAGCCTCTGTGTGGGGGTGACTGAACCCTTGAGGACGCCTGATTAGACCAAGTCTCCACTAGGTCCCCAGAGAGGGCAGGACACACACGGTGCCTCCCTGCCACCCCCCCCCACCCCCACCCCCCCCACCCCACCCCCCGCTTTCTGCCTGCTCTGACATCTCGGCTCTCACAGCCTCTCCTCTGACAGATTGGCCCTATGGAGAGGGTGTGTCGGCACTCGGGGTAACTGGGGAACAAACCTTTTTTGCCCTGACATTTACCAGCAGCAGGGGCACCTTGGGTGCTGCCTTTGGGATTTGCTGTTTTCACTTTATGTTTGGTTTGGTTTTGTTTTGTTTTTTTGGTGCCAGGGATTGAACTCCTACTTACCACACAAGCACTTGAGCCACTCAGCTAAACCCCCAGCCCTTCTTATGTTTTCACTTTAACCAGAATTTACAACTGTTTTTGAGGTGTGAAGACAGGTTGTGGTGGCTGTATATATTAAAAAAAAAAAAAAAGAAACGAAGAGACAATGTTGCAACATATATTAATTTTGTACAGTTTATTCAGGCTCCCCTTAACGTTATTCAGTTCATTATAAGAAAATTCCACGTCATTAATCAATTTTATTTTAACAAAACCAAACTCTAAGCCACACTGTCTGGGAGCAGTCACTGTGACACAGTGATCAGACACCCGGCCACCCACCATACACCACACATTGTATGTTCTGTTCCCCAAGTTTCCTTTTCTTGTGGACGCTCTGTTTTGTTTTTCTCCTGAGACTCACCCTATAGTGAAGGTGACAAGCATAGCGTAGCACCCATGCTGCCCTTGGAGACACAGCTGGGGATCCGGGGACTTTCTGTCACCGTTCAGGTGCAGCATAGTAAAGATCTGGAAGCTCTGAAGTTGCCCAGCTGCTCCCGTGAAGCCCAGAGCTTGAGAGACTGTCCCTGTCCATCGCTGTCACTGCCCTCCCACAGAGCCCAAAGTTCCACCTTGACTCAGAATAAACATCTGGTACTTAGAGAGCCTTACCTGCCACCACACAGTTGATTGTGGATGAGGCCAAGGGCTGCCCCACCTCCTTGCTGGTCCATTCAGCTCGCAAATGTCCCATCAGCAGGCCAGGGATTTAGCTCAGCGGTATAAGCGCCTGCCTGGCAAGCATGACGCCATGAGTTCGATCCTCGGTACCAATGTCCCATCAGAAGAGGTTCAAGAATGCTAGACAAAAGGCTTTAGGTCAAGATACAAGAAGACAGAAGAGGTTTACTCTTCCTAGAGTAGTTCTTTCCTATCAATGTATCTGAGTTTAAAATATTAAAATAGCAGGAGATTGTGGCGCTTGCCTGCAATCCCAGTGGTCTGTAGATGGAGGCGGGAGGCTTGCTGTGAGTTCAAAGCCAGTCAGGGCTAGATAGCAGGATCTTTTCTCAAAACAAATAAACAAACAAAGTAAGATAAAAACTGAAAAAGCAGGTTTTAAATAACAGAAAGCCATAGTGACAGAGCTCTCTATTTGCCACTGGTTTCAGTCACCAGGTGGATTTGCAGTGATGTTCCTTTGTTCTTCACAGCTCCCTGCCGCCTCCCGTCCAGTGCTGAGGGAGGCTAAGGGCCATTGCTTCTCACCCAGCTGCATTCATGGCAGGAGGAAGTGCAGTGCGCCCCACCAGGGCAACCCCTCTGTCTGGCTTATTCAATTCTGTCACCTGCTGGCTCCCTCTAGGCTGCCAGGACTGGGACTACCAGAGGGTGGGGGGGAAGCAGGCCAAGGCCAGGCCACTTGCCTGGGTTCACATCCGGGGAACTGGGACGTTACTGCCTGACAAGCCAGGTTGGGATTGAAGAAGCAGGAGGCCACTGAGGGGAACAGAGGTTGTCTTTGTCTGGGACATTGAGGACCGCTGAGGAGGTCACAGAGGGTGCACATGGCGAGGTGCCCCTGCCCCGGCTATGGATAGACCTCCCCCGGGACAGCTGGTGAGTCCAGGGAGCAGCCTGACCACAGTGTCCCTGCAGACACTAAGTCAAATTGACATCCTCACACAAGCTAATCAGTACCGCCCTAGAGTCACAGAATTACACCCAGCTGGGAGAGCGCATGCGCATCGTGGAGAAGCTGTATCTCAGTGTGCACCTCCCTGCCCCTGAGGCTTCAGGTGCTCAGAAACTCCTCACGCCCTCTCTCCATCCATCCCTTTCTGTTCCCTTCCCTTCCTCCTTCCCTCCGTCCCTTCCTCTGAATTTCCCGCTCTCTCTTCCACTCAGGTTGGTATCCTAACGTTTACTGTGTTCTTAATGAAGTTTGCTTGCAGTTTCAGAACAGTTCGTGTGCAGCGGGATGTTTGGGGCTGTGTGTTGGTGGCAGGGGACTAACATGCTTGCATTTTTCCCACTGCAGTCCTCTGTGTGTTCCCTGGCCATTCAGTTTTCACTCAGTTTTATGGAAGGCACCGGATATGTGACCGGGTTCCTTTCCCATGGGTGGTGCTGGAGTCCTTGGCGGTGCCCTGGCTCTGGGGTGGACTTAGCTGGAGCAAGGGGCCCCGCTTGCTGGGAGCTGCTGTGCTGACTCTAGGAAGTTACTTTCCCTCTGCCAGCCTGGGATTATGTGGCCGTTGACACACAGAGGATAATACGGCCTTGGAGAGCGAATGAGCTAAGAAGGCGTGTTGAGGGACAGGGTACCCGGTGTGACAGGTGACCAGTGACAGTGCTGGTGCCGGTGATTTCGGTTGTCAGTGTTGTAACGGTCCAGGACTGAGAAGGGAGTGTCCCTGACCTCCTACTTGTGGCCATCACAGGAAGACAAGTAGCCTCGAGAGAGACAAAACCAGTATCCATGCTCATGATGGGCGTGAATGCCAGGGGTTTTCAGAGATAGGAGAGTTGGTGACAAAAAGAGACACCGTTCTGGGGGTTCTCTCCACATGGAGCCTCTTGAGTTCCCTGTCCCCTCCCCAGGAGGCCTGTTCGTTATTAACCCCATCTCATATGAAAGGCAGCTGTCTCCTCGGAGATGGGAAGCAACTTCCATCAGGTCACACAGTAAACAGGTGGCTGCGCCCAGCACTTCAGTTCCAAAGCCCGTACCCTTCCTCCCAGGTCAGGCCAGGCCTGGCTTTCCTCGGGCCTCACCCCATCTGCCATCTCACTCTCAGAAGCCTGGCCTCCTATCGAAGTCACTGCTGGCTCGTTTCCCCACCTTCCCACCCGGCTGTAGAATGGCTGAGGAGATTGCCAAGTGGAACGGTTAAGAGAATCCTTCAGAAGCTGATCTGTAATCCAGCGCTCTAGAGAGGCAGGAAGGAAAACCATAAGCTTGAGCCTAGCATGGCCAACTCGGAGATTTAGTGAGACCCTGTCTGAGAAAGGAAACAAAAAGGCTGGAGTGAGGCCTGGTGTGCAGGCCTTGGGGTTTGATCCCCAGTACCAGTCAGAGAAGAAGGGAAGGAGGAGCCGGGGAGAGGGGGGCCCGCATCTGCCTGCAGGCCCATGTGGATGGCTGCTGACTCTCCTCTCAGGCGCTTTGGAACAGAGAGGCAGAGACACTGTCATCATTGACTCCACGAGGTGCAACCAGCTGTTTGGCGCATTGCTTAGGAAGGATTTGCAGAGGAGGTGTGAACTCCAAGTTGATGGATTGTCCAGGGCAGGCACCCAGTGGTTCAAAGAAGAGCTCGGAAGGCTACCACCCTGGACCCAAGTAGGGGCAGCAATGGTTGGAGGATGATTCTTCAAAGACAGAAAGACAGACAGACAGAAGCTGTGATCTTGGCTAGGGGCTCTGCTGGAGCTATTCTGGGGCTGGAGTTCGAGTGCAACCAGCCCGCTAGGATGGAACTAGGGATAATACTGCACGTCACAGGGTGTGTAGGAATTCTTCTGTCTGGGTCTTAGAGAACCAGTGAACATCAGGTGGCCTGAGGGTTAAAATGTGGGCTTGGCCGTTAGCAACCTGGGATACCTACCTACCTTTTTAATTCTTCTTCGTCTTTGTCTTCAGCCAGCTGCTGCTTTTTTGCTTGACTGCTTTATTAGCACATTTGCAGTACATAATGTACCAGGGATCAAACTCACAACCTCGTGCTTGCCAGGCAGGCACTTGTGCCGATGAACTATATCCCCGGTCCTGTCTACCGTTTTATTTTTTTGTTTAGCCTTTTAGTTTCTCACAACAGAGAGACAATGCGATATTTACACATTTGTCTGATTTGTTTCACTTCAGACTTCTCACTGTGGGCCTTTGAACAATTTTATTTGCTCCTCTGTGCTTCAGTCTTCTTGTATAAAATTGAGAAGATGAACTATTACTCCCTCATGGTGTCTGACGCTGATTAAACGTGATGTGCATACAAATCATTTCAGCTCAGTGCTTGGTGCTTAGTAAGCACTCAGTGAGTTTTAGCTGTTGCTCGCTGCTATGAGCACCTTTGCAATTTCATTGGGGAAATAGGTCTAAGAATATTCAAACAAGCAGTAGCATGGTACCCCAGGATGTGGAATGTGGTATGTGTATAGTACATTTCAGAGTACATTAGAATATGTTAAAATGTACTTAAATATAAACCTCATGAGGCTGAAGGTTTGAATTTGTTTACTGTATCATTCTCTGTGCAAATCTGTTTACCCAGTACACACTGGTATCCAAGAAGTACTTTCTAAGTAAATGCTTCTGAAGCCAAGCCTTTCCTGCCCTGGGACCTTTGCACATGCTATTCCTGCTCCCTGGCATGCTTTTCCCTGACTTCACTTAGGAAGTTTCTTCTTTAGGTCACTTCTTCCAAAAGTTGTCAGCTGACCCCCTGCTCCCCATCCCATTCCCCTCATCACGATCTACCTTAGGTCCAAGTCTGTGTTTGTATTGCTCATCCAAACCCTTATGCCCTTTTCCTTAGTGGAATCCAAAATTGCATACTTGTATTTATCCATCCGATCTTTGCCTAAGGGCTGGGAATCAGTGCTATCGAACCCTTTATGATGCCTAGAAAGCAGCAGGCTCGGAGTGGGCTCTGGTGG